>LR738709.1:618424467-618460385 GCA_902687465.1 Secale cereale | reverse complement strand
CGCCGCACCCACCCACCCCTCCCTTGCCTTCCGAGCCCTCGAAACCCTAGAAACCCGCGGCGCCTCTCCACTCGAGCTCCACCGTGCGAGGCGATAGGCAAGGCGGCGGGCGGAATCTTCTTCAACACCGGGCCGGCGAGCCGCGGAAGCAGGGCGCGACGGCGCTCGACCCCACCACCCCTGCACCTCTTCTTTCCTCGGGTCACCGCCGTCTTCCTCAACTCCGGCCACCTCTGCTGCTACTAAGCTATCGCAGGGCCTCCTTGCGCCTCCCCGGTGAGCTCCGCCTCCTCTCCCCTCTTCAGTTAGGTTCAAAAAATTAATTAATTTACCTTGTGACCGATTCAGTTAGTTGCTTAGCTTAATTGTTGTTAGAGTTAGTAGTTAATGTATTCTACTGCTTCGTGGCAGCAGCAGTAGAAGTAGAACAAGACTTGTGGCTAAGCATATCAGCCCTTCTTGTAGTTCAAGTTTCAGTTGTGCAAGGACCAAGTTTTAGTTGATGGAAGTTAATCTATCATGTGATGATGGTGTGTTGATGAAAGAAGGACTAAGTTCAGTACATTGTTGTTAATCTATGTGATGATGATGTGTTGATAAAACATCCAGATTTAATTTACAATTTGAAAACTGGTCTTATGAAATGTATGGTGCTTCTTTTTGGTGTAGCACAGTACAAACACTTGGTGCTGCACTTGGACCCTATAAAAAATGATAGAGAAGGGTCAGTACGATTGAATGTTTTATAAGAATCAAGTGTCAAAATATTATACCGTTGAGTGGCCAAGAGGCTCTAGTTCTACAACATCATCTGTGTTCTTTCTGCTCCTTACCTAGACATAAACTTGGAAGTTTTAGCAACAAGAATACAAATGATAGTCACTACAGCTGCACATGATCTCTGCTAGTTATAGAAATTCATTGATTGTCCTATGTTTTATGTCAGGGTATTGTTCAGGAAGCTTGCTTGAGTTTGTGTCCTTTAATGTGTAAATCTGCAGTTCTAGCCACTGTTTGTAGTTGTAGCCACTCCTTGCTGCTAGTTCCTCAAGGAGTTCTGCTCAAAATTAGCTCAACAAGTTGCTCAAATTATATGTAGTCAAGCTTGAAAATTGGAGTTGCTGTAGTCAACCTATTAATATTTGTCAGTTTTGAAAATTCAGTTTATTCGGTTACTGAAAAATTCAGTTAATTCAGTTAGGCACACAAATTTCAGATTTTTTGTGTGCCCTAGTACTTGGTGTTTGTAGAAAACCAGGAGTGTCAATGTGACTAGAATTCAGGAATTTATAGCCTAGCAAATTTGTACTGGTCTGCTGGGTCTGAAGCTTACACTGTCTCTTATGCACCTTTGCTGAATTCCCATGAACCCTTGATGTTCACTTTTTTTGTTATCTAAATTGAGTGTCATTATTTTGTTTGCACCTGTTCTTATATGGGTGAAACTTCACTTGTTTTTAGGCTAGTACAGGGTGTTTCTTTATTCTGTCATCATTTGTAACTATGTCACAAATAAATTGTTCATTCTTCTGTATTTGACAAGTAATGACTGTTGATAAGATGAGGCATGGATTAAGTTGTTTCTTTGCTGTAACATACTGTATACCACTCCACAATGAAATACAGTACATATTGATGTGCTTCGTAAAACTTGTTCATGTACTGAACTACTAATGCCTTGTGATGCTCTGAATTACTTGTGATGCCTCTGAATTACTTGTGATCACATTGAGAAAGACTTGTAAAGATGATGATCATCTTTTACAGAAAACAATTTCTGTAAACACGTCAGTAACTTTGCTAGTTTGCTGGGTTTTGTCTCCGACCATCGTGTCATGATGATTTTGCGGGTACCCCGAGAGGCCCTTGAGTTTGCTGGAATGTCGATTAACTTCCGTTCCGGCAAATTCGGGTACTCCAGATGTCCTATTTTCAGCAAAGGTCATGCTGAAATTTTCCGTGAATTTTAGCATGACTTTGCTAAAAATAGGACATATGGGGTACGTGTGACTAATGCATGGGCCGGGGTATCTTAGTACTTAATTAAGTAGGATCAACTGCCCCTTTATTCTTGCTGCATTAAACCATAGGCGGCAATAGAGCCAAGTGATTAGGCCCAACTTAGAATTCTCCTTCCCAGCTTAGCTTTTAGGATGCCTCGGTGTCGAAAACCATAAATTATAAAACCTTGGCTTTTAGGGTGCCTCGGTGTCGATAAAAACCTAAATGATGAAAGTTAGGCTTTTAGGGTGCCTCGGCGTCGAAAAACCCTAAATGATAAAAGCTTAGCTTTTAGGATGCCTCGGTGTCGACAAACCCTAAATGATGAGACCATGATCTTGTTCCTTGACAATAACCAACTTTTTGACCAAACATTTTTCCTATTTAGAGAGTAACATGCCCCACAACGATGAGGCCGGCGGTTCGGGTGGCAAGGCATTCTGGGAGCTGTCCCAAGAGATGGAGGAACAACCTCTCCTGTATGAGGACGCCGCGAAAGACACCGATCCTGACACCACTGATGGTGCCGCCGAGGATGACCCCACTGATCATGCCGTCGGGGATGACACCACTGATGGTGCCGCCGAGGATGCCACCACTGATGATGGCGGCGCACACACATATGGCAGCCAACCGAAGAGGCAACGGAAGGACCGGCGCCCGACCGTGCTCCGCACTGTGACGGAGGAATTTACTGAAGTGGACTCCGACGGGAATCCAACGGCGCCCGAACAAATAGTCAAGGGGTACCCGCTTCAGCTCGGGTGCCTTCTCCGGAGCACCGTCTCGATCAACAACGAGAACCTAAGGCATAAGGACCGAGGGAATTTGCGCAACCTCCTCTTCACGAAGCTGCACGAACGATACAAGTTCCCCGCTGAATACGAAAACACACGCCTCACAGGGAATAAAGTGAACAATGTCGCCCTCACGAGGATGAGCACGGCCCTGTCTACTTGGAGAAGCTCGGTGAAGAGAATGATTGACAAAGGTTTTAGTTATGAGAAGATCAAGGAGAAAAATCCTTCGATCACCGAAGATGACGACAACGACTTCAACGACTTCAAGATGACGACAACGTCGTCAGCTGGTCGTGTGGCCGGCAAAGGCTTGTCCACAAAATGGTCGTCATACTATAATGCTGGTGGGCGAAAGGAGAAAAAGACCAGCTCGGAAAGCCAGTCGCGTGAGGTTCAAGAACTCAAGGCACAAGTGGCGCGGATTCCGGAGATTGTCCAAGAGCAAGTGCAACAACAACTGGGATCGACGCTCACCGGCATTATGCCTACCTTGATTCAGGGCTGACGACGTGGATTGCGGGCGGCCAACAGGGGCCGCCCCCGATTCCCAGCTTCACGGCCAGCAACTCGCAGAACGCGCAGGCGGGGCCATTGGTGTCTCTGGCGGAGGCGGCATTGGTGTCTCCGACGGCGGCACGGGCATTGGAGCTTAATGCACCCGGGTGTATGCCGACCGGCACCTCTGCAGCAAGCGGCCCCTCCGTCAATTGCACGCCCGCCGTTGGCGGTGCCTCGACATTAGCCGAGCTCGACGCCATCATCACGGTAACTAATTAAGCCTCTCGGCCGAGGACTTCATCTCCTTGCCTTTGACTGGGCATTCCTGACGCCCTACATGTTTTCGCAGGGCGCCGCCGACGTTCCGTGCACTCTCCTGCACTTCGTGAACAACGAGTTGGTCGATGTCGCCAAGGGCAAAATCGTTCAACCGGGCAACCCCGTATTCCACGGTACTCCGATGCCACCCACCTTGTATAGGGTTCAACTGGTTCGGGTGCTGCCAGGCTGCGACGAGTTGTTACCTCCGATTCGACCCGTCAGGGCCGACGAAGATGATGTGATGACCCTCAGCGCCTGCCTAAGCTGGCCCCTGCTTTGGCCGAAGAGCCAGTTTCGTTTGGGGGCGTGGTACACCACCCCAAAGACAACACCGCCAGTCGTGCCAGCGCCAAGCCATGGCAAGACCACCGCAACGGTGCCGGACATCCCTATGGCACTGGATCCGAACATGCATATGGTACAGGATCCGAACGACGACGACGATACATTTGCCAATGTCGATAAGTACTTTGCCGATCATGGGTACGATGGTGAATTCATGGGGCCTCCTTCTCAAGAACCCAACCCTACAAAAGACGTGCACGATCTAGCTAGTACCGCGGAGAAACCAAGTTGCAACAGGCGTCGTCTGCCGTTCAGTTCTCAGGAGACGCCTCCAGCTGCTGACTTCACCGAGCCTCAGATAGGCGACGTGCGAAATGTGATCAGCCCCAACACACTCAAGAAGGCGGTCTGTGAGCAGAACTCGGTCCCATTACAGGAGAAGAAGAAGGCACGGAAAATAAAGAGTACCAAGGGTGCGAGCCAGCCGGCACCGAGTATGATCCGTGCTCAGGACGGGCCACCTTCACCTGAGGATATAATGAGGAGGGTGCATGTGGCGGGTAGGCCGATGCTACCGACTAATATGCTCAATGCTGCAGCCGGTGCTATGCAGCGTCTGCATGACAGTGTTCTTTCTTTGGAGAAGTGGCGTCTCAGAGAGAAGGATGTGGCATACCCGGTTTTCGCGGCCAAGGTGCCAGAGGGCAAGGGCTTTGTGGATAACTCCATCGGGGGTATGATCGTCCTGCGGTTTGTTGACATCTTTGCTATGTTTAACCTTCATCCGCTGCACTACACCTTCGTTCGGCTATTTTTGCTGAGTATGGAGATGCGGATCATTAGAGACAAGACCCCGGAAATCGTGATAGTCGACCCCTTCTACATGCGTGCCAAGATCTTGGGCAGTGCTGGGGACCGGCAAGTCGTGAGTTCTTACCTCGAAGGCGTCATTCTGGCAAACCGAGATAAGGATAACTTCCTCGTGCCTTACTTTCCCGAGTAAGTTGTCACCTCAACCGCCCCGTAACATATGAATTCTTAGATTTCGATCGTTTTTCTTTTAACATTGCGTTTTTTGTGCAGTGACACACATTGCACACTCATCCTCCTAAGCCCGAAATATTCCATGGCCACGTATTTCGACTCGGACCGTCAGTCGAAGGTAGACTACACAAATGTCAAGAAAGTTCTTGATGATGTTCTCCCCGGCTATGCCAAATCTGGAGGCACCTTCACCAGGACAGTTTGTAAGTACGGCAAGCACGTGTTCGCCCACAATACGACGTTCTGCTGCGTGAAGCAGCCGCCTGGCGGTCCGAAGGGTGCCTACTACGCCATCCATCACATGTGGGCGATCGTACGGGACCATCATTGATGGGCCTCGAACCCGTCGTTGGTTACCCCAAGTGGAAGGTGTAAGATGCAGTAAGTAGAAGTGTTTTCCCCTAGCAAAGATGCCAAGGATCGAATCCCCAGAGACTCCTAGGTTCAACAAGTAGGTGTTAATTGCTAACGGCGCAATTAGCAATCAACGTGGACCTGCACAGAGATACAAATAACTTTGCTCCCAACGAGTACAGAGAGGTTGTCAATCTCTCCGGCCTTGTAGTTCACAAAGGGTTAAAAGCAATATGATAGTAGTGATAGATAGTCTTTTGCAATAGTAAATAAAATAGCGGAAAGTAAATAGTGTATGTGATCAATGATAGTAATATGGACCGGAGTCTCATGATGTTCACTAGTGATGTCTCTCTCCCAAAAGACGATAAAACAGCTATGTGAGGTACACAAATTACAGCTGGGCAATTGACAGGACCACGAACGCAAACCAATGCTGACTACATTGCAAGAAAGGTTGAGGTTCAAAGCATGGGCGGTACGCCAAAGTAAGTAGACCGAAATCCATCAATATCTACTACTAATCATCCACCTTGAGATATATATCCAGAACATCTCGCTGGTATTAAGTTGCGAGTCCCACCCATAGTGTAAACTCAATGCAACAGACAACTGCATTAAAAGAACTTTGCGTAAAGTAAACAATCCTTGCACCCGCGGGCACAAGCATCGTTGTTTTCCCCCTTGTGGCAACAACACATCCCCTAGACTCATGTTTCTGTCACTCAAGCTAGTTATCGAGGGGCATGAACCCACAATCGAGCATAACGTTCCCTCTTGGAGTCACTACCTATTACTCGGCCAAAGCAATAAATAACAACGGAGAACATGCAAGAATTACTTATGAACTAAAATATAAAAGAGGTGAATCAAATATATTACTCAAGATCAATCTGAACATAATCTCATAATCCATCGGATCCCAGCAAATTCAACATAGCAACAACACAAGGATTACATAGGTGCCTCGATCATGTAGGGCAGCTCACGAGGACTAATTAGTGAAGCACAAGAACGGGAGGAGAACATCACATAGCTACTGGTCATGGACTCATGGTCCAAGGGAGACTACTCACGAGTCATCCGGGAGGCATCCATGGTGGTGGAGAAGCTCCCGGTGGTGATCCTCCCCTTCGGCAGGGTGCCGGGAAGAGTTCTCCTGGTGCTCCCGATCTTGGAAGCGGAGGCGGCGGCAGAACAGAGATGGGATCGCGAAAAGAAGTCATGTTTCGAGGGTTACGGGGAACCCTTTAAATATATGCCAATGTAGGGCATCGGGGGAGTCCCGGGGGGCCCAGGCGCCTGTAATGCCCCGGATGTAATACTTTCCCTTTTGGGCATATAATATATCTCCGGCTTCATCTATTTCCATTCCGGGTTCTTTGTCTTTCGGGTTTTCATCGTGTGGTTGTGTGCGTGTGTGGCATTCATTCATATCATGTAGACATGTGCATCGCATTGTATTTGTGTTGTCGGTTGCATCCGGTTCGTCGCGTTTCTTCCCGTTGTCCGTTTCGCGTTCCAGAGCTCCCTCACGTGTCCGTGACGTCCCGTAGGCCTACTTTGGTGTTTGGGCATGTAACGTTTCCGGTGTGCCGCGAGACTTGTCGTGTGTTGTTTGTTTTGTTGTGTGTAACCCGCCCACCAAATCTTGTCGCGTTTGGACTCCGTTTGCTATCCCATCAGTTATTCGTGTGGGTCCAAAGTGCCTTCACTTTGTGTCCCAGAAACACCCCTACAGCAGCCCACTACCCTCTCCTAGGCCCATCTGAACTACCCCCGCGATCGGATCCGTCGGATCGCGATTGGAGGGCTCCTAGCACACCTAAATCCCCCCAAACCCTAAATTTTGCTATATAATAGACCCTAGTCTATTTTTGGCATCCCTAACCTCTAGCTCCTCTCTCCCCCTCATTTTTTCTCAGATCCACCAGCCACTTGGCTCTTCCCTGGAGCTCCCCACCGACCCAGCCGATCCCCAAGTCAACGCCCTCGCGCGTTGGGCATCGTCCGACCGAGCGCCTCGAGCCAGCGCGTTTCCTTCGTCGACCAGATCGCCTCGGGTCAACGATCCAGCCGCTTCGCATCGTCGCCAGGCCTCGGCCTCCTTCGACCGCCGGGTGGACCACATCACCGGGCCACCGATCCTCCAGGGCGCTTCCTTCCCGGGCCGGCCCACTCCACCGCAAGCCGCCTCCTCGCCCCGATCGCACCGCCGACCGCCTCCTCGCCCCGACCGCACCGCACCAGGCCACCGTCGGGCGCACCGCTCTAGGCCGCAGCGGGCCCTCGCCTCCGCGCGGGCTGCCAGCCAGCCAGCTGGGCCGCGCCCTTCCTCCGCCTGGGCCGCCTCGCCTCAGCCGCCGCACGGGCCTGCTTCGCCTCCCGCCGGCCCGAGGCCACTCCCTCCCTCCAGCTGGGCCGAAGCCTCCGCAGCAGATCCACGCCGGGCCGGATCCATCTCCACCGCGGGCCCAAGTCCTTTTGCTTCAGATCTGAGGTTGCTATGGTTTTCTTTCACTAAGTCCCTGATGTCATTAATCTGTGATGCAATATTCAACTGATGATAACTTTTAGTGTGTTTGTCCGTTTCGCGCAAATAGCATGTCCAGACGTTCGTGGTGATTAGCACTACGTTTCATCTCTTTGTGTCATGCATGATAGAAGTCATCTAGGTGCTTGTTTTTCTGTTGCAATAGTGCATCGTGATATAATTGCTGCTATGTGATGTTTTTATGTCATCTTTGCCATGTGATAACTTTTAGCTCATTTGTCCGAATGATGCAAATGACATGTCCACGTGTTCGTCTTGAAGGAAATATGACCTAGAGGCAATAATAAAGATGTTATTTGTATTTCCTTATATCATGATAAATGTCTTTTATTCATGCTAGAATTGTATTAACCGGAAACTTAGTACATGTGTGGATACATAGACAAAACAGTATGTCCCTAGTATGCCTCTACTAGACTAGCTCATTGATCAAAGATGGTTATGTTTCCTAGCCATAGACATGAGTTGTCATTTGATCAACGGGATCACATCATTAGGAGAATGATGTGATGGACAAGACCCATCCGTTAGCATAGCACTATGATCGTTTAGTTTTACTGCTATTGCTTTCTTCATGACTTATACATGTTCCTATGACTATGAGATTATGCAACTCCCGAATACCGTAGGAACACCTTGTGTGCTATCAAACGTCACAACGTAACTGGGTGATCATAAAGATGCTCTACAGGTGTCTCCGAAAGTATTCAGGGTGTTGGCATAGATCAAGATTAGGATTTGTCACTCCGAGTGTCGGAGAGGTATCTCTGGGCCCTCTCGGTAACACACATCATAATAAGCCTCGCAAGCAAAAGACTAATGAGTTAGTCACGAGAGGATGTGTTACGGAACGAGTAAAGAGACTTGCCGGTAACGAGATTGAACTAGGTATAGAGATACCGACGATGGAATCTCGGGCAAGTAACATACCGTTTGACAAAAGGAACAACGTATGTAGTTATGCGGTTCTGATCGATAAAAGATCTTCGTATAATATGTAGGAGCCAATATGAATATCCAGGTTCCGCTATTGGTTATTGACTGGAGATGAGTCTCGGTCATGTCTACATAGTTCTCGAACCCGTAGAGTCCGCACGCTTAACGTTTGATGACGATCGGTATTATGAGTTTATGAGTATTGATGTACCGAAGGTAGTTCGGAGTCCCGGATGAGATCACGGACATGACGAGGAGTCTCGGAATGTCCGAGACATAAAGATTGATATATTGGACGGCTATATTCGGACACCGGAAGTATACCGGAAAAGTTTCGGATTTATCGGGAATGCCGGAGGGGGTTACCGGAACCCCCTACGAGAGGGGATGGTCCATAGTAGGCCTAAAGGGAAAGAGAGAGGCAGCCCATAGGGCTGGCCGGCGCCCCCACCTAGGGTTCCTAGTTGGACTAGGATTGGGGGGGGGGGGCGCCACCTCTCCTATTCCTTTCCCCCTTCTTCCTTTCGGTGAATCCTACTAGGAATAGGATTGCAATCCTATTCCTAGTAGGACTCCTTCCCTAGCCGCACCAGGAAGGGCCGGCCGGCCTCCCTCCCCTGCTCCTTTATATACGGGGGCAGGGGGCACCCAAAGACACACAAGTTGAATTGTTTTAGCCGTGTGCGGTTCCCCCCTCCACAGAATCACACCTCGGTCGTACCGTCGCAGAGCTTAGGCAAAGCCCTGCGCCGGTGAACACATCATATCCGTCACCACGCCGTCGTGCTGACGAAACTCTCCCGTGAAGCTCAACTGGATCAAGAGCTCGTGGGACGTCATCAAGCTGAACGTGTGCTGAATGCGGAGGTGCCGTACGTTCGGTGCTTGATCGGTTGGATCGCGAAGAAGTTCGACAACATCAACCGCGTCACTTGACGCTTCCGCTCCCGGTCTACGAGGGTACGTAGACACACTCTCCCCTCTCGTTGCTATGCATCTGGTAGATAGATCTTGCGTGATCGTAGGAAAATTTTAAAATACTACGTTCCCCAACAGTGGCATCATGAGCCAGGTCTATGCGTAGATGATATGCACGAGTAGAACACAATGAGATTGTGGACGATACTAGTCATACTGCTTACCAGCATGTCATACTTTGCTTTGGCGGTATTGTGAGATGAAGCGGCCCGGACCGACATTACGCGTACGCTTACGCGAGACTGGTTTCACCGTTACGAGCACTCGTTGCTTAAAGGTGACTGGCGGGTGTCTGTCTCTCTCACTTTAGCTGAATCAAGTGTGGCTACGCCCGGTCCTTGTGAAGGTTAAAACAGCACATACTTGACGAAACATCGTTGTGGTTTTGTATGCGTAGGTAAGAACGGTTCTTGCTAAAGCCCGTAGCAGCCACGTAAAACTTACAACAAACAAAGTAGAGGACGTCTAACTTGTTTTTGCAGGGCATGTTGTGATGTGATATGGTCAAGACATGATGAGTTATACGGTTTTGTATGAGATGATCATGTTTTGTAAAGTTATCGGCAACTGGCAGGAGCCATATGGTTGTCGCTTTATTGTATGAAATGCAATCGCCATGTAATTGCTTTACTTTATCACTAAACGGTAGCGATAGTCGTAGAAGCAATAGTTGGCGAGACGACAACGATGCTACGATGGAGATCAAGGTGTCGCGCCGGTGACGAAGGTGATCATGACGGTGCTTTGGAGATGGAGATCAAAAGCACAAGATGATGATGGCCATATCATATCACATATTTTGATTGCATGTGATGTTTATCTTATTATGCTTCTTATTTTGCTTAGGACGACGGTAGCATTATAAGATGATCCCTTACTAAATTTCAAGGTATAAGTGTTCTCCCTGAGTATGCACCGTTGCGAAAGTTCGTCGTGCCGAGACACCACGTGATGATCGGGTGTGATAAGCTCTACGTTCAAATACAACGGGTGTAAGCCAGTTTTGCACACGCAGAATACTCGGGTTAAACTTGACGAGCCTAGCATATACAGATATGGCCTCGGAACACTGGAGACCGAAAGGTCGAGCGTGAATCATATAGTAGATATGATCAACATAAGATGTTCACCATTGAAAACTACTCCATCTCACGTGATGATCGGACATGGTTTAGTTGATTTGGATCACGTGATCATTTAGATGACCAGAGGGATGTCTATCTAAGTGGGAGTTCTTTAAATTAATATGATTAAATTGAACTTTAATTTATCATGAACTTAGTCCTGATAGTTTTGCATATCTATGTCGTTGTAGATAAATGGCCCGTGCTACCGTTCCTTTGAATTTTAATGCATTCCTAGAGAAAGCTAAGTTGAAAGATGATGGTAGCAATTACACGGACTGGGTCCGTAACCTGAGGATTATCCTCATTGCTGCACAGAAGAATTATGTCCTTGAAGCACCGCTAGGTGACAAGCCCCCTTCCGCTGATGCAGACGCTTTGAACGTCTGGTAGTCGCGGTCTGATGACTACACGATAGTTCAGTGTGCCATGCTTTACGGCTTAGAACCGGGACTTCAACGACGTTTTGAACGTCATGGACCATATGAGATGTTCCAGGAGTTGAAGTTAATATTTCAAGGAAATGCCCGAATTGAGAAATATGAGATTTCCAATAAGTTCTACAGCTGCAAAATGGAGGAGAATAGTTCTATCAGTGAACACTTGCTCAGAATGTCTGGGTACTACAATCATATGACTCAACTTGGTTGCAAAGTTGACGAGGATAGTGTTATTGATAGAGTTCTTCAATCACTGCCACCAAGCTATAAAGGCTTCGTGATGAACTATAACATGCAAGGGATGCAAAAGACAATTCCCGAGCTCTTCGCTATGCTCAAAGCTGCGGAGGTAGAAATCAAAAAAGGAGCATCAAGTGTTGATGGTTAGCAAGACCACTAGTTTCAAGATAAAGGGCAAGGGAAAGAAAGGGAACTTCAAAAAGAATAGCAAGTCAGTTGCTACTTCCACGAAGAAACCCAAATCTGGAGCCAAGCCTGAAACTGAGTGCTTCTACTGCAAGGGGACTGGACACTGGAAGCGGAACTGCCCCAAGTATTTGGCGGATAAGAAGGATGGCAAGATGAACAAAGGTATATGTGATATACATGTTATTGATGTGTACCTTACTAATACTCGTAGTAGTACCTGGGTATTTGATACCGGTTCGGTTGCTAATATTTGTAACTCGAAACAGGGACTACGGATTAAATGAAGATTAGCTAAGGACGAGGTGACGATGCGCGTGGGAAACGGTTCCAAAGTCGATGTGATCGCCGTCGGCACGCTACCTCTACATCTACCTTCGGGATTAGTTTTAGACCTAAATAATTGTTATTTGGTGCCAGCGTTGAGCATGAACATTATATCTGGATCTTGTTTATTGCGAGACGATTATTCATTTAAATCAGAGAATAATGGTTGTTCCATTTTAATGAATAATATCTTTTATGGTCATGCACCCTTGAAGAGTGGTCTATTCTCATTGGATCTCGATTGTAGTGATACACATATTCATAATATTGAAACCAAAAGATGCAAGGTTAATAATGATAGTGCAACTTATTTGTGGCACTGCCGTTTAGGTCATATTGGTGTAAAACTAGGGGCGGAGCCAGAAATATTTGCCAATGGGTTCATTCACTAACTAGTTGTGAAAATTTTGAATGAACTAAGTGCTATTTTGTGACATATTGCAACAAGCTTATATCAGTCAAAAACAATGAATACGGATATGATATCACTTATCACGCATATTTGTTACTTTAAAAATGAAGAGTGCATAACATACCGATCGGATGAAATTATAAAATCACTTGTTTACATATTATAAATAGGGTAATACGGAAATAAACTTCATATTTCAGATCCAACTTCTCAACTTTCTGAAAACAATGAAGAAAATAACAAGTTAGTTTCGCAAATTTATAATAAAAGTGACATGATGTGAAAGAATCATGTAAAGTAACTCACATTTCAAAGCTTCCCTTTTCGATTTTTCATCGCCTTAAAAAGATCAAACACATCATCATTACTAATGGGAGAAAACATCTCTTTCCCCACAAAGCAAATTAGACAATCACCCATGAACTGATCACCAATTTTGTTTCGCAACTTTTTCTTGACAACATTCATGGCCGAAAAGCATCTCTCCACGGATGTCATAGCAACTGGTAATATCGGTACTAGCTTTAGAAGATGATAGACCAAAGGAAAAGTAACATGCTTATTTGTCTGCACCATTAACTTAGCAAGATCAGCAATCTCGTCCAAATTAGTAAACCTTTCATCCGCTCTCACATTATCAATGTAAGTGCGCAGTTCAGGACCAAGATCATCCATTTTTTCAGAATCAAAATCATCTGTATAAAATTCAGCTAGCTTCACTAAGCTATCCAAGTTAAAAGCAACAAATCCATCTTTTGGGTTGAAAAAAGCCATGTGACCTAGTAATGCAGAATTTACCTCATTGAAACGGGCATCAAACTCTTGAAGTTGCCAGTCAATAACAGAATTAAGATATCTTTCCATAGCCTACATCAATCAAAGCCACAACGAAAAGAATTGGAAAATTAGGGCAATCCCCCCCCTACTAGGCTATTACATTTAGATTGGGTAGTACAGATGAAAGAGATGTGGAGGTGATCTTAATGTCTCGTATTAAACTGTAATTGAACGTTTCTGCGGCTCTGCGCTTGCCGCGTCCGTGCGTCGGCGTCGGAAGAGGTCACGACCGCGACGGCTAGGGCTAACACAAAACTGGGCGAGACGGGTTAGAGGCGAGGCGAGTTAGGAAATCGAAGAGGTCTACGTGTGGCTGCGGTGTGTGTATTCTTCGTACATGTATTGATCCAGTAATGAACAGGCCTGACAGTGTGCTTTGGGCCTTTTTATTTATCTATTCATCTTTTTTAGGGTTATTTCTCTATTCATCTGGCGTGTTAGTACCTTTGATGTTTGATGGGGTCAGGCTTGATTTTTTATTGGGGTCAGGCCTGATGTGCCGTATATACATGCACGCAACTGGCAAAATCCATTGGGTTCATCTGAACCCAATGGCATAACACTGGCTCCGCCCCTGTGTAAAACGCATGAAGAAACTCCATAAAGATGGACTTTTGGAATCACTTGATTATGAATCACTTGGTGCTTGCGAACCATGCCTCATGGGCAAGATGACTAAAACTCCGTTCTCCGGAACTATGGAGCGAGCAACAGATTTGTTGGAAATCATACATACTGATGTATGTGGACCAATGAGTGTTGATGCTCGCGGCGGGTATCGTTGTTTTCTGACCTTCACTGATGATTTGAGCAGATATGGGTATATCTACTTAATGAAGCACAAGTCTGAAACATTTGAAAAGTTCAAAGAATTTCAGAGTGAAGTAGAGAATCATCGTAACAAGAAAATAAAGTTCCTACGATCTGATCGTGGAGGAGAATATTTGATTTACGAGTTTGGTCTTCATTTGAAACAATGTGGAATAGTTTCACAACTCACGCCACCTGGAACACCACAGCGTAATGGTGTGTCCGAACGTCGTAACCGTACTTTATTAGATATGGTGCGATCTATGATGTCTCTTACCGATTTACCACTATCGTTTTGGGGTTATGCTTTAGAGACAGCTGCATTCACGTTAAATAGGGCACCATCTAAATCCGTTGATACGACACCTTATGAACTATGGTTTGGCAAGAAACCAAAGTTGTCGTTTCTTAAAATTTGGGGCTGCGATGCTTATGTGAAAACACTTCAACCTGATAAGCTCGATCCCAAGTCGGAAAAATGTGTCTTCATAGGATACCCAAAAGAGACTGTTGGGTACACCTTCTATCACAGATCCGAAGGCAAAATATTCGTTGCTAAGAACGGATCCTTTCTAGAAAAGGAGTTTCTCTCGAAAGAAGTGAGTGGGAGGAAAGTAGAACTTGATGAGGTAATTGTACCTTCTCCCGGATTGGAAAATAGTACATCACAGGAAATTGTTCCAGTGATTCCTACACCAATTAGTGAGGATGTTAATGATAATGATCATGAAACTTCGGATCAAGTTTCTACTGAACGTCGTAGATCAACCAGAGTACGTTCCGCACCAGAGTGGTACGGCAACCCAGTTCTGGAAATCATGTTACTAGACCATGATGAACCTACGAACTATGATGAAGCGATGATGAGCCCAGATTCCGCAAAATGGCTTGAAGCCATGAAATCTGAGATGGGATCCATGTATGAGAAAAAAGTATGGACTTTGGTTGACTTGCCCGATGATCGGCAGGCCATCGAAAATAAATGGATCTTCAAGAGGAAGACCGACGCAGACGGTAATATTACTGTTTACAAAGCTCGACTTGTTGCGAAAGGTTTTCGACAAGTTCAAGGAGTTGACTACGATGAGACTTTCTCACCTGTAGCGATGCTTAAGTCTGTCCGAATCATGTTAGCAATTGCCGCATTTTATGATTATGAAATCTGGCAAATGGATGTCAAAACTGCATTCCTAAATGGATATCTCAAAGAAGAGTTGTATATGATGCAACCAGAAGGTTTTGTCGATCCAAAAGGTGCTAACAAAGTATGCAAGCTCCAGCGATCCATCTATGGACTGGTGCAAGCATCTCGGAGTTGGAATATACGCTTTGATGAGGTGATCAAAGCATATGGTTTTATACAGACTTTTGGAGAAGCCTGTATTTACAAGAAAGTGAGTGGGAGCTCTGTAGCATTTCTAATATTATATGTAGATGACATATTGTTGATTGGAAATGATATAGAATTTCTGGATAGCATAAAAGGATACTTGAATAAAAGTTTTTCAATGAAAGACCTCGGTGAAGCTGCTTATATATTAGGTATCAAGATCTATAGAGATAGATCAAGACACTTAATTGGACTTTCACAAAGCACATACCTTGATAAGATTTTGAAAAAGTTCAAAATGGATCAGTCAAAGAAAGGGTTCTTGCCTGTTTTACAAGGTATGAAGTTGAGTAAGACTCAATGCCCGACCACTGCAGAAGATAAAGAGAAAATGAAAGTCATTCCCTATGCCTCAGCCATAGGATCTATCATGTATGCAATGCTGTGTACCAGACCTGATGTGTGCCTTGCTATAAGTCTAGCAGGGAGGTACCAAAGTAATCCAGGACTGGATCACTGGACAGCGGTCAAAAACATCCTAAAGTATCTGAAAAGAACAAAGGATGTGTTTCTCGTATATGGAGGTGACAAAGAGCTCGTCGTAAACGGTTACGTCGATTCTAGCTTTGACACTGATCCGGATGACTCAAAGTCACAAACCGGATATGTATTTTTATTGAACGGTGGAGCTGTCAGCTGGTGCAGTTCCAAGCAGAGCGTCGTGGCGGGATCTACGTGTGAAGCGGAATACATAGCTGCTTCGGAAGCAGCAAATGAAGGAGTCTGGATGAAGGAGTTCATATCCGATCTAGGTGTAGTACCTAGTGCATCGGGTCCAATGAAAATCTTTTGTGACAACACTGGAGCCATAGCCTGGGCGAAGGAATCCAGGTTTCACAAGAGAACAAAGCACATCAAAAGACGCTTCAATTCCATCCGCGATCTAGTCAAGGAGGGAGACATAGAGATTTGCAAAATACATACGGATCTGAATGTTGCAGACCCGTTGACTCCATGGGTGTGAGGATCATCACTTTGTAATCTAGATTATTGACTCTAGTTCAAGTGGGAGACTGAAGGAAATATGCCCTAGAGGCAATAATAAAGATGTTATTTGTATTTCCTTATATCATGATAAATGTCTTTTATTCATGCTAGAATTGTATTAACCGGAAACTTAGTACATGTGTGGATACATAGACAAAACAGTATGTCCCTAGTATGCCTCTACTAGACTAGCTCATTGATCAAAGATGGTTATGTTTCCTAGCCATAGACATGAGTTGTCATTTGATCAACGGGATCACATCATTAGGAGAATGATGTGATGGACAAGACCCATCCGTTAGCATAGCACTATGATCGTTTAGTTTTACTGCTATTGCTTTCTTCATGACTTATACATGTTCCTATGACTATGAGATTATGCAACTCCCGAATACCGTATGAACACCTTGTGTGCTATCAAACGTCACAACGTAACTGGGTGATCATAAAGATGCTCTACAGGTGTCTCCGAAAGTATTCGTGGTGTTGGCATAGATAAAGATTAGGATTTGTCACTCCGAGTGTCGGAGAGGTATCTCTGGGCCCTCTCGGTAACACACATCATAATAAACCTTGCAAGCAAAAGACTAATGAGTTAGTCACGAGATGATGTGTTACGGAACGAGTAAAGAGACTTGCCGGTAACAAGATTGAACTAGGTATAGAGATACCGACGATCGAATCTCGGGCAAGTAACATACCGTTTGACAAAAGGAACAACGTATGTAGTTATGCGGTTCTGACCGATAAAAGATCTTCGTAGAATATGTAGGAGCCAATATGAACATCCAGGTTCCGCTATTGGTTATTGACCGGAGATGAGTCTTGGTCATGTCTACATAGTTCTCGAACCCGTAGGGTCCGCACGCTTAACGTTTGATGACGATCGGTATTATGAGTTTATGAGTATTGATGTAGCGAAGGTAGTTCAGAGTCCCGGATGAGATCACGGACATGACGACGAGTCTCGGAATGTCCGAGACATAAAGATTGATATATTGGACGGCTATATTCGGACACCGGAAGTATACCGGAAAAGTTTCGGATTTATCGGGAATGCCGGAGGGGGTTACCGGAACCCCCTACGAGAGGGGATGGTCCATAGTGGGCCTAAAGGGAAAGAGAGAGGCAGCCCATAGGGCTGGCCGGCGCCCCCACCTAGGGTTCCTAGTTGGACTAGGATTGGGGGGGGGGGGGGCGCCACCTCTCCTATTCCTTTCCCCCTTCTTCCTTTCGGTGAATCCTACTAGGAATAGGATTGCAATCCTATTCCTAGTAGGACTCCTTCCCTAGCCGCACCAGGAAGGGCCGGCCGGCCTCCCTCCCCTGCTCCTTTATATACGGGGGCAGGGGGGCACCCAAAGACACACAAGTTGAATTGTTTTAGCCGTGTGCGGTACCCCCTCCACAGAATCACACCTCGGTCGTACCGTCGCAGAGCTTAGGCGAAGCCCTGCGCCGGTGAACACATCATATCCGTCACCACGCCGTCGTGCTGACGAAACTCTCCCGTGAAGCTCAACTGGATCAAGAGCTCGTGGGACGTCATCAAGCTGAACGTGTGCTGAACGCGGAGGTGCCGTACGTTCGGTGCTTGATCGGTTGGATCGCGAAGAAGTTCGACAACATCAACCGCGTCACTTGACGCTTCCGCTCCCGGTCTACGAGGGTACGTAGACACACTCTCCCCTCTCGTTGCTATGCATCTGGTAGATAGATCTTGCATGATCGTAGGAAAATTTTAAAATACTACGTTCCCCAACACGTCTTGCCATGCTCTACATGTTGTATGTGTTAGGTAGCATGATAGATTTAATCTTGCCATGTTTATCATCGTCGCAAAGTGCCATGCGGCTGTGATGTTGTTTCACATGTTATGAAATGCCATCTTGTTGAGCTCGTTGCTATCGTTGTGTTTATCTCCATGAAGCATGCTTGTGTGTTTCGGAATCACCTTCATGTGTACTTTGATGAGGTGCTTACCACTTTCCATGTTTAGTTTCGAGGTGACTTAAACATGCTCTTTTAGATGCCATGATGAAATTGTTGTTTTAGGACTTAGTGGATTTTCACTAAGTCTGAAATATGTAATGTTCCGATGCCATGTTCGTGTGATGTTCTAGGACAATCCATGATAGTTTTGGAGTGGATCTTGATTGTTCCTTGTAGTATATATTGTTGGTTTTCCATTCATGTTCTCACATGCGTATTTGAGTGGCTGTAGCATGTTTATCTTTTGCTCCAAAGTTTCAATAAAATTCTGCTGCCAGAATTTTATTGTGAAGTTCAATATGTCCAAGCTCATTGCTATTGATCCGTGACTCCTTTGGGGGTGCACCTTTGGACTTAATTGCTGTAGGATATGTCTAGTTTGTGTTCATGCCTTTTGCCATGTTGTTTGAGTGCTGTAGCTTAATTACTTTGTGCTCCGAAGTTGCTATGTTGCTGTAATTTTCAGCTTTCGCTCATTTCTTGTTTCGGGCATAACTTTTAGCCCGTAACTCCGATTTCAGCGAATCTTATATGAAACTTGATTGATTTTCTGTGTAGATTCATAATATCATATTGTTATCATGTTTTGAGGTGTTTTGCTTGAGTGCTATTTTTCCGTGTTCCGTGTGCATCCTTAGTGCATCCATCATGCATTCATCATTTTCGAGTGAGCATTGCATCTTGTTGATTTGTGCTTGTCGTGATTGTATTGTTTAGAGCCGGAAGCCGAGACCGAGTACGAGTTCGAGCACGAGGTATCCAACGAGGTTGAGCACGAGGACCCTTCTTACGATCCGAACGACTTCTCTTCAGGCAAGATGACCGAACCCCGATAACATTACTATATTTGCCTATTGCTAGTAGATCCGCTCTATAGTTTTCCCTCGATGCCCATGTTCTTCTTGTCAGCCTCCTACTTGTAACCATTGCCATGTTTAACCACCCTACCTACGCAAACCGTTGCTTGGCTAAGTACGCTTCGCTCAGCCCTTCTTATAGCATTGCTAGTTGCAGGTGAAGATCGAAGATGCTTGCTTCATGTTGAAGTTTTGTTGGGTTATATTACTCTATATAAATGCTTAAAATGAAATCATCTATATATTGGCAAGGGTGGAAGGCTAAGCCTTTTGCTTGGTGATTTGTTCCACTCATGCCGTTAGGAACCGTATAAACCGGTGTTATGTTCCTTGATTATGCGTTCCTAACACGGTTGGGGTGTATGGGACCCCCTCGATAAACCGCTAAGTGCTAAGTCTTTTCCAGCAAGTCCCAACATTGGTACTATTTTCCTAATAACTAAATAACTTGCATAGGGAGTAATTAACCTGAGTTCTTAATCAACAACCCCGGGCCAGTGCTCCTCATGAGTGTTGGTCCAAACCGGGGGTTCTGCGGGGTCACCACGAGGGAACTCGAGGATTGATATAAACCTGTAGAATCGCCCATCCGGTCGTGTCCTGAGACTTAGATACGCGCGGCTACTATCAGGGTGTCGACACGCCGGGAGGATTTGCTGGATTAGCCTTACCTTAGTTCGGTATGTCTTGAGCACGGGATTCCGAGAATACTCGGGTCTTCCCACTTTGGAGTTGTGACTCCGCGGATCGTGGGCTTGTAATGGGTCAAGTTGGAACACCCCTGCAGGGTTATGAACTTTCGAAAGCCGTGCCTGCGGTTATGTGGCAGATGGGAGCTTGTTAATATCCGGTTGTAGATAACTTGACACAATGTTTCTAATACACTACCAGCGTGTGTTCCGTGACTGTCAATTTCCGAATAGGGATTCGGGAGTTGAACACGAAGGGGTTATGTTTGTTGAGCTTGTAGCTAGGATCACTTCGTGATCACTTCTCGACCGAGGCTTCTCTTCTCGCTCTCACTCACGTAAGCTAGTTGCTAGTTGCTGCTGCAGACACTATTCTTTTCTTCAGCCTTATCCTCACCCAAGGCTTGAATAGTCTTGTTACCCGGGAACGTGATTGCTGAGTCCTCTGTGGCTCACAGTTACTTCACCACACCAGATGCAGGTCCCGTTGTGAGCTATCCAGGTGATGGCACCGAGCTTGACTGGGAGTACGACGAGGAGCGTAGTCGTTACTATGTTCGTTATCCGGATGATCAGTAGTGGAGACTCCTACTAGGATTCGATCCGCCTGTGGATGTTATTTAAGTTTGGTATCTTGACATTTGGTTTTTGCCCTTAGAGGGTTGTGATATTCTTAATGTATGATGTTTGAGACATGTTATGTAATTGTGTGACGTGGCGAGTGTAAGCCAACTATTTATGTTTACAATCCCCTCTTTTACATGAGATGTGCAAAGATTACCAAACTTGAGATCATTCTAGGATGGACTTATGCCTTTAAGTCGTGCCTCGACACGTAGGAGGTATAACTCCATCCTGGGCATTACAAGTTGGTATTCAGAGCCTTCTCCGACCAAGGAGCCCCCACTGTTTGATCGAATCGTTGACGGTTGAGTTTAGGCACACACTGAAAACTTTTTGAGTCCTATATTATATCGGAGAGTAGGATTTCTTTGCTTCTCATCCCCTTTCTCTCTGGTGAGGACTCCTGACGACTACTCTTGTCTCTCCTATCTTCAAAAATTGCACAATTTTTTTTTAGGAATCCCGCGAGTATTCTGGGATTGTTTCGATGTTCTTGTGACGAGGATATTGTTCTCGATGCCTCCTGGCATTAGGGGTTGTGGCAGTGTCCCGGGGAGTTGAGCTTCGGGGTATTGTCTTCACAAGCATATCGCGGCAGTACTAAATATTTAAGACGGCCGACATCGAAAATCTCTCAGTACTGGGGAGGTAGTTCGGGAGTATTGCCATAGCTTGTTATAGTGGATGCTTTTCGAAGGTCCGAGGTAAACAGTTTCCGAGAAAGACTGGTTATGTGTTGAAGGATGGATACACCTGGATGTAGGTTTAGAGTTGATTGCGCGGTGCTTCCCGTGTATCCCCAACACCTGATTGCATAACTGGAATCTTTCGGAAATTTATAGGTGGGCTTATCCAGTAGATCGTAGGCATTCTTCCAACGAATGCAGGTTAGTGAGTTCGGGGTTCTACATTGAGTGAAGTGGTTTATGACCGATGTTACTATCAGGAGTTGCATCTTAAAGGGTCCTTGGCTATACTGATCCAGGGATTGCAAAACCTTTTCGTAACGCGTTCATATGCTTTCAGCACAAAGATGTTAGAACGAAGCTCCTATCTTGTGTTTGTTCCCGTCTATACCTTGTTGTTTTCTTATTTTCATTTTGTCCACTATGTGGCTTCTCGTGAAGATTGATGTTATCATTTAACTGAGATTTTCATTCGTTCCTCTTGTTCGAATGATTTCATTCGTTCTTATTGTTCGAATGATTATTGTGAAGACTTGTTGCAATTCATTCCATTGATTCATCTTATACCTTCTGTCAATCAATTGCTGATTCGTGGTCATCTATTTCAGGATGGCTCCGAAAAAAGTTCCCAACGCTAACCCAGAGGCGGAAGAGGTTCCAGATCGTCCTCCTTCCCCTCCTCCTCCGCCTGAGGCTTGGAGAGCGATTATGCAGACTACAGCTCAGAACACCCAGTTGTTGATGCAGATGATGCAGCAGATGCAAGCTAATCAAGCTAATCAGGGTGTTCCAGGGAATCAAGGCAACTTCTTCAACCAGCACCACCATGCTACTCTCAACCAGTTCTTGGCCAACAATCCTAAAGCTTTCAGTTACTGTGTCGACCCTCTTGATGCTGAAGATTGGTTAACCGACATAAAGAAGCATTTTGAGTGCAGTAACGTGAAGGAAGATGATTATGTGAAGTTTGCAGCCTTCCAACTCAAAGACCAAGCAGCTGACTGGTGGCAGCAGTACAAAGACTCCAGGCCAGGTCAAGTGATCTCTTGGGAGAATTTCTGCAAGGACTTTCGCTCTCACCATATTCCTACAAGTGTCATCGAGGGTATGCGTGAGCAATTCCGCAACCTGAAGCAGGGCTCTATGACAGTCTATCAGTATAATGTCAAGTTCCAAAACCTCGCTCGCTATGCTAAGCAAGACATTCCTGATGCCAAGAGCAAAATCTACCAGTTCCGTGGAGGTCTCAAAGATGAACTTCAACTTGCTCTCACCTTGTTCGAGCCGGATGAATTCGACAAGTTATATAACATGGCTTTGAAACAAGAGGCAGCTCAGCTTAAGATGGAGGCTTCTAAGAAGAGAATTCGAGATGTCGTTCACTCTTCCTCATCGTCTCAGATGGTCTCGAAGCATCAGAAATTCTGGCTTCCTCCTCCTCCAGTGAATCGAGCTCCATACAACAACTCCAACAACTCCAACAACAAGAACTCCGGTGGACGTGGTTTCTCCCACCCACCCAACTCCAACAAGCAGTCCAAGCAACAGTTCCAAGCACCAAGACTGAGTGTTCCTCCTGCCCGTCCGCTTTCTGAGGTTACTTGCTACAAGTCTGGCCAGAAGGGTCATTATTCCAACAAGTGCAACAACCCAAGGCGCCTTCCGCCTCCTCCTCCTGTCGGTACCGCTATGGTCAAGCATGATCCAAAGGCAGCAAGGGTCAATATGATGAATGCAGCACAAGTGGAGAATTCTTCTGATGTCATTTTGGGTAACCTCTCAGTTAACTCTTTTCCAGCTAAAGTGTTGTTTGATTCGGGTGCTTCATGTTCTTTCATGTCTCAACCATTCGCATCCAAGCATAATGTTGACATCCAAAGTCTGCCTCAGAGGTTGCAAGTAATTTCTCCTGGCAAGTGCATGAGTTCCAACATTTTTGCTCCGAATGTTTCTATTCGCATGGGTGATTATCGCTTTCTGGCTAAACCGGTGATTCTTGGTAATTCTGACATCGACCTCATCCTTGGAATGGATTGGCTTTCTCAGCATGATGCTCACATTGATTGTGCACAGAAGGAAGTCAAGATGACTCATTCTGATGAAGATGTGATTATCTTTGCCTCCAGGGATAACACTATCAGGATTTTCTCTCTCAATGATAAGGGCGAAATTAATGCCATATCTCAAATTCCGGTGGTGAACGAATATCAAGACGTCTTTCCTGAAGAACTTCCAGGCATGCCTCCACACCATCAGGTGGAATTTGTCATTGAACTCGAGCCGGGTACTGAGCCAGCATGCCGGCGTCCGTACAAGCTCTCTCCGGATGAGTTGAAGGAATTGAAGAAGCAGCTTGATAAACAGGAGAGTATGGGTCTCATCAGGCCTAGTACGTATCCTTGGGGCTGTGGTGTCTTATTTGTCAAGAAGAAAGATGGCACGGAGCGTTTCTGTGTTGATTACCAGCCATTGAACAAGAAGACAATAAAGAACAAGTATCCGCTCCCCAACATCAACGAACTCTTCGAGCAGCTCAAAGGAGCTAAAGTGTTCTCTAAGCTCGACCTCCGATTGGGCTATCATCAAATTCGCATTCGCGAGGAAGACATTCCCAAGACGGCCTTCAGAACGAGCTACGGTTCATACGAGTATACCGTCATGTCCTTTGGTCTCGCCAATGCTCCTCCTACCTTTTCGAGGATGATGCATTACATCTTCAACCCTATACTGGCGAGTTTGTGCTTGTGTATCTGGATGATATTCTGGTGTTTTCCAAGAATGAAGAAGATCACGAAAAGCACTTACGTCTGGTTCTTGATCGACTCCGAGAGCATAAGTTCTATGCCAAATTCTCAAAGTGCGAGTTTTGGCTCGATAAGGTTTTGTACCTGGGCCACATCATCTCAGCTGACGGTATTGCGATTAATCCCAAGAAAGTTGAAGCAATTGTCAACTGGGAAGCTCCTCAGAATGTCAAGCAGCTCCGCAGTTTTCTGGGTGTTGCTAGCTATTGCGGAAGGTTCGTTGAGAACTTCTCCAAGATTGCCAAGCCTCTTTCCAACTTGCTTCAGAAGAATGTCAAATACTTTTGGTCTCCAGAGTGTGAAGTGGCATTCAAAACTCTCAAAGAAAAGCTTGTCTCTGCTCCAGTTCTGACTCCTCCAGATGAATCCAAGCCCTATGAAGTATTCTGTGATGCTTCTCTTCAAGGTCTTGGTGGTGTGCTTATGCAAGATAAGAGAATTGTGGCATACACTTCTCGTCAGCTGAAGCCAAGTGAGAAGAACTATCCCACACATGATCTCGAGCTAGCAGCTATGGTACATGCTTTGATTACATGGAGACATCTGTTGTTGGGCAGAAAGGTCGACATCTTCACTGATCACAAGAGCTTGAAGTACATCTTCACACAGCCGCATCTGAACCTCCGCCAGACTCGTTGGGTTGAAATGATCCAAGAGTACAATCCCAGCATTGAATACACTCCTGGCAAGGCGAATGTGATTGCAGATGCTTTGAGCAGAAAGGCATATTGCAACAGCCTTCTTATCAAGCCGTACCAGCCTGAGCTTTGTGAAGCATTCAGGAAACTCAACCTCCAAGTTGTTCCGCAGGGTTTTCTTGCAAATCTTCAAATTGCTCCTACCTTGGAAGATCAAGTCCGTGAGGCCCAACTCAGTGACACCATGGTGAAGAAGGTGAAACATGCTATTGCTAAGGGCATTCCGAAATACAAGTGCTTCCGTGTTGATGAGAGAGATACCTTGTTCTTCGAGGACAGACTCGTTGTTCCCAAAGGTGATCTCAGGAAGCTCATAATGGAAGAAGCTCATGATTCTCTCCTTTCCATTCATCCTGGCAGTTCCAAGATGTACGAAGATCTCAAGCAGTTGTACTGGTGGACACGCATGAAAAGGGAGATTGCCCAATTCGTGAATGAATGTGATGTTTGCAGAAGAGTGAAAGCAGAACATCAACGTCCAGCCGGTCTTCTCCAACCTCTTCCTATTCCCGAGTGGAAGTTCGACCACATTGAAATGGACTTCGTCACTGGTTTTCCTAAATCCAAGCGAGGAAATGATTCTATCTTCGTGGTGATTGACAAGCTTACTAAAGTCGCTCATTTTCTTCCAGTCAAAGAATCCATCAATGCAGCTCAATTGGCAGAGCTGTACACTTCCAGAATTGTGTCCTTACATGGCATTCCTCAAGTTATCTCCTCAGACCGTGGAAGTTTGTTCACTTCAAGGTTCTGGGACTCCTTTCAGTCCGCCATGGGCACTAAGATCAGGTTCAGCACTGCTTTTCACCCTCAGACTAGTGGTCAAGTCGAGCGCGTGAATCAGATTCTAGAAGACATGCTCAGAGCCTGTGTCATCTCTTTTGGCATGAAATGGGAAGACTGCCTTCCATTTGCCGAGTTCTCTTACAACAACAGCTTTCAAGCAAGTGCCGGCAAAGCTCCGTTTGAAATCCTCTATGGCAGAAAGTGCCGTACCCCTCTCAACTGGTCTGAAACAGGCGAACGTCAACTTCTTGGCAATGACTTGATCTCAGAAGCCGAAGAAATGTGCAAAGTCATACGTGAGAATCTCAAGGCCGCTCAGTCACGTCAAAAGAGATACTATGACGGCAAGCATCGTGATTTGGCTTTCAACATTGATGATCACGTCTATCTCCGTGTTTCTTCGATGAAAGGCACCCAAAGATTCGGTATCAAAGGAAAGCTTGCTCCTAGATACGTCGGGCCTTTCAAGATTCTTGGCAAAAGAGGCGACCTAGCCTATCAACTTGAGCTCCCTCCCAACTTCGCCAATGTTCATGATGTGTTCCATGTGTCTCAACTTCGCAAATGCGTCAAGGCACCTGAGCGCATGATTCGGTTTGAAGAGATTGATCTTCAACAAGACATGTCCTACCGAGAGCATCCCGTTGCTATTCTCGAAGAAACCGAACGCAAGACCCGCAACAAGTCCATCAAATTCTTGAAAGTCAAGTGGTCACATCACACCGACCGAGAAGCTACCTGGGAACGAGAAGATCATCTTCGTTCCGAGTACCCTTCCTTTTTCCAGTCCTAGATCTCGGGACGAGATCTTTTTGTAGTAGAGGAGAATTTGTAATGCCCCGGATGTAATACTTTCCCTTTTGGGCATATAATATATCTCCGGCTTCATCTATTTCCATTCCGGGTTCTTTGTCTTTCGGGTTTTCGTCGTGTGGTTGTGTGCGTGTGTGGCATTCATTCATATCATGTAGACATGTGCATCGCATTGCATTTGTGTTGTCGGTTGCATCCGGTTCGTCGCGTTTCTTCCCGTTGTCCGTTTCGCGTTCCGGAGCTCCCTCACGTGTCCGTGACGTCCCGTAGGCCTACTTTGGTGTTTGGGCGTGTAACGTTTCCGGTGTGCCGCGAGACTTGTCGTGTGTTGTTTGTTTTGTTGTGTGTAACCCGCCCCCCCAAATCTTGTCGCGTTTGGACTCCGTTTGCTATCCCATCAGTTATTCGTGTGGGTCCAAAGTGCCTTCACTTTGTGTCCCAGAAACACCCCTACAGCAGCCCACTACCCTCTCCTAGGCCCATCTGAACTACCCCCGCGATCGGATCCGTCGGATCGCGATCAGAGGGCTCCTAGCACACCTAAATGCCCCCAAACCCTAAATTTTGCTATATAATAGACCCTAGTCTATTTCTGGCATCCCTAACCTCTAGCTCCTCTCTCCCCCTCATTTTTTCTCAGATCCACCAGCCACTTGGCTCTTCTCTCGAGCTCCCCACCGACCCAGCCGATCCCCAGGTCAACGCCCTCGCGCGTTGGGCGCCGTCCGACCGAGCGCCTCGAGCCAGCGCGTTTCCTTCGTCGACCAGATCGCCTCGGGTCAACGATCCAGCCGCTTCGCATCGTCGCCAGGCCTCGGCCTCCTTCGACCGCCGGGTGGACCACATCACCGGGCCACCGATCCTCCAGGGCGCTTCCTTCCCGGGCCGGCCCACGCCACCGCAAGCCGCCTCCTCGCCCCGATCGCACCGCCGACCGCCTCCTCGCCCCGACCGCACCGCACCAGGCCACCGTCAGGCGCACCGCTCCAGGCCGCAGCGGTCCCTCGCCTCCGCGGGGGCTGCCAGCCAGCCAGCTGGGCCGCGCCCTTCCTCCGCCTGGGCCGCCTCGCCTCAGCCGCCGCACGGGCCTGCTTCGCCTCCCGCCGGCCCGAGGCCACTCCCCCCCTCCAGCTGGGCCGAAGCCTCCGCAGCAGATCCACGCCAGGCCGGATCCATCTCCACCGCGGGCCCAAGTCCTTTTGCTTCAGATCTGAGGTAGCTATGGTATTTTTTCACTAAGTCCCTGATGTCATTAATCTGTGATGCAATATTCAACTGCTGATAACTTTTAGTGTGTTTGTCTCTTTCGCGCAAATAGCATGTCCAGACGTTCGTGGTGATTAGCACTACGTTTCATCTCTTTGTGTCATGCATGATAGAAGTCATCTAGGTGCTTGTTTTTATGTTGCAATAGTGCATCGTGATATAATTGCTGCTATGTGATGTTTTTATGTCATCTTTGCCTTGTGATAACTTTTAGCTCGTTTGTCCGAATGATGCAAATGATATGTCCACGTGTTCGTCTTGCCATGCTCTACATGTTGTATGTGTTAGGTAGCATGATAGATTTAATCTTGCCATGTTTATCATCGTTGCAAAGTGCCATGTGGCTGTGATGTTGTTTCACATGTTATGAAATGCCATCTTGTTGAGCTCGTTGCTATCGTTGTGTTTATCTCCATGAAGCATGCTTGTGTGTTTCGGAATCACCTTCATGTGTACTTTGATAAGGTGCTTACCACTTGCCATGTTTAGTTTCGAGGTGACTTAAACATGCTCTTTAAGATGCCATGATGAAATTGCTGTTTTAGGACTTAGTGGATTTTCACTAAGTCTGAAATCTGTAATGTTCCGATGCCATGTTCGTGTGATGTTCTAGGACAATCCATGATAGTTTTGGAGTGGATCTTGATTGTTCCTTGTAGTATATATTGTTGGTTTTCCATTCATGTTCTCACATGCGTATTTAAGTGGCTGTAGCATGTTTATCTTTTGCTTGAAAGTTTCAATAAAATTCTGCTACCAGAATTTTATTGTCAAGTTCAATATGTCCAAGCTCATTGTTATTGATCCGTGACTCCTTTGGGGGTGCACCTTTGGACTTAATTGCTGTAGGATATGTCTAGTTTGTGTTCATGCCTTTTTCCATGTTGTTTGAGTGCTGTAGCTTAATTACTTTGTGCTCCGAAGTTGCTATGTTGTTGTAGTTTTCAGCTTTCGCTCAATTCTTGTTTCGGGCATAACTTTTAACCCGTAACTCCGATTTCAGCGAATCTTATATGAAACTTGATTGATTTTCTGTGTAGATTCATAATATCATATTGTTATCATGTTTTGAGGTGTTTTGCTTGAGTGCTATTTTTCCGTGCTCCGTGTGCATCCTTAGTGCATCCATCATGCATTCATCATTTTCGGGTGCGCATTGCATCTTGTTGATTTGTGCTTGGCGTGATTGTATTGTTTAGAGCCGGAAGCCGACACCGAGTACGAGTTCGAGCACGAGGTTTCCAACGAGGTTGAGGACGAGGACCCTTCTTACGATCCGAATGACTTCTCTTCAGGCAAGATGATCGAACCCCGATAACATTACTATCTTTGCCTATTGCTAGTAGATCCGCTCTATAGTTTTGCCTCGATGCCCATGTTCTTCTTGTCAGCCTCCTACTTGTAACCATTGCCATGTTTAACCACCCTACCTACGCAAACCGGTTCTTGGCTAAGTACGCTTCGCTCAGCCCTTCTTATAGCATTGCTAGTTGCAGGTGAAGATCGAAGATGCTTGCTTCATGTTGAAGTTTTGTTGGGTTATATCACTCTATATAAATGCTTAAAATGAAATCATCTATATATTGGCAAAGGTGGAAGGCTAAGCCTTTTGCTTGGTGATTTGTTCCACTCATGCCGTTAGGAACCGTATAAACCGGTGTTATGTTCCTTGATTATGCGTTCCTAACACGGTTGGGGTGTATGGGACCCCCTCGATAAACCGCTAAGTGCTAAGTCTTTTCCAGCAAGTCCCAACATTGGTACTATTTGCCTAATAACTAAATAACTTGCATAGGGAGTAATTAACCCGAGTTCTTAATCAACAACCCCAGGCCAGTGCTCCTCATGAGTGTTGGTCCAAACCGGGGGTTCTGCGGGGTCACCACGAGGGAACTCGAGGATTGATATAAACCTGTAGAATCGCCCATCCGGTCGTGTCCTGAGACTTAGATACGCGCGGCTACTATCAGGGTGTCGACACGCCGGGAGGGTTTGCTGGATTAGCCTTACCTTAGTTCGGTATGTCTTAAGCACGGGATTCCGAGAATACTCGGGTCTTCCCACTTTGGAGTTGCGACTCCGCGGATGTGGGCTTGTAATGGGTCAAGTTGGAACACCCCTGCAGGGTTATGAACTTTCGAAAGCCGTACCCGCGGTTATGTGGCAGATGGGAGCTTGTTAATATCCGGTTGTAGATAACTTGACACAATGTTTCTAATACACTACCAGCGTGTGTTCCGTGACTGTCAATTTCCGAATAGGGATTCGGGAGTTGAACACGGAGGGGTTATGTTTGTTGAGCTTGTAGCTAGGATCACTTCGTGATCACTTCTCGACCGAGGCTTCTCTTCTCGCTCTCACTCACGTAAGCTAGTTGCTAGTTGCTGCTGCAGACACTATTCTTTTCTTCAGCCTTATCCTCACCCAAGGCTTGAATAGTCTTGTTACCCGGGAACGGGATTGCTGAGTCCTCTGTGGCTCACAGTTACTTCACCACACCAGATGCAGGTCCAGTTGTGAGCTATCTAGGTGATGGCACCGAGCTTGACTGGGAGTACGACGAGGAGCGTAGTCGTTACTATGTTCGTTATCCGGATGATCAGTAGTGGAGACTCCTACTAGGATTCGATCCGCCTGTGGATGATATTTAAGTTTGGTATCTTGACATTTGGTTTTTGCCCTTAGAGGGTTGTGATATTCTTAATGTATGATGTTTGAGACATGTTATGTAATTGTGTGACGTGGCGAGTGTAAGCCAACTATTTATGTTTACAATCCCCTCTTTTACATGAGATGTGCAAAGATTACCAAACTTGAGATCATTCTAGGATGGACTTATGCCTTTAAGTCGTGCCTCGACACGTAGGAGGTATAACTCCATCCTGGGCATTACAGCGCCCCCCCGGCGCGGCCCAGGGGGGGCGCGCCCACAGGGCGCCTGGAGCCCCTGTGCCCCCCCCCCCCAGGCTGCCCTTCGGACGCAGTGTTGTTTCCGGTTCGCTAATTTTTTATATAATTTTTATGGATTTTTCTGGGCAGTTCTCGAAACGTGAAAACCTGAAATACAAAAACAGCCGAAAACAGAAACTGGCACTGGGGTGCACTGGATTAGTAAGTTAGTCCAAATATGATCAAAAGTGTATGGAAGTGTATGAATATCATAGCAATATCACCCAAAAGTGGCATGGAGCAAGCAAAAATTATAGATACGTTTTGGACGTATCAACATCCCCAAGCTTAATTCCTGCTCGTCCTCGAGTAGGTAAATGATAACAAGAATAATTTATGTGGTGACATGCTATTAACCATATCGGACTTTCTCATAGTCATATGACAAAAGCTTACTGAGACAATGATTCTAAAGTAATTAAGTTGTCTCAAGAGAAAACCACAAATGACTGAAAGTTTTACAACATGAAACTGAAACATCAAAAAGATTTGCAATGAACATGATGTGCAAATATGATCAAGTGATATCTAGCTTGCCCCCTTTAGTGATGCAAAACATAAATGCAAGGGCACCTTCAAGGTTTAAGTGATGACTAGATACAATCATTTCAGAATAAACGATATCACAATCATGCAAAAGACAATGCTACTTTGGGACAATGCACATTACACTCAGAATGACAATCATGCTCTCATTAGTTGGTGCTTGAAGTGCTAGAGCTTTTTATTTTGAAACATGGAAGCAATTGTGTCAACGGTAGTAGTACTTCATATGTGTCATGTATAAAACATCTTATAAGTTGCAAGCCTCATGCATCGAATACCAATAGTGCTCGCTCCTTGTCCTAATTAGCTCGGATCCCCATGGGTTATCATTGCATTGCATATGTTTTAACCGAGTGTCACAAAGGGGTACCTCTATGCCACCTGTACAAAGGTCCAAGGAGATAGATCGCATTTGATTTCTCGTTTTTGATAGATCTCAACTTGAGGACATCCATACCGGGACAACATAGAAAATAGATGATGGACTCCTCTTTAATGCATAAGCATATTCTCATGAGAGATTGAGGGTTAAGGTCCAAGCTAAAACTTCCACCATGATGCATGGCTTTGGTTGGCGGCCCAATGTTCTTCTCTAACAATATGCATATTAATTCAACCCACGGTAAATCACCCTTACTTCAGACAAGACGAACATGCATAGCAACTCAAATGATATTCAACAAAAGTGTGACAGTTGATGGCGTCCCCAGAAACATGGTTACCGCTCAGCAAGCAACTCATAAGAAATAAGATACATAGGCAACATATTCTTTACCACAATAGTTTTTAGGCTACTTTCCCATGAGCTATGTATTTCATGGTTAATTTGCTTAGTGCAGGTGGAGGTTAGCAAAAGACTGGGAGCGACCAACTAAGAGAGCAATGACGGTCATAATCATGCAGAGCGACAAAACAATATTGAATCAGGCATGGTAGTTATATCGCTACTTAGAAATAAAAGATCATCAAGGCTTGACAGACTTTCTTTACAGTCTTGAATATGCGTGAGCATACGCCAAGTCAATCAAAATAAATTCTCGAAGGAAGATATTACTAGACCATACCATATCATAGGCAAACAAACCAAGTTGGTATTCCAATAACACATTGGGAACCCCCCAGCTATTTGAGATTAACCAAAAGAAAACCTGAACTACTAAGCACCATCATGAAAGTAGCATATTTATCATAGACACCTTAACCAATGCAACGGAAGCAAACTCTCTTAATAAGGCGAGCATGGTAATTAAAGAGAGTTCAAGCAACCAACTAAAAGCTCTTGAGAAGATAAGCATGAATACTAAGAGCAAAGCACGATAGTAGCTATTAAAAGACAAAGAACACACACAGCATAGATAGACATGAAAATTATATATAATGTTCTAGGTAGAGGTGGAGCGTGTTTCTATCCCACATAAAGGAATGCTGGGTTCCGACTCGTTATGAAAAACTAAAAGAAAACTAAAAGCAAGACGCTCCAAGCATAGCACATAACACATGAAGTGATAAAAATATAGCGGAACGAAAGACGAACTGATAATGTTGATGGAGAAGGGGATGCACGGGGGGCATCCCCAAGCTTAGACGCTTGAGTCTCCTTAAATATTTCTTGGGGGTGCACGGGGGCATCCCCAAGCTTGAGCGCTTGACACTCCTGAATCTTTTTATCATCTTCCCTCGCACACTTGAAAACTCCCTTCATACACAACTCATCATAATCTTATTAGCGAGGTTAGTACCCTTTATAAAATAAGTATACCTTGCTGGAAATAAGGATATTCTTGAAGCTCTACTGTTTCTCAAGATTGCCAAAAGGTTTTTTGCAAAGAAAAAGGAAGTTCTCAATTTGCAAAGTGAAGGTAAGGCAAAACAGGACAGAATCTGTGAAAAACAGAACAGCAGGCAGTAATTGACCTGTTCGGGATACTTCTGCAACTCAAATCAAAAAACTCAGAACTGACGCACGAAAGACAATTATATAGAGAACGCTGTCGAAAAAATTCAGACCAAAAAAATGATCTGGTGATTTTATACGAATTTTTCTATCCAAGGACAGAATCTGTTTCCTGGACAGCACCTCACAACTTTTGAACTTTCTAGCAACCAGAGGCTATACTTGGCACAAATATGAAAAGCAAAGATACAATGATGATGCTACAGCAGTAAACAACATCAAGACACAACAAAAGCAAAAAATTTATTCATGTGGGCTGCCTCCCAAAAGCGCTTTCTTTTATGCCTTTAAGCTAGGCATAATGCATAGATCAAGTTTTATCAAGAGTAAAAGAATAGCTAGCCCGTACAACGGACTCAAAAGGTAACTTGACCTTCTTACGAGGGAAGTGTTCCATCCCTTTCTTGAGAGGAAACTGAAATTTTATATTACCCTCTTTCATGTCAATGACAGCACCAACAGTGCGCAAAAAGGGACGTCCCAAAATAATTGGACATGAAGGATCACATTCAATATCCATAATAGTGAAATCAACGGGCACATAATTATCATTGACAACAATAAGAACATCGTCGATCCTCCCCAAAGGTTTCTTTATCGAAGAATCAACGAGAGTATCACCAAAAGAACAAGAATCAAAAGATTTCAATTTAAGCATATCATATAGTCTTTTGGGCATAATAGAAGTACTAGCTACAATATCACATAGAGCAAAGCATGAGAAGTTGTTTATCTTAATTTTAATCATAGAATCCCAACCATCTCCTAGCTTTGTAGGTATGGAGGCTTCTACTCTAAGTTTCTCCTCCCTAGATTTGATAAGAGCATTAGTGATATGCTCTGTGAAGGCAAGATTAAGCGTGCTAGTGTTGGGATCCTTAGCCATTCCTTGTAGAAAGGCGACAACTTCTGAAATACTACAATTATCAAAATCAATTTTATCATTAATGGGCAGAATTGTAGTGTCATCCTCTTTGTCTAATTCGCTCTCTATTATAAGAGTTTGAACATCTTCCCAAGTTTCGGGAAGCTTAGGAGCAATTTTAAACTGAGGCTCATACTTTTTTCCTGGAAGGCCATGCCATGGGCATAGCTCTCCGTCATAACTAGTGTAATCACAAGGTTTATCTTTTTTGTAAACCCCGTCAGAGATAAGTGGGGCAATGGAAGTAGGGGTGTACTCCTCCCATTTAGTGTTTTTGGTAGGACCCATAGTAGCAAGCAAGCAAGATAACTATTTTTTTGTGATTTTCGATAAAAGGAACTAAAGCAAAAATGAAAGGTAAACTAACAAGACTAAAAAGCAAAGGTAAAAGATAGCATGCAACTCCCCTATCCTGAAGAGTGGCGTCCCCGGCAACGGTGCCAGAAAATACTCCTTGATGGGCCTCGAACCCCTCGTTGGTTACCCCAAGTGGAAGGTGTAAGATACAGTAAGTAGAAGTGTTTTCCCCTAGCAAAGATGCCAAGGATCGAATCCCCAGAGACTCCTAGGTTCAACAAGTAGGTGTTAATTGCTAACGGCGCAATTAGCAATCAACGTGGACCTGCACACAGATACAAATAACTTTGCTCCCAACGAGTACAGAGAGGTTGTCAATCTCTCCGGCCTTGTAGTTCACAAAGGGTTAAAAGCAATATGATAGTAGTGATAGATAGTGTTTTGCAATAGTAAATAAAATAGCGGAAAGTAAATAGTGTATGTGATCAATGATAGTAATATGGACCGGAGTCTCATGATGTTCACTAGTGATGTCTCTCTCCCAAAAGACGATAAAACAGCTATGTGAGGTAAAAAATTTACAGCTGGGCAGTTGACAGGACCACGAACGCAAACCAATGCTGACTACATTGCAAGAAAGGTTGAGGTTCAAAGCATGGGCGGTACGCCAAAGTAAGTAGACCGAAATCCATCAATATCTACTACAAATCATCCACCTTGAGATATCTATCCAGAACATCTCGCTGGTATTAAGTTGCGAGTCCCACGCATAGTGTAAACTCAATGCAACAGACAACTGCATTAAAAGAACTTTACGTAAAGTAAACAATCCTTGCACCCGCAGGCACAAGCACCGTTGTTTCCCCCTTGTGGCAACAGCACATCCCCTAGACTCATGTTTCTGTCACTCAAGCTAGTCATCGAGGGGCATGAACCCACAATCGAGCATAACGTTCCCTCTTGGAGTCACTACCTATTACTCGGCCAAAGCAATAAATAACAACGGAGAACATGCAAGAATTACTTATGAACTAAAATATAAAAGAGGTGAATCAAATATATTACTCAAGATCAATCTGAACATAATGTCATAATCCATCTGATCCCAGCAAACTCAACATAGCAACAGCACAAGGATTACATAGGTGCCTCGGTCATGTAGGTCAGCTCACGAGGACTAATTAGTGAAGCACAAGAACGGGAGGAGAACATCACATAGCTACTGGTCATGGACTCATGGTCCAAGGGAGACTACTCACGAGTCATCCGGGAGGCGTCCATGGTTGTGGAGAAGCTCCCGGTGGTGATCCTCCCCTCCGGCAGGGTGCCGGGAAGAGTTCTCCTGGTGCTCCCGATCTTGGAAGCGGCGGCGGCGGTGGAACAGAGATGGGGTCGCGAAAAGAAGTCCTGTTTCGAGGGTTACGGAGAACCCTTTAAATATATGCCAAAGTAGGGCACCGGGGGAGTCCCGGGGGGCCCAGGCGCCCCCCCCCCCGGCGTGGCCCAGG
>LR738709.1:618365786-618424391 GCA_902687465.1 Secale cereale | reverse complement strand
CACAGGGCGCCTGGAGCCCCTGTGCCCCCCCCCCCCAGGCTGCCCTTCGGACGCAGTCTTGTTTCCGGTTCGCTGATTTTTTATATAATTTTCCTGGATTTTTCTGGGCAGTTCTCCAAACGTGAAAACCTGAAATACAAAAACAGCTGAAAACAGAAACTGGCACTGGGGTGCACTGGATTAGTAAGTTAGTCCAAATATGATCAAAAGTGTATGGAAGTGCATGGATATCATAGCAATATCACCCAAAAGTGGCATGGAGCAAGCAAAAATTATAGATATGTTTTGGACGTATCAATCATCACCTTCTGCTACCAGATAAACTCAAAGATTGGGCCGCGAGCGTGTCGGCAATCCAGGACGCGGACATCAGACAAGAATTCTTTCGCATCCAGTCGGAGTTTGCGGAAATCTTCCATCAAGATGTCCTTCGTACCTCGGGGCAGTTCTACCTCAGAAATCAACCGTCCAACAGTGACATAGACACAATGCTACAAATGCAGGCTGACAACGCCCGTGATTTCATGACTCCCACGATAGACGGCGGCTTCATCCACGCTCCGGTCCCTTGAGTCGAGTCGAAAGTACTGATGCTGTGTCTAGTTCTGAAACATCGATTGGATCATCTTGTAATTAAACTTTAATGAACTTATAGTATGTCTCTTTGGTTTCGACAGTCGTTCAACTTAGATTTAATCGACGCTATTAATGTCTTGCTTTTCTCTTCCGATCGTTTTATTGCATACTTATATATTGCTTATGTATTGTATGTGAATTGGTACTAACGTTTCTTTTGGCTAGTGCATAGCGATGCCGTCGTATGTCGTGTACAAGGGTAAAGTTCCCGGAGTTTACGACGACTGGGAGGAGTGTTGGAGACAGGTTTACCGTTTCAGCGGTAACAGTTATAAAGGGTACACCACTAGGGCGAAGGCGGAATCTAGATACGCGCTCTATCTAGCGGGAGAGGGGAGCGAGCGTTGGAGGAACCGGATGAAGACGAGTTTCATCGCGATGATGCTCATCGTGATGACCGTAGCTCTCTTCTATGTGATGGTAGTTTAGATGATCGATATCGACTTGTAATGTGAAGACAAACTCGCTATTCGTGGTCTCGAGACTTGTAATCTAATGTTCTATATTTGTTCGGTCTTTTGAATTCGGAGACTAATATGATGAATTGTATTCGGAGACTAATATGATGAATTGTATTCAGAGATTAATCTTCTATTGTATTCGATGAATCAGCTGTTGCTGTGTGCTGCTGTCTATATTCTGTCCAATAATACATTTTGTAACCTGTGCAAAAATCTGAAAAGTAAAAAATAAATAAAAAACCTAATATTCATACTAATGGCGCATCACATCACAGTGCGCCATTAGTATGCCAAAGGATAGTAATGGCGCATCATCCCACAGTGCGCCATTAGTATGCCAAAGTTACTAATGGCGCATCCCACAAGAGTGCGCTATTAGTATGCCAAAGCACCTGGGTATATATGGCCCCCTGGGAGGCATACTAATGGCGCACCATGGCCTATACTAATGGCGCACCAGTGGTGCGCCATTAGTAAAAAATACTAGTGGCGTGGTACTAATGGCGCACCAGTAGTGTGCCATTAGTAGGCCTTTTCCTAGTAGTGAGGCCCACGTCCGAACCCGCTCCTACTAAGTGAGAGACTAGCTGACCATCTGTTGTGGCATGGAGCTCCTCCACATCAGTATGAGAGGAATAAGACTTCCTAGGAACACGTGGAGTAATTTTAATAGGTCAAATTTGAAATGTATCAAAGCGTTAGTCGAAATAGAAATATCCTTCTCATTCTTTCCAAGACTAACACCCACATTATTCAACTTAGAACGTGGAGTAATTTTAATAGGTCAAATTTGAAATGTATCAAAGCGTTAGTCGAAATAGAAATATCCTTCTCATTCTTTCCAAGACTAACACCCACATTATTCAACTTAGAAACTTTGGCAGTATTGGAAAAGGTTAAAAAGGATTTGGGTGACGATGTAATACCTTGGTTGTCGAGGTTTTGCGTCGCTTTACGCTGCATAGCCTTGGCCAAGGAGTCCTCATATGTGTCCATAGAATCGTCGTCGGCAACCGTATGCCGACAACTTCGGCGTGTAGGAGTCACCCCAGTGGTGGTCGTGGAGCCGACTCTGGTGCCGGAGGAGGGGATGATGGTGGAGTAGTATCCCCCTCCCCGACGGCGTGTACCGCCGGCTCGAGCGACGAGGCTAGTGGTGTGGTGGCAGGTGGGTGCACCCCTGAAGCCGGCTCCTCCTGAGCCGGGTAGCGATTCGCCACCATAAGATCCACCGGGCCAGCAGCCCATGGCTGCACACCCAAGGTTGGATCCGCCAGAGCCGATGGCCGGGTGGCCTCCACCTGAGCCTCCGCCCACGGCCGCTCCGAAGACGCAAGCGCTCCCTTCATCGGTCTGCCGGTGGCCTATACCGACGCGCGGGCAGCGCCCTGGGATGCATCCGACCGTGTAGGCGACGACGACTGTGACGAAATCGGAGTCCGTGGAGTGGTAGGCAATGATGACTCCTGCTGATGCATCCGCGGAGATACTTTGAGACAACCACGTAATGTGGATTTAGCTCGAAGTTCCGCGACGATCTCCTTGCCCCTCGGTGTCTACGGCGAGGAGTTAAACAGTGTCACTGCCAAAATCATAGAACTACCTCCTGGAGCACCATGAGAGACCACGTTTCCAGGAGTGTCATTTGAAGGAGCTGCACTAGACGAAGGTTGGTTGGATGGGATTCCAGAGTTATCCGAGGTGTCCATGTCATCGTCCTTCTCCTTCGCACCGCCATCAGTATCATCGCCCTTGCGTCTTCAAATGAACGGTACAAAGTCTATATCCGGAACATAATCTGCTGGTTCTCTCATGAACCTAAATGCATAGCCATTGAGCTTAACCAACACATACGTAGCAACGAATGGCCCGAAATCATCCTTATCCTTTGCCAAAATCTGAGTATTCGTCATAGCCACGAGAATACAAACCACCCCACGTCATCGCAAACTAATGAGGTCGACATCCAGGGTCTTGCCCATCAACATACCAACAGCCCATAGACCCCAGAAATGGCGCACGGTATGGGGAACCCCATCAACATGTAGCCAAATCTACTGGAGCTCGTACTTATGTGGAATCTCCTGAGACTTCCAAGTAGAGATGGTGATGTGAGCATTAACTGATGGCACATGTTGGTTTGATTGCTTTTGTGCAGATATTCCTCGTCCAAAGAAGCCCCTAGGAGCGATCTACTGCTCTGGTATGCCAATCGGCGGAGAGTCTCCTCCGTTTTTGCCTATAATGCATGCAGGTTAAACAATCATTGCCGCTTCTTAGGATAAGGTCGAGCTTTGTCATCCTCTTGAACAGGCGCTTAAGTTATTGATGCTTCTCATTCGTAAAAGGCAAACCATTGAGACATTATGTGTCACTCAACGTCCTCGTCACACTCCCCACCCTCTTATTATCGTGACTAAAATGTAAATACTACAGTAACATAAGTTTATACTACTGCTCTGTCTTGCCCTGGAATAGGTGCCGAGGCTAAGTCCAGTATATATGGATGTTGGATGTACACTAGACCTATAAAAGAAGCTAGAGTATCCGCCTCCTAGGGACTCGGTCGTGCGAGAGTGCCCTCCCGCCGTTCGTTGTGCCTAGGCCTCTCGTTGATGCCTGCTTTGGTTCAACACATTAGTCTCGGCTAGAGTTGAAACCGGGACTAATATAAGCATTAGTCCCAGTTCACAGTTTCATGGACGTCAGAGGACCTTTAGTCCTGATTGATAACACCAACCCGCACTAAAGGTCCTATATTAGTCCCGGTTGTTGTTACCAACCGGGACTAAAGGTCTTGACCCTTTAGTACCGGTTGATTACACTAACCCGGACTAAAGGGTCTACCTTTAGTCCCAGTTGATAACACCAATCTGGACTAAAGGTCCTCCATAGGTAAGTTCAAAAGGAAAGCATCTCACCCAAAGTCACATGTTATGTGTAGGTGGGGTGGTAAGCTGCACGCAAGGTAATACATGAGGTCTTGAGTTCGAATCTCTAGAGTTGCATTTGTGGTAGGCACCGATAATACCCCCGTGAGGCGATTCCCGGGGATGGAGCTTGGCTTGCGCGAGTTAGGCTGTGTAAAGTCGGTGTGCTTCGTGGGCGTTTCGTTTTTTTCTTAGTACAGTTGCGTTTTCCTAGATATTCGTTGTTTTATCTCGAACGCTGGACACTGGCCTTCCTCTCACTTCGCATTGCAGGTATCTTCGAGCTTTCTCGGAGTTGGTGCTTGCCTGCCATCAGCGGCGTCCAGCAGCCCATTTGCTTTTCGTACCAGCTCGGGTTTGTGTCCGTGCTCTGTTTGCCGCCGACGGGGACGGCACCCCCTTAGCTCCTCATGCCAACTGAGGTTTGGATTTGTTTCCTACTTAGCTATGGCATTTCTTTTCTTCTTGCTCACCTTCCTTTGTCTTTCTTGTCGTCACGGGTCTCAGTAGCCGCTGCTTCGTTCTTTGTATGGCCGCTTGTTCGCTCCAATGCTCCTGCTGTTTTCTCTGGCTTTCTAGGGGTGCGCTGCACTTAATCTCTTTTGTGCCTTTTTTTGCGTCTGTTCTTGGCCCTTTGTGTTGTTGTTGTAGACCAACCATTATTTGCTCCATTCCTCTAGTTTGTGTCCTTCTTTTACCACCGATTTTATCTTTTTTGCTTGTTTGATACTTTTTATCATTATGAATTTTGAATCAGTTTTGCTAGAACTCATCTAGATGAGATATAATTTGGTCTTATTCACCTTTTATAGCCATTGAATGTGATGCTATAAGACGCGTGTGTGCTAACGTGGGTTGTACCTGTTCTTGTTTTTCAGGTGAATGAGACTAAATTATGTCTTATCTAGATGAGTTCTAGGTACTCCCATTTTCAATTCCTTGTGTGCTTAGCGTTGGTCCCAACATTTTGTCGGAGGCATGTTTTGGGTTGCGTGGCTGTGTAGATCAGCTTGAATGGCTGAACGTTACTAGCCTTTTTGCGTTGGTTTGTCTTGCAAAAATGGACATTGTGTCCACGACAGACTTCATAGTTGTTTTGTGAGGCCGCATGCATTTTGTCAAAGGCATGATGGCGGAAGGAACATGCGTGGAGAGAGCCCCCGCAAAGGTGTCAACTAAAAACACTTATCAAGTGGTCGTTTGAAGTAAGGGTGGACACGGTCCGGGCCGGGCCGGTCCCGGCCCGAGCCGTCATTTGGACCGGCCGCCGGCGGTCCGGTCCGGACCGGACCGAGCAGTGCAACGGTCCTGGTTTCAGGGACCGGACCGGCCGACGGGAAGCTCGGTGCGGACCGACGGTCCTCACGGTCTCGGCGATGTCCAGTCACTGCCAAGTGGACCCAGGATGTCGGAAAGATGGTCGGAGAAGAAGCACAGTGGCCGGAGCCGGAGAAGACGCACCTGATGCGCAGCTGCGCGGGGAAGAGGGAGGCACGGGGCAGAGAGGGAGCGGCGGCGTGACGCGTCAGGGAGAGGGGACGAGGGATAGAGGGGCGGCGCGGCCGTGGCGCCGTGCAGGGGAGAGAGAGGCACGAGGGAGAGGGTGCTGTGGCGAGGTGGAAGACGTGCGCGAGAGCCAGGGGCGAGGGGTAGACGACGTGCCATGGAAAGTGATGCTAGCCATGAACCTGCGCATGTTTTATTAGGGCATGTACAATGGTTCTAGCTTAAGGATGCCACGTAAGATAAATGATGAGGTGGAGGAGAGAGAAATCATAAGAGAAGGCTTGTCTTAACTTATTTAAGCAAAGACAAGAGATGATAGCTTAGCACAATTTGTCTCACCATGTTTTTAGGAATAACTAATTATTGAAGATAAGGCTAAGGGCATGTACAATGGTTCTAGCTTAAGGATGCCACGTAAGATAAATGATGAGGTGGAGGAGAGAGAAATCATAAGAGAAGGCTTGTCTTAGCTTATTTAAGCAAAGACAAGAGATGATAGCTTAGCACAATTTGTCTCACCATGTTTTTAGGAATAACTAATTATTGAAGATAAGGCTAAGAGATGACCCATTGTAGACTTGTTTTTTTGTCATCTCTAATTTACATGCAAAACTTAAGATAAGACTATCTTAGCAACCATTGTACATGCCCTAAGAGATGACCCATTGTAGACTTGTTTTTTTGTCATCTCTAATTTACATGCAAAACTTAAGATAAGACTATCTTAGCAACCATTGTACATGCCCTTACTTAGCAGTTTTCTCTATTGCATGCAAGCAATCCATCACGTGCATGAGCCCACGATTATCCGTGTACAGCCTTGCCGTGATGAGTGGATAAAATTGGACGTGGAGTTAATTGTGGGATGACGCCGTGACTATCGGATCGAACCCGTTTCTCTCGTTAGTCGTGAATAAAAGGAAACAGCAGCATGGAGTTAATCGTGGGATTGACACAATCGTGCTAGGATGACTACTTTTACGGAATGAGCATCCAAGTTGACGTGAAAATCAAGGGAGAATCGGTTGAGATCATGGAGTAATGGTATTAGATTGATTGAAAACAGAAGGAGAGATTTAGTCCGTAGAATCCTATAGGCAGTTATCCCCATATAGGTGTAGCAACAAATTATCGTGGATGGCGCCATGATTATGGGATAACCCCGTTTCTCTCGTTATTTCTATTTTTTGCTCGACTGAATAAAGGAAAAAAACGGTAGCGCGTGCCTGAGTCTTCTTCTACCTCTTGCGGTCGTCGCGTGGAGGAGGGAGATGATCGCGTGAGCACGATGTGCGGGCGCTGCCTCGTCAGCCTGGGCTTCTTCTTCGGTCCGACCGAGCGGACCGGGCTTTAACCGGACCGGACCGAAGATTTTTCGGGCCATATTTGACGGACCGGACCGGCTATTTTTTTGAGCGGGCCAGGACCGAGCCAGGCGGGGCCGAGCGGGCCACGAGCGGGCCAAAAAGCTTGCTCGTGTCGTCCACCCTGAGTTTGAAGCTGTTAATGGCTCTGCAATTGTTTGTGATGTCTTTGCTTGAAGAAATGTAGTGGTTGAATATTACCTTTTTTATGTAGATTATTTATCTTTTGACCTTATTCAATCTAATTTCTCAATGTGATGCCTTAGTGAACGAGTCCTAGAGTTAGGGAACATGCGGTGGCGTAGCGTGAACAAATGTTGACGTTGGATATTGGTTTTTATATGCAGTCCTTATGTGTTGCACAGTTTGTTTATGTATGCGATGCTACGTTATCCATATATGCTGGTGTACATAGGAGTATCAACCCCCCCGCCCACATGAACCACTCACGCACGGCACAAACACCGCCTAGCGTGTGTATGTGCTTTTACCCAACTAATTGGACAGGCAGTGACCCTAGCGAATGGAATCACAGGCCCGAAATGTCAAACCGACACTAAAATAGACAACACATCAACACGAAGAAAGTGAAATATCTAATCGCCGCCATAAACATGCCGGTAAGTGTGTGATGGAGTCTCATAGCGTTGGCTCACCCGGAACTATGCAGGCAAATGGGAACCGAGCAAACCCATCAGGCTATCCAGGGTTACAACGTGACTTGGGAACACATGCAACACACACGCACACAGAACACGTCGTCTCGACTGGACCCCGCCACTAGGGCACCAACATGGAAACAAAGCCTTCAAAAAGGTAACGACGCAAGTACGATGGTGTTGATTCTAACAAATAAATGGCTGTAAAAAGGTTTTTACCGCAAATATTGACGACACATCTTTCAAAAGCTGTCCCGCCCAGTATTTTGTGTGGAACAACCATGGTGTTGTCCCGAGATAGCCGCTCACCACACCAGAAATGCCTCACATCATGTACCAGCCAAAGCACATGCCCGAAGGATCCACCTAGTTCCTGAGGGGCGCCCACCATCAGCGATACCAAGAGGAGTTAGTGGTGATAGCGGATGGGCATGATGTCTTCGTACCTAATTTTGCCCCATAGTGGTCGGGGAGCGACCAAATTCGTGCGGCTGACCAGGTCAATGCCACCAAAGCTCGAGTCCGCCATCTTGATAATACTACCAAGCTAAATATGGATCTTCTTTTTTTTGAACCGGGCTAATCCCCTTTTCATTAATACCCTGTTTGGATGTAGGAAAAACGCTTTGGAATTGGCTATTTGGAATTGCCAACCCGAATTTCCTTGTTTGGAGTGGTTACGGAATTTGGCCTTGGAAACGTCGGGCAATTCCACAGGAGGCCCCCGCGCACGTCCGCGCGGCGCTTGACGATTCCGAGCCCCCGACCTCGGAAAAGCCACGGAAAAATTTCCTTCCGCCCCCGCCTGTTCGCTCTCCTTCCTCGTTCGCGAGACTGAGGCTCGTCCTCGTCCTGGAGAAGTCAACCGGCGGCGGCGGCCCGGTAAGCTCCTCGCTCCCTCCTCCGTACGCCTCCCTCCCTCCCCCGTTCGGCGCCCTGGTCGACCTCTCCCCGCCCTCCTCTCCATCCCCCGGGCGCGGTCATCCTCTTCCTCTCTGAACCCCCAGATCGACGGGATTTCGCCCGGTTGATTTGAAGCTGTCGCGGCGGCGACGGTTCCGCGCTTAACGCCTGCACGGGCGGCTGAGGCACGAGCCCTGGCAGCACGGGCGACTGAGGAACCGCGCGACGGCTCCGCCTGGTTGCACTGACGGGAGGGGAGGAGACAGTAACGGGGGAGAGACGAGGAGGGTTGGAGCACGCACGGGCGGCTGAGGCAAGCGCGACGGCGCCGCCCGGTTCCATGCTGCCAGGGGGTGCGGCGGGAGTGCAGCCGGTTCCACGCCGAGGCAGGCTCTGCCGGTGCACTGTCACCTGGGCGCCCCTGTTCTATCCTATTTCGCTTTATTTCGGTTCAGTTCTTCTTCAGATTAAATGCAATGCACTGTTCTAAACTTGTGATTTCTATTGAAATGTGCAGTTTTCCGGGCAGATTGAAGATCCTCAGCTCGAACTTAGGTGGACTGACCCAAGGTCTACTCTCTATTCCTAGTTAATGTGTGCCAATTTTGTGCAATTACATGGCTATGAATAATTCATGTATATATATGGTGTGTGCATTGTAGCTTTTTTCTCAATGTCTAATCAAGAGTTGGTTGCCTATATTACCGAAGAGAATAGAAGGAAAAAAAGAAAGAGGATATTGTTAGCAAAGAAGTACTTCGAACTGTCATGCCTAGCATTTGCTTATCTTAGTTCTCATCGGGCACCGAGGAACCTTGGATGCTTCGATGATGATGAGGAAAGAATTGCCTATCGGAAGTACATATTGAAACAAACTTATGAGGGGTCCGAGACAACTTGCTATGATAAGCTACGACTAACTAAAAGAAACTTTCATGATCTTTGTGCTATGTTGCGTGAGAAGTGTGGTCTCAAAGATAGCATGTTTGTGACGGTAGAAGAAAATGTTGCTATGTTCTTACAAGTTATTGGCCATGGTCTTAAAATGAGGATGTTGGGTGGCACATACCAGCGTTCCTTGGAGACTATCAGTAGGCACTTCTCTACTGTGTTATCAGCCATCTTGTCTCTAACTGGGGAGTTCATCAAGCTTCCTGATCCGTCTATCACCCCTCCTGACGATTACAAGTGGAAGTGGTTTCCTAATGCACTTGGAGCACTAGATGCGTGTCATATTCCTGTGTTTGTTAATGCTGCTGACAAAGGGCGGTACAGGAACAGGCACCAAGATATCACCACTAACATGCTAGGTGTGGTTGACTGAAACATGAAATTTCTCTATGTTCTACCTGGTTGGGAGGGTTCGGCATCAGACTCTAAAGTGCTAAAAGATGCTATGAGAATCGATCGTGAAGATGCATTTGTTGTACCACAGGGTACGACTCTTTCTCTTTGCGTATCATTTCTCTATTTAATCGGTAGCTAACTCATGTACTTGTCAATAGGAAAATACTATCTTGTTGATGCTGGCTATACCAATGGACCTGGATTTCTATCTCCATTCAGATCCACTCGGTACCACTTGAAAGAGTGGGTTGCAAGTCAACAACAACCCCAAAATGAAAAAGAGTTGTACAACTTGCGTCATGCTCGTGCTAGAAATGTTGTGGAAAGAACCTTTGGCTTGTTGAAGAAAAGATTCGCCATCTTGCGTTCTTGTTCTTTCTTTCATATAGAGGACCAGGTAACACAAGTCCATTTGGTTCTTCATATGGGCTATCCTGTGTTCCTTCTTTGACTATGAACTGAATATTTGCAGATTCGAATTATTAATGCGTGTTGTGTGTTGCACAACTATGCGAGAGATAGACAACAAATGAGAGATGACTTATTGCTTCAGGAAGTCGACGCTGAGCTAGCGGCTATGGCTCCTGAACCTACAGATGATGCTACTTTGATTAGAAGTGTCCAACAAACAAATGCGTGGTCCAACTTTAGGCAGCAATTTGCGGACGAGATGTATGCTGAGTATCTTGTGGCACATGGCGAACTTGACCTCTAGTAGATAAGTAGTGATGGAGTAGGTAGCTAGCTGATGGTGCTTCTTTTTGTGCTAGCTTGGTGATGGTGCCCTTTTTGTGTGGTAGCATGCTTGTTGTGATGGTGCTTTTGTGATATTTTGTACATGATGAACTAATATATATGGTTTACCTTATAATATCTTGTTATTTTGTCCTTACTTTTATGCACATACATTTGTTGTACTTGTAGAACCATGGCTGAACAGGGAGCAAAGAAGAGTAGGGTTTACCAAACATGGACTCCTGAGATGGACAGTGCATTGTTGGCTGTCCTTGTTGAGCATCACAACAATGGTGACCATGCTCAAAATGGTTGGAAGCCGCATGTGTACGAGACATAAACTTTTATGTTTGCGAACTATCCGCTTCTGCTATGTGTACGAGACATAAACTATCCACCTATGCTATGTTTTAGAGACATAATTATTATCCATATCGTGTTGTTGGTACTTCTAAATTATTGTCTCAAGCTTCTCGGACGTGTTATGCATAGTTATTTGTACTTATGTTGCTAATACTGACCTTATTTGCAATATTTTATATGTTATTATGTGTGCAGAAAAAATATAAGCACTCAAATATATACGTATAATTTTTTTCATGCATGTACATACGTTTTATATTGTCCAAAGTCAAAAAAACACCAAATTCCACGTTGTGTACATCCAAACAGAAATTGGAATTGGGGCGCACCCTTTGATTCCATCAGAAAATTCCAGGCACAACCAAACAGCAGAATTGGAATTACAGCTTATTTCTTTTCCAGCTTGGATTTGGAATTCACAGCCCAATTCAATTCCAAGCAGTTTTTCCTACATCCAAACAGGGTATAAAGATATAACGGAAATACAGCCGAATTCAAGTTCACACGACAAGGGAAAGGGAAAAAGCGAGTTCAGCCACTTCAGGGAAACCAGCTACTCCCTCTGCGATTTAGGTGGGTTGAGATTGGACAAGAGCGCGCACAGATTTCCCTCAAAATTGAAACTGAATTTGGAAATTAATGCTGCCATTACTGCTGGGAAGGAGCACCATGGGAACATGCATCATGCATAATTGCTTTCACACAGGAAATGAGGCGGTACAAAGGAGAGAAACGAAGCGTGCATGTTGTTTGCTTTCACACTTTTGGAATTACGTCTAACACTTTCGGAATTTTAGGATTCTCTTAGGTGCCCTATGCACCTGGATGGAGGGAGTATGAACGCTCGCAATCGAAACACCCACTACGAGGCAAAAACCCTGAAGCACCATCAATACGCATCAAAATAAAATAAAGTTCAGACCACATCAAACCCTGAAGCTAAATATGGATCTAACAGCAAGGCATCGCACACCCACTCCCCTCCTGCACATGAGCCTATGTCAACTTTTGGGAACACCCTTGACCCCAAACCTACACTTGCCACCTACCAGCACGAGGAGTTTTGCTACAACCAATAGAATAAATTTGGTGGTCACGGTCACCATGCAGGCTTTGCTCGACGACGCACCGCAGGGTGGTGATGGGAGGGGGGGCACGTAGGAGAGAGTGCCGGAGGAGACGATTTCCGGAGGCCCATGTTGCTCGAGAGTGATACGGGAAACATTAGGTGTAGTTCTGGATGTGTCAGAATTGAGGATATAGTCACATGGTCCACCAATGGGACAATTTTGATAATCAAATTTGTATCATTGACTTTCTTGTAATTTTTAGAGGAAGGCGGAAGCTTTGTTCATCTCACCAATAACCATAAAGCACAAAAAGGAACATCATACCTGCATTAGTGCCTTGCGCACTGGGCCAATAATGCAAACATGCATTATGGATGACGAATGAACTCGGGAAAGGATTTGAAACCCACCACTGCCGTATTATTTTACATTCTCCATTTGCCAAAACCCATTTTGGGGTCAATTTGAGTTACATATCATCACCAATATTCCAGCATCAATGATAATGCGCTAACAACCATCATCTCATGATGTTGCCATCGCTTAAGAAATAATCCCAAATTGTAGCTAACAATTAACTAACCATCTTGTCACACTTTCATATTTGCAAAGTTAAATCGACCAACAGAGTGCTACTGCACCAACCAAATTTTGTGACACATATTGATATATAAGTGAACCAATATTTAGATTTCAACTGTGGAAGAAAAGCAATACATTTCAATGTCACCGAGATCTTAGAATCATGCGATGCTTTCTTGGCATTTAGGGTACCACAATAAACATTCCATGATACTTATCAGGTGGCCAAAAATAGAATTATATGAAGCCATTTTCCCATATTTGATTCCACCGGTGTAGTGTGTGATGTCCTAAATGCCACTCGTTCATCACATCCCTTTTCTGAATTAAGGAGCCCTTGCTGCCAACTTCATTGAAATGAAGTTGAGAAGATAGTTTATTAAGGTTCTATAAGGGAAGCCACAACACTACCAATCGTACTATAGTAACTGACTAACACAGCCCTAGCTCGCCTGCAACGAAGACTACCCCGATCTTCATCACAAAGATTTCCCATGTTTCATGTACATAACAAACAATCTTCCTCTATATGTACTGCAGGGTCTCAAGTCATAGCAAGTAGTGTCTCTTGCACTACGTTAACCAAATGTACACCATTAAAAATAATTGCCAATGTATCTCATTCCTTGTGAATATCTCTCTTTGCGGAATAAGCTGCCACTTGGTGCATCTATGCGATGCACGCTATCTTCTACGTTCTACCATTGATTCTGCAGTGATCGACCTGTTACTTATGGATACACTATATGTAAGCTGCTACCACTCTCTTACTTCATAAAGATGATTGTACTTGCACATAAAGATGATTGTACATGTACTCACACTTCTCTCGTTGAGTGAGACAATGCGACTAGCATTGTAAAAGTAACTTCTCGATGAATGATAGTGTGTATATACATCGTCAATATGTTACCTCTGAGCCTAAATCAAAGGTAGCACTCGCAAACTGAAAATTGGGGCAAGGAAGGACCGAAGCAGAGACAGAGCCGGCCAGTACCATGGAAACTGACACCGAAGAAATGAGAGAAGACCCTTTGGGTGTGGTTGCTGGTCCCTCAAGCTGTTAACGGGAATTCAGACAAGAAAAGTGAGCATCGACGGAGATCATCAAGCTTTCTGTCTCAGATCATATCACCTCCTTTTGGGTTTTGTGATAATTAATCAGACCGTGGGCCTTTAGTCGGTACAAAATAGAGGAGAATTTTCGTTCGCAATTTGAACAAAATTCTGTTGCACGGGCCTCTTCTAACTTGTTGTTAAGTAGGTTGACTTACTCTGCGTCTTCCCGCACATACGTAGGAAGCTAACTGAATTATTTTTTATCCTAAACAAACGGATTGATTTTTTCCAGGTAGGGTACTACATAGGCCAACTCTAACCCATCCCCTATAACCAGGTTAGAGGAGTATAAAAGTCTGGTTTTACTACTCTAACCGGGACATAACCGAACCCCTAAATCGGTTAGAGGAGTAATTTTTCTCCTCCATTGCTTATCCGGCAGCTAAATTTACTCCACCGCTCGGTGGCGGAGTAAAAAATCTTCACCGTCCTCAGCCTCTCCTCCTCCCCCATCCCCGCCTCCAACAGGTCCTCTGTTTTCTAACTGAATCCTGTGGCAATCAGTCCCCACCGTCTATCCACAACGTGGATCCCTGCCGCCACGAGCGCAGTGCGGGCTCGTTCTCAATACGCCGCCGCCGCAGCGCTACGACCCCATCCCGTTGACTCTCCGGCTTCCCCGTCCTTCCTCCTCTACGGCAGCCGTAGAGGAAGTACCTCGACGTCCGACAGCGGGCGTGGGGACGTGGGTGATGGAGATAACCGACCGCTGACACCTACACTAAGCACTGGCTCAGCTCCTTCCTCACGGCCGGGCTCGCCGCCCTCGAGTATGACTGGTGGAATGATCGCCCTCATGTACTACTGGTGGCAGGTCTGGCTGCACGGCGCCGTATTGCGCCTCACATTCCCGTGGGAAATGGTCCCCGTTCGACGACCTGCCACCGTTGGGGGTGGTGAGTACAGTGGTGGCTAGGGAGAACCGGGAGGCGAGGGAGCGCATCGTGGCGGAGGCTGCCTACGAGGAGTACATGGACCTCCGCCACCACTACCCTGAGCTAGCAGAGGTGAGCGGATGATCTTCGCTGAGCGCGTGGTGGACGGGGAGGTCATCGTCCTCTCCGACAACGAGGAGCACGGCAACAATGACGGCGGCAACGACTAGGAAGACTTCAACGTTAAAGAATTGTCGCGCATCTACACCGACTGCGGCGACAACGGCACAGGGCCAGGCCCCATGGGCGGTGGGATGTCGCATGAGGATTCGCTCGGCCTCTATGAGGGTGACGATGATGTTTAATTTCAGTTTAAATTCATGTTTAATTTTAAGTGCAAGGTCATGTTTAGGTTTATAAACTAAACTATGTTTCCGTGGATCATTATGCACATTATGTGTCGAATTTTGGTTTTTTAAATCGAATCTATGTTAAACCTATGAAAAAAATTCTTTTTACTACATTAAATATAGGTGTTCGGCTATGTCGGACCAAACAATAGTGGAGTAGAAATCCTCCACTAAGTATACTCCGCCGATGTGCTCCTAAAAGATTGGTTAGAGTTCTCCTTAGAGCATCTCTACCGGATCATATATTCTATGAATCAAAATCTCTCCTCTATCCTAAAGAGTAAAAACAAATAGGGGATTAAACTCTTTCTCATGAATCAGATCATAAAAACATAATCTAACACAACTTTTTTTACACACATTCATTTAAAACATATTTTAGACTACTCGCTTCCATCCTTCCGCTTGAGTCTTGATGATGACCTGCTGCAGCTACAGACGGGATCTTGCAGACGATGATCTGGTGCAGCCACAAAAGTGGATAATGATTTTTTTTTTCAACTTCTTGTGGCCTATTTTGATTGCTTGTAGCAACCAGCAACTTTCTTTTATGAATATGTGACGATTTTGTACTGATATATATTTGTTTTAATTGTCATTAGTCTCGTAGAATTACCACCATGAAAAATTTAGCTTTTTTAGTAAGAGAATAATTTATAAGATTAGTATAATGAAGTTTCTCAATTATTTACATAATTTTTCAGGACTTAGTATTACAATTGTTAGGGATAAATATCTTGGAATTTACTTCTAGAAGTTACGATTTCATGGAATTAGTATCACAATTGTTAGGGATAAGTATCTTGAATTACTTCTTTTTCATTTAAAATTTTAATGATCATCAAATAAACTAGTTATTTCCAATATTTTGGGATTAAATTTCAGTTTTATCACACATAACTTACTGGAATTACTGTGTTGTGTACATGCTAAATTTTGGAAATGTTCAAAATACACTAAACATTAATTATATTTAATTTTTAAACAATAAAACCCATGATTTTTGTATTGAATTCTGGTATTAGTTGCTGAAAATCATATGTGGGACAGTTGTTAGATGTTAGTCTAACAGTAGGAAGTAAATGCATTTATTATCATTCACTGAATACAATCACTTATACATATACTTATATCTCGATATACCTATCAAATACACAAGTACTATTATAGAAGTTTAGAATCTCAAGGCATGTGAATGGATGGATATCAGTGAGTTGCACCTAATAACCTTCCCAGTGATCTACGGTGTATTGGTGCTCAGAATGCAACATAGGAAAAAGACTGATGTGACAAATCAGTTAAAGAGGACTTTGGTGAGCCAGAGATGAAACAATGTCAAACGTGTGAACCTGTACAAAATGCCTATCGACCAATACATGGAGGAGTTGAATTACTAAACAATTAAATGAAGGAAGTTTAGCTACAAAAGATAAGCATCTCCGCATTGGAGACATTGGTTGCTATGCCTTTTAGTGCATTTCTCCGAGGAAGATGACTGAGAGCTTCTATGCAATTACGCACATTCATCTCATTTATCCAAAATATCTTTAAAGGCTACTCATGCACCGGTTTGTATGCAACATAATGTTACATGCATGTTTCTCCATATAATTTGCTTTTGATCTTTTTATATGCCCTCGTGTTTACGTTTTATCTTTTTGGCTCATTAGCTGATTGTGTTGGGGAACGTAGTATTTTAAAATTTTCCTACGATCACGCAAGATCTATCTACCAGATGCATAGCGACGAGAGGGAAGAGTGTGTCTACGTACCCTCGTAGACCGGAAGCGGAAGCGTCAAGTGACGCGGTTGATGTAGTCGAACTTCTTCGCGATCCAACCGATCAAGTATCGATCGTACGGCACCTCCGCGTTCAGCACACGTTCAGCTTAATGACGTCCCACGAGCTCTTGATCCAGCTGAGCTTCACGGGAAAGTTTCATCAGCACGACGGCGTGGTAACAGATATGATGTACCTACCGGCGCAGGGCTTCGCCTAAGCACTGCGACGGTATGACCGAGGTGTGTTTCTGTGGAGGGGGGCACCGCACACGGCTAGAACAATTCAACTTGTGTGTCTTTGGGTGCCCCCCCTGCCCCCGTATATAAAGGAGCAAGGGGGGAGGGCCGGCCGGCCTCCTATGGTGCGGCTAGGGCTGCAATCCTACTAGGAATAGGATTGCAATCCTACTAGGAATAGGATTGCAATCCTATTCCTAGTAGGAACTACCAAAGAAGGAAGAAGGGGGAAGGAAAGAAAGGGAGAGGGAGAGGGAAAGAGGGGCCGCGCCCCCCTCCCCTTGTCCTATTCGGACTCCTCCTAGGGAGGGGGCGCGCCACCTCCTGGCTGCTGCCCTCTCTCTCCCCTATGGCCCACCAGGGCCCACCATTCCCCCGGGGGGTTCCGGTAACCCCTCCGGCACTCCGGTAAATTCCGAAACTTTCCATAACACTTCCGGTGTCCGAATATAGTCGTCCAATATATCAATCTTTATGTCTCGGACATTCCGAGACTCCTCGTCATGTCCGTGATCTCATCCGGGACTCCGAACTACCTTCGGTACATCAAAACTCATAAACTCATAATACCGATCGTCATCAAACGTTAAGCGTGCGGACCCTACGGGTTCGAGAACTATGCAGACATGACCGAGACTCATCTCCGGTCAATAACCAATAGCGGAACCTGGATGCTCATATTGGCTCCTACATATTCTACGAAGATCTTTATCGGTTAAACCGCATAACAACATACGTTGTTCCTTTTGTCATCGGTATGTTACTTGCCCGAGATTCGATCGTCGGTATCTCTATACCTAGTTCAATCTCGTTACCGGCAAGTCTCTTTACTCGTTCCGTAACACATCATCTCGTGACTAACTCATTAGTCTTTTGCTTGCAAGGCTTATTATGATGTGTGTTACCGAGAGGGCCCAGAGATACCTCTTCGACACTCGGAGTGACAAATCCTAATCTTGATCTATGCCAACACCACGAATACTTTCGGATACACCTGTAGAGCATCTTTATGATCACCCAGTTACGTTGTGACGTTTGATAGCACACAAGGTGTTCCTATAGAATTTGGGAGTTGCATAATCTCATAGTCATAGGAACATGTATAATTCATGAAGAAAGCAATAGCAGTAAAACTAAACGATCATAGTGCTATGCTAACGGATGGGTCTAGTCCATCACATCATTCTCCTAATGATGTGATCCCGTTGATCAAATGACAACTCATGTCTATGGTTAGGAAACATAACCATCTTTGATCAATGAGCTAGTCTAGTAGAGGCATACTAGGGACACTCTGTTTTGTCTATGTATTCACACATGTACTAAGTTTCCGGTTAATACAATTCTAGCATGAATAATAAACATTTATCATGATATAAGGAAATATAAATAACAAGTTTATTATTGCCTCTAGGGCATATTTCCTTCAGTCTCCCACTTGCACTAGAGTCAATAATCTTGCTCACATCGCCATGTGATTTAATACCGATAGCTCACATCGTTATGTGAATAACACCCATAGTTCACATCGCCATGTGACCAACACCCAAAGGGTTTACTAGAGTCAATAATCTAGTTCACATCACTATGTGATTAATACCCAAGAGTAATAAGGTGTGATCATGTTTTGCTTGTGAGAGAAGTTTAGTCAACAGTTCTGTCACATTCAGATCCGTATGTATTTCACAAATTTCTATGTCTACAATGCTCTGCATGGAGCTACTCTAGCTAATTGCTCCCACTTTCAATACGCATCCAGATTGATACTTAGAGTCATCTAGATTTCGTGTCAAAGCTTGCATCGGCGTAACCCTTTACGACGAACTCTTTATCACCTCCATAATCGAGAAACATTTCCTTAGTCATCCCGTTACTAAGGATAATTTTGACCGCTGTCCAGTGATCTACTCCTAGATCACTATTGTACCTCCTTGCCAAACTCATGGCAAGGTACACAACAGGTTTGGTACACAGCATGGCATACTTTATAGAACCTATGGCTGAGGCATAGGGAATGACTTTCATTCTCTCTATATTTTTCTGCCGTGGTCTGGCTTTGAGTCTTACTCAACTTCACACCTTACAAGTCAGGCAAGAACTCCTTCTTTGACTGATCCATTTTGAACTACTTCAAAATCTTATCAAGGTATGTACTCATCGAAAGTTTTATCAAGCGCCTTGATCTATCTCTATAGATCTTGATGCCCAATATGTAAGCAGCTTCACCAAGGTCTTTCTTTGAAAAACTCCTTTCAAACACTCCTTTATGCTTTCCAGAAAATTCTACATCATTTCCGATCGACAATATGTCATTCACATATACTTATCAGAAAGGTTGTAGTGCTCCCACTCACTTCTTGTAAATACAGGCTTCACCGCAAGTCTGTATAAATCTATATGCTTTGATCAACTTATCAAAGCGTATATTCCAACTCCGAGATGCTTGCACTAGTCCATAGATAGATCGCTGGAGCTTGCACATTTTGTTCGCAGCTTTAGGATTGACAAAACCTTCTGGTTGCATCATATACAAGTCTTCTTTAATAAATCCATTAAAGAATGCAGTTTTGTTATCCATTTGCCAGATTTCATAAAATGCGGCAATTGCTAACATGATTCGGACAGACTTAAGCATCGCTACGGGTGAGAAAGTCTCATCGTAGTCAACTCCTTGAACTTGTTGAAACCCTTTAGCAACAAGTCGAGCTTTGTAAACAGTAACATTACCGTCTGCGTCGGTCTTCCTCTTGAAGATCCATTTATTTTTGATGGCTTGCTGATCATCGGGCAAGTCAACCAAAGTCCATACTTTGTTCTCATACATGGATCCCATCTTAGATTTCATGGCCTCAAGCCATTTTGCGGAATCTGGGCTCATCATCGCTTCCTCATAGTTCGTAGGTTCATCATGGTCTAGCAACATGACTTCCAGAACTGAGTTGACATACCACTCTGGTGCGGAACGTACTCTGGTTGTTCTACGAAGTTCAGCAGAAACTTGATCTGAAGTTTCATGATCATCATCATTAGCTTCCTCACTAATTGGTGTAGGAATCACTGGAACTAGTTTCTGTGATGTTCCACTTTCCAATTCGGGAGAAGGTACAATTACCTCATCAAGTTCTACTTTACTCCCACTCACTTCTTTCGAGAGAAACTCCTTCTCTAGAAAGGATCCACTCTTAGCAACAAAGACCTTGCCTTCGGATCTGTGATAGAAGGTGTACCCAACAGTTTCTTTTGGGTATCCTATGAAGATTTTCTTCTCCGATTTGGGTTCGAGCTTATCATGTTGAAACTTTTTCACATAAGCATCACAGTCCCAAACTTAAAGAAATGACAGCTTAGGTTTCTCGTCAAACCACAGTTCATACGGTATCATCTCCATGGATTTAGATGGTGCCCTATTTAACGTGAATGTAGCTGTCTCTAATGCATAACCCCAAAAGCGATAGTGGTAGATCGGTAAGAGACATCATCGATCGCACCATATCTAATAAAGTACGGTTATGACGTTCGGACACACCATTACACTGTGGTGTTCCAGGTGGCGTGAGTAGTGAAACTATTTCACATTGTTTTTACTGAAGGCCAAACTCGCTAACTCAAATATTTTACCTCTACGATCATATCGTAGAAACTCTTATTTTCTTGTTACGATGATTCTCCACTTCACTCTGAAATTCTTTGAACTTTTCAAATGTTTCAGACTTGTGCTTCATTAAGTAGATATACCCATATCTGCTCAAATCATTAGTGAAGGTCAGAAAATAATGATACCCGCCGCGAGCTTCAACACTCATTGTTCCACATACATCTGTATGTATGATCTCCAACAAATATGTTGCTTGCTCCATTGTTCCGGAGAACGGAGTTGTAGTCATCTTGCCCATGAGGCATGGTTCGCAAGCACCAAGTGATTCATAATCAAGTGATTCCAAAAGTCCATCACTATGGAGTTTCTTCATGCGCTTTACACCATTATGACCTAAACGGCAGTGCCACAAATAAGTTGCACTATCATTATTAGCCTTGCATCTTTTGGCTTCAATATTATGAATATGTGTATCACTACGATCGAGATCCAACAAACTATTTTCATTGGGTGTATGACCATCGAAGGTTTTATTCATGTAAACAGAATAACAATTATTCTATGACTTTAAATGAATAACCGTATTGCAACAAATATGATCAAATCATATTCATGCTTAACGCAAATGCCAAATAACATTTATTTAGGTTTTACACTAATCCCGAAAGTATAGAGAGTGTGCGATGATGATCATATCAATCTTGGAACCACTTCCAACACACATCGTCACTTCACCTTTAACTAGTCTTTGTTCATTCTGCAATTCTTGTTTCGGGTTACTAATTTTAGCAACTGAACCGGTATCAAATACCCAGGTTTGCTATGAACACTAGTAAAGTACACATCAATAATCTGTATATCAAAATATACCTTTGTTCACTTTGCCATCCTTCTTATCCGCCAAGTATCTAGGGCAGTTCCACTTCCAGTGACCATTTCCTTTGCAGTAGAAGCACTTAGTTTCAGGCTTGAGTTTTAGCTTTGGGTTTCTTCACGGGAGTGACAACTTCCTTGTCATTCTTCTTGAAGTTCCCCTTCTATCCCTTTGTCCTTTACTTGAAACAAGTGGTCTTGTTAACCATTAACACTTGATGCTTTTTCATGATTTCTACCTTCGCCGACTTCAGCATCGCGAAGAGCTCGGGAATTTCCTTTCGTCATCCCTTGCATATTATAGTTCATCACAAAGTTCTACTAACTTGGTGATAGTGACTAGAGAACTTTGTCAATTACTATCTTATCTGGAAGCTTAACTTCCACTTGATTCAAGTAATTGTAGTACCCAAACAATCTGAGCACATGCTCACTGGTTGAGCTATTCTCCTCCATCTTGTAGGCAGAGCACTGTCAGAAGTCTTATACCTCTTGACACGGGCATGAATATGAAATACTAATTTCAACTCTTGGAACATCTTATATGCTCTGTGGCGTTCAAAACGTTTTTGAAGTCTCGATTCTAAGCCGTAAAGCATGGTGCACTTAAACTATCAAGTAGTCATCATACCGAGCTTTTGTCAAAACGTTCATAACGTCTACATCTGCTCCTACAATAGGTCTGTCACCTAGCGGTGCATCAAGGACATAATTCTCTGTGCAGCAATGAGGATAATCCTCAGATCACGGAACAATTCCGCATCATTGCTACTAACATCTTTCAACTTAGTTTTCTCTAGGAACATATAAAAAATAAACGGGGAGCAACATCGCGAGCTATTGATCTACAACATAGATATGCTAATACTACCAAGACTAAGTTCATGATAAATTAAAGTTCAATTTAATCATATTAATCAAAGAACTCCCACTTAGATAGACATCCCTCCAGTCATCTAAATGATCACGTGATCCAAATCAACTAAACCATGTCCGATCATCACGTGAGATGGAGTAGTTTCAATGGTGAACATCTTATGTTGATCATATCTACTATATGATTCACGCTCGACCTTTCGGTCTCCAGTGTTCCGAGGCCATATCTGCATATGCTAGGCTCGTCAAGTTTAACCCGAGTATTCTGCGTGTGCAAAACTGGCTTACACCCGTTGTATTTGAACATAGAGCTTATCACACCCGATCATCACGTGGTGTCGCGGCACGGCGAACTTTTGCAACGGTGCATACTCAGGGAGAACACTTATACCTTGAAATTTAGTAAGGGATCGTCTTATAATGCTACCGTCGTTCTAAGCAAAATAAGAAGCATAATAAGATAAACATCACATGCAATCAAAATATGTGACATGATATGGCCATCATCATCTTGTGCTTTTGATCTCCATCTCCAAAGCACCGTCATGATCACCTTCGTCACTGGCGCGACACCTTGATCTCCATCGTAGCACCGTTGTCGTCTCGCCAACTATTGCTTCTACGACTATCGCTACCGCTTAGTGATAAAGTAAAGCAATTACATGGCGATTGCATTTCATACAATAAAGCGACAACCATATGGCTCCTGCCAGTTGCCGATAACATTACAAAACATGATCATCTCATACAAAACCGTATAACTCATCATGTCTTGACCATATCACATCACAACATGCCCTGCAAAAACAAGTTAGACGTCCTCTACTTTGTTGTTGCAAGTTTTACATGGCTGCTACGGGCTTAGCAAGAACCGTTCTTACCTACGCATACAAAACCACAACGATGTTTCGTCAAGTATGTGTTGTTTTAACCTTCACAAGGACCGGGCGTAGCCACACTTGATTCAGCTAAAGTGAGAGAGACAGACACCCGCCAGTCACCTTTAAGCAATGAGTGCTCGTAACGGTGAAACCAGTCTCGCGTAAGCGTACGCGTAATGTCGGTCCAGGCCGCTTCATCTCACAATACCGCCGAAGCAAAGTATGACATGCTGGTAACCAGTATGACTAGTATCGCCCACAACTCATTATGTTCTACTCGTGCATATCATCTACGCATAGACCTGGCTCTGATACCACTGTTGGGGAACGTAGTATTTTAAAATTTTCCTACGATCACACAAGATCTGTCTACCAGATGCATTGCGACGAGAGGGAAGAGTGTGTCTACGTACCCTCGTAGACCGGAAGCGGAAGCGTCAAGTGACGCGGTTGATGTAGTCGAACTTCTTCGCGATCCAACCGATCAAGTACCGAACGTACGGCACCTCCGCGTTCAGCACACGTTCAGCTTGATGACGTCCCACGAGCTCTTGATCCAGCTGAGCTTCACGGGAGAGTTTCGTCAGCACGACGGCGTGGTAACGGATATGATGTATCTACCGGCGCAGGGCTTCGCCTAAGCACTGCGACAGTATGACCGAGGTGTGTTTCTGTGGAGGGGGGCACCGCACACGGCTAGAACAATTCAACTTGTGTGTCTTTGGGTGCCCCCCTGCCCCCGTATATAAAGGAGCAAGGGGGGAGGGCCGGCCGGCCTCCTATGGTGCGGCTAGGGCTGCAATCCTACTAGGAATAGGATTGCAATCCTATTCCTAGTACTACCAAAGAAGGAAGAAGGGGGAAGGAAAGAAAGGGAGAGGAAGAGGGAAAGAGGGGCCGCGCTCCCTCCCCTTGTCCTATTCGGACTCCTCCTAGGGAGGGGGCGCGCCACCTCCTGTCTGCTGCCCTCTCTCTCCCCTATGGCCCACCAGGGCCCACCATTCCCCTGGGGGGTTCCGGTAACCCCTCCGGCACTTCGGTAAATTCCGAAACTTTCCAGAACACTTCCGGTGTCCGAATATAGTCGTCCAATATATCAATCTTTATGTCTCGGACATTCCGAGACTCCTCGTCATGTCCGTGATCTCATCCGGGACTCCGAACTACCTTCGGTACATCAAAACTCATAAACTCATAATACCGATCGTCATCAAACGTTAAGCGTGCGGACCCTACGGGTTCGAGAACTATGCAGACATGACCGAGACTCATCTCCGGTCAATAACCAATAGTGGGACCTGGATGCTCATATTGGCTCCTTCATATTCTACGAAGATATTTATCGGTCAAACCGCATAACAACATACGTTGTTCCTTTTGTCATTGGTATGTTACTTGCCCGAGATTCGATCGTCGGTATCTCTATACCTAGTTCAATCTCGTTACCGGCAAGTCTCTTTACTCGTTCCGTAACACATCATCTCGTGACTAACTCATTAGTCTTTTGCTTGCAAGGCTTATTATGATGTGTGTTACCGAGAGGGCCCAGAGATACCTCTCCGACACTCGGAGTGACAAATCCTAATCTTGATCTATGCCAACACCACGAATACTTTCGGATACACCTGTAGAGCATCTTTATGATCACCCAGTTACGTTGTGACGTTTGATAGCACACAAGGTGTTCCTATAGAATTCGGGAGTTGCATAATCTCATAGTCATAGGAACATGTATAAGTCATGAAGAAAGCAATAGCAGTAAAACTAAACGATCATAGTGCTATGCTAACGGATGGGTCTAGTCTATCACATCATTCTCCTAATGATGTGATCCCATTGATCAAATGACAACTCATGTCTATGGTTAGGAAACATAACCATCTTTGATCAATGAGCTAGTCTAGTAGAGGCATACTAGGGACACTCTGTTTTGTCTATGTATTCACACATGTACTAAGTTTCCGGTTAATACAATTCTAGCATGAATAATAAACATTTATCATGATATAAGGAAATATAAATAACAACTTTATTATTGCCTCTAGGACATATTTCCTTCAGATTGCTCATGCAAGTTTGCATTCAAGCATATACATTTGGTTTTACTCAAGTTTCTAAAATGTGACCCTAGTACTTTGAGCTAGAACTGGCATTTAGTATTTGCAATAGTAGGTGCATGTGTACATGCAATGCAACACATCTATTTTTGTTAGAAATATTCCATTTAGTCTCCCGACCTCTCCATGCGTCAAGAGGATGGCCGGCACCCAGATATATATAACATCCTCGTACATGTAGTAGAACCAACCATCAATCAACAAAAGTACAAGCTAGATATTATGTGTGGATAATGCATGTGAACAAATTGAGTGGCATATATAGGCTATTACACAATGAGATCATTTAGGAGGATGTGAGACATTGGAATCTTAGTTGTCTTAGTTGAAGCTGACCTATAGAGATGCATGCAGCCCGAGTTATCCCTTCAATACAATAGAGAATATCCCTTTAGCTTGTTGTATCTTTACTAAAAGAACAAATTACCTTGCACTAGCCACTCCAACAGATATCGATTCATCACTAGACAATGGGGCGGAGCTAGGATTTGGCCATGAAGAGGGGGAGGGGGGTGGGGGCGTGCGAGAATTCAATGCTCATAGAATAGACCAAATATCTTGCAAAATGGTGTGTCTCCTTCTGTAACTTTCCAATTACTAGTACGAGAACTCGAAGACAAATTCTCAATTCTCTACGATGCCTAGTAGATATATAGAATATTTCTCGGAGTAAGAAAATCTAAGGAATATTTCTCTCTATTGACTATCATTCCGCGTCTTCAACTTCTATTAGATTCTTTTCTTCTTTAATGCAGTAGCTATAGTTTGATATAAGAATCCATTTCTCAAATTCACAATAACGTTAAAAAAAGCATAATGATATATGACTGTAAATATAAAATAAAGTTACATATCAACTATCTTAAATTGAGCCCTATGACTACCTGTGTCGAACAAGTTGATAATCTCCTGAGAACCGATCTATCCAACTAGTTCCTTCCCAATGTATATTATCATGTAATGCCTAATAAAGTTGTCCCACATTTTTTTAAACACATGCCTTGACTAGCTGCATAGCCTAAAAAGCATGCTCGGTTATCGCATTTGGCATTCGAAGAGTTATGACCAACCATAGTAACCTATCAAGAATCGAGTATGTATCAACTTCAACTATTTTCAAAAATCAAACAACCAAATCGGCAAGATTTGTGGACGAATGTAGTAATGTATCAACCATTGATTATGTAGAAATTATACATGTTTTAAGTAATCAAATTCAAACGGAAAGTGGAGGAATGTTTTCTAACTCCGGATGGTTGCAAATATCCAGTGGGAAATGAGGAAGTTGGAACTCCAATTGGGCCAATTATTGAATAGAAAAATCTATAGGATAACTTTGTTCCACCAGTGCTCATATATTAGACACATCAACCGAGTCATGTCATAGATCCAAAGATTGACACGGTGTCAATTCCTCTATGCTTTAATTCAACCAATTGTTAATCTATAGCAACATCGAAAGCATCTACTTTGTAGTGATAATGATCATTTAGTTGAACCAGTTCTTGATTTATATAGAAACACAAAACACATCGACTTTGTACCGTTGTTGTGTACTAGTGTGACCATGTTTGTTGCAAGACTTTGTCACATCAACGCACCTACAAATTGCTTCATATATTTGTAATTAGGGTAAATAATATTCTAGAATGTATATACATGAAAATATATGCACCTGCTATTCAAATTGGGGATGACAGTCTCATACTTCAAACAAGAAAGATTGAACCTTCTCCTGAAGAGGTTCCCATCCACCTTCTCCCAACTTACCAAATCTAATCTTATGTATTTTGAATGTCCGTGACTTGTTTTGGAGTGTTTATCATAAGACATCAATGATCTTCGTGATTTTCTCCATCGGATGTAAAATAAACACACACACAAATGACATATCGATCTTTAAGGTTCCTACAACATCTCCTCTAGGATATTTCAAGACTACACAATCATTTACAATACTCCTTAAGACATCAACTAACTTAAAGAGAGAACTCCATCTAGTGTCCCCAGGTATTTATATAGTTCCACTATATTTTTTACCTTTTCCTTTATCAGACCTGCCTAAGTATAATTCATGTGCAACACTTGATTTGCTAGCAATTCATCATTGCATTTAGTCAATGAACTAACAACATTTATGATGAAATTTCCATGCTGGAAAAAATGGTGAATATCATATACCTCCCTTGATGGCGCGGCAAGAGCCACATGTAATCGACGAGCCATGCAATGTACACAATATGCATAAGGGCACTCATTCAGAAATAAAGCCTTTAATCCATTCTATTCACCTTGCATATTACTTGCCCATCATAGCCTTCTTCTCTAATTTCTTGGACATTCAAGTTATTATACCCAATAAACACTACAAATTGGCCTCTTGGAAGTCAAGCATTAGTGTCATTGACATGAATGACATTAAGGAAGCCCTTCTGTATCAACCATTCATTTCTCGGAAATCGGAGGACCTGCTTTAGTATACCATTATACATAACTTGCTAGTACCAATTTCTTCTCTAATTTATTTACAAACTCTACGAGAAAGTAATCCAAGAATTCCTTGTTGCACCATTTGCATGGTCTACTTCTCCTTCCTTGAAGCATTTACCAAGACAACCGCATTGACCTCTTTTCTATAAGAAGCAAGAACCTAACCAGTTCAGGAAAATCACCCTGAGTTTTTTATCCTGGAGATTCCTCATGGCCCCTATAAGCACAAGATTTTACTTGATTTATAGTACATTACATAATATATTAATGATTTTGTTGGGGAATGTAGTATTTTAAAATTTTCCTACGATCACACAAGATCTATCTACTAGATGCATAGCAACGAGAGAGGAGAGTGTGTCTACGTACCCTCGTAGACCGGGAGCGGAAGCGTCAAGTGACGCGGTTGAGACGCGATTGATGTAGTCGAACTTCTTCGCGATCCAACCGATCAAGCACCGAACGTACGGCACCACCGCGTTCAGCACATGTTCAGCTTGATGACGTCCCACGAGCAGTTGATCCAGTTGAGCTTCACGGGAGAGTTTCGTCAGCACGACGGCGTGGTGACGGAGATGATGTATCTACCGGCGCAGGGCTTCGCCTAAGCACTGCAGCGGTATGACCGAGGTGTGTTTCTGTGGAGGGGGCCACCGCACACGGCTAAAACAATTCAACTTGTGTGTCTTTAGGTGCCCCCCTGCCCCCGTATATAAAGTAGCAAGTGGGGAGGCCAGCCGGCCCCTTGTGGCGCGCCTAGGAGGTGCAATCCTACTAGGAATAGGATTGCAATCCTATTCCTAGTAGGAAGTACCAAAAGGGAGAAGGGGGAAAGGAAGGAGAGGGAGAAGGAGAAGGAAAGGGGCGCCGGCCCCCCTCCTTCCTTGTCCAATTTGGACCAAGGGGTGGGGGCGCGCGGCCCAGCCTTGGCCCTCCTTCCCTCTTTCTCCTACGGCCCATTAAGGCCCATAGCTTCCCCAGGGGTTCCGGTAAACCCCCCGGTACTCCAGTAAATTCCGAAACTTTACGGAACACTTCCGTTGTCCGAATATAGTCGTCCAATATATCAATCTTTACGTCTCGGACATTCCGAGACTCCTCGTCATGTCCGTGATCTCCTCCGGGACTCCGAACTACCTTCGGTACATCAAAACTCATAAACTCATAATACCGATCGTCATCAAACGTTAAGCGTGCGGACCCTACGGGTTCGAGAACTATGTAGACATGACCGAGACTCATCTCCGGTCAATAACCAATAGCGGAACCTGGATGCTCATATTGGCTCCTACATATTCTTCGAAGATCTTTATCGGTCAAACCGCATAACAACATACGTTGTTCCTTTTGTCATCGGTATGTTACTTGCCCGAGATTCGATCGTCGGTATCTCTATACCTAGTTCAATCTCGTTACCGGCAAGTCTCTTTACTCGTTCCGTAATACATCATCTCGTGACTAACTCATTAGTCTTTTGCTTGCAAGGTTTATTATGATGTGCATTACCAAGAGGGCCCAGAGTTACCTCTCCGACACTCGGAGTGACAAATCCTAGTATTGATCTATGCCAACACCACGAACACTTTCGGAGACACCTGTAGAGCATCTTTATGATCACCCAGTTACGTTGTGACGTTTGATAGCACACAAGGTGTTCCTACGGTATTCGGGAGTTGCATAATCTCATAGTCATAGGAACATGTATAAGTCATGAAGAAAGCAATAGCAATAAAACTAAACGATCATAGTGCTAAGCTAACGGATGGGTCTAGTCCATCACATCATTCTCCTAATGATGTGATCTCATTGATCAAATGACAACTCATGTGTATGGCTAGGAAACATAACTATCTTTGATCAATGAGCTAGTCTAGTAGAGGCATACTAGGGACATACTATTTTGTCTATGTATTCACACATGTATCAAGTTTTCGGTTAATACAATTCTAGCATGAATGAAAGACATTTATCATGATATAAGGAAATACAAATAACATCTTTATTATTGCCTCTAGGGCATATTTCCTTCAGTCTCCCACTTGAACTAGAGTCAATAATCTAGATTACAAAGTGATGATCCTTACACCCATGGAGTCCTGGTGCTGATCATGTTTTGCCCGTGGAAGAGGCTTAGTCAACGGGTCTGCAACATTCAGATCCGTATGTATCTTGCAAATCTCTATGGCTCCCTCCTTGACTAGATCGCGGATGGAATTGAAGCGTCTTTTGATGTGCTTTGTTCTCTTGTGAAACCTGGATTCCTTAGCCAAGGCTATTGCTCCAGTGTTGTCACAAAAGATTTTCATTGGACCCGATGCACTAGGTATTACACCTATATCGGATATGAACTCCTTCATCCAGACTCCTTCATTTGCTGCTTCCGAAGCAGCTATGTATTCCGCTTCACACGTAGATCCTGCCACGACGCTCTGCTTGGAACTGCACCAACTGACAGCTCCACCGTTCAATAAAAATACATATCCGGTTTGTGACTTAGAGTCATCCGGATCAGTGTCAAAGCTAGAATCGACGTAACCGTTCACGACGAGATTTTTGTCACCTCCATATACGAGAAACATATCCTTTGTCCTTTTCAGGTATTTCAGGATGTTCTTGACCGCTGTCCAGTGATCCACTCCTGGATTACTTTGGTACCTCCCTACTAGACTTATAGCAAGGCACACATCCTATGGCTGAGGCATAGGGAATGACTTTCATTTTCTCTCTATCTTCTGCAATGGTCGGGCATTGAGTCTTACTCAACTTCATACCTTGTAATACAGGCAAGAACCCTTTCTTCGACTGATCCATTTTGAACTTCTTCAAAACTTTATCAAGGTATGTGCTTTGTGAAAGTCCAATCAAGCGTCTTGATCTATCTCTATAGATCTTGATGCCTAATATATAAGCAGCTTCACCGAGGTCTTTCATTGAAAAACTCTTATTCAACTATCCTTTTATGCTATCCAGAAATTCTATATCATTTCCAATCAACAATATGCCATCCACATATAATATTAGAAATGCTACAGAGCTCCCACTCACTTTCTTGTAAATACAGGCTTCTCCAAAAGTCTGTATAAAACCATATGCTTTGATCACCTCATCAAAGCGTATATTCCAACTCCGAGATGCTTGAACCAGTCCATATATGGATCGCTGGAGCTTGCATACTTTGTTAGCACCTTTTGGATCGACAAAACCTTCTGGTTGCATCATATACAACTCTTCTTTGAGATATCCATCTAGGAATGCAGTTTTGACATCCATTTGCCAGATTTCATAATAATAAAATGCGGCAATTGCTAACATGATTCGGACAAACTTAAGCATTGCTACAGGTGAGAAAGTCTCATCGTAGTCAACTCCTTGAACTTGTCGAAACCCTTTCGCAACAAGTCGAGCTTTGTAAACAGTAACATTACCGTCTGCGTCGGTCTTCCTCTTGAAAATCCATTTATTTTCGATGGCTTGCCGATCATCGGGCAAGTCAACCAAAGTCCACACTTTGTTCTCATACATGGATCCCATCTCAGATTTCATGGCCTCAAGCCATTTTGCAGAATCTGGGCTCATCATCGCTTCCTCATAGTTCGTAGGTTCATCATGGTCTTGTAACATCACTTCCAGAACTGGGTTGCCGTACCACTCTGGTGCGGAACGTACTCTGGTTGATCTACGATGTTCAGCAAAAATTTGATCTGAAGTTTCATGATCATCATCATTAGCTTCCTCACTAATTGGTGTAGGAATCACTGGAACAATTTTCTGTGATGTACTACTTTCCAATTCAGGAGAAGGTACAATTACCTCATCAAGTTCTACTTTCCTCCCACTCACTTCTTTCGAGAGAAACTCCTTCTCTAGAAAGGATCCATTCTTAGCAACGAATATCTTGCCTTCAGATCTGTGATAGAAGGCGTACCCAACAATCTCTTTTGGGTATTCTATGAAGACACATTTCTCCGACTTGGGTTCGAGCTTATCAGGTTGAAGCTTTTTCACATAAGCATCGCAGCCCCAAACTTTAAGAAATGACAACTTTGGTTTCTTGCCAAACCATAGTTCATAAGGTGTCATCTCAAAGGATTTAGATGGTGCCCTATTTAACGTGAATGCAGCTGTCTCTAAAGCATAACCCCAAAACGATAGTGGTAAATCGGTAAGAGACATCATAGATCGCACCATATCCAATAAAGTACGGTTACGACGTTCGGACACACCATTGCGCTGTGGTGTTCCGGGTGGCGTGAATTGTGAAACTATTCCACATTGTTTAAAATGAAGACCAAACTCGTAACTCAAATATTCTCCTCCACGATCAGATCGTAAAAACTTTATTTTCTTGTTACGATGATTCTCTACTTCACTCTGAAATTCTTTGAACTTTTCAAATGTTTCAGACTTGTGCTTCATTAAGTAGATATACCCATATCTGCTCAAATCATCAGTGAAGGTCAGAAAATAACGATACCCGCTGCGAGCTTCAACACTCATTGGCCCACATACATCAGTATGTATGATTTCCAACAAATCTGTTGCTCGCTCCATAGTTCCGGAGAACGGAGTTTTAGTCATCTTGCCCATGAGGCATGGTTCGCAAGCACCAAGTGATTCATAATCAACTGATTCCAAAAGTCCATCACTATGGAGTTTCTTCATGCGCTTTACATCAATATGACCTAAACGGCAGTGCCACAAATAAGTTGCACTATCATTATTAACCTTGCATCTTTTGGCTTCAATATTATGAATATGTGTATCACTACAATCGAGATCCAATAAGAATAGACCACTCTTCAAGGGTGCATGACCATAAAAGATATTATTCATAAAAATAGAACAACCATTATTCTCTGATTTAAATGAATAACCGTCTCGCAATAAACAAGATCCAGATATAATGTTCATGCTTAACGCTGGCACCAAATAACAATTATTTAGGTCTAAAACTAATCCCGAAGGTAGATGTAGAGGTAGCGTGCCGACGGCGATCACATCAACTTTGGAACCATTTCCCACGCGCATCGTCACCTTGTCCTTAGCTAATCTTCGTTTAATCCATAGTCCCTGTTTCGAGTTACAAATATTAGCAACCGAACCGGTATCAAATACCCAGGTACTACTACGAGCATTAGTAAGGTACACATCAATAACATGTATATCACATATACCTTTGTTCACCTTGCCATCCTTCTTATCCGCCAAATACTTGGGGCAGTTCCGCTTCCAGTGTCCAGTCCCTTTACAGTAGAAGCACTCAGTTTCAGGCTTGGCTCCAGACTTGGGTTTCTTCGCGGGAGTAGCAACTGTCTTGCTATTCTTCTTGAAGATCCCCTGCTTTCCTTTGCCCTTTTTCTTGAAACTAGTGGTCTTGTTAACCATCAACACTTGATGCTCCTTTTTCATTTCTACCTCCGCAGCTTTGAGCATAGCGAAGAGCTCGGGAATTGTCTTCTGCATCCCTTGCATATTATAGTTCATCACGAAGCCTTTATAGCTTGGTGGCAGTGATTGAAGAACTCTATCGATAACACTATCCTCGTCAACTTTGCAACCAAGTTGAGTCATATGATTGTAGTACCCACACATTATGAGGAAGTGTTCACTGATAGAACTATTCTCCTCCATCTTGCAGCTGTAGAACTTATTGGAAATGTCATATTTCTCAATCCGGGCATTTGCTTGAAATATTAACTTCAACTCCTGGAACATCTCATATGGTCCATGACGTTCAAAACATCGTTGAAGTCCCGGTTCTAAGCCGTATGGCACACTGAACTATCGCGTAGTCATCAGACCGCGTCTGCCAGACGTTCAAAGCGTCTACATTAGCGGGAGGGGGCTTGTCACCTAGAGGTGCTTCAAGGACATAATTCTTCTTTGCAGCAATGAGGATAATCCTCAAGTTACGGACCCAGTCCGTGTAATTGCTACCATCATCTTTCAACTTAGCTTTCTCTAGGAATGCATTAAAATTCAAAGGAACGGTAGCATGGGCCATTGATCTACAACAACATAGATATGCAAAAAACTATCAAGACTAAGTTCATGATAAATTAAAGTTCAATTAATCATATTATTAAAGAACTCCCACTTAGATAGACATCCCTCCGGTCATCTAAATGATCATGTGATCCAAATCAACTAAACCATGTCCGATCATCACGTGAGATGGAGTAGTTTCAATGGTGAACATCTTATGTTGATCATATCTACTATATGATTCACGCTCAACCTTTCGGTTTCCAGTGTTTCGAGGCCATATCTGCATATGCTAGGCTCGTCAAGTTTAACCCGAGTATTCTGCGTGTGCAAAACTGGCTTACACCCGTTGTATTTGAACGTAGAGCTTATCACACCCGATCATCACGTGGTGTCTCGGCATGACGAACTTTCGCAACGGTGCATACTCAGGGAGAACACTTATACCTTGAAATTTAGTAAGGGATCATCTTATAATGCTACCATCGTTCTAACCAGAATAAGAAGCATAATAAGATAAACATCACATGTAATCAAAATATGTGACATGATATGGCCATCATCATCTTGTGCTTTTGATCTCCATCTCCAAAGCACCTTCATGATCACCTTCATCACCGGCGCGACACCTTGATCTCCATCGTAGCATCGTTGTTGTCTCGCCAACTATTGCTTCTATGACTATCTCTACCGCTTAGTGACAAAGTAAAACAATTACATGGCGATTGCATTTCATACAATAAAGCGACAACCATATGGCTCCTGTCAGTTGCCGATAACTTTACAAAACATGATCATCTCATACAAAACCGTATAACTCATCATGTCTTGACCATATCACATCACAACATGCCCTGCAAAAACAAGTTAGACGTCCTCTACTTTGTTGTTGCAAGTTTTACGTGGCTGCTACGGGCTTATCAAGAACCGTTCTTACCTACGCATATAAAACCACAACGATGTTTCGTCAAGTATGTGATGTTTTAACCTTCACAAGGACTGGGCGTAGCCACACTTGATTCAGCTAAAGTGAGAGAGGCAGGCACCCGCCAGTCACCTTTAAGCAACGAGTGCTCATAACGGTGAAACCAGTCTCGCGTAAGCGTACGCGTAATGTCGGTCCGGGCCGCTTCATCTCACAATACCGCGGAAGCAAAGTATGACATGCTCGTAAGCAGTATGACTAGTATCGCCCACAACTCATTGTGTTCTACTCGTGCATATCATCTACGCATAGACCTGGCTCATGATGCCACTGTTGGGGAACGTAGTATTTTAAAATTTTCCTACGATCACGCAAGATCTATCTACTAGATGCATAGCAACGAGAGGGGAGAGTGTGTCTACATACCCTCGTAAACCGGGAGCGGAAGCGTTAAGTGACGCGGTTGATGTAGTCGAACTTCTTCGCGATCCAACCGATCAAGCACCGAACGTACGGCACCTCCGCGTTCAGCACACATTCATCTTGATGACGTCCCACGAGCTCTTAATCCAGTTGAGCTTCACGGGAGAGTTTCGTCTGCACGACGGCGTGGTGACGGATATGATATATCTACCGGCGCACGGCTTCGCCTAAGCACTGCAGCGGTATGACCGAGGTGTGTTTCTGTGGAGGGGGCACTGCACACGGCTAAAACAATTTAACTTGTGTGTCTTTGGGTGCCCCCCTGCCCCCGTATATAAAGGAGCAAGGGGGAGGCCGACCGACCCCTTGTGGCGCGCCTAGGAGGTGCAATCCTACTAGGAATAGGATTGCAATCCTATTCCTAGTAGGAACTACCTAAAGGGAGAAGGGGGAAAGGAAGGAGAGGGAGAAGGAGAAGGAAAGGGGCGCCGGCCCCCTCCTTCCTTGTCCAATTCGGACCAAGGGGAGGGGGCGCGCGGCCCAGCCCTGACCCTCCTTCCCTCTTTCTCCTACGGCCCATTAAGGCCCATAGCTTCCCCAGGGATTCCCGTAACCCCCCCGGTACTCCAGTAAATTCCGAAACTTTACGGAACACTTCTGTTGTCCGAATATAGTCGTCCAATATATCAATCTTTACGTCTCGGACATTCTGAGACTCCTTGTCATGTCCATGATCTCATCCGGGACTCTGAACTACCTTCGGTACATCAAAACTCATAAACTCATAATACCGATCGTCGTCAAACGTTAAGTGTGCGGACCCTACGGGTTCGATAACTATGTAGACATGACCGAGACTCATCTCCGGTCAATAACCAATAACGGAACCTGGATGCTCATATTGGCTACTACATATTCTTCGAAGATCTTTATCGATCAAACCGCATAACAACATACGTTGTTCCTTTTGTCATCGGTATGTTACTTGCCCGAGATTCGATCGTCGGTATCTCTATACCTAGTTCAATCTCGTTACCGGCAAGTCTCTTTACTCGTTCGGTAATACGTCATCTCGTGACTAACTCATTAGTATTTTGCTTGCAAGGCTTATTATGATGTGCATTACCGAGAGCGCCTAGAGATACCTCTCCGACACTCGGAGTGACAAATCCTAGTCTTGATCTATGCCAACACCCCGAACACTTTCGGAGACACCTGTAGAGCATCTTTATGATCACCCAGTTACGTTGTGACGTTTGATAGCACAAAAGGTGTTCCTACGGTATTCGGGAGTTGCATAATCTCATAGTCATAGGAACATGTATAAGTCATGAAGAAAGCAATAGCAATAAAACTAAACGATCATAGTGCTAAGCTAACGGATGGGTCTAGTCCATCACATCATTCTCCTAATGATGTGATCCCATTGATCAAATTAATGACAACTCATGTCTATGGCTAGGAAACATAACCATCTTTGATCAATGAGCTAGTCTAGTAGAGGCATACTAGGGACATACTATTTTGTCTATGTATTCACACATGTATCAAGTTTTTGGTTAATACAATTCTAGCATGAATGAAAGACATTTATCATGATATAAGGAAATACAAATAAAATCTTTATTATTGCCTCTAGGGCATATTTCCTTCAGATTTTTCCTACTTGATTCAATCATTGTAATGTTAAACCTTAGCCTTCGTTTTTTGTAGATGCTTTCCCAATCGCCTTGTCGATGTGAGTCATCCTATATATTTTTTCTAAGTATCATAACACAAAACTGCAAAGCTATGAGTAGAGTTTGAACTTTTCCCATGTTAGTTAAGAAAGCACAATTTTTTCCACCATTCAGCTTCTTCGTGTGTATGAATCCCTTGAATGTGAATGCATCAGAGCCACACCTGCCACTTGGCTTTTTTGTAAAGAAAAAACAAGGTAGCCTGTATGCACAACTGTGAATATGAATACTCTAGCGAGGAAAAAGCTGTGATTTTGGGCTTCGAGTTCTACATTGTCGAGCAGCTTGTTTCGATGCCTAAACCTATTGATCACCAGTTTGCACATAATCTTTCTTTTTTTCTTCCTTACACAAGAAGTTGGGTTTGCATTATAGTTTCATCACCACTGAAGATCATTCCAAGCTCATGCAAAATATTCAAACTTATTAGTTCTAATGGTGGTGCACGAACATAATAAATTATTCAAGTACTGACCTTTCTCATTGTAACTAAGCTGCTTATGTGCTTGATATCACAAAGGGCCCCGGAATTTATCTGATTTTTTGTAAAAAATAATCATTATTGCTAACACCTCAAGGTCCATACACATAGTATTTAGCATCCTAGTGGTCTACCAACATTCTCCTGCCCTCAGGGTCACCAGGTCACCACCATGCCTTTATGTTTTTTAAAACCATCGAATACAGACATCAACCCTCTTGCAAAAAAAAAAAAAACAGTAAAGGTTAGTCAGTTTGTCAAGCGGTCCAAGGTACAACAACGTGACAGCCACATGGATGATTTTTCTCCCCCGAACCGGTTTGTGGCCTTATTTGATCAAATAAACTAGTTTATGACGGTACTTCCCAAGTTCTTGGTTGTGCAGCCAGTTTGAGTTAATTGACCAATGATGCATTTCACTCAAAATGTAATTGGTACTATTTACTATTATGACAGCGAGATCTTTTGAGCAGATAAGAGCAACAGGCATTTGAAATTTTAGTTAAAGCTGACACTGCAATCTGTTAGCACATCACATATGTGAACCCCGAGGTAATTGATGTGATGCATGCCCGGTGGCGGACCCAGCCGATTGGGCCAGGGTGGGCCAAAAAAGTAAATATTCTTATTATGTTAAAATTTGCAATTTGTTTTAGCTTTTTACCCATCATAAAGTTATTTTAGTTTTTTTCCTACTATGCTAAAAAGGCTATTTCCCAAACCCACCGCCCACCCTGTCACCCTCTAGATCCGCCGTTGGGCAGGGTGATGTGGCGATAACAAGTGTGAGTTTATCTCGTTCGCCGGACACAGATAAGTCTTACCCCTCTTTTCATGTGAGAGGTAGGAGTATATAATAGATCTGACTCGTTGATTTCATTAATTAGTGGTCTGATTAACTCTTACCTTACATATAAAAACACGGGGTAAGAGGGAGCATGTTAAAATTTGCCTTGGTTAAATGGATGGATGGATGTGCTGTCTAAATTTGTTTAGAACATTTATTTTTTTGAACTATAGAACAACTTTCTAGGCAGAGGGAGGTGATGACAAGCTGGGGATCAACTGGCGGTGGGTTTGAAATTTTCTATATATTCTGTGCACGTATCCATCCAAATTAAGCTAAGAGCACACGAGAGAGAATAGGTAGCTAGCCCCAAAACGGCATACTCATATCAGAACGCCATGAAGTACGGCAGTGCTTCAGGTGCAGACCGGAATGCAGGAATATTTTGGACCGCACCAGATATTGTACCGGTGTATGTAAATAATAAAAATGGCACGATGTTTCAAGTATTCGGTATGGCTGTATTGTAAGCTACTGCCTTACGTACCGGTTCTTGAGTTCTTTCTCCAACACAACTCTAGATTAGAGAGCCGGCGCCGTGATGTCGTCGACGTCATGGATGACCAAATGTGTGTAGACACAGGGAGAAGGTGTTTGCTAATATAATGCTGGGGACATGAAATTCAGCCAGGCTGCAAGCGATAGATAGAAAATTGTTTGTTCCAGGTGCAATGCTAGGCGGGTGGGTCCCATCCACGTCACCTGGCTGGCGTTTGCCAATCACGGTGCAACACCGACCACACAGATATACTTGCACCTTATGCTTGATAGAAACCACAGTTTAATTGATTAGTTATTACTCCATCCAATCCAAAATAAGTGTGGTGGTTTTAGAATATGAACCGCTAAATTATTTTAGATCGGAGGGAGTAGTTAATTGTGGTGTATAGTAACTGTGGTAGTATATACTCTCTTTGTTTCCAAATATAAGTCTTTTTAGAGATTGCAATAAGTGACTACATACGGAGCAAAATGAATGAATCTATACTCCAAAATATGTCTACATGCATTCATATGTTGTAGTCCATTTGAAATGTCTAAAAGGACTTATATTTAGGAACGGAGGGAGTAGATGGAGAGGAGTGGGGTGTATATATATAGCGCCGAGGATTAGATGGGTTTTTAGCTTGAACCCATTCCTAATGAATGGAGATGGGGCTAGCTAGCTAGCTAGCTACTTCTTTCAGTGATAGTGTAGTGTAAGGTTGATATATGCGTTGATGGTCGATGGTGGGTGTTTGCTGGCGTGGCATCATCAAGATTCACATCCATTCATACATCTCTCTCTCTCTCTCTCTCTCTCTCTCTCTCTCTCTCCCGAGCAGTCTGTTTGTTTCCAAATGAGATATATAGATGCATATAGCACATACTTTGGATGAGAATCTTGATGATGCTGCATCCGCACACAAGCGCTTCCCTTTGTCCTATACATAATAATGCGGGCGGGCGGGGTAAGGCATCATCATATTCATATTCCTATATGGCATACATACATGATCAGGTGAGACCTTTGATTCATTATGTTTCTTTTATTTCCTTGCTACCACTTTCTAAACATGCATTGTTCTACACTTCGCAGCAGCCACAGCCAATGCAGATCAACCAGCTAAGAGCATCCAGCACACACAAAAATAGGTACTGCATCACCATAAGCAAGTATACATGTCACATCGTACATATATCAGATAGCGATAGCAAACATGGTAGTAGTACTATTTTTTTGTTCGGTTATCTCTTTGATAGTTGAACTCGATCCTATTGTTCGAGCAGATCGCGGCGGACAGGGACGCGTAGGCAGCACAGGCGATTGCCGACAGGAGCGCCGCCAATATCGGTAGTTCTCCATTGTTCAGGTCGGCCGCCATGACCACAAGGCCGGGCCCTCCATGTCGGACGTCCATGGCAACGTGCCGCACTCTGATGAGGAAGACTAAGACATAGCAGACCGACGTGCCCACGTCCACCAAAGAGCAAGGCGTGGAACACACACGTGCCCATGGCCGGCGAATATTTAGACTAAGATAACATTTGCTATGTATAAAGAATCCTACATGCTTTTGTTTAATGTAACATGTCGAACTTTTCATGAATTTGTTCGATTTGCATGAAATTTGTCCTTTTAGTTCAGTTCTGGTTTGAAATTCCTTCATTCCGGTCTGCAACCTGAAGTGTTAGAAGGGAGAGAGAGGATTGGCGGAATAGTTGTTGTATTGCTTGAGCCTCGTGGGCATATATATAGTAGTACAATGGTCTACTTGAAGTACAAGACAAGCCAGAACAAATCCTAGTCTATCTCTTCTTTCCTAATAAACATTATACTCAACATCCCCCCGCAGTCACAACGGTAGCGACGCAGACGGTGAGACTGGAGAAGAATTCGAAGGCAAGCCGACGGACACCCCCCCCCCCCACCACAGTCGTAACGGGCCTTGCATCGCGGAAGTCGTAGCTGGAGTGGAAGCCAACAAGGTTGCTCAAGCAAGGTGGTAGCCCTTTGTGCCGTTTGTCGAGGTAGCCGAGAGAGCGTAGGGTGGTGGAGCCGTGGTCGAGGTAGCCGTGCGAAGAATGCCGTGGTCGATGTCGAGTCGGGGTAGCCGGTGTCGAGGAAGTCGCCGTGGAGCCGCGGGCGCAAGGGGGCGCCGAGTTAGCATAGGCGCTGTGGTGTCGTAGTAGTGGTGCGCCGGGAAGAAGATGTTGTTGACGACGCGTCGCGGCGGGTTTGCCAAGCCCGGGACACATCGTAGACGAAGGCAAGCACCAGTGTTGCCAGCACCGGACAAGCGTAGGCGGACGAAGACGAAGTTGACGAAGCGCCAACCAGGCTTGCCAGGCCCGGGGACACGTCATGGAGGAAGGCACACATCGGTGTTGCCAGCACCGGGAATGCGTAGACGAGGGACCTGCACGAGCTGTACGCCATGTCGGAGAAGTCGGAGGGGCCAGCAGAGAAGAACTCGACGATGATTGCAGCGTCCATCGGCGCGGGGCCGATGTCACCAACGGTGGTCGGAGTAGACGAAGTGGTCGGGGTAGATGACGGCCACGCTGGCGATGGGCTGGTGCTTGCATGAAGACGAAGGGGGTGGACGGGCGACGGCGGAGGCTAAGAAGGTAGCGGCGGCCAAAGAAGAGAGGCGGCGGCGGCTAGGTTAGGAGTGCGGCGGCGATGCTTGAAGTAGGCGAAGAATCCTGACAGCGTGACGAAGACCAGCGCGGACGGTGACGCTCCCGCGCCAAGGGAGATGGCGCGGGGCACATCGCGGGAAGTCGACGCGCGGTGACGACGGAGTAGACCGCGGGCCGCTGCGCTACGGTCCGAAGGGGCGACGCAACGGCGGCAGGCGGGTCGGGGCGACGGCAGGAAGACCTCGGGGCAGCGGCGGGGACCACGGGCCGCGACGTTGCGGCCCGAAGGGGTGATGCAACGGCGGTTCACGAGTCGGTGCTACCGCGGGGACGGCCTCGGGGCGACGGCGGGGACCGCGTATCGCGGCACTACAGCCCGAAGGGGCGACGCAGCGGCGAAGCACGAGTCGATGCAGCCGCGAGGAGAACCACCGGGGCGGCGGCGCTGCGGCCCGAAGGGGCGACGCAGTGGCAACCCGATGCTCGATCGGCGGAGAGGCGCGCAGTACTCGGGACGATCTTCACGGGACCTGCGGAGGCGCGCGCAACCGACGGGCCAGGTCGGTCGCCCGGCGTAGATGTGGCGGATTGCGGCGACGGGCGGGTGATCAATCCGACCGCGCGCGAGGTCGGGGACGCCGCTCGGTGAAGACTGGGTGGCGGCGGAGTCCGAGATGAAGCCGGCGAGGGCGGACGGCGTGGGACGTCGTGTGTAAGGGCATATTTAGCCCGATAGCCTTTTGGTGATTGATGACAATGCTTTTGCGGACTAATCGTGTACTCTAAGTTTTTCAGAGATTCATTCTTTGGCACGAGACGATTATATCCCCTCGGTGTTCGATTCAAGATGGGGTAGCTCATTTCGTTTCTTTGTTGGTGGACTAGTTTCGTAGGGGTCACCGTACTATCAAGAGGGGATCCGCTTTGGTAAGGTTAGGGTGGAATCAACACGTACACTTCCTTTTCGCACCCACCATACCTTCCCGCCTCAATGGAGTTATACTTTCCCCCTTCTTTGTTTTTCCTGGTCCCAGCGGTAGTACCGCGGGCCTCAGCGGTAGTACCGCCTAAGTGTCTCAAGCGGTAGTACTGCTCCACTGAGCGGTGATGTCTACGCACGCTTCTACTCTAGTAGACTATGTTGGGCCTCCAAGCGCAGAGGTTTGTAGGACAGTAGCAATTTCCCTCAAGTGGATGACCTAAGGTTTATCGAACTCAGGGAAGTAGAGGTTGAAGATGGTCTCTCTCAAGCAACCCTGCAACTAAAATACAAGAAGTCTCTTGTGTCCCCAACACACCTAATACACTTGTGAGATGTATAGGTGCACTAGTTTGGCGAAGAGATGTTAAATGGCAAGTGATATGGATGGCAAAACAAGGTAATACAAATATGTAATAAAAAGTGCAGCAAGCAAACATGTAGTAAACGTGAGCACAAACGGTATTGCAATGGTGGAAACAAGGCCTAAGGTTCATACTTTCACTAGTGGCAACTCCCAACAACATTAACATAATCGAATCACATGATATTTCCCATAAAACATGCAAAGGGGACACAGTCGGAGATCATTCCTTCGTGGTCAAGAGAGGACGAGAATTATGTAGGGCTACAAAAGCACACCTCAAAGTTTGTAGTTCTCGATCTAAGGATTTCCCAATGTCACCGCGGCCATCCAAAGAGAGTCCCACAATCACCATAACATATCTAAAGGATAATCAAAGGCAAGCACCAAGAGAGTCTCAATCTTCAATCAACACACAAGAGAGGAAATCACTCATGAAAATATTGTTCTAATCCATATCCAATAGACCGCTGTCACCTTGGTCTCGGGGATTATACTAGATAGAGACAAGTGAGTACATCAATCCAATACATAGAGGAAGGGGAAACACCCTAGATTAACATAGCCTATGATCACAACGAAGATCATATCATGGGAGAGAGAATTGACCACATAGCTACTGGTAAGAACCTCAGCCCCGAGGAGGAACTACTCCCGCATCATGGAGGGAGGAAGCAACGTCGATGGAGATGAATCCGGGGGCACTTCCCCGTCCCGGCAGGGTGCCGGCGCAGGAATTATGGTCCCCCGAAGCTTGATGGCGATGGCGGCGGAGATCGGAATCGCGTCTGGAGAAAAGGGTTCCGGAATCAGGGTTTCCTCGACAGACCTTAAATATATGCCAAAGGGGGGCATCGGGGGAGCCTCGGGGGGCCCAGGCGCCCCCCCGGCGCGGCCCAGGGGGGGGCGCCCACAGGCCGCCTGGAGCCCCTGTGGGTCCCCCCCGGCTGTACTTTGGCCGCACGGTAGCTCCTGGAACGCTGATTTTTTATATATTTTTTCTGGATTTTTCCTGGCAGTTCTCGTAATGTGAAAACCTGGAATACAAAAACAGCCGAAAACAGAAACTGGCACCGGGGTGCACTGGATTAGTAGGTTAGTCCAAATATGATTAAAAGTGTATGGAAGTGTATGAATATCATAGCAATATCACCCAAAAGTGGCATGGAGCAAGCAGAAATTATAGATACGTTTTTGACGTATCAACATCCCCAAGCTTAATTCCTGCTCGTCCTCGAGTAGGTAAATGATAACAAGAATAATTTCTGTGGTGACATGCTATTAACCATATAGGACTTCTCATAGTCATATGACAAAAGCTTACTGAGACAATGATTCTATAGTAATTAAGTTGCCTCATGAGAAAATCACAAATGACTGAAAGTTTTACAATATGAAACTGAAACATCAAAAAGATTTGCAATGAACATGATGTGCAAATATGATAAAGTGATATCTAGCTTGCCCCCTTTAGTGAAGCAAAACATAAATGCAGGGGCACCTTCAAGGTTTAAGTGATGACTAGATACAATGATTTCAAAATAAACGATATCACAATCATGCAAAAGACAATGCTACTTTGGGACAATGCACATTACACTCAGGATGGCAATCATGCTCTCAGTAGTTGGTGCTTTTAAAAGAAGGTGGAGACTCAACATGAAAGTAAAAGAATGGTTATGTGCTAGAGCATTTTATTTTAAAAAACATATAAGCAATTTTGTCAACGGTAGTAGTACTTCATATGTGTCATGCATAACACATCCTATAAGTTGCAAGCCTCATGCATCGAATACCAATAGTGCTCGCACCTTGTCCTAATTAGCTCGGACTCCCATGGGTTATCATTGCATTACATATGTTTCAACCAAGTGTCACAATGGGGTACCTCTATGCCACCTGTACAAAGGTCCAAGGAGATAAATCGCATTTGATTTCTCGTTTTTGATAGATCTCAACTTGAGGACATCCATACCGAGACAACATAGAAAATAGATGATGGACTCCTCTTTAATGCATAAGCATATTCTCATAAGAGATTGAGGATTAAGTCCAAGCTAAAACTTCCACCATGATGCATGGCTTTGGTTGGCGGCCCAATGTGCTTCTCTAACAATATGCATATCATTCAACCCATGGAAAATCACCCTTACTTCAGATAAGACGAACATGCATAGCAACTCACATGATATTCAACAAAAGTGTGACAATTGATAGCGTCCCCAGAAACATGGTTACCGCTAAGCAAGCAACTCATAAGAAATAAGATACATAAGCAACATATTCTTTACCACAATAGTTTTTAGGCTATTTTCCCATGAGCTATATATTTCAAAGATTGGTTTTAAAGGTAGCACATGTAAATTACTTGGAGTGGCGGTGAAATACCACGTATAGGTAGGTATGGTGGACTCGTATGGCATAACTGGTTTAAAAGGATGTGGATGCACCAGCAGTAATTCCGCTTAGTACAGGTGAAGGTTAGCAAAAGACTGGGAGCAACCAACTGAGAGAGCAATGACGGTCATAATCATGCAGAGCGACAAAGCAATATTGAATCAGGCATGGTAGTTATATCGCTACTCAGAAATAAAAGATCATCAAGGCTTGACAGACTTTCTTTACAGTCTTAAATATGCGTGAGCATACGCCAAGTCAATCAAAATAAATTCTCGAAGGAAGATATTACTAAAACATACCACATCATAGGCAAACAAATCATATTGGTACTCCAATAACACATTGGGAATCCCCCAGCTGTTTGAGACTAACCATAAGAAAACCTGAACTACTAAGCGCCATCATGCACGTAGCATCTTTATCATAGACATATTAACCAATGCAACGGAAGCAAACTCTCTTAATAAGGTGAGCATGATAATTAAAGAGAGTTCAAGCAACCAACTAAACAAAAGCTCTTTGAAAAGATAAGCATGAATACTAAGAGCAGAACATGATAGTAGCTATTTAAAAGACAAAGAACACACACAGCAAAGATAGACATGAAAATTCTATGTTATGTTCTAGGTAGAAGTGGAGCGTGTTTCTCTCCCACATAAAGGAATGCTGAGTTCCGACTCGTTATGAAAAACTAAAAAAAGAAAACTAAAAGCAAGACGCTCCAAGCATAGCACATAACACATGAAGTGATAAAAATATAGCGGAACGAAAGACGAACTGATAATGTTGATGGAGAAGGGGATGCGCGGGGGCATCCCCAAGCTTAGACGCTTGAGTCTCCTTGAATATTTCTTGGGGGTGCACGGGGGCATCCCCAAGCTTGAGCGCTTGACACTCCTGAATCTTTTTATCATCTTCCCTCGCACACTTGAAAACTCCCTTCATACATAACTCATCATAATCTGATTAGAGAGGTTAGTACCCTTAATAAAATAATTATACCTTGCTGGAAATAAGGATATTCTTGAAGTTCTACTGTTTCTCAAGATTGCCAAAAGGTTTTTGCAAGGAAAAAGCAAATTCTTAATTTGCAAAGTGAAGGTAAGGCAAAACAGGACAAAATCTGTGAAAAACAGAACAGCAGGCAGTAATTGATCTGTTCGGGATACTTCTGCAACTCAAATCAAAAAACTCAGAACTGATGCACGAAAGACAATTATATAGAGAACGCTGTCGAAAAAATTCAGACCAAAAAGATGATCTGGTGATATTATACGAATTTTTCTATCCAAGGACAGAATCTGTTTCCTGGACAGCACCTCACAACTTTTGAACTTTCTAGCTATCAGAGGCTATACTTGGCACAAATATGAAAAGCAAAGATACAATGATGATGCTACAGCAGTAAACAACATCAAGACACAACAAAAGCAAAAAAAATTATTCATGTGGGCTGCCTCCCAAAAGCGCTTTCTTTTATGCCTTTAAGCTAGGCATAGGACTTTAATGATGCTCTTGTAAGAATAAGAGCTGAAGAACAAAAAAGGGCATCAAGAAGCAAATGTCAAATACATTTAAGCCTAACATGCTTCCTATGCATAGGAATATTGCAGTAGAATAATTCATTGAAGCACGAAGCAACTAGCATAGGAAGGCAAAACAAGCATAACTTCAAAATATTCACCATAAAGAGAGGAAACTTCTTATTATTAAGATATTTAGAACCAAGCCTCCCTCTCTCATTATAAATTTCAGTGGCATCATGGATGAACTCAACAATATAAGCATCACATAAAGCATTGTTACCATGATCCACATGCAAAAAGGTACTCTCACTCCCCACATAAGCATAATCTTTCTCATTGGTAATAGTGGGAGTAGGACTATCATAAACAACTTGAACACTATAGATTGGAGTTATAACATCATCATGGTAGAGAAGAGCATTATCATTGCTAGCAACTATATTTGTAAACATGTTGTCTTTATTCTTACTAGCAAGAGAATTATCAATCATCACATCACTAGTGGGGATAGGATTTGCAATCCTATCATCCCCAAGCTTAGAGCTTCCCATATCATCACTTTCAGAGTTGGTAACTAAAAGATTTTCAAGATCATAAGTAGCATTATCATTTTCCCAATCACAATAAGTAACATGCATATCATAATCAAAATCATCTTCAATAGTACCTACGGACGTATCATCAAGATGATAATTAAGGCAATAAACTTCACCTTCTTCTTTAAACTTACAACCGTTAGGATAAAAGTTGATAGGAGGAACATGCTCAGGCCAGGTTGATGCCCATTCTTCTTCCTTCTTGCTCCTCCTCCTCCTCCTCTTATTTTTCTTCTTCTTCACCTTAGGAGGGGGTGGTTGGAGATGAAGTTTCTTCACATATCCTGGTTTATCATTAGAAACAATAGGGGAAACTTGGGAGAAACTCTCCTTTTTATTAGCAGAAATATAAGAGACATTTTTATACTTTGGTAAAGTTCCCTCCTTTCTAATCTTACTTATGTAATCATTTTCATGGCAATTAACAACACAATAGAGATGGCAATTTTGCAAAGTGTTTTTTATTCCTATGGCATTATCATCCAGCCAAGAAGTCTTTTCTGATAACTCTTCACACATCAAAAATAACATAAGCTCATCATAAAGATCAGAGGTGATCATGTCATCACACAACCGGTTAACAGTTATGTTTTGAAAGTTCATGCATTGAAAATTAAAGTGACCCTCTGTACGGCAAAGTTCACAAGTAAAAGGATAAAGGTCACACAATTCTCTAGCAATTTCATTTAAATTCTGACCCAAGTGATTGTTCTTTCATGCTTATGTTGCTTACAATACTTCTCTTTTTCAATCATAGGCCTTTCACAAGGTCTATCCACTCCACAAAAATTAACATGCTTATATAAAACTTCATTTTTAGGAATTGGATCATGCATGTTGCAATCATCATGAACAATTTCATTTTCTTTGCAAGTCTCTTTAAAAGGTTTATGATACTTGATCCAATCCTCCTTAGGCATATTAAGATGTGAAGCAAAAGATTTGAGGAAATCAACAAGGAGTTGAGAATCAAGCCCAAACTTAGCACTAAACTTATTAAAACTTGTAGTTTCAACAAAGGACTTAATGCAATCATACTCATAAATTATACCTGACTCTTTACCTTTGTCGATCTCCCAATCTTCAGTGTTGCGTTGAATTCTTTCAAGGAGTTCCCATTTAGCATCAATCTTTTTGTTTGTGAAAGAACCCATAGAGGAAGCATCGAGTAAATCTTTATCCTGTCGAGAGAGCCTCGCATAGAAGTTAGTAATAATAATATCTTTGGGGAGCCCATGGTTAGGACATTTTAGTGTTAACGTTTTCAGTCTCCCCCAAGCTTGAGCTATGCTCTCTCCGTCATGAGGATAAAAATTATAAACATAATTCCTATTCTCATAGACTTCATGAAAAGGATAAAACTTGGAGTGAAAGAGAGACTGGATCTCTTCCCACTCCAGCAGGTGAGAGTCATTTAGTAGCCTATACCATTCCAATGCTTTTCCTTTCAGTGACAAGGCAAATAATTTCCTCATGACAAACTCCCTCGATACACCTGCAAGCTTAAATAATGAACATAGTTGTGACAGATATAGCAAGTGTTCACCGGGACGTCTGTCTCCTGCATAACGATTAGCCAAAACATAATTGATAATACCAGCCGGTATTTTATAGGGCACAATTTCAGTAGGAGGAGGAGCAACCACCACAGGTGTGGGGTGTCCTCCCGCAAGCAACGATCCAATAACAAGGTTTTCCATAAGCATAACTAGTGAAATAATAAAAATAAAGCAAGAAACAAAAAGATTTAATTGCAAGATCTAAAGATATACCTTAAAGCGCTCACCTCCCCGGCAATGGCGCCAGAAATAGCTTGATGTCTACGCACGCTTCTACTCTTGTAGACTATGTTGGGCCTCCAAGCGCAGAGGTTTGTAGGACAGTAGCAATTTCCCTCAAGTGGATGACCTAAGGTTTATCGAACTCATGGAAGTAGAGGTTGAAGATGGTCTCTCTCAAGCAACCCTGCAACTAAAATACAAGAAGTCTCTTGTGTCCCCAACACACCTAATACACTTGTCAGATGTATAGGTGCACTAGTTCGGCGAAGAGATGTTAAATGGCAAGTGATATGGATGGCAAAACAAGGTAATACAAATATGTAATAAAAAGTGCAGCAAGCAAACAAGTAGTAAACGTGAGCACAAACGGTATTGCAATGGTGGAAACAAGGCCTAAGGTTCATACTTTCACTAGTAGCAACTCCCAACAACATTAACATAATCGAATCACATGATATTTCCCATAAAACATGCAAAGGGGACACACTTGGAGATCATTCCTTCGTGGTCAAGAGAGGACAAGAATTATGTAGGGCTACAAAAGCACACCTCAAAGTTCGTAGTTCTCGATCTAAGGATTTCCCAATGTCACCGCGGCCATCCAAAGAGAGTCCCACAATCACCATAACATATCTATAGGATAGTCAAAGACAAGCACCAAGAGACTCTCAATCTTCAATCAACACACAAGAGAGGAAATCACTCATGAAAATATTGTTCTAATCCATATCCAATAGACCGCTGTCACCTTGGTCTCGGGGATTATACTAGATAGAGACAAGTGAGTACATCAATCCAATACATAGAGGAAGGGGAAACACCCTAGATTAACATAGCCTATGATCACAACGAAGATCACATCATAGGAGAGAGAATTGACCACATAGCTACGGGTAAGAACCTCAGCCCCGAGGAGGAACTACTCCCGCATCATGGAGGGAGGAAGCAACGTCGATGGAGATGAATCCGGGGGCACTTCCCCGTCCCGGCAGGGTGCCGGCGCAGGAATTCTGGTCCCCCGAAGCTTGATGGCGATGGCGGCGGAGATCGGAATCGCGTCTGGAGAAAATGGTTCCGGAATCAGGGCTTCCTCGACAGACCTTAAATATATGCCAAAGGGGGGCATCGGGGGAGCCTCGGGGGGCCAAGGCGCCCCCCCGGCGCGGCCCAGAGGGGAGGCGCGCCCACAGGCCGCCTGGAGCCCCTGTGGGTCCCCCCCGGCTGTACTTTGGCCGCACGGTAGCTCCTGGAACGCTGATTTTTTATATATTTTTTCTGGATTTTTCCTCGCAGTTCTCGTAATGTGAAAACCTGGAATACAAAAACAGCCAAAAACAGAAACTGGCACCGGGGTGCACTGGATTAGTAGGTTAGTCCAAATATGATCAAAAGTGTATGGAAGTGTATGAATATCATAGCAATATCACCCAAAAGTGGCATGGAGCAAGCAGAAATTATAGATACGTTTTGGACGTATCAAGCGGTAGTACCGTTTGTAGCACTCTGTGGCAGTACCGTTGCAGCTCTGTTTTACTACCGCCTCGACTCGAGAGCGCATTTTCTCGTGTCGGGTTTTGCGGCACTAGAAGCGGAAGTAGTGGCGGTAGTACCGCTCCCCAGAGGTAGTACCACCCTGCAACCACGGTAGTACCGCTCTGGGTCCCAGCTCCCTTACGCGGCAGTACCGCTAAGGGTAAACGGTAGTACCGCTTGATAAGCGGTAGTACCGCTCACTTAAGCGGTAGTACCGCTCTCTGCGGGGCTGAGTGAGGGGGTAACGGTTGGATTGTCCTCCCCATTATATAAAGGCATCTTCTTCCTCCTTGTTGACTTACCTCTTCCCCCAAATACTCCATTGTTGCTCCAAGCTCCATTTTCGCCCGATCTCTCTCCCTAGCCAATCAAACTTGTTGATATGCTCGGTATTGATTGAGAAGGCATCGATCTACACTTCCACCAAGAGATATTTGATTCCCCCCACTAATCCTTGCGGATCTTGTTACTCTTGGGTGTTTGAGCACCCTAGACGGTTGAGGTCACCTCGAAGCCATATTCCATTGTGGTGAAGCTTCATGGTGTCGTTGGGAGCCTCCAATTCGGTTGTGGAGATAGCCCCAACATTGTTTATAAAGGTTCGGTTGCCGCTTTCAAGGGCACCACTAGTGGAATCACGACACCTTGCATTATGTGAGGGCGTGAGGAGAATACGGTGGCCCTAGTGGCTTCTGGGGGAGCATTGTGCCTCCACACCGCTCCAACGGAGACGTACTTCCCCTCAAAGGGAAGGAACTTCGGGAACACATCCTCGTCTTCACCGGTTCCACTTCTGGTTATTTCTTTCCTTTACTTGTGCAAGCTTTACTTGTTTATCTTATATAGCTTGCTTGTGAGGTTGTTATCTTTACTTCCTATAAGTTGTCATCATAGTAGCATATCTAGACAACTTACTTTGACGCTTAATTTAAAGTGGTTAAGAAAAGCTAAAAATTGTTAGTTGCCTATTCACCCCCCCCCCCTCTAGTCAACCATATCGATCCTTTTAATTGGTATCAGACCCTCGTCTCTTTTTAAGGACTTTACCGTCCAAAGAGTATGGGTGACTACGTAGTCGAGACGGAGGAACATTCCGGTGGAACTCCGTCCTTGCCTACGTCCGATGGGGGGGGGCCTCGATCTCTCGTGAGGAGTTCAATGTGGCTATGACCACATTGAATGAATCTCTAGCGACCGAGGTCAAAGGCATGTTTAAAGATTTACTTGAGGTGCTTAAATTATCCACCACACCGTTGGAGGTGGTTCGTCCCGCCACCATCGTGTCGGAGGCTACTCCCGACAAGGGAGAAGCTAGTACTGAACAAGCCCCGGTTACTAAGAGTAGGAATGGCATCTTTGCCCACCCCGCTCCTCCTACTCACTATGGAGGACCCGTTCCCACACCGCATTTAAATTCCGTTGGGCCTCCTCCTAAGTTTATAAAAAATTCTGATTTTGCTACTTGGATGTTTCGCTTCAAACGTCATTTAAATCATTTCTCTACTAATCTTTGGAGAATCATTGAGCAAGGTTTTTATCCATGTGATCCCGACAACATGACTCCGAGAGAAACCGCGGATCATCAATTCAACGAGTCCGTTCTTTGCATACTTCAAGACGCTATCCCTCCCGAAGACATTGCACATCTTCGACCCTTCACTGTGGCCAAGGAAGCTTGGGAGCATGTTGGCACTATGTTCAAGGGGAGCGCTAGCATTCAACGCTCAAACTATGAAGTTGTGCAAGATGAAGCCGATGAGTTTGCTATGATCGAAGAAGAAGATCCTCGTGAACTTTATCGGAGATTAACCACTTTTGCGGTCTCTCTTCGAGATCATGGGAGTAAGGACACGGATGACAATTGGATCAAGCGCAAGTTTCTCAAGGCCATGATGCCCTACCATAAGGCCATGTCCTCTGACATCCGTCAAAGATCGGACTTCCACCACTTGTCATCAAATGAAGTGTTGGATGAGTTTGTTGCCATGAGGATCTTGGACAAGACCGCCGACAATGCGGTTTTAAGAGCTCAACGATCAAAGAAGCCGAACCTTGCCTTGAAAGCCAAGACTTGTGTGGAAGAAGAGGAGGAGGAGGATGATGATGAGAGTTGCCCCGAGGACACCAAGTATGCCTATCATGAGCACATGGCTCTTGCTTCACGGCAATTTTGGGGCAACAAGAAAAACACAAGACCCAACTTTAACAAGAACAACTCAAGTGACAACAAGGGCAAGCAACGAGTGAGAACATGCTTCAACTGTGGAAATGTAAGCCACTTCGTTGCGGATTGCCCATATGAGAAAAGAGAAGACTTTGGAGGAAAGCTTATCCGGAAGGACAAGGCCAAGTCTTATCCCAACAAGAACAACTTTAACAAGAAGACTCCTCCCAAAGGGTTGGTGGCCCAAGAAGAATATGTTGAGGATGATGATAATGATGAAGATGATGAGATGGTCACCATGGCCACAATTGCTATTGCTACTACTCTAGGCACATCTCTCTTCGACTCTCCAAATGTGAACATCACCGCCAAGTGTCTCATGGCTAAGGCCACCAACAAGGTAACTCCAAACATCAACACTACCATCATCTCTAATCCTTCATTAACGGATTGTATTGATGAGAGTGAGGGAGCCAAGGAGGAAGAGAATGAGTTTGAGTTGTTTATGAGCAAACTCAAGGGCAAACCCAAGAAGCATTTTGTTGCTCTCTTGGAACAACTCGGTGAGGCCAATGATATGATCGAGGCTCACGAGGAGACCATTGCTAAAATGGAAGGACATAGTCGAGACTATGCCGATGAAATATCGGATCTCTCTAATGCTCCAGAGGAAGAGCGTGGTATTCGTTTGGCTCTTGAGGAGTCACGCAACGATGATCATGCTAAATTAAAGAAAGATCTCAATCATGCTTTAGTTGTCTCTCGTATGCTTAACTCCGAGAAGGCAAAACTTGGGGTTGACCATGCTAGACTCAAGGAGGAATTTGTTACACTTGACAAGGCTCACAAGGCCTTGAAAGGTATGCATGCTTCTCTCAAAAAGTTTCATGATCAACTCCAAGTTTCGCTAACCAAGGAAAAGGCCATCTTTCCTCACATGGTTTTGATTGATAATGCAAATGCTACTAACCCATGTTGCGAGCATGTGCATCTTGTTGACGAAAATGCCAAGTTGAAGAAGCAACTTGAGAAATGCCTTGTGACATGCACACAAGGTGAGAAGAACATCAACAATCTTTTGAGCAATCAAAAGGAGGTTGTGGCAAAGGAAGGAATTGGGTTTGTTCCTAAGCCCAAGACGAAGAAGATTGACAAGACCAAGCTACCTCCCCCTCTCTGACAAACCTTTGTGAAAGAGGGAGAGGGCGCCTCTAAGAAGAAGAACAATGTGAAGGGTGGTGGGGTCAAGAAAAACCCCACCATACCATCAAACATGGCCGGCGAATTTAATCCTTCTTATGTTTTATGTCGTGCTAGTGATGGTCATGTCTTTGCTAAATTCGTAGGTTCTTCTTATGAGTACATTGAATGGTCTATTTGGGTTCCTAAGACCCTTGTTGCTAACCTCAAAGGACCCATTAGCAAATGGGTACCTAAATCCAAGCATTGATCTATTGTAGGAGTTTGCTTCCGGTGGGGGGTCATGGTTGCTCGATAGTGGAGCCACAAATCATATGACCGGAAGCAAAGACTTGGTGGTGGACGTGCATCTAGGTTCATCTATGGCCACCAATGTCGAATGGGGTGATGCTTCATCTTCTAAGGTATTGGGGCTTGGCAAGGTTGTTGTTTCTCATGATCTCATGATCGAGAAAGTCATGCTTGTTGAGTCCCTTGCATATAATTTACTTTTCGTTCGTCAACTTGCACTCATGGGCTTTGCTACATTCTTTGATATTGATACCGTGTCCCTCTTGTGGAGCAAGACTCTTAAAGTAGCCTATGTTGGACATGTCGAGAACGGTCTTTATGTGGTTAACTTCTCGAAGCAACCCACTAAGACCGCGACATGCCTAATGGCTAAAGTTGATGTGGGGTGGCTTTGGCATCGCCGGTTAGCCCACGTCAATATGAGATCTTTGCAAAGTCTTCTCAAGGGGGACCATGTCCGTGGACTAACAAATGTTAGCTTTGCCAAATGAAGGAAAGTTACATGAGACGGCTCACCCTCCCACGACTATCATCTACTCAAAAAGACCCCTAGATCTCCTTCACATGGATCTCTTTGGGCCTCCATCTTTTGATAGTCTTGGGGGTAGAAAGTATTGCTTAGTGATTGTGGATGATTATTCAAGATACACCTGGGTATACTTCTTCAAGAAGAAGAGTGAGACCCAACAAACCGACATCAACTTTGCAAATGAAGCTCAACGACAACATGAAGCAAAGATTTTGATGATCCGAAGTGACAACGGCACCGAGTTCAAGAACTACACCTTGGATGAGTTTCTTATTGATGAGGGGATCAAACATCAATATGCAGCACCCTATACCCCTCAACAAAACGGTGTAGCGGAGAGAAAGAATCGGACACTGATGGACGCGGCAAGGACCATGATGGCGGAATTCAAATCTCCATACAACTTTTGGGCCGAAGCCATCAACACCGCTTGTCATGCATCCAATCGGCTCTATCTCCGCAAAGGCTTGTACAAAACTCCATATGAGATACTTACTGGTAACAAGCCCAATCTCAAGTACTTCCGGCTGTTCGGGTGTAAGTGTTTCATCCTCAAGAAAGGTGTTCGTTTGTCTAAATTTGAATCTAGAGCTCATGAGGGCATATTTGTTGGTTATGCTACAAACTCTCATGCCTACCGTGTCCTCAACAAGTCCAATGGACTCATTGAGGAGACGAGTAACGTAGAGTTTGATGAGAATAACGGCTCCCAAGTGGAGCAAAGTGGTACTTGTGATGTAGGTGATGAAATTCCTCCCCAAGCCATAAGAAGAATGGGTGTTGGATATATCCTACCTATTGAGGAACCCCTTGTGGGCTTGTGGCCGAAGAAGAAGGACAATGTTCCACTCAAGTGGAACCATCACCAACCCAAGACCCACACGCTTCCGAAGAACAAAGTGAAGGCCCTCAACCGGACGAACAAGGCCAAGTGCAAGATCAATCACAAGATGGTGGGGAGCCACCAAATGATGCACAAGGCCAAGTTCTATCCTCTGAGCAAGATCAAGATCAAGAGGAAGCTCAATATCAAGATCAAGCTCCTGACGTCGCTCAAGATGATCAACTCAGTGCTCCTCAATTATCTCTTGAAGAGCAATTGGAGCGTCGTGCTGCAAAAGTTGCCTCCAGGCTTGCTTCCAGAGAACATCACATGGAGAATATTCTTGGAAGCATCAAAAGGGGCGTAAGCACTCGTAGACAATTAGCAAACTATTGTGCTCATCAAGCTTTTGTCTCCTGTGTTGAACCTCAGAAGGTCTATGAGGCGCTCGAAGACCCTGATTGGCTTAATGCCATGCATGAAGAACTCCACAACTTTGAGCGTAACAAAGTATGGCGTCTGGTGCCGAGGCCAAAGGAGAACCATAATGTCATTGGAAACAAGTGGATCTTTAAGAATAAGCAATATTCTCACGGCATTGTCATCCGCAACAAGGCGCGTCTGGTGGCTCAAGGCTACTCCCAAGTCGAGGGTATCGACTACGGTGAAACCTTTGCCCCTGTTGCTCGCCTTGAATCTATTCGTTTGTTGCTTGCCTATGCTTCTCATCATAATTTTAAGCTACAACAAATGGATGTGAAAAGTGCATTTCTTAATGGTCCTATTAATGAGTTGGTGTATTTTAAACAACCCCCGGGGTTTGAGGATCCCAAGTTCCCCAATCACGTGTACCAACTCGATAAGGCACTCTATGGCCTTAAACAAGCCCCACGTACGTGGTATGAGCATCTTACCGAGTTGTTACAAGATCGTGGGTTTGAAATTGGGAAAATTGACCCCACTCTTTTTACTAAGAAGGTCAAAGGGGAATTATTTGTCTGCCAACTATATGTTGATGATATTATCTTTGGTTCTCCTAACAAAGCTTTCAATGATGAGTTCGCCGCACTCATGACCACACATTTTGAGATGTCCATGATGGGAGAGTTGAAGTACTTCCTTGGGTTTGAGATCAAGCAAAGAAGAGAAGGAATCTTCATCAAACAATCCAAGTATACTCAAGACATGCTCAAGAGGTTCAATCTAAGTGATGTCAAGCCGGCTACTACTCCAATTCCAACCAAGTGCCAACTTGACATTGATCCCAATGGTAAAGCGGTGGACCAAAAGGTATATCGCTCTATGATCGGATCCTTACTTTACCTTTGTGCATCTAGACCAGATATTATGTTGAGTGTGGGAATCTGTGCATGCTTTCAAGCCTCACCTAAGGAAAGTCACTTTGTGGCAGTCAAGCGAATCTTTCGATATTTGGCTCATACCCGAAACTTTGGCTTATGGTACCCAAGAGGAGCAAACTTCAACCTTGTAGGTTTATCTGATTCGGACTGGGCGGGAGACAAAGTGGATAGGAAGCCACTTCCGGAGGGTGCCAATTTCTTGGTTGCTCTCTGGTAACTTGGTCGTCCAAAAAGCAAAGTTGTGTGTCTCTTTCTTCCACCGAAGCAGAGTATGTGGTAACTGGCAGTTGTTGTGCTCAACTCCTATGGATGAGGCAAACTTTAAAGGATTACGGTGTCACTTGTGACAAAGTGCCTCTTTGGTGTGACAATGAAAGTGCCATCAAGATTTCTCTCAACCCGGTGCAACACTTCAAGACGAAGCATATAGAGATTCGGTATCACTTCATCCGGGATCATATACGGCAAGGCGAGATCGAGCTTCACTATGTCAACACTCATGATAACCTTGTAGATATCTGCACAAAGCCTTTGGATGAAGCAAGATTTCGCGAGTTAAGGCATGAGCTAAATATCATTGATTTGAGCAATGTGTGATAACCCTCAACCGTAAGGGATCGAGATAGTGTTCGCGGGTAAGAATAACCCAATTTATTGATTCGACACACGGGGAGCCAAAGAGTATTTATAAGCTTTGACAGTTGAGTTGTCAATTCAACCGCACCTGAAATATACTTACTTGCAACAAAAGATAAGTGGTAACAGTGATATGATAGTGATGATAGTAATAGTAAAAGTAAACAGCAAAAGTAAATAGCAACAGTAGATAGCAAAGTAAATAGCAAAAGTAGCGACTAGTGACAAGCAGGGTTTAAAACACTGTAGGCTTAGGGAGATGGATGGTTGGGCGCTGCATGGATGAGATAGATTTAACTTGGGGCACGACACACGGAAAAGTAATGATCATCTAGGCAAATATCAAACATTAGGCATGTATCCCGTATGTAGTTGTACGTGCTTGCAATAAGAACTTGCACAACATCTTTTGTCCTACCATCCTGCTACGAACGGGGCCAAAAGGAACTTATGGATATTAAGGTGCTTCTGTCAAAGAGCACCGGAACAAAGCAATGAACTCAATGGATACATGTAATCCTCAAACTACGGATCATCCCCTTTGGTGTCCCAAGCTGTCACTTTTGGGATCACCGGTTCGGAACCGTAACAGGTGCAAACAACTCATAGATAGGATCACAAACACAAATATATTCATGCAAACACATATGGTTCAGATCTGAAATCATGGCACTCGGGCCCTAACTGTCAAGCATTAAGAGTAGTAAGTTGAAGCAAAGATGATAAACACCATAGTAGATGATAGGCAACATGCCCCCAACAATCTGATAAACTATTACATGATCTAACTCATCCAATCCCTACCATCCCCTTCGCCTACAGCGGGGGAATTACTCACACATGGAGGGAGAAGTCATGAAGGGATGATGGAGTGGTGATGATGATGACGATGGCGACGATCTCCCCTCTCCGGAGGCCAATTCAGCCTCCAGATTAGCCCTCCCGAGGAAGAACAGAGGGTGGCGGCGGCTCCGCGACGAAAAACTGCGAAAGAACTTCCGATCTGGGCTTTTGCGTCGGGAGTAAAAATACGGGATAAAGTAGGGCACCAGGGGGTGTGGGACCCACCCAGGCGCCCCCCCCCC
>LR738709.1:618328805-618365749 GCA_902687465.1 Secale cereale | reverse complement strand
GGGGGGCGCGCCCACAGGGCGCCTGGGCACCCCCTGGCCCCCCTCTGGCCCCACTTCTGGTTCCTGGTTCCTTCGGGTGCGTGGATTTTCTGTGATTTTTCGTGGATTTTTCTGAGATACCTAAAAATCCGTTTTCCTGCACACAAATAAACCATACAGGCAGCTCTGCTGAAAACAGCGTCAGTCCGGGTTAGTTTAGTCCAAATCATGCAAGAATGAGGCCAAAACAATATCAAAAGTGTTTGGAAAAGTAGATACGTTTGAGACGTATCAACTCCCCCAAGCTTAGCATATTGCTTGTCCTCAAGAAATTCAGTTCAACGAACTGGACGTGACAAAGAAAACTTTGACAAACTATTTTGCTTCATTAGATGTATATAAGCATGTACTACGAAAAGAGTTTAGCAAGTATTGAAACAGTACTTATGAGGACAATGCAAAGAGCAATCCTTCTTTCAAGTGACCAGTCACAAATACTTAAAAGTAAATAATCTATTACTAAAAATCAAGACAAGATTACATTGCACATAGCTTGAGCATATTAGGGTGGTATCTCGCTAGCCTCCATGAGTGAAACAAAACATAAATGCAGAGACTCCTCCAGAGTTTTAAAGGAGACTAGAACTAAGAATTTCAGAATAAATCATATCACAAGTATGCAGAAGACAATGTAATACTTTGGGACAATGCACATTACACTCAGAATGACAATTATGCTCTCATAGTTGGTGCTTTGAAGAAAGAAGGTGAGACTCTCGAACCGTGCCTTTTATTGGCAAGGTTGAAAACCCGTGGTCGGAAACAAAAACTAAACATGTACCAGAGCTCTTGGTTTTGAAAACAGAAGTAAACATGTTTTGAGAAGTGCATATTTCGTCAACGATTGCTAGCAGATAACTCAATCACTTTTTAAGTGGACAAGTCTCGAGGAACGGCTCCCGCATGAGGACGATCACATCCTCTTAATCTCCTTTGTTTATCACTGCCAAAGTTTTCTGATTTCTCATGAACAAAGCGTGAAGGAGGGTTTGTTTGTTATATTATCTTTTTGAGCCGGGCGCACTCAATGCCAGTTCCTTTTCGTATTAGGGGTTTGCACATTATACATGCAATCCAGGGGTGAAACTTGTCCAACTTAAAAAGATCATGAATTAACTACTACTTCCTCATGAGCTAAAACATAGGCACAAAAAAGAAATGCTTTTGATTAGTTTCGAGATGGTACATGAAAGTCTTTGTTAGGTATGGCAGGTAAATACCATGTATAGGAAGGTATAATGGACTCATATGGCATAACTGGTTTTAAGGATTTTGGATGCACAAGCAGTCAGTCCGCTTATTACAGGTGGAGGTTTAGCAAAAGACTGGAAAGCGACCAGCTAGAGAGCAATAACGGTCATAATCATGCAGAACGACAAAGCAACATTGAATCGGGCATGAAAGTGATATAACTATTCTAAAACTCAGAGATCATCAAGGGAAAGTAGACTTTTTAGTCTTAAACATGTGTAAGCATGTGCCAAGTCAATCCAAAAATTCTCTAAAGGGAAATACCACCTTAGTATACCAGACTATGAACAGTGCAATGCATGTAGATCATTTAAATAACACATTATGTACTCTAGTTATTCGAGACTAGCCACAAGGAAAGCATGAACCACTAGAAGAGCATTGTAAACATTGAACTATGTCGCTACAAGCTGGTCTCTAAATCATAAGTACAAGCATATGTACAAAAGTAGAAACAATAAGAGTTCATACCGGTCTTCCCTGTTGCTTCCCTTCAGTCGATCTTCGTCATTACTGCTTGTCACTTGCATGTTCGAACGTAGGAAATATAATTAAATGACATCACGGACTCGAGCTGATCTCTGAAAACAAAGCAAACTAAAGAGAGAAAGGAAATATTTTTGGGTTTTTGAAAGGTTGAATAAAAGCAAAAGGAAAAATAAAATCTTTTTGTTGTTTTTGCAAAGAGAGAAATAAAGAAGAATGGGCTAAAGCTTCGAAAAGATCAAAGCGAATAAAACGGATAATACAATGGAAAGGTGAGAAGGGCACGTACTCCCCCAAGCTTAGGCTTTTGGCCTAAGTTGGTAGCAGCTACTGCCCCCAGGAGCCTCCTGCTCCAGGGGTATGGTTGTGAGTCAACGGGTCGTAGAAGGATGCTGGCGCGTACACCGAACTCCTCGGAGTCTCCCACGAGGAAGGTTCCGAACGCCAAACAGAAGAAGACCCTTCACCAAACTCGGTGGCGGTCTCTTCCTGAAAATGTGGTATCTCACCGTGCCTCTCCTCGTCGGGCACAACCCCCTCCATGGGGTTATGAAACTGATGCTGGACCATGAACTCATCGAACTGAACAACATCAAAGGACCATCCGTTCCTGCGAGAAAAATCAAACGAAAGAGGTGCAGGTAGACGGATCCCGCGTTCCGCGGCAGTTCCGAAACGCAAGATATAAATATGATTATCAAGCTCAGAACTCATGCTAACAAACTTATGCCTTTTCATAGCAGCATGATCAAAGCTTAAATAAGTAAAAGGAGTATCATCAGGGTGTGGGGTGCCTCCAAGATGCTCTAAGATAAGTGTGGCGTAAACGCCACCATATAAGTCCCCCTTGTTACCGTTCATAGCAATTAAGGTACCCAGATTATAATCAGACCTCCCTGAGAGGGCTGCTTTCAGGATAGCAATATCCGGAGCAGAAATGCTGCTCGTGTTGTCACGAGCTAACACCCCTCTGGCAATATAATATGCAAACTACCCGAGGTGAGGAAATAAGATGCTGGAGATCTTTGACCGATGAATATCCCTCGTACCCATGCTGCAGAGACAGTTGCTGACGGTTTTCAACTCGGAGGGCTGAGTGGCCATCCTAGCCGTCCTCCCAACGTCCGGCACACCCTAGCAGTCGATGGTGAAGCTGCGGCTCTAGCAACTCGATCGGAGTGTGCGGGCCTCCTCTTCTCAAGCCATCGTTTTGCCCTTCCTAACAAACTCATTTCTAAATTTTTTTACAATTTACAAAAACGAGGATTAAAACGAAGTGAGCTAAGGCAAACTACTCAACTCACTTGCCCAAGGCATAAACTTGCATCAAAACTTGAAAAATAACTTTCTACACATGCATGCAAGCTGATCTCTACAGCACCAAGAACTACTAAATACTCACAAATTAGGCCACCAATCAAAAATCTAATTGGAGGTGTGGAGGAGTAACATACCAGGGAGTATTTGCTCAAAATTTCAGCTCAAATGATGGGCTGTAGAGAGAGATCGAAGAATCGTCTCCAAGAACAGCAAGAACACAAGAACAGCAGCAGAACTCGTGTTTTTGGAGAAAGAGAGAGAGGGAGGAAGAAGTCATACCTGGAGGGGGGTCCTGCGGGCCCCAGGCGCCCTATGGGCGCGGCCAGGTGCTGGGCCGCGCCAGCTGGCCGCCTGGGCCACTGGTGGCCCCCCTTGGCTCGCTCCAGGCCCCTCTGGGTCTCTCCCGACGTGGAAATTTTTATTATAATTTTTCTGGAATTTTTCTGAAAACTTCACTCTTGAAAAATTTTCGAAGTTCAAAAAGCTGCGAAACTCTCTGAAAACTTGAAGCAGTTAGTAGTATTGTGAAGCTTCAAAAACATAAATACTTGGTACAGCAAGTAAGACAAAACTAAAAACAAATGAAAACATGACAAGCTCAACTTTTTATCCATATAAAACATGTTTACTAGTAAGGTTGATCAAGTCTTACCAACAAACAGGCGATATATAGAGCAAAAAGTCTCACCTCCTACGAAGTAGTTACTAAACCTTTACTTTGATGGACATTGTCCCCACCATGATAGTTTTATATTTGTGAGGCACATGTAGTGGACAATCCCATTCTCCAATTTTCACGGTCTCGATATTCTCTATAAAGTTGAGGCCATGCCTCCTGTCGATCTTCTTCGGAAAATATACCGTGTGTTCTTTATCATTCACATGGAAGGTGACCTTTCCTTTATTGCAATCAATAATAGCTTCTGTGGTGTTAAGGAAAGGTCTACCAAGAATAATGGACATGCTCCCATCCTCGGGCATGTCAAGCACAACAAAATCAGTAAGAATTAAAGAATTAGCAACTTCTACGGGAACATCCTCACAAATACCTATTGGAACAGCGGTTGACTTGTCAGCCATCTGAAGGGAGATATCTGTAGGAATTAGTTTCTCTAAACAAAGCCTCTCGTAAAGAGAGAGAGGCATAACACTCACTCCTGCCCCAAGATCACATAAAGCAGTTTTAACATAATTATTCTTTATGGAGCAAGGAATGGTGGGTATACCTGGATCACCGAGCTTCTCAGGAATCTTGCCACTGAAAGAGTAGTTAGCAAGCATAGTAGATATTGCATCATTAGGAACTTTTCTTTTATTAGTGACAATATCTTTCATATATTTTGAATAAGGAAGTAACTTAATAGCATCAGTCAAAGGGATTTGAAGAAAAAGAGGTTTAATCCACTCACAAAACTTATTATAATGCTCTTCTTCTTTAGATTTGATGGACTTACCTGGAAAGGGCATGGGTTTCTGTACCCATGGTTCTCTTTCCTTCCCATGTTTTCTTGCGATGAAGTCTTCTTTAGTGTACCTCTTACGTTTGTCAGGTGCTTCTTCTTCTCGAACTTCAGGCGGATCATTCTTCTCATTATTATTACCTTCAGGTTCAGCATCGTCTTCAGTCTCAGCATCGGAGATAGATACACTGTTGGGATCAATAGTTGGTTCTTCATCTGCAATAGGATCATTAGAATTGCGAGTCTCCTTATGTTTCTTCTTTTTCTTTGGAGAGCCAACAATTTCTTCTTCCTGCATTTGAGAATCCTGCTCGATTCTCTTCGGATGCCCCTCTGGATAAAGAGGATCTTGAGTGCTAGTTCCTCCTCTGGTCTTAATCCCGAAAGCCTGCAAATTATCTTGTTTGGCATTGTTAGCAAGCAAATCTCTTTGCACATTAGAAATTTGATCAAGCTGAGTTTGAACCATATGAAAATGCTTCACAAGACATTGAACATCATTAACTGCTCTATCTAAAACATCAAGCAGTCTTTTGATAGCAAGGGAATTATCATGCAATTGACTTTCTATCATCTCATTAAAATGATTTTGTTTCATAATAAAATTATCAAACTCATCTAAACATTGATCAGGAGGCTTACCATGAGGGATGTCACTTGTGTTGAAATCTAAAAGAGAGTGTACCTCTACCATAGGAGCGTGAGTAGTAGGCTCACACAGCTTCTCGATAGGGGGTAGATTCTTCACGTCTTCAGCTTTAATACCTTTCTCTTTAATAGACTTCTTTGCTTCTCACATATCCTCGGGGCTCAGAACAAACATGCCCCTCTTCTTTGTTGGTGGAGGTGGTTCAGGGACGGACCAATCTTCATGGTTTTTGGCAATCCTGCCCATTAAAACTTCCGCATCGTCCGGTGTTCTTTTCCTGAAAACACAACCAGCACAACTGTCCAAATAGGACCTGGATTCATCAGTTAGACCAGCATAGAATATATTGATAAATTCATTCTTAGGGATTTCATGTCCTGGTCTAGCCCGAATCAGACCGCAATACCTCCCCCAAGCTTTAGGGAGGGACTCATCCTGCAACTGTTTAAAGTTATAAATTCATTGTAAAGCAGTATGTTGCATGTGAGCAGGAAAGTACTTATCAACAAAAGAGTGAGCTAAGTCCTGAGGACTCTTAATGGAACCGCATGGGAGTGAATCATACCATGCTTTAGCACCCTCCTTCAAGGAGAAAGGAAGAAGCTTGGTCACATAAAAGTATCGTATCTTCTCATCTGTGGTAAACAGGCTACCCAACTCACCGAGTTTAGTCAGGTGTGCAATAGCATCATCATTTTCTTTGCCATAAAAGGGGCCAGCTTCAACCATAGGTATAAGTGAAAGATCAACAGAGAAATCATAATCAGGATCATCAATGCATATAGGGGATGTAGCAAATTCAGGATTAGGAACGGTTTTGTTCTTCAGAGAGTGTTTTTCAAACAGTTTCTTAATAGCTTCAGGGTCAGAGCCAGAAAACTCTGTCAGTTCCCTGCATAATTCTTCATCTAGTATACAGTAATCATCATCAAGGAGCCTCTCTTTGAGTTTACTCAGATCAGGATAATCATAAGTTTCACCAATAGGGTAGCGAGTAATAGGAAGTTCAATTCCAGACTTTTTAGCAGCAGCAGCGATTTGTTTCTCAAGAGCATAACCAAGCGAACTAATATCATCATCAAAAGTAGTAGAAGCATCATCAAGAGTATCAGACATAGTAACAGATTCAGTAGGAGCATCATGTGGTGGTGGTGAGGCAAACTTACTCATAACGGAAGGTGAATCAAGTGTAGCACTAGTTCTCAGAGCAGTACCTCTTCTTGTAGTAGATAGTAAGATCGGAACCTTGGGGTCTCCTTTCTTACCCATAGTGAATAAAGTGCAGCAGGTAGGATACCTCAAGTAGACTTGTAAATATTGCTATGCTCCCCGGCAACGGCGCCAGAAAACGGTACTTGATAACCCTCAACCGTAAGGGATCGAGATAGTCTTCGCGGGTAAGAATAACCCAATTTATTGATTCGACACACGGGGAGCCAAAGAGTATTTATAAGCTTTGACTGTTGAGTTGTCAATTCAACCGCACCTGAAATATACTTACTAGCAACAAAAGATAAGTGGTAACAGTGATATGATAGTGATGATAGTAATAGTAAAAGTAAAGAGCAAAAGTAAATAGCAACAGTAGATAGCAAAGTAAATAGCAAAAGTAGCGACTAGTGACAAGCAGGGTTTAAAACACTGTAGGCTTAGGGAGATGGATGGTTGGGCGCTGCATGGATGAGATAGATTTAACTTGGGGCACGACACACGGAAAAGTAATGATCATCTAGGCAAATATCAAACATTATTAGGCATGTATCCCGTAGGTAGTTGTACGTGCTTGCAATAAGAACTTGCACAACATCTTTTGTCCTACCATCCCACTACGAACGGGGCCAAAAGGAACTTATGGATATTAAGGTGCTCCTGTCAAAGAGCACCGGAACAAAGCAATGAACTCAATGGATACATGTAATCCTCAAACTACGGATCATCCCCTTTGGTGTCCCAAGCTGTCACTTTTGGGATCGCCGGTTCCGAACCGTAACAGGTGCAAACAACTCATAGATAGGATCACAAACACAAATATATTCATGCAAACACATATGGTTCAGATCTGAAATCATGGCACTCGGGCCCTAAGTGTCAAGCATTAAGAGTAATAAGTTGAAGCAAAGATGATAAACACCATAGTAGATGATAGGCAACATGTCCCCCAACAATCTGATAAACTATTACATGATCTAACTCATCCAGTCCCTACCATCCCCTTGGCCTACAGCTGGGGAATTACTCACACATGGAGGGAGAAGTCATGGAGGGATGATGGAGTGGTGATGATGATGACGATGGCGACGATCTCCCCTCTCCGGAGGCCAATTCAGCCTCCAGATTAGCCCTCCCGAGGAAGAACAGAGGGTGGCGGCGGCTCCGCGACGAAAAACTGCGAGAGAACTTCCGATCTGGGGTTTTTGCGTCGGGAGTAAAAATACGGGATAAAGTAGGGCACCAGGGGGTGTGGGAGCCACCCAGGCGCCCCCCCGGCGCGGCCCAGGGGGGGGGCGCGCCCACAGGGCGCCTGGGCACCCCCTGGCCCCCCTTTGGCCCCACTTCTGGTTCCTGGTTCCTTCGGGTGCGTGGATTTTCTGTGATTTTTCGTGGATTTTTCTGAGATACCTAAAAATCCGTTTTCCTGCACACAAATAAACCATACAGGCAGCTCTGCTGAAAACAGCGTCAGTCCGGGTTAGTTTACTCCAAATCATGCAAGAATGAGGCCAAAACAATATCAAAAGTGTTTGGAAAAGTAGATATGTTTGAGACGTATCAATGTGGCTTGAGCACGTGCACACCCCACCATACTCTTCATATTGTCTAATCTAGATGTAGGCATGGACATAGTGGGAGTGTTGTTCTCTCAATGAACTCTCTCCCCCCATTATGCATAAATTGATCAAGTCTTTCACACTAACCATCTTTGATGGTACTTGTGCTTCAAGGACGAGTTTTTGTCATGGGCCCAAGGTTAAAATATTCGCAGCGCCATACCTCTTGACTCAAACATAGGTGGCTTCGGCCACCGCCCTCTCTTGAAGAGGGGTTTCTTGTCTCTCGCTGGTGTGTGTGAGTTGTGTCTTTTGTGTTCTTTTTTTTTGAGCTAAGCCATGTAGTATAGTTGCCTTGGCATGCTGGGCGGTACTACCGTTGGTGGTGCGCGGTACTACCGCTTATAAGCGGTACTACCGCCCCCAGCGCGGTACTACCACTGCGGGGCGATACCAGGGGGTTATATCGGGGCAGGGGAGGTTTCTCTCCCCCATACCCATTCGCTCGCCCCTTGTGTTCCTCGTCCTATCTCCAGCAGTTCTTCGCCGCTGGAGGGCTCCGGCGGATCTCCTCCTCCGGGGCGTTCCTCTTCATTTCTTTCGGTGGAGTCGATCCCCACCTAGTTCTCTTGCCATGGATGCCGGTATTGCCCCCGTTCCTTTTCTCTTCTTGTCTCGTTTTCAGATCTTGTGTTTTAGGGGCAATAGTGGTTGCATCGCTAGATTTTTGGCTAAATATAGGCTTGAGTAAGTTGGAGAAGGCAACTAGACTGTCTAGATTAGAGTATGGTAGGAATATTTTTGAATTTGAGAGGCTGGAAGTGCCGGATCTGACCACGGTGGTAGGGAACTGTTGTTCCCCCGCCTCGAGCGGTACTACCGCTCTCTTGGAGCGGTACTACCGCTTACAGATCACGGTACTATCGCTGCCTGCCAAGTTCAACCATGTTTTTCCATTCTTTGATCTTCTTTTGTTGTGTTTGTTGGCTTATGCTCGTTCTTTCTGGTTGGTTCGCATGTTTCTGTGTTTGGTTCCAGGTGATGAACATCCTGAGCATCAAGCTCGCCGTATCAACCCCAATCGTGCCACCTCGAAGCGCTACCGCACATCTGAGTATGCAGGAGGTTCATCTAGTGCTACACCTCCACCTCAACTCAAGAAGAAGTCCATGTCGAAGCCAAAGGGAAAAACTGTGACCCAAATGAGTGGCAAGGAATTCTGGGCAAGGCGTCGCCGCAATCCCTATGAAGTAGATCAAGAACCCAATTTGGTCAACTGTCCGTTCTGGAACCGCTTTTAGTTTGCCCTCTACTTTGATGTGATCAAGGCGAAGAAGAATCTCTTTGTCAGTGTTCGCTCCATCGACAAGGAGTACCTGGAGAAGGATCCCGAGTATTTTGGCGATGCTCTTCAGATGTGCTCTCAGCTTAACATTCTCCAGATAATTCAGTTCAACAAGGATTTTGATGCAGATCTTGTGGCTCAATTCTATGCCACTGTCCATCTAGGGACTGATGAGGACAGGACTCTGACATGGATGACCAATGGAAAATTGCTTTCTGTCAAGTGGAAGGCTTTCATGGAGTTACTTGGGGTGGAAGACCATGGGCTTGAGACTCCTATTGCCTTTCGTCCTCATCGCAACACTACCTCCACCCACAAGCAAGCTCTCTGGCCCTACTGCACTGCAAAGGTCCACCCTGAAACTAAGAAGGTAACATATGAGCTATCTGCCTATCTGGATATCCTTCACCGCATCTTCCGTGAGACCCTCTTCCCTCGAGTTGGGAATCAGGATATGGTTCACTCCTATCTTGTGGACATGCTTCTCTTTTGCCAGCATGAGCTAGAGAAGAACACGGGTGAGTCCCTTGATATCTCTCATGTGATGTGATCTGAACTCTTATCTGCTATCTCTGAGCGCATGCCTGATCTATGGACCATTCATCATGCTGCTAATTGAGAAGGCTTGGGATCATACCTATCCCAACGTTCTGCTTGAAACTGGAGACTTGGGGTCTCATGAGATCAAGCGTCTGAGGAGGAAGGACAACTGGGGCAGTCAGGCACCCAGATCTGGGGGTACTTCCTCTGCTGCTGCTATGGAGACTGAGGAGGCCGAGGCTGATATTGAGGCTGATGATGACGATGACTATGAGCCATCTGGTGCAGAGCCCTCGTGGGCAAAGAAGCTCAAACTGAAGATGAAGAAGCTGTTTTGCATGGAGTCTCACGGTCAGTACACGTCTCATGTGGCAGAGAAGAAGGCCAGGGGCCGTCACAAGGAGCTCATGCGTCAGTTGGGTGCAACTGTGGCCAGTGGTTCTGAGGATCAGATCACCGAGGAGGAAGAGTGGATTCAGCAGCACTGCCCGTGGACAGATTCCGACGCCGAGCAGTTTCCGATCGACGATGACGGTGCAGATGACCCCGCTGGGTTTTGATGTTCGAGACATTCACCTGCTCTCACCTGGAGCCGTAGCTTAGCTCTCTGCTGTTTTGGTGTCTCGATGCCAAAGGGGGAGAAAGTTTAGGGATTTGTGTTGTTGCGTTTGTGTTCTTGTCGTTGTGCTTTCTCGTCTTTTGCTTTGTTTGGTTTTCGTGAGATCTAAGTTCCCGACATATGGTGTGAGACATGTGCTACCTATGCTACCTTCCTTTATATTATCTATGTTCCTTGGTACTCTATAGCGTGCATGCTTATCCTGTTATATACTATGCTCTCATATCATGCTTAGGTTGTTGGTCTCTAAAATATAGGAGGAGTGTTGATCCTAGTATGTGTGTCGTGCAGTCCAAAGCACTTATCTAGATAGCACACATCTAAGGGGAGCTCATCTATATTTTAGGAGTGTGGGGTTTGCTCTTACTGTATGTCTTTACTCCTTTTGTGCAAATCTTGTATTGTCATCAATCCACCAAAAAGGGGGAGATTGTAAGGGCATATTTAGCCCGATAGTGTTTTGGTGATTGATGACAATGCTTTTGCGGACTAATCGTGTACTCTAAGTTTTTCAGAGATTCATTCTTTGGCACGAGACGATTATATCCCCTCGGTGTTCGATTCAAGACGGTGTAGCTCTTTTCGTTTCTTTGTTGGTGGACTAGTTTCGTAGGGGTCACCGTACTATCAAGAGGGGATCCGTTTTGGTAAGGTTAGGGTGGAATCAACACGTACACTTCCTTTTCGCACCCACCATACCTTCCCGCCTCAATGGAGTTATACTTTCCCCCTTCTCTGTTTTTCCTGGTCCCAGTGGTAGTACCGCGGGCCTCAGCGGTAGTACCGCCTAAGTGCCTCAAGCGGTAGTACCGCTCCACTGAGCAGTAGTACCGCTTGTAGCACTCTGCGGCAGTACCGCTGCAGCTCCGTTTTACTACCGCCTCGACTCAAGAGCACATTTTCTCGTGTCGGGTTTTGCAGCACTAGAAGCGGTAGTAGTGGCGGTAGTACCGCTCCCCAGCGGTAGTACCGCCCTGCAACCACGGTAGTACCGCTCTGGGTCCCAGCTCCCTTGCGCGGCAGTACCGCTAAGGGTAAACGGTAGTACCGCTTGATAAGCGGTAGTACCGCTCGCTCAAGCGGTAGTACCGCTCTCTGCGGGGCTGAGTGAGGGGGTAACGGTTGGATTATTCCCCCCACTATATAAACGCATCTTCTTCCTCCTTGTTGACTTACCTCTTCCCCCAAATACTCCATTGTTGCTCCAAGCTCCATTTTCGCCCGATCTCTCTCCCTAGCCTATCAAACTTGTTGATTTGCTCGGGATTGCTTGAGAAGGCATCGATCTACACTTCCACCAAGAGATATTTGATTCCCCCCACTAATCCTTGCGGATCTTGTTACTCTTGGGTGTTTGAGCACCCTAGACGGTTGAGGTCACCTCGAAGCCATATTCCATTGTGGTGAAGCCTCGTGGTGTCGTTGGGAGTCTCCAATTCGGTTGTGGAGATAGCCCCAACCTTGTTTATAAAGGTTCGGTTGCCGCCTTCAAGGGCACCACTAGTGGAATCATGGCACCTTGCATTGTGTGAGGGCGTGAGGAGAATACGGTGGCCCTAGTGGCTTCTTGGGGAGCATTGTGCCTCCACACCGCTCCAACGGAGACGTACTTCCCCTCAAAGGGAAGGAACTTCGGGAACACATCCTCGTCTTCACCGGTTCCACTTCCTATAAGTTGTCATCATAGTAGCATATCTAGACAACATACTTTGACGCTTAATTTAAAGTGGTTAAGAAAAGCTAAAAATTGTTAGTTGCCTATTCACCCCCCCTCTAGTCAACCATATCGATCCTTTCATCGTGCTACCGGCACCCGGGCTGCTGATACGTCTCAAACGTATCTACTTTTCCAAACACTTTTGATATTGTTTTGACCTCATTCTTGCATGATTTGAACTAAACTAACCCGGACTGACGCTGTTTTCAGCAGAGCTGCCTGTATGGTTTTATTGTGTGCAAGAAAACAGATTTTTAGGTATCTCAGAAAAGTCCACGAAAAATCACAGAAAATCCACGCACCCGAAGGAACCCGAAGCCAGAAGAGGGGCCAGAGGGGGGCCAGGGGGGCCCAGGCGCCCTGGTGGCGCGGCCCACCCCCTGGCCGCGCCGGGGGGTCGCCTGGGTGGGCCCCACCTCCCCTGGTGCCCTACTTCGACTCGTATTTTAGCTCGTGACGGAGAAATCCCAGATCATAAGTTCTTTTCGCAGTTTTCGTCACGGAGCCGCCGCCACCCTCTGTTCTTCTTCGGGAGGGCTAATCTGGAGGCTGGATTGGCCTCCGGAGAGGGGAGATCGTCGCCATCGTCATCACCATCACCACTCCATCATCCCTCCATGACTTCTCCTTCCATGTGTGAATAATCCCCTGCTGTAGGCGAAGGGGATGGTAGGGATTGGATGAGTTAGATCATGTAATAATTTTTCAGATCGTTGGGGGCATGTTGCCTATCATCTACTATGGTGTTTATCATCTTTGCTTCAACTCGTTATACTTAATGCTTGTCACTTAGGGTCTGAGTGCCATGATTTCAGATCTGAACCATATGTGTTTGCATGAATATATTTGTGTTCTTGATCCTATCTATGAGTTGTTTCCACCTATTACGGTTCGGAACCGGCGATCCCAAAAGTGACAGCTTGGGACACCAAAGGGATGGTCCGTAGTTTGAGGATTACATGTATCCATTGAGTTTATTGCTTTGTTCCGGTGCTCTTTGACAGGAGCACCTTAATCTCCATAAGTTCCTTTTGGCCCCGTTCGTAGCGGGATGGTAGGACAAAAGATGTTGTGCAAGTTCTTATTGCAAGCACGTACAACTACCTACGGGATACATGCCTAATGTTTGATATTTGCCTAGATGATCATTACTTTTCCGTGTGCCGTGCCCCAAGTTGGAATCATGATATATCTCATCCATGCAGCGCCCAACCATCCATCTCCCTAGCCTACAGTGTTTTAAATCCTGCTGGTCACTAGTTACTACTTTTGCCATTTACTCTTGATATTTACTTTTGCTGTTTACTTTTACTATCACCATCATCACTATCATATCACTGTTACCACTTATATTTTGTTGCAAGTAAGTATATTTCAGGTGCGGTTGAATTGACAACTCAACTGTCAAAGCTTATAAATACTCTTTGGCTCCCCGTGTGTCGAATCAATAAATTGGGTTATCCTTACCCGCGAAGAGTATCTCGATCCCTTACGGTTGAGGGTTATCAGCTGCCAAGCAGTGCTGGCGCCCGGGCAGCGAGGCCCAAGCGACCAACGTAGTAGCGGCGCCCGAGCTGAGACAGTCCACGAGTCTGACGCCGCCGGAGACGAGGCCGGCGAGGTAGACCGCATGACCGCCGTGCAGACACGACGGAGGCGGGTGGTGTGGATAGATGGGCGGACCGGCGCGCGAACGACGGCTATGATTGGCCGCCGCATGGCGCGAAGCCGCCGAGTGGGTGATGCAGGTGTCTCGGTCGGAGCAGGGCGGTGACGGCCGGCGCAGGGCGACGGGCGGGTCGGCGCGCGGACGACGGCCTTGACGGGCAGCCTGTCGCGCGAGGCCACCTGGGTCGGAGGAGAGGCCGGCTGATCGCGCTGGGGTCGGAGTACAGGCGCACGGGGGTCGATGGCGGCGGCGGGCGACGCAAACCGATTTAGATTAGATCGGAAAACCAAAAAGAAAAACCCCGATCAAAACGTCCGGCGAGAGAGCGAAAAAACCCGGAGCAAGGGCTCGGGAAAAAGACTCTCTAGGGCAGCCGGCCAACACGGCCGGCGGACGAACCCTAGGTACGGGCGGCGCGGCCCCCGGCGGCGTTCATGGAGGCCGACCGCCCCGGGGACGGCGCACGGGTGCGGAAGCGGTGGGGCTAGGGTTTAGGATCGACTTGCGATAGATATCATGTCAGAAGGGAGAGAAAGGATTGGTGTAATAGTTATTGTATTGCTTGAGCCTCTTAGACATATATATAGGAGTACAATGATCTACTTGGAGTACAAGACAAGCCAGAACAAATCCTAGTCTATCTCTTCTTTCCTAATAAACATTATACTCAACATGAAGCACTGTCGTACTGCACGGCGTTTTGATATGAGTATGCCGTTTTTGGGCTAGCTGCCTATTCTCTCTCGTGTGCGCTTAGCTTAATTTGGATGGATACGTGCACAGAATATATGGCACGATGTTTCAAGTATTCGGTACTGCCATACGTGCTGGTTCCTGTCGAGTTCTTTCTCCAACACAACTCTAGATTAGAGAGACGGCATGATGTGGTCGACGTCATGGATGACCAAATGTATGTTGAGACAGGCAGAAGGTATTTGCTAACATAATACAAATTGAGGCAGGCTGCAAGCGATAGGTATAAAATTGTTCGTTACAGGTGCCAAGCTAGGCGGGTGGGTCCATCCACGTGCCCATGTCCCATGACATCGGACTGGGGCTTGCTTGCTTAGAGTATCTTCAGCCGCGTTCCCAACAACCCTTCAAGCCGATTTTTTGTCTTCGGCGTCGAAAAATCGGCCCGGTCACACACCAAAAGATCATCTTTCACCGGCTCGCGTCCAATCTGGCGTCGGCGAACCCAGACCGAACCCGGTGCAGGGGGGGGGCGCTTGGGGCACCGAGTGAATCGTTTTTGGCACGAAATCTGGTGAGTCCGCCTTGGCAGCGACTCGACGCTTCTCGTCGCTTCGTTGTTCTCATCACCTGGATTCCCGCAGGAGAATCAATGTCAAAGCTGCCGCGCCGGTCAGCCTCCAATGATGCCCTCACGGGCGGCGCAGTGAAGGCGCGGCGACGCGCGTCCCGCCCTCTCCCGCCACACGTACACATGCCGGTGAGACGCACACTTCCTCTCACCACTGTCGACGCTTCCGCCTTTCCTCTCTTCTCGCCGTTCCCTTCTCCTCCCATGGCCGAGCGCTACCCCGGCGATGGAGCGGCTGCCAACGGCTTCGGCCGCCGCCACCTTCAAGAGGACGAGGCCCGCCTCCTCTATGAAGCCGAGTACCCGGCCCCACTGGACAGGCGGGTGCCCGGTTCATGGAAGTTGAGCACCAGTGCGGTTCCCGTGCCACCGCCGACCTCTGGGGCGGAACGGCGGGCGGAGATCGCCCGTATCCGATCCTCGCTGCCGTAGGCGGCGAGGGACGAGCCGAGGTACGCCTCCGACAGCACGCTGTGGGAGCCGTACTTCTAGCGTCGGCACGACGAGCAGCTGGAGGCTACTAATGGCATCGGGTCCCGCGGCCACCTCAACTCCGATGGGCACCGGCGATGGTGGGGCGTGCCCGACCGCACGCTGGAGGCCGTCCTCGAGTACTTCAAGGGCGGTAACACGCCGCGGCTAGAGTACCCGTCGACCCGCACCTTCTCCCGCCGGCGTGGCAGCTCGTGGACGCCGAGGCGCATGGACTCGGCATCCTCCTCCTCGTCCGGTCGCTCGTCCGGCTCGCCCTCCCTCCTCCCCGTCAAGCCAGAGCCCTAGGACACGCCAACTGGTCGGCGCACCCGCGGCGGCGGCATCCACATCAAGGAGCCCTCCCCCACCTCTGCCCAGCTCGTCGGGCCGAAGATGGAGCCGGGCCTCGCCACTGAGTATGAGGCCATGGCTTGTGCTGGCTTCGACGACGAGGCCGCCCTCAAACCTCAAATGGGCTCGGGATGACTACCTCCGCGGCGAGATGGTAGCCTCTCGCTGGCGTGGGCGCGAGGAGGACAGCGTCGTCGTCCTCGACGACAGCGACAAGGACGCACCCGGGCCGTCCAACCCCCCGCGCGTCGGCGACCCTGATCAGGGGAGCAGCAGGGACGGTGCCCGCGGCGGAGGCGACGACGACGACGGTGGCGGCGGCGAATACATGAAGTTGTACAAGCTCCTCGGAATGTAGAAATTCAGGGCGGCGAGGAACGGCGACGGCGACGGCGACGACGGGCCTAATAGTGTTTAGGGTTTAGTGGCATTTTTTATCTTTTCTTATCTCAAGTATCTGTAAAATAGTCAATGAACTCGCCGAAATTTGGTCGAATTTGTGTCGTGTTAGTCTGAATTTGTGGCCGAGTTTTTGGTTTTGAAAGAACAAAAAAATGCCATGGGGGTCGGCGGTTGTGGAACATAACGCCCCCAAGACGCGGTTTTCATCGGCTCACCCCCAGACGGCGCTATTTGGACGTCCCTGGGGCCAAACGGCTGGAGATGCTCTTAGGTATCTCCAACGCTGTGCAGTAAATCGGACACACTATCCGTCAGCGGATGTGTCCGCACACGTTTATATATATCTAACTTGGCATGTCTTAGATGCCATAGTCGAGCATGATATGAGCGCATGTAGCCCATGTGCTGGCGGTCCATTATGGTGGCCGTGGGATTTATTCTTTTCCTTTTGGTCCGGCTCGCTGCCGCGAAATTCGAGCGGAGCTGCGGCTCAGTCGTCTTGCATGGTTCGCTGTGGCCTGGCTCCTCCGCCGGGTCAGTGATGGTGAGGCATATGGCTGTTGGCAAAAACATTGTTCTTCGACACGGACCGTTGCCAGTGATGTCGACGTTTATGGGTCCTCCTCATTTACGCAATGTTGAACAGTACTTCCTTCCACTGGGCCATTGGTCGATGGTGGGGATGTGGCATAGGAGGTTGTTGGATTGGCTGAACCTATCTTGGGTTTTAGTGGGGTGATGATCATGTGCGGGTCTGGACGAATGCTTTTTGATCGACGGGGGTCGATGCCGGTGACTGCGGCGTCCATGGACGTTGTTACCTTCTGGAAGGCATCTTCAAAGATCTTGTTTACCGCCATTCTAGGATGAGGTCTTATTAGGTCATGGTCTATGTACTGGCTTCAACAATTGTTGTTTTCTTTTTCTTTTCGTTGAATGGTTTTTGGTTGGTTTCCATATAAACTGGCAACCTCTGTATTTTTCTCGCTCTTAATGAAATCAGCCGTGCTCCTGCCCGTGCACGTAAAGAAAAGGTTATAATTTTCTTGTCTGTGGGGCGCCATCCTACATAACGGAGTGTGCAAAAACACTGATTACTTGATATATGGCAATTAATACGAGGGTTAAAAAAGAATATGGTGTACTGCTGTATAATGATGATTCTCACATTAATTGGACGAAAAAAGGTTAATCTATGTGCATTATCCATTTTAGTGGGGTTTGATTTTATTTAAGAAGGTCAATATCAAAAACTTCCTGGTTCTTACACTTTATCAATGTGATGTCCCTTTTTTCTGGTCGTGCCTGATCTTTATTATTAGAGATATGCTCTCGCTACTATTGGCTGTTAAAAGAAATATACAGATGCAAGGACGCCGGCAGGTACATATCCCCTCCTCTCGTCCCCGCGTGGCGACGGGAGGGGAAAACCCTAGCCGCCGCCAACCACCGCCCTCCCCACCTCTCCCTCTCCTCCCCCGCCGCCCCAGGGCGTGGCCGGGCAAAGCCGGGTCGTCGCCGGCGGCAGGGGAGGCATCCTCGTCCCCTCACGCGATGGATCGGCGCGGGCCGACTTCTTCGAGCCGGGGTGTGGTGCGGCCGGGCACCATGACGTGGTGGCTCCTCCGGCGCGCCTGGAGCAGCTGCGGCGTGGCGGATCGGCGCGGTGGTCTGCGCCTTGGAGGGGCGGCGGCTTCGGCCCCGATCTCTAGGCGGCAAGGAGGTGGATGGCACCGGATCTCCTGGCTCACCTTGGGGGATCTGGGGCCCGGTCTTGGGGGCTGGCGGCGGTGGATCTGGGGCCCCCGGCCCTGATCCGATCTCCTCCGGCGGCGGTCCTAGGATTCCAACTCGAGCCCAGATTTTGATCGACCGGATGCATGTCCCCATCGATCTGGCTGCAGTGTCGTGTTCCGGAAGGCTCCGCCGGGAACTCCCTTGGGCGATTCATGCCGGGAGATTGCTGGATCGGGTGGGATTCGGTCGTGCGCACCCGTGTTTTTCTCTGGCTGTTTGGTTTCAGAGGGAGCGCTGCGAAGCTCTGCTGGCTGTTACCATCATGGGGTATGCTTTCTCGTTCCATGGTGAAGTCAGCTGGCGGAGAAGGTCATGGAAGCTGAGATCTGAGGACTAGCGATGGTGATTCGAGTCTCTGTGGCGATGAGGAATTGGCTTGGTGATTTGTGACTTGGAGCAGCGGCATGCTAGTGGGGGCGACTGCACAGGAGAAGTCCAAAGTCTTTCTTTCAGGATGAAAATCCAAGGTCTGGCCTTAAGTGGTTGTGCCTGGCAATGGCCTTGTTGAAGGCATTGTTTTTGAGAGTGAGGACTTTCTTCAGGGTGAAAACCTAAGATCGATGATCGGGCGATGACGGTGTTTGTGCACTGTTCCCTTATTGGAGGCGTCGCTTTTGGAGAAGCTGGACTTTTGGTGCTGTCTTGGTGGTGTTAGTGCTACTGTTTCAGGGAATAGATCATTGCAGCGGGACTTTTCTTTTTCGTAATTCTTCTTTCTTTTTTTGGCTGTGTGCATCCGTTATGTCGCTAGGGCATTGCGTTGTTGCAGAGGCTGGGTGTAATTGGTATCTCCGCGATATTAATATATGCTCTTTGTCGAAAAAAAAAACATATGGTTTTATTGAATTTTCTAGAATGTGAAGCTATGAGCAGTGCCACGCAGCCGACGTTTTTCAGCCGATGCGTGAACGACACTAGCTAATCACCCTTAGATGTAATCCCTTCACAAATAAGGAACGTGAGATCCTGGCATCGTTCACGGGACGTGCACAAAACATCGTGTGTGAAGCTATTCCGGTGAAGCTATTGCTTTGAGCACGGACCAGCATTTATTATTCGCTGCAGTAGGTGCATGAGAGATTTCATTGATGGAAGGCCTCGGCGTGTGCCAAGAAGATGCTCGCGCTACTAATACATCTATAAATAACAGCCCTGTACATGTGGTAGAACCAACACTCGGGCAACCGGCAACAATGGTACAAGTTACCGTAGATAGCATGCCGCATGCGTGCATCATGCATGTGAACCAACCGTGTCATAGGCTCTTCCACAGCAAGATCTTTTCTTGAGGAATGAGACACGTTGGGAATTTTAGTTGTTGCTCGCAATTGTTGGTACGTAGTGCATGAAGTGCATTGTGCACACCCCTCTGGAGTTGTGCGAGCATGAGTTTACCCAGGCCGATCATCGGCCAGGGCAAGAAGGGCGATGGTCCATGGCTCCCCAAACAAATGTACGCACAATATTAGGGGTACTAGGACATCCTTCGTGTGTACTCAGCCCACCTCCCGTACCTCCTGGTCTCCTGGAGTTGTACTGAATGAAACTGTAAAAATGAGTTGAGCTGCAACAAGAGCTAGTCAGTCGGTTAGTATCTGTAGGGACACACGGATAGCCCAGCTTGATTCCTTGGAGGCCCAGCGAGAGACTCTTTCAAGTAAATACAAGTGAAAAGCAATTCTCACATATGCACGGAAAGTTCCCTGCATGGGAGAGCCCTTTGAATTGCTTGCAGATTCGAAGCCCTGAATGATACTGTTCATAGTTCATCAGCTTTTACTTTCACCACATGCAGGCACACTGTTCCAGTTATGCTCCTCATCCAAAGCTTTTTCATCATAATTCCAGATTTAAATTTAATTTATCTTTAAAATCAGTAGCTCAATCTATGACCCGTTTGCTTATTTATGTTTATGACGATTAGGACTTTAAAACGATACCACTTTTGATTTTGAATTTATTTCAACAAGTTTTAAACTTCAAATTATGAAACATGGTAAAACACTATGAAAATACACAAAACTATGAGATGTTTTGTTAAACTCGTTCATCACCCGAACATAATGGTACACTCTAGAACACAATGCCCCAAATTAAACTGGGCATAAACTACTCTCGTTTACAAACTTGTACATACCGTATGAAACAATTTAAAGCATACAAACGCATGATAAAACATTGTGATGCATTCTAGATCATCATATACCACAATGAAATTAAAACTTTTGTTGCAATGAAACCCATTGACATTTTCAAAATTTGAGATTTCTAAGAATCTGTTTCACACACACTGATACATAATGTAGAATTATGATACACTATTGAACATGGCAGGCCATAGTGAAACAGTAAGACTACTTTGCAATGAAACACTTTCTTTTGCTCGGAATTATGAATTTGGATGAAACAAATTTGATGCATGCTCATTTAGTTGTCGAAAAGTTATTTTTTCAAAATATATTCAATATAGGTCTATTTTATATATCTTGTCAGAAACAACACAATTGCGCAAACAAAATGAAAATCATTTTTTATTTCAAAATACATTAGACATCTATTTATTTAAATAAAAGTTGGTGAGTAAGAAATAGTATGTGAATGTATGTTAGGTGGTGGAGAAAATGCTGTAGATGATGCCAGCGATCCCACAAAACAATAATTACTCTAATAAAGGATGCTCGAGTACATGTCTCTTGGTCGCCTCCGCAGGCGATAGTGCCCTCTTCATCATCCGTTTGCCAGTGGTGTGCCATAGGGGCCTCTCATGGGCTCTCCACCGTCCGATCTGCCTCAACGTGGATGAGGGGTGGATCGCGGGCGCGCGCTGGACCGCCTTCATGGGGCGGCTTCAGTTGCGCCTATGCGTGCACCGGTTGCCATCGGGAGATTGGGACGTTCTTTTAGGGACCCTAGATTATTGGGGGTAGAGTCTTCGGCATCATGTGTCCGCCCCGCAGCCAACAATGTCGTTTTGGCCTGCCGTGCTCGTGACCATCCAATCAATGGCTGCATCGCACTCGGATGCTTTCTTTGGGGGCCCATGACATGTGGGCTTTGGATGCCAGTGGCTCCACCTTTTCTGTGGTGGGTTTGCATCGTGTTCGCGCGTGCTCTCACGCATGTTGTGTCGCGCGCATCGGGTGAGACAGGCCAGCCTATTAGCATTTCTTGGCCGAAGCCTGACGGGTCACTTGCGCGACTAGGCTCGGTCAGCACCTCTTTCAGGGTGATGCATAGGCTATAGGTATTATTGGCAGTCATAGGAATACATGTGCAACTACTCAGGACATGTACATGTGATGTTATTGAACTTTTTAGAATGCCAAGCTATTACGTTCAGCTGGGACTAGCATTTAGTATTCGCACTAGTGGATAATATGTGGTTTTTGGAAGCACACATACATCTAAATTTTTTTCTTACAAAATGTTCGATTGCTGGCCTTTAGGAGCGGCAAAGATCGATGATGCTCCCAACAATATATAGCAAATCTATTAGTAGAACCGATAGTCGAGCAACAATGATAGAACCAATTTATCATGTGGGTACGTATCATGCATGTGAACCGATCGAGTGGAAAAGACTATCCTCAACTAGATCTTTCGAGGAATGAGACGCATTGTGAATTTTGGTTGATGTATTTTACCGTTTATTATTTCACACAAGCACGGATGTGTGCTCATTGTGTTTGGATCCTCTTGATGCTTCATTTTAAACTAATAAAATCCATCCTTTATCGGAAAAAATAATCCACATTCTCTCTTTCTCTTTTATATATTTTTCTCTCTCATCTAAAATCAAAACAAAGAAGCTTCCTTGCGTCCGGAGAGCACTCGAACTGATATTGTCTGCCTGAATCAAACTGGTCTGGTGGATGCTCATCGTCCACGTTGGAGCACTACAAACCGAAATGTTTTGAGCTTCCAATAAATTAGTAAATTACACGTGAACTCTTGCACAAACAAACAAACGAACAAAGCCTTAGGCTGTGAATGCCAAATATCATTTCTTTGTTTTTGAGGGAAGTCAAATATCATTTCTAGTATCGTCATAGTGCTGTAAAACGTACTTGTGATACTGGCAGTTGCACATTGATACTGCGGAAGATGCCAGATGGATCCAGTTTTTTTATTTCAAACTGATGGGTCCGGTTATTCATTCTTACATTGATGCCGAATCACAACAGCACACGGGCTGAGAATCTGGCGACCAGCTGATTGAAGAGCGCCATGGGCCATGCAACTTTAAATGATGACACCTCGGTGCGTACACTTGGCTGTGTATGTACGTCATTATACACACAAGAGTCACATGCCACCATGGACCAACCGTCGCTCATCTCGTCTCTGGCTAGTGTGTCGCACGACTTGCAGGGACTCTTCCCATGCATAGGCAACTACCTCCGGCTCCACGTATGCCGTTGGGATCCCAGTCCGTGTCTGATCTACTGTGCTAACCGAATTGCCGTCTTCAACTAAGATTCCCGATGCATCACATTCCCTCAGAAGAACTTGCTGCGTGGAATGACCCATGCCACTTGGTGCACATGCATGATCTGTGCCAACTTCTCCCATTGACAACCCAGTGTTGCTTTTCCCTACATGTACAAACCTATGTTACTTATAGCCGCACTAGCTACGTCTACCATGAATATAGAAACCTTGAGCCCATCTCCACCATTAATAGTTTGGCATTCTAGAAAATTAAAATAATATTGTCCTGTTAAAGTACTACTTGTATTTGAAGAAACTAGAGGTGTGTCCCGCGCATTCGCGCGGCTAGTATTCCATAAGGTTTCTTTAGTCATATAGTTCTACTCTTGCTTATAGTATTTACTACTCCCTCTGTAAACTAATATAGGAGTGTTTAGATCACTAAAATAGTGATCTAAACGCTCTTATATTAGTTTACGGAGGGAGTATATTCTATTCCTCCCTACTTCATCTGAGAAAGTGGCTCCTTATAGATGTTTTAAAATTACTTCTTTGATTTGATCTTTTTATAGTACACCATTGGCAATGGCAAAGCATACATTCCGAATTCGAGGTCATTCTTAAGCATGTGTTATTGACCTAAGTGAGAATGCCATTCATGAAGTGCCTTTTTGGTATAAATCAAACTTGCTATTTTGCGAAGAAGCAATGGGATTACACCAACTGCGTGTATGTATATTGTTTTGTGTGTGTGTGAAAGAACGTAGTATACACGAAGGAAAGAACAAAGAAGCCCCCTAATGAATGATCTATATGAACCTCTCTCATCATCGCCTTAGACATGTACCTGGCCTAACCCCTCCTTGCTAAATTACTTGCAAAATATCCTTTGAGACATGATCCTCCAGTACCTAGACATCATATATTGACTCACTTTATGACCTCAACAGTTCCATGATCATCATTCTAAGTGTTTTCAATGAATTTATCGAATATATCCAATTTTTATAAAAAAGAAAAAAATGCACAATCTCAATGTTAGGAATATCGGATCAACTGAGACATAAGAAAGTCTCAGTCGGCTGAGATCTAGCAAGACTGATCTCTTTTCCTTCACCAATTTCCATAAGAATCTCAACATGAACCAAAATGCCAATTTTTCCTTTCAGATGTGCAATGCACTTACGCACGCTCTATTTCTACTCTCTGCACCAGCCCTCTAAAATTCATGTATTTATTTCATGTGCACTATCCAAAGTTATCTTTTATGAAACTTATGCATTATATCCTAATTCTAGGCACGTGGCTTTAAATTTCTGGTGTTACATATTCGTAAATTTTGTAATTCTTGATATTTCAAAGTGGGTCATATTTTTCTTACAGTGACATGCAATTTTTTATTTGATCTTTCATTCTCAAAGAACTCTAGCAAAAATAAAGCTATATTCAAAGTTTTTTTTTCATATCAAGAGCATACACTTTTGTATGTTTTAGCCCAATTGAAAAAAAAAACAAATGTGTTTGTACGTATCTTTTGTAATACAAAGCATACATATTTCACATGTTTTATGTCTCGCCTATAGCCTACCAAGCTTTACCTTTAAAAATATGTATATAAAGTATTTTTTAATTTTTTATAAGGAGTATCTTGTATTCCACTTGAACTTGGTGCACCATATCGGTGATCACCAGAGCAGAAATAAAGTCTACGGCGTCTGAACCCATACAGATAATATATAGTACTATTATTGATGCATTTTTAACAGACTCCTGTCAGCCAACGTACTTCTTTAATGCTCTATGAGTCCGCCAATTTTTTTCTTAGTTCTTTTTTACGCCGGCCGCTCAGTTTCCTTTCTGTTAGGCTCGGCTTCACATCTATAAAGGCAGTATTCCCTTAAAAAAAAGGCAGAGTCTATCGTCATAAAAAAAGAGTCCAAGTATTTTAAGTGTTGTACCCGATTGATTGCTAGGCCTATTGCCGAGTGTGACTAAAGTCGTTCAGAGTCGGTTTTGGTAAAGTCCTTGCAAACGTACTATTTCCTCCTAATTAATTTACACAAATACTTTAAATCTCAGCCATTATTATTCTGATCAAACGGTGGTAATAATATTAGCACATGTGGATAAACGTGATGGCTTGTTTGACTCTTGTTTTAATTATATAATACTCTTGTTTTAAGTATATAATAGATTTATGTGGATATTACAATTTGTGGCACGACAGAAAATAAAACAATTGCTGCAAAAGAAGACGAGCTATATTAGCACATTTTTAGTCTGAAGGTGCACTTTACTGGCTCAACTTGCACGTATCAATGTTTCGGTTGATTTAGATGTAAAGACCAGTTACGTTAGATCAAAAGAGCTACATTAGTAGTCCAGCCGCCGCCTCCTCCTCCTCCTCCTCTCCAAGAAAGAAAGTTAGGGTTCCTGCCTCTCGCCGGCGCCGGCGCTGGTCCGCCTCGTCTCCGGTGGCCCTAGGGCCATGGAGGCGCGGTGGATCCTGGCAAGGGCCGGCGGGAGGGCTTCGCTTTTAGTCGTTTTTTTCAATCTTGCTAGGGTTTGTGTCCTGCTCAGGAAGACGAGACGGCGGCGGCTCCCTGAAGATGGAATAAAGGTCTCCCCGCCTAGCCCCCGTTCCGGCGATGCGTCTAGCATCGTTGGTGGGCGTGTGGAGGTGTGTCTTCGACAGATCTATCTTTGGTGGATTTGTTCGGATCTCATCGTTGTTCGTCTACGTTCTTGTGTCTTCGGTTTGGATCCTTCCGATCTACGTTATTTTTCATCGGCGACGGTTGCTGTTCCGGGGTGCTGGTCCTATGGGGCCTTAGCACGACGACTTCCCGACTGTCTACTACAACAAGGTGTGCCCGACTCCGGCGATGGAGGGGTGATGACGGCGGCACGCCTTCGGCTCGCTTCAGTGCTTGTAGTCGTCGCTAGGTGATCTACGGATCTGGATGTAATTTTTATTTCTGGTGTTCGTTGTACTGCCATGATTGAAGATGAATAGATTGGAAGTTTTCTCGCAAAAAAAAAAAGATCAAAAGAGCTTACAACACCACAAGAAAAGCAGGAGATATTACACAAAAGAATAACCTATATGTCTATTACACGTCCACACCTAAGAGAGTAACTTAGCGCCACCGCGGACCAGATCACCAGAGAACTCGATCAACCCTCCTCACAACTCCTTGACAAAAGACCCCGGCCCAACAACCTAGACAAAAATACAAGTGTGAAAAATGACAACCTGTAAAAAATAAAAAAGAATACGACGTCAACCACGTGATCTTGCAATGGCGGACAGCGTAGAGAGAACAATACATTTGACTACAGGTCAAGCGCCCAGAAGCCAGAAGCATAAAAATCCATATGCAGAGAGACGACAACCGCTAGCACAAGCATCAGGCTGACCATGAATGCATTAGAACATTGTGAAGAAACAATGCCCCACCCAGCCGCAACAAAGACCTTAGGGAAATATAGTCCATCCTTCAAAATGATAGGTCCACCAATCAGAAGCGCACCTACTCGCCTACTGCTTCAAACCACCACCACCTCGATGTGTATGCACATCATTAGAGCATCTACAGAAGGACTTAGCAAATTGGCCCCCTATACGCCTGCAAACGATTCACTGAAAGGGTCGGGCGACCTCTCATTTGGACTACTACCGCATATCCACACATCTCAAATGTGGATTCTTAATTCATCCAATCCATGCACGTGAATCATACGATACAAATCATCTAAATTCATCAGTTCAGAACAAATTGACAAGACAAAACAAAACAAATCATAGTTCAATAATCCGGACATACCAGAATGAAATCTATGTCCGAGCGTGATGGATCACTTGATGGCTGGCCAAATCACTCACTAAACGCCATCCATGTCGCCTGTCCCTCCGCAATCCTTGTGTCCTGCCCCTTCTGCCTGAATCCTTTCCACCTGCTCCTCCATCATCCTTACCTCCTGCCTCTCCTGCGTGTCCCTAATCATTGCCACCTGCCACGCCTGCATCTTTGATGTGTGCTTCACTGCCATTGCCGCACTTGCCGCCTCATAGTCCCTATTGTCGTTGATCTCTTTTTCTTCCACACAAGGCACTTATTTGCATGCTCATCCAAGAGGTTTCCTTGGTCAACATATGTGCTCACTGTATTTGGATCCTCTTGATGCTCCATTTTGTGCCAATAAAATCCACACTTTATACAAAAAAATATATCAAATTCTATCTTACTCTCTCTTATTATTTATTGTAATTCACCCCATATCAAAACAAAGAACCTTCCTTGCGTCTGGAGATCACCTGAACTGATATTGTCTGCCTAAATCAAACTGACCTGGTGAATGCTCATCATCCACACCGGAGCACTACAAAAAGAAAGATTTTGAGCTTCCAATAAATTAGTAAATTACAAGTGAACTATTGCACAAACAAACAAACAACGCCTAAGGCTGTGAAATGTCAAATGTCGTTTCTATTATCATCATAGTCTATATATATACACATAGTAATAAAGGGATAAACGCTTCTTACCACCGTAATTTCGTCCGGTGTCCTCGCTGCCATATTTTTCCTCCGCCTGGTATGATGTTTGCAAGCTTCGTAAGTTATAATGGGCCAGAATTGTAGTTTTGGGCCACTATAAAAATTCGAGCGCATGACCCCCCCCCCCTCCCCTCGCGGACTGCTGCAACAAAGAGAGTTTGCTTATGCCTGTGTTAAAATTTCATATTCTAATTAATAGTCTCACCCTGCCATTATACATCAAATCTTAGCAGTTTATATACATTCGGAGTTGTGATAATCAACATGCCAAGAAAAGAGGGTGAGATATGGGTGAAGTTCATGAATAATCAAACAGGAGCAGGCGGAAGAAATCCAAAAAAGCAACATGGGATGCCAACAGGTGAAAGAACCGACGAGGATGGTCGTTGCAGGAAATCCAAAAACCATCATGGGATGCCTAGATGAGAAAGAGCCGACGGGGACGACCGGTGTTGGAACATGAGCATGGCCGCCAGGCCTGTGTGGGGTTGATCTGCACGAGTATGCATGAGACGGCCGTCTGTACTTCAGGTCCTCATGGGACGTCGCGGGATTTGGCACACGTGAGTGGAGAGTGGGGGAGCGGCATCCCGGTAGCGCGGGCATGTATCCTGGGCCATGGGGGCAATGGAACGTGATTGCTACTGCATGGCCCTCAACATGACTGCAACTGGGCCGGTAGGGGGCATTGCCAGTTGCATGTCCAACACTAGACTTGATACTTCAAGAGTTGTAACTCGACTACAACTGCATAGCCCCCCTACGAGACTGCAATTGGGGGCGAGAAGTGGTTTGTCAACCAGTTGCATGCCCACAATGTTTTTTAAATGTTAATTTTTTTGTGTATGCTTTTTTAATTCCAGATTTTTTTCCTTAAAATTGAGAACAATTTTTAAACTGGATATTTTTCCAAATTCATGGAGATATTTTCAATTTCGTGAGCATTTATTCAAATTCATGAACCTTAATTAGTACTAGTGTTTAAGGGCTATAGTATAGTCATAAATCCTTTCATTTACAACCTTGTGTAGTGCATTGCATTTTTCCAATTTGTCTATTTGGGAGTTTGGATGGAATGATGTTTCTATCTCATATAATCAGTTGTGTTTGTCTTGTCTTGTGCATGTTCTGCTGTTGCAACTTGTTTCTGCTGTCGGTAGCTGTCCAATGCCCACTTCAAATTTGAATGGATAGAAGCTTACAAATTCCAATTCAAATGTCCATATGTTGTCACTTCAATGTAAAATTATGGGGACGGGTCCTACAGTCCTACTGCTACCCTCTGGGATAGACTGACTTTGATAGAGACGTGCACGTCGTCCTGCCTGCCTGCCTGGCTGTGCTGCGTTGCCTGCAACTGCACAATCTGATTCCAATCCATGGACAACAAAACAACAACAAGCAAAACATAATAGAATAGCGTGAGGGGGAAACTAGGCCACACTGTTTATTATATGTGTCATTTACATGTGCAATAATCGGATCACATCTAGATGTGCCTTAGACAGACTCTAAAATAACTTATGTAAATCCTGATTTGCATGGATTGAAAAATATGTTGGGTCTAACCCTAGGCTAGCTCTCTCTCTCGCAGCTGGACAGACGTAGAAAAAAGAGAAGAACAAAATGGAGTTTTCGACGACGAACGCCCCGCCTCATGTACAGCCTTTTCTTTCTTTGAGCAACAACTGTGGTTACATACAAACAACCAACGAGCTCCAACTAAAAAAAAAACAACCAACAAGCTCTCTACGGATTTTATACCCAGCTGGTGCTCGTACACGTCTCAGCCCAGCTCGCCCTGCTGCATGCGCACGATCTGCATGCCCGGCCTCACGCGCCCACGACGTGCACACCGCGGTTCGCTCGCAACCGATTGCTAACAGCCTCGCTCACGCTGCGGTACGTACCACCACGCCACACATGCACACTCGCCACGGCGCCCGGCACGATCAATATGCACGTACAAACTGATCACCACGGCGCCGTGTCTTATTCCTAACAAACTGTAATTCTGTGTAGATTTTTTTTTTTTTTGACAATCTTCTGTGTAGATGGCGGAGTCCACGAGTCAGTGAATCACAATCACATAGTGATCAACGGATAGCCCAGATGTGGGAAGAAATTTAGAGGTTGCTTTTAGAGAATACTCCCTCCGTTCCAAAATATAAGTCTTTCTAGAAATTCCACCAAATGACTACATACGGAGCAAAATGAGTGAATCCACACTCTAAAATATGTCTACATGCATCCGTACGTTGTACTTCATTTGGAATGTCTAAAAAAGACTTACATTTAGAAACGGAGAGAGTACAAAACAGTGCAAGAAATTGTTTCTCGTGTTGCACGCACGGGCATGTTCGCTAGTGCTGTAAAAAGTACAGTGTATGGTATCTGTGTTGCTAATTTCCATGTACCTCTTTGTTTGCTTTCATGTGTGATACTGGCTACCTGCACATTGTTACCGCTGTAGATGCCAGATGGGTCCAGTTTTTGGTTCTTACATTGATGTTGCGGCAAATACAAGCACACGTAAGCGCCAAACCACAGAAGCACTTGGGCAGAGAATCTGGTGACCAGCTTTTAACCATGACACCTCGATGTATACACCTTTCTGTGCACGTACCTCAGTATACACACAACTGTCACGCGCCACCATGGCACATAGTCGCTCATCTCGTCTTTGGCTAGTGTGTTGCAGGACTCGCAGGGAGTCATACTGCGCATAATCAAGTACCTCAGGCTCTACGTATGACGTTGGGATCCCTGTCGGTGGCTGATTCACGGTGCTAACCAAATTGCCGTCTACAACTAAGATTCCTGATGCATCTCATTCCCTCATAAGATCTTGCCACTTGGTGCACCTGCATAATATGTGTCAACTTCTCCCATTGACACCCTAGTGTTGGTTTCCCTACATATACAAGCCTATTTTATTTATAGCCACACTAGCTACATCTACCATGAATATAGAAACTTTGAGCCCATCTCTACCATTAATAGTTTGTCATTCTAGAAAATTAAAATAATTTTGTCCTGTTAAAGTACTGCTTGCATTTGAAGAAATTTATGTGGATATTACAATTTGTCGGACGACAGAAAATAAAACAATTGCTGCAAAAGAAGACGTGCTATATTAGCATATTTTTAGTCTGAAGCTGCACTTTACTGACTTGACTTCGACAAACACAGTTTTAGTTGATTTAGATGTAGAAACCAGTTAGGTCAGATAAAGTTTACAATGCCTGAAAAATACTAACTACATCCTGGTTTATTAGTGCCCTTTGTAATTTATATCAAATTTTGACCAAAGATTTAACTAACAAAATTTTAATACATGTCAACAAAAAAAATACATCATTGTATTCGTATTTGAATTCAGTTTTCAATGATATAATTTTTAGTGACATGCCTAGACATTTTGTTACTTAAATTTATGGTCAAAATTTGGCATGGAATAAATGGGATCAATAAATAAAGACGGAGGTAGTAGGAGACAATAGACAAAATAATAACCTATATATTGCTATTACACATCCTTAGCGCCAGCGCGGACCAGAGAACTCCACCCTCCTCACAAGTCCATGACCAAAGACCCAAACAACCTGGAGAAAATGCAAAAGGGGGAGCACAACTTGTAAGACATAGTCATTGTACTATATTGGCCAGGTGAGCTTGCAATGGCAGAAATTTAAAAGATCACAATACATTTGACAGCACCCAAAATGCAAAAGCTAAAAATCCACTTGCAAAGACGACAACCGCTAGAAAATAACCATGAGGGCACTAGAACATGCTGAGGAAACAACACCCTCACGCCGCCGCAAGACCGCAACCGAGAGCTTAGGGCAACTCCAGCCGATCCCTTAAAGATGATTAACTCCTCAAAATATTCTCTTTTGGGGAGTTATTTGCACCCAAGCCGAACTCCTATCCGGTTAACTCCTAAAAATTTGGAGGCTTTAATTTCCAAAAACTGCCCAACTCTCTTAGTTTTGTCGAGAATAAAGACGTACCCCCGCGTCGCTCTCCCGAGGGCGACTCGGGGGCGACCTAGGGTTCCCTTGTGCCGCCACCTCCCCCTTCCCCTCCTCCTCGCCACTGCCAGAGGCGGTCGCCGGGGCCCCCGCGCGGCTGCCTTTGAGGGCGGCGGCGAGGCCTCTGGCCGCTCCCTTTCGGTGGTGAGGGCCCGGATCTGAGGCGGCGGCCTCACTGGTGCGGATGGCGCTCCTCCGGCGGCGGGGAGTGCTCATCGGTGAGGTTGGCTGGGTCCCCTCGGCTGCGCGGGCAGCGAGGTCCCGGTGGGCGATGGTTGTGGCGCGGGGAGGCCCCGGGCTCCCCTCGTCAGATCTGTGGCGTTCTGGTCCGCTCGTGACGCATGACCTCCGGCCGGCCTGGATCTCCGGTGTGCACGTGCCTGCTGATGCTGTGGCTAGTTCGGAGGTGGCGGCAGGGTGCTTGGCCGGGGGAAACCCTTGGCCGCCGGTGGCGGTCACGGTGCCGATGGCGTCCCGGACGCCATTCCCTCCTTGGTGGCGGCGCCGAGGCTCAACTTCTCCTGCCTCCCCCCTTCCCCTGCGCCCGGGTGAAAACCCTAGCCCCGGTGGCTAAGCGGCGGCAGCGCCACATCGTCGTCACCTTCTTGAAGGCGCCGACTTGGGAATGGGGATGCTGGGCGTGCATGGCGAGCTTGTCTGGTTCCTGGTGGCGGCCCGTCTTCTACTGCGTCGCAGCTCCGGGCAGGTCTGATCTGTCTCGTGGCTGCGGTGCTCCTCTTCCGGCCGTGTCTCCGATGGGGACCTCGCCCTTCCTTACCTTGTACCTGCCGTGGTGGAGCGGTACTTCATCTCACACATTGATGGCGGCGGAGATCGGCGGCATGGCGTTGTGGAGGCTCGGCGTCCGATGCACGAAGATGGACTCGCGCAGGAGGAGGTAGCTGTCTGGCGTCATGGTGACGTCGATGGCAGAGTGGCCAGACAAGGTAGAAACGTCAATATAATCTGAAGACGGACCTGTGGAAGATGGCTGCGACGACACACGAGTGCGTCTGACCGGATTGTGCCCCAGACCCGGTATGTGGCTCGGCTGGGGCTTCCGGCTTTTGATGTTAGGTTTAGGTGAGTGGTTTGGGTAGTGGCCCAGCTAGCATCCCTTCATCATATGGATAGAAGTAGCGGCATATGTTGCCAAGATGGTGGATTCAGATATATTGTTTGTAATACTTTGTAAGGTCCTCAAGAATAATCAATAAAGTGGCCATATGCATCTCCCAGATGCAGAGGCCGGGGGTCATCCTCCTTTTCTAAAAAGAAAACTCTCTTAGTTTTGAGGGCCAGCCACAAGTTCTCGGGAAAAAAGATTCCTTCTCCTCTAATGTGTGTGATGCCTCCTGCCACCGACCTACTCCAAGTTGAACATCACTACCTCTGCCAATTTATTGTTCATTTTTGTGCAACACTGTTAATTGAATGTGCTTGGGTTGGAGCACTCCCTATATATACAGACGTACACACACGAAAGTGCTCTTTTGATCCCGAACTCATATGCTCTCGGATGAACAGTAAAATCAAAAAAAATAGTAAAAAAATTCAAAAAAATCTGAATTTTTTTTATGATGAACATTGATGAATGTTCTAACTGCGTGCAAAATTTCAGACCGAAATGACATTTGTGGAGGTCTGGGCAAAAATAACAAAATCGATGCTCCAAAATGCTTCCAACAATAGTCTTTTTGGAGCATCGATTTTATTATTTTTGCCCAGACCTCCACGAATGTCATTTCAGCCTGAAATTTTGCACGTAGTTAGAAATTTTGTCAATGTTCATCAACAAAAATAAATCAGAATTTTTTGAAAATTTTTATTATTTTTTTCGAATTTACTGTTCATGCAGGAGCATATGAGCTCAGGATCAAATACTCCATGTCCCGTACACACATGGATGTGCATACATATTGGGAAGAAAATGAGGAGAGATTGCGGCTTCGATTCTTCTGGCAATTAATCGAAGTGGTTGCTTGCGCAAAAATAGTACCAGTGCTCTTGCACTGTGTAGTTCTTGTTCGATCTGAGCTAACCTGATCCTGCTAGACTCAAGCCGCTGGATATAGGCCTGATAGAAAATTGTTCAGCTACATGCTTTTACCTACGTTAGAGTTGAGCATCATCCCAGTCGTTGGGTCTAGAATGGGTGGCATCTACGATATCTAAAGAGCAAATAAATTCTTTTTGGCAGTGAAGTATAGGGGTTCCGTTGGGTCCGGCCACTACCTAAGTCCTTAAAGCTTAAGAAATTGCCGTTTTGAGCATTTGAGGAGTTATAGCACCTTCTGGAACATCCACCTCCAATATCATCAAGAAGGGAAGACCCAGAAAAATATACCTCCGTTTCGATGAATAAGTTATTCGCGTAGTTCTAGGTCATGATGATACCAAATGACATCCAGGATCTTCACCTATAAGATGTCGTGAAGACATTCATGCACACAACCAAAACAAATAACTTCAATTAACAAAAGTCCTGCCACATCAATTAACTTCTCTCAACAACAACACTCATACCACCATCAAATACAACACCCGGAAAACATAAAAGGTCTTCAAAAACAACACCTCCAAAAATAAAACAGTACACACGCGCCATCGTTGCCCGATCCAAGATCTTAGGTTTTCACCCTGGAGAAAGTCCGTGCTCTCAAAACAATTACATCAGCAAGGCAATCGTCATGCACAACCCATGAAGGACAGACTTTACGTTTTCACCCTTAAAGCCACAACTCGGCAAACGAGGGGTGCCACAAATGGTGAAATCCACCAGTGTTGCCGCCCCACTTTTCATTGTTGCTCCTGAGAATCATCTAACACTTGGCTGACTCCACCGCCTCCAAGACTCTGTCTGTGTAACCGGTTCTCAGATCTCAGCCACCATGACCTTCTCCAGTTCTGTCTCCATGAAAATAGAGAAGCCGACCTGTCCCAAGGTCTCATCAGTCAACAGAGCTTCGCACCACGCCCTCAAAATCTCGTAGGCTGATATGGACGTGCACGACTGGCAACTAACCGATCCAGATATCCTTGGCAAATTCTCGGGCGGCCGTTTCGGAACACGTCGATGGCCAGATCGAGGAGGAACGACCAAGCAGGACATTGCCTTGATGCGAGAAGAGCACGAAGACCGCAACTGGGACTAGATGACAGATCACGAGATCCGCCAAACTAGCCACAACCGGCCGACCACCTCTGGAGGAGGAGCAGATTGCCATCGCCATAATCCTAGTGATGCGTGGCAGAACCGGAGAACCTCCGCGAACCGTAGCCGCGGCTGATGAGAGGCAGCAGTTTGACGCAACAGCAACATCCCGCCTTTGTCGGGTTCGACGATGGACCATTGTCAGCACTGTAGATCGAGCCCATGCCGCCACCTCCTACCATCCCCGCCGACTGTAGTAGGCCGACAGATGCGCCTCGGCCACCGCTGCCCACCATCACCGCCGAAGAGGACCAGGATCGGGCCGCCGCCACCTCAGACCCGAGATGTAGAGGAGGTCAGTCGCCGCCGCACCACAGGGCCTTTGCCCGGTGACGTTGTTCGCGGCCACGGAGGGAGGAGGTCAAGGGGAAGTCCAATGGTGGCCGCTCGGTGCGGCCCGGCGGCGGCGGCACGGGGTCGGAAGAGTCGGCGGCCACGCAGGAAGATGTGATTCTTTGCTCGCTGACTAAGACTGTAGACACACCCGACACATATCTCACTCTATTCTTATTGACCATACCCACGTGTGTACAATTGTGAGCACGAGAAACTAAACTACGCTCGGTCTTGTTTTTTTTAAAGGTTAAACCCCTGGCCTCTTCGTCAATCAATGCATGCAGACATCTTTATTAATTATTTCATGAGGGTCTGACAAAAACATACATATAGCCACCCGACGCTATCACTCACACCTAAAACTTGATAATGTGGAGTGCTCTCACTCCCCATATCTATAGCCGATGCGACGATGCCATCGATGATCCATCCATCTAACGTATCGGAACAAACAACCGGTGTAGCAGACCTAAAGCGTATACCCCATGCACATGTTTTAGAAGCCGCCATCATCATCGAACCGCTCTAACATCTTCAGGAGAGAGATCCACATCATTCTTGCCAACTCGGCCATCCGTCAACGCCACCACGGCGCCGAACGACTCCACCGCTCTGCGCTCGTCCATCTCGACACGGACACTCAGGAAGATATGTCGTGCGTAGCACCTGCTAACTAGGCATGACACAGCGTAGCACCTGTCGACCAGGCATGACTTGACATCTCTTACCAGACGCATCAGACGTGGTTAAAACGTCGCTTTTCCTGCCAACCTCCACACCATTGCCGTTGCTGGAGCTGACACACGGAGCCCTTCACCCATAGCAATTCTCCCCCGGACGCACAAACCTCCCAAGACGGCGCCTTCACGGAGGTTACGACACGAAGGGCGCCGCCGCCGTCCAATCCAATACGGATTTTGGACTTTCGTCCGGGAAGGGGTCGGAGGTGGATAGGAGGGACCTCGACTTCGCCTCCAAGAAGGGTGACAGTGTCAAAGCCGTCGCCGATGCCGTGCCGAGCTAGCCGACCAAAGTTTCCTCCAGTCCTCAGCATGTACCGCTAATCTCCATCTGTTCCGGACGTGGCAGAAGCCAAAACACAAAAATTCCAGAGAGGGAAACACCATAGGGCTCAATGCCTCAGGCGAAGATCCATCCAGGCGCCGGATCAATGAAGATCCGACCTGGTCAGCGACGAAAGCCGCTAGCCCGCGCTGGCCGACAGCGTTCGAGCACCGGATCCAGAAGGATCTGATCCAAAACCGACGACGCATGCGCCCACCAGATCCAGCAGCCGCACCACGCCGCGAGCACGAACCGCAGCCGCCGGCGCGATGCGCACACCGCTGCCAGGATCCATATGCAGCGCCTCCGCACCCCGCGCAAGTCCGGCGCCTGCTCTCAAACGGCCGTCCCGCGCCAGCCTATTTGCGCGAAGGGGAAGGGAGCCCCGTTGCCGCCCCTGCTGGCCAGGCTTCGCCCGACGACGCTGCTGGCGGCGGCGAGGATGAAGGAGAGGCGGGGGAGTATGGGAGCCGTCGGCGAGGGATTTCCCCCTGGTCGCCCACGGGGGCGTCACGAGGGGGAGGGGGAGTCTTAGTAAAGCAACTTCAGCCGGCTTAAAAATTGGGGCAACTACGCTGGGTCTTCTGGTATAAATATACTTTCGATGAAGAGATATATATTTACTTTATGGGGGTAAGCCATACTTACTATGAACAGGACTTCCGATGTATGAAGGGAACCTTTTTCTTCTGTTACATTGCCAACCGACTGTGAGGTAATTTCTGACATTCTATATGGTTTTACTAGCATTACAAAACAAAGGATCATATATCATAGATTCTGGGTGTGTTCCGGCCCAATAGGCACATCAATAACAGTAGGTGGTTCTCAACATCCTCGTCACACCCTTTTGCCTCTCTTGTTCTCCTGTCTACAAGGTAACTTGTAAATATGTGTAAGTTTGTACTATCACTTTTTGGGGTTGGTCACCGTGGAGTAGAAGCCGAGGCCAATTTTTCTACATATTGAGTGTCTGTGCATACTGACCATGACTTCATTGCTTCACCAACCATTGCATCGGTTGGAAACTTTACTTGTATATATAGTGCATAAATATTTATAGAGAAACAATACTATCTATGTCAGCTT
>LR738709.1:618290529-618322733 GCA_902687465.1 Secale cereale | reverse complement strand
CGGGGGGGGGGGGGGTCGCCTGGGCCCCCCGAGGCTCCTCCGATGCCCCCCTTTGGCATATATTTAAAGTGTCTCCCGAAACCCTCGAAACAGGAACTCTTTTCACGATCCCATCTCTGTTCCGCCGCCGCCGCCGCTTCCAAGATCGGGAGCACCAGGAGAACTCTTCCCGGCACCCTGCCGGAGGGGAGGATCACCACCGGGAGCTTCTCCACCACCTTGCGCCTCCCGGATGAGTTATGAGTAGTCTCCCTTGGACCATGAGTCCATGACCAGTAGCTATGTGATGTTCTCCTCCCGTTCTTGTGCTTCACTAATTAGTCTTCGTGAGCTGCCCTACATGATCGAGGCACATATGTAATCCTTAAGCTGTTGCTATGATGAGTTTGCTGGGATCTGATGGATTATGAGATTATGTTCAGATTGTGTTTGAGTAATATATTTGATCTACCTCTTTTATATTTATGTTTGTAAGTAATTCTTGCATGTTCTCCGTTGTTATTTATTGCTTTGGCCAAGTAGTAGGTAGTGACTCCAAGAGGGAACGTTATGCTTGATTGTGGGTTCATGCCCCTCGATGACTAGCTTGAGTGACAGAAACATGAGTCTAGGGGATGTGCTGTTGCCACAAGGGGGAAAACAACGGTGCTTGTGCCCGCTGGTGCAAGGATTGTTTACTTTACGCAAAGTTCTTTTAATGCAGTTGTCTGTTGCATTGAGTTTACACTATGGGTGGGACTCGCAACTTAATACCAGCGAGATGTTCTGGATAGATATCTCAAGGTGGATGATTAGTAGTAGATATTGATGGATTTCGGTCTACTTACTTTGGCGTACCGCCCATGCTTTGAACCTCAACCTTTCTTGCAATGTAGTCAGCATTGGTTTGCGCACATGGTCCTGTCAATTGCCCAGCTGTAATTCGTTTACCTCACATAGCTGTTCTATCGTCTTTTGGGAGAGAGACATCACTAGTGAACATCATGAGACTCCGGTCCATATTACCATCATTGATCACATCCGCTATTTACTTACAATTGCAATTATACCTATCACTATTATCACTTGCGTTTGATCCTTTGTAAACTACAAGGCCGGAGGGATTGACAACCTCTCTGTACTCATTGGGAGCAAAGTTATTTGTATCTGTGTGCAGGTCCACGTTGATTGCTAATATCCGGCGCCGTTAGCAGTTGACACCTTCTTGTTGAAACTGGGAGTCTCTGGGAAATCGATCCTTGGTAATACCAAGGGAAAACTTCTGCTACACTGCATCTCAAACCTTCCACTTGGGGTAACCAACGAGAGGTGAGAAGCCACCTAGCAAAGCAATTTCTGGCGCCGTTGCCGGGGACTCCACTCTTCAGGATAGGGGAGTTCCACGCTATCTTTTATCTTTGCTTTTAGTCTTGTTAGTTTACTTTTCAGTTTTTGCTTTAGTACCTTTTTATCGAAAATCACAAAAATAGTTATCTCATTCTTTAGTTGTCATTATGTCGGGTTCTTTTGTCTTTGACGAGGTAGAAGTTCTCACCTTTAAACAAAGAGGTGGGGAAAGTTTGAAAGATGCTTGGTATAAAATTAATGATTCACAAAAAAGAGCCGCCAAGAAGCAACCTACTACTATCCTGCTTAGAAATTTTTATGTTGGAACTACTTCTCGGAATAGGTTTATTCTAGATACTGCTATCAATGGGAATTTCCTAGAGGCCCCAGTTTGGGAGTCCCTTAGTATTATTGAAAATCTCGTTGGGAATCTCCCTGTTGTTAGCATTCGAGAGGACATCACCCTAGCTCACATTATGAAAAAACTTGAAAAGATAGAGCTAGAGATGCCAAGCATTAATAAGATAAATGAGTTGGATCGTAAGATCCAAGGGAATTTGAATAGACTTGATAGCTCCATGCATAAAATTTTCAAAATTTTGGAGACCGTCAAATTCCATGACTTGGACTCTTCTAGGATAGACAAGATTGAGGAAATATTTGATACCCTAGGAACCACCTTCTCCTCAATCAAAACCAAAAAGGTAGAAACTCCGGTAAAGAGGGAGCCTAAGTTCATTCACGTTCCAAAGGCTCCCCGTTCTAAAAGTAATCCATCTATTGCCAAAGGGGTTAAAACTATAAAGACTTTGGAAGAAACACCTCTCTTTGATGAATTTATAAATGAATCTTCCCTTGACTTTTATCCTTTTGGTCTTCTCCCTAGAAGTATCTCTTTGAGGCCTTTATTTGAAAGTCCTCTTAAGACTAGTTGTATTATTGAAGAACTTTTTGATGATCTTGATGATGGTTCAATTGATACAACTTAATCTATATGCATTATGCCTAGCTTAAAGGCATAAAAGAAAGCGCTTTTGGGAGGCAGCCCAATGAATAAATTTATTTTGCTTTTGTTGTGTCTTGATGTTGTTTACTACTGTAGCATCATCATTGTATCTTTGCTTTTCATATTTGTGCCAAGTATAGCCTCTGATTGCTAGAAAGTTCAAAAGTTGTGAAGCGCTGTCCAGGAAACAGATTCTGTCCTTGGATAGAAAAATTCGTATAAAATCACCAGATCATCTTTTTGGTCTGAACCTTTTCGACAGTGTTCTCAATATAATTGTCTTTCGTGCGTCTGTTCTGAGTTTTTTGATTTGAGTTGCAGAAGTGCCCCGAACAAATCATTTACTACCTGTTGTTCTGTTTTTCACAGATTCTGTCCTGTTTTGCTTTTCCTTCATTTTGCAAACCAAGAGCTTGCTTTTTCTTTGCAAAAACCTTTTGGCAATCTTGAGAAACAGTAGACCTTCAAGAATATCTTTATTTCCAGCAAGGCATAATTATTTTATTATGGGTACTAACCTCGCTAATCAGATTATGATGAGTTATGTATGAAGGGAGTTTTCAAGTGTGCGAGGGAAGATGATAAAAGAGATTCAGGAGTGTCAAGCACTCAAGCTTGGGGATGCCCCCATGCACCCCCAAGAAATATTCAAGGAGACTCAAGCGTCTAAGCTTGGGGATGACCCCGTGCATCCCCTTCTCCATCAACATTATCAGTTCGTCTTTCGTTCCACTATATTTTAATCACTTCATGTGTTATGTGCTATGCTTGGAGCGTCTTGCTTTTAGTTTTCTTTAGTTTTTCATAATGAGTCGGAACTCAGCGTTCTTTATGTGGGAGAGAAACACGCTCCACTTCTACCTAGAACATAACATAGAATTTTCATGTCTATCTTTGCTGTGTGTGTTCTTTGTCTTTTAAATAGCTATTATCAAGCTCTGCTCTTAGTATTCATGCTTATCGTTTTAAAGAGCTTTTGTTTAGTTGGTTGCTTGAACTCTCTTTAATTATTATGCTTATCTTATTAAGAGAGTTTGCTTTCGTTGCATTGGTTAATATGTCTATGATAAAGATGCTACGTGCATAATGGCGCTTAGTAGTTCAGGTTTTCTTATGGTTAGTCTCAAATAGCTGGGGGATTCCTGATACGTCCAAAACGTATCTATAATTTCTGCTTGCTCCATGCCTCTTTTGGGTGATATTGCTATGATATTTATACACTTCCATACACTTTTGATCATATTTGGACTAACCTATTAACTCAGTGCACCCCAGTGCCAGTTTCTGTTGTCGGCTGTTTTTGTATTCCAGGTTTTCACGTTACGAGAACTGCCAGGAAAAATCCAGAAAAATTATATAAAAAATCAGCGTTCCAGAAACTTCCGTGCGCCCGAAGGACAGCCGGGGGGGGCCACCAGGGCTCCAGGAGCCCTGGCGGCGCCCCCCTGGGCCGCGCCGGGGGGGGTGGGGGGGGCACCTGGGCCCCCCGAGGCTCCTCCGATGCCCCCCTTTGACATATATTTAAAGCGTCTCCCGAAACCCTCGAAACATAAACTCTTTTCGCGATCCTATCTCTGTTCCGCCGCCGCCGCCGCCTCCAAGATCGGCAGCACCAGGAGAACTCTTCCCGGCACCCTGCCGGAGGGGAGGATCACCACCGGGAGCTTCTCCACCACCATGGACGCCTCCCGGATGAGTTGTGAGTAGTCTCCCTTGGACCATGAGTCCATGACCAGTAGCTATGTGATGTTCTCCTCCCGTTCTTGTGCTTCACTAATTAGTCCTCGTGAGCTGCCCTACATGATCGAGGCACATATGTAATCCTTAAGCTGTTGCTATGATGAGTTTGCTGGGATCCGATGGATTATGAGATTATGTTCAGATTGTGTTTGAATAATATATTTGATCTACCTCTTTTATATTTATGTTCATAAGTAATTCTTGCATGTTCTCCGTTGTTATTTATTGCTTTGGCCAAGTAGTAGGTAGTGACTCCAAGAGGGAACGTTATGCTTGATTGTGGGTTCATGCCCCTCGATGACTAGCTTGAGTGACAGAAACATGAGTCTAGGGGATGTGCTGTTGCCACAAGGGGGAAAACAACGGTGCGTGTGCCCACGGGTGCAAGGATTGTTTACTTTACGCAAAGTTCTTTTAATGCAGTTGTCTGTTGCATTGAGTTTACACTATGGGTGGGACTCGCAACTTAATACCAGCGAGATGTTCTGGATAGATATCTCAAGGTGGATGATTAGTAGTAGATATTGATGGATTTCGGTCGACTTACTTTGGCGTACCGCCCATGCTTTGAACCTCAACCTTTCTTGCAATGTAGTCAGCATTGGTTTGCGCACATGGTCCTATCAATTGCCCAGCTGTAATTCGTTTACCTCACATAGATGTTTTATCGTCTTTTGGGAGAGAGACATCACTAGTGAACATCATGAGACTCCGGTCCATATCACCATCATTGATCACATCCGCTATTTACTTTTCCGCTATTTACTTGCTATTGCAATTATACCTATCACTATTATCACTTGCGTTTGATCCTTTGTAAACTACAAGGCCGGAGGGATTGACAACCTCTCTGTACTCGTTGGGAGCAAAGTTATTTGTATCTGTGTGCAGGTCCACGTTGATTGCTAATATCCGGCGCCGTTAGCAGTTGACACCTTCTTGTTGAAACTGGGAGTCTCTGGGAAACCGATCCTTGGTAATACCAAGGGAAAACTTCTGCTACACTGCATCTCAAACCTTCCACTTGGGGTAACCAACGAGGGGTGAGAAGCCACCTAGCAAAGCAATTTCTGGCGCCGTTGCTGGGGACTCCACTCTTCAGGATAGGGGAGTTGCACGCTATCTTTTACCTTTGCTTTTAGTCTTGTTAGTTTACTTTTCAGTTTTGCTTTAGTGTCTTTTATCGAAAATCACAAAAATAGTTATCTTGCTTGCTTGCTACAATGGGTTCCACCGAGAACACCAAGTTGTGTGACTTCACTAGTCACAACAACGATGACTTTATCAGCACACCTATCACTACACCTGCCACTTCAGCACCTTCATATGAAATTAAACCTGCTTTACTGAACTTAGTCATGAAAGATCAATTCTCCGGTGCTGGAGATGATGCTGCTTTACACTTGAACAACTTTGTTGAACTTTGTGATATGCAAAAGTACCAAGAAATAGATGGTAATATTGTTAAGCTTAAGCTTTTTCCTTTCTCCTTGAGAGGAGGAGCTAAAATTTGGTTTCAGTCTTTGCCTAGAAATAGCATAGATTCATGGGACAAGTGCAAAGATGCTTTTATCGGAAAATACTATCCACCTGCTAAAATTATCCAACTGAGAAGTAACATAATGAATTTTAAACAATTGGATAATGAACACGTTGCCCAAGCTTGGGAACATATGAAATCTCTTATCAAGAACTGCCCTACTCACGGTTTGACTACTTGGATGGTTATCCAAACTTTTTATGCAGGCTTGAACTTTACCTCGCGGAACTTGTTAGATTCGGCCGCGGGAGGAACTTTTATGTCAACTACACTTGGTGCTGCCACAAAACTTCTCGATGAGATGATGACCAACTATTCCCAATGGCACACCGAACGCGCTCCAACAGGTAGGAAGGTAAACTCTGTCGAGGAGATTTCCTCCTTAAATGAAAAAGTTGACTTGATTATGTCTCTACTTTTGAAGCAATCTTCTGTTGATCCTCGTGATGTTCCTTTAAATTCTTTGATTGCTCAAGAACAAGTAGATGTGAACTTTATCTCTAGAAACAATCTCAACAACAATGCTTATAGGAGTAATTTTGGTAGCAATCCTAGACCGTTCCCCTCTAATTCTTATGGGAACAACAATGCTTATCCTAGCACCAGGAACTCCACTACTGAACTAGAGATTATGCTTAAAGATTTCATTACTACCCAAAAAGCTTTTAATAATAGTGTAGAAGAAAAACTAAACAAACTAGGTGATCTCTCTTCAAAGGTAGACAATTTAGCCAATGAGGTAGAATTGCTTAAAATTAGAACTTCTCCTCTTGAGGAGAGGAAGGTCACTCCTATGAATGCTATTCAAGTGCAAATTAATGAAAATATTAGGATGATGGCTAAACTTAAAGAGAGATGGGCTAGAGAAAGGGAGGAAGAGGATAGAATTAAGAGCCTTCCTACCCACCACACTGTTGCTACTATCCAAGTTGTTGAGGATATCCAAACTCTTAGCACCCAATGTACTCCTGGTCCCGATGGACCTATTAATGGTGATGCTATGACTATAGAAACTACCAAACATGTGAACCTAAAGGACACCACTACCACTTTACTTGATGCTAGTGACCTTGATTTTGATAGTTGTACTCTTACCGAAGTTATTGATTTCCTTCACAAGATGTCTAGAGACCCCCGCACTAGCACGCTTAACCTTGCCTTCACAGAGCATATCACTAATGCTCTCATCAAAGCTAGGGAGGAGAAACTTAGAGTAGAAGTCTCCATACCTAGAAAGCTAGAAGATGGTTGGGATCCTATGATAAAAATAAAATTGAATGACTTCTCTTGCTATGCATTATGTGATGTTGGAGCTAGTACCTCTGTTATGCCCAAAAGAATATATGATATGCTTAAATTGAAACCTTTTGATTCTTGTTCTTTTGGTGTTCGTCTCGTTGATTCTTCCATAAAGAAACCTTTGAGGAGGATCGACGATGTTCTTATCATTGTCAATGATAATTATGTTCCCGTTGATTTTACTATTATGGATATTGAATGTGATCCTTCTTGTCCAATTATTTTGGGACGTCCCTTTTTACGCACCGTTGGTGCTATCATTGACATGAAAGAGGGTAATATAAAATTTCAGTTTCCTCTCAAGAAAGGGATGGAACACTTCCCTCGAAAGAAGATCAAGTTACCTTTTGAGTCCGTTGTACGGGCTAGCTATTCTTTTACTCTTGATAAAACTTGATCTATATGCATTATGCCTAGCTTAAAGGCATAAAAGAAAGCGCTTTTGGGAGGCAGCCCAATGAATAAATTTATTTTGCTTTTGTTGTGTCTTGATGTTGTTTACTACTGTAGCATCATCATTGTATCTTTGCTTTTCATATTTGTGCCAAGTATAGCCTCTGATTGCTAGAAAGTTCAAAAGTTGTGAGGTGCTGTCCAGGAAACAGATTCTGTCCTTCAATAGAAAAATTCGTATAAAATCACCAGATCATGTTTTTGGTCTGAATTTTTTCGACAGCGTTCTCCATATAATTGTCTTTTGTGCGTCTGTTCTGAGTTTTTTGATTTGAGTTGCAGAAGTGCCCCGAACAAATCAATTACTACCTGCTGTTCTGTTTTTCACAGATTCTGTCCTGTTTTGCTTTTCCTTCATTTTGCAAACCAAGAGCTGGCTTTTTCTTTGCAAAAACCTTTTGGCAATCTTGAGAAACAGTAGACCTTCAAGAATATCTTTATTTCGAGCAAGGTATAATTATTTTATTATGGGTACTAACCTCGCTAATCAGATTATGATGAGTTATGTATAAAGGGAGTTTTCAAGTGTGCGAGGGAAGATGATAAAAGAGATTCAGGAGTGTCAAGCGCTCAAGCTTGGGGATGCCCCCATGCACCCCCAAGAAATATTCAAGGAGACTCAAGCGTCTAAGCTTGGGGATGCCCCCGTGCATCCCCTTCTCCATCAACATTATCAGTTCGTCTTTCGTTCCTCTATATTTTAATCACTTCATGTGTTATGTGCTATGCTTCGAGCGTCTTGCTTTTAGTTTCCTTTTTAGTTTTTCATAACGAGTCGGAACTCAGCGTTCTTTATGTGGGAGAGAAACACGCTCCACTTCTACCTATAACATAACATAGAATTTTCATGTCTATCTTTGTTGTGTGTGTTCTTCGTCTTTTAATAGCTACTATCATGCTCCGCTCTTAGTATTCATGCTTATCTTTTTAAAGAGCTTTTGTTTAGTTGGTTGCGTGAACTCTCTTTAATTATCATGCTTATCTTATTAAGAGAGTTTGCTTCCGTAGCATTGGTTAATATGTCTATGATAAAGATGCTGCATGCATAATGGCGCTTAGTAGTTCAGGTTTTCTTATGGTTAGCCTCAAATAGCTGGAGGGTTCCCAATGTGTTATTGGAGTACCAACATGATTTGTTTGTCAATGATGTGGTATGGTTTAGTAATATCTTCCTTCAAGAATTTATTTTGATTGACTTGGCGTATGCTCACGCATATTTAAGACTGTAAAGAAAGTCTGTCAAGCCTTGATGATCTTTTATTTCTGAGTAGCGATATAACTTCCATGCCTGATTCAATGTTGCTTTGTCGCTCTGCATGATTATGACCGTCATTGCTCTCTTAGTTGGTCGCTCCCACTCTTTTGCTAACCTCCACCTGTACTAAGCGGACTGACTGCTTATGCATCCACATCCTTTTAAACCAGTTATGCCATTTGAGTCCACCATACCTACCTATATGTGGTATTTCACTGCCACTCCAAGTAAATTTACATGTGCTACCTTTAAAACCTTCAGTTGCAATATATAGCTCATGGGAAAGTAGCTTAAAAACTATTGTGGTACAGAATATGTTGCTTATGTATCTTATTTTCTTATAAGTTGCTTGCTGAGCGGTAACCATGTTTCTGGGGACGCCATCAACTGTTACACTTTTGTTGAATATCATGTGAGTTTCTATGCATGCTCGTCTTGTCTAAAGTAAGGGTGATTTGCCATGAGTTGAATGGTTTGAGTATGCATATTGTTAGAGAAGAACATTGGGCCGCCAACCAAAGCCATGTATCATGGTGGAAGTTTTAGCTTGGACATTAATCCTCAATCTCTTAGGAGAATATGCTTAAGCATTAATGAAGAGTCCATTATCTATTTTCTATGTTGTCCCGGTATGGATATCCTCAAGTTGAGATCTATCAAAAACGAGAAATCAAATGCGATCTATCTCCATGGACCTTTGTACATGTGACATAGAGGTACCCCTTTGTGACACTTGGTTGAAACATATGTAATGCAATGACAATCCATGGAAATCCGAGCTAATTAGGACAAGGTGCGAGCACTATTGGTATTCGATGCATGAGGCTTGCAACTTATAGGATGTCTTATGCATAGCACATATGAAGTACTACTACCGTTGACAAAATTGTTTCTATGTTTTCAAAATAAAAAGCTCTAGCACATGAGTAATCCCTGCTTCCCTCTGCGAAGGGCCATTCTTTTACTTTTATGTTGAGTATCCACCTTCTTTTAAAAGCACCAACTACTGAGAGCATGATTGTCATTCTGAGTGTAATGTGCATTGTCCCAAAGTAGCATTGTCTTTTGCATGATTGTGATATTGTTTATTTTGAAATCATTGTATCTAGTCATCACTTAAACCTTGGAGGTGCCCCTGCATTTATGTTTTGCTTCACTAAAGGGGGCAAGCTAGATATCACTTTATCATATTTGCACATCATGTTCATTGCAAATCTATTTGATATTTCAGTATCATATTGTAAAACTTTCAGTTCTTTGTGATCTTCTCATGAGGCAACTTAATTACTACAGATTCATTGTCTCGGTAAGCTTTTGTCATATGACTATGAAAAAGTCCTATATGGTTAATAGCAAGTCACCACAGAAATTATTCTTGTTATCATTTACCTACTCGAGGACGAGCAGGAATTAAGCTTGGGGATGTTGATACGTCCAAAACGTATCTATAATTTCTGCTTGCTCCATGCCTCTTTTGGGTGATATTGCTATGATATTTATACACTTCCATACACTTTTGATCATATTTGGACTAACCTATTAACTCAGTGCACCCCAGTGCCAGTTTCTGTTGTCGACTGTTTTTGTATTTCAGGTTTTCACGTTACGAGAACTGCCAGGAAAAATCCAGAAAATTTATATATAAAATCATCGTTCCAGAAACTTCCGTGCGCCCGAAGGACAGCCGGGGGGGGGGGGGCACCAGGGCTCCAGGCGCCCTGGCGGCGCGCCCCCCCATGGGCCGCGCCGGGGGGGCGCCTGGGCCCCCCGAGGCTCCTCCGATGCCCCCCTTTGGCATATATTTAAAGCATCTCCTGAAACCCTCGAAACAGAAACTCTTTTCGCGATCCCATCTCTGTTTCGCCGCCGCCGCCGCTTCCAAGATCGGGAGCACCAGGAGAACTCTTCCCGGCACCCTGCCGGAGGGGAGGATCACCACCGGGAGCTTCTCCACCACCATGGATGCCTCACAGATGAGTTGTGAGTAGTCTCCCTTGGACCATGAGTCCATGACCAGTAGCTATGTGATGTTCTCCTCCCGTTCTTGTGCTTCACTAATTAGTCCTCGTGAGCTGCCCAACATGATCGAGGCACATATGTAATCCTTATGCTGTTGCTATGATGAGTTTGCTGGGATCCGATGGATTATGAGATTATGTTCAGATTGTGTTTGAGTAATATATTTGATCTACCTCTTTTATATTTATGTTCGTAAGTAATTCTTGCATGTTCTCCGTTGTTATTTATTGCTTTGGCCAAGTAGTAGGTAGTGACTCCAAGAGGGAACGTTATGCTTGATTGTGGGTTCATGCTCCTCGATGACTAGCTTGAGTGACAGAAACATGAGTCTAGGGGCTGTGTTGTTGCCACAAGGGGGGAAACAACGGTGCTTGTGCCCGCGGGTGCAAGGATTGTTTACTTTACGCAAAGTTCTTTTAATGCAGTTGTCTGTTGCATAGTGAGTCCCAACTTAATACCAGCGAGATGTTCTGGATAGATATCTCAAGGTGGATGATTAGTAGTAGATATTGATGGATTTCGGTCTACTTACTTTGGCGTACCGCCCATGCTTTGAACCTCAACCTTTCTTGCAATGTAGTCAACATTGGTTTTCGCACATGGTCCTGTCAATTGCCCAGCTGTAATTCGTTTACCTCACATAGCTGTTTTATCGTCTTTTGGGAGAGAGACATCACTAGTGAACATCATGAGACTCCGGTCCATATCACCATCATTGATCACATCCGCTATTTACTTACTATTGCAATTATACCTATCACTATTATCACTTGCGTTTGATCCTTTGTAAACTACAAGGCCGGAGGGATTGACAACCTCTCTGTACTCGTTGGGAGCAAAGTTATTTGTATCTGTGTGCAGGTCCATGTTGATTGCTAATATCCGGCGCCGTTAGCAGTTGACACCTTCTTGTTGCAACTGGGAGTCTTTGGGAAATCGATCCTTGGTAATACCAAGGGAAAATTTCTGCTACACTGCATCTCAAACCTTCCACTTGGGGTAACCAACGAGGGGTGAGAAGCCACCTAGCAATTCCCAATGTGTTATTGGAGTACCAACATGATTTGTTTGCCAATGATGTGGTATGGTTTAGTAATATCTTCCCTCAAGAATTTATTTTGATTGACTTGGCGTATGCTCACGCATATTTAAGACTGTAAAGAAAGTCTGTCAAGCCTTGATGATCTTTTGTTCCTGAGTAGCGATATAACTTCCATGCCTGATTCAATGTTGCTTTGTCGCTCTGCATGATTATGACCGTCATTGCTCTCTTTGTTGGTCGCTCCCTGTCTTTTGCTAACCTCCACCTGTACTAAGCGGACTGACTGCTTGTGCATCCACATCCTTTTAAACCAGTTATGCCATATGAGTCCACCATACCTACCTATATGTGGTATTTCACCGCCACTCCAAGTAAATTTACATGTGCTACCTTTAAAACCTTCAGTTGCAATACATAGCTCATGGGAAAGTAGCTTAAAAACTATTGTGGTAAAGAATATGTTGCTTATGTATCTTATTTTCTTATAAGTTGCTTGCTGAGCGATAACCATGTTTCTGGGGACGCCATCAACTGTTACACTTTTGTTGAATATCATGTGAGTTGCTATGCATGCTCGTCTTGTCTAAATTAAGGGTGATTTGCCATGAGTTGAATGGTTTGAGTATGCATATTGTTAGAGAAGAACATTGGGCCGCCAACCAAAGCCATGTATCATGGTGGAAGTTTTAGCTTGGACATTAATCCTCAATCTCTTATGAGAATATGCTTAAGCATTAAAGAGGAGTCCATTATCTATTTTCTATGTTGTCCCGGTATGGATGTCCTCAAGTTGAGATCTATCAAAAACGAGAAATCAAATGCGATCTATCTCCTTGGACCTTTGTACAGGTGACATAGAGGTACCCCTTTCTGATACTTGGTTGAAACATATGTAATGCAATGACAATCCATGGAAATCCGAGCTAATTAGGACAAGGTGCGAGCACTATTGGTATTCGATGCATGAGGCTTGCAACTTATAGGATGTCTTATGCATAGCACATATGAAGTACTACTACCGTTGACAAAATTGTTTCTATGTTTTCAAAATAAAAAGCTCTAGCACATGAGTAATCCATGCTTCCCTCTGCGAAGGGCCATTCTTTTACTTTTATGTTGAGTCTCCACCTTCTTTTAAAAGCACCAACTACTGAGAGCATGATTGTCATTCTGAGTGTAATGTGCATTGTCCCAAAGTAGCATTGTCTTTTGCATGATTGTGATATCGTTTATTCTGAAATCATTGTATCTAGTCATCACTTAAACCTTGAAGGTGCCCCTACATTTATGCTTCACTAAAGGGGGCAAGCTAGATATCACTTTATCATATTTGCACATCATATTCATTGCAAATCTTTTTGATGTTTCAGTATCGTATTGTAAAACTTTCAGTTCTTTGTGATTTTCTCATGAGGCAACTTAATTACTATAGATTCATTATCTCAGTAAGCTTTTGTCATATGACTATGAAAAAGTCCTATATGGTTAATAGCATGTCACCACAGAAATTATTCTTGTTATCATTTACCTACTCGAGGACGAGCAGGAATTAAGCTTGGGGATGTTGATACGTCCAAAACGTATCTATAATTTCTGCTTGCTCCATGCCTCATTTGGGTGATATTGCTATGATATTTATACACTTCCATACACTTTTGATCATATTTGGACTAACCTATTAACTCAGTGCACCCCAGTGCCAGTTTCTGTTTTCGGCTCTTTTTGTATTTCAGGTTTTCACGTTACGAGAACTGCCAGGAAAAATCCAGAAAAATTATATAAAAAATCAGCGTTCCAGAACCTACCGTGCGCCTGAAGGACAGCCCGGGGGGGGGGGGCACCAGGGCTCCAGGCGCCCTGGCGGCGCCCCCCCTGGGCCGCGCCGGGGGGGCGCCTGGGCCCCCCGAGGCTCCTTCGATGCCCCCCTTTGGCATATATTTAAAGTGTCTCCCGAAACCCTCGAAACAGGAACTCTTTTCGCGATCCCATCTCTATTCCGCCGCCGCCGCCGCTTCCAAGATCGGGAGCACCAGGAGAACTCTTCCTGGCACCCTGCCGGAGGGTAGGATCACCACCGGGAGCTTCTCCACCACCATGGACGCCTCCCGGATGAGTTGTGAGTAGTCTCCCTTGGACCATGAGTCCATGACCAGTAGCTATGTGATGTTCTCCTCCCGTTCTTTTGCTTCACTAATTAGTCCTCGTGAGCTGCCCTACATGATCGAGGCACATATGTAATCCTTATGCTGTTGCTATGATGAGTTTGCTGGGATCCGATGGATTATCAGATTATGTTCAGATTGTGTTTGAGTAATATATTTGATCTACCTCTTTTATATTTATGTTCGTAAGTAATTCTTGCATGTTCTCCGTTGTTATTTATTGCTTTGGCCAAGTAGTAGGTAGTGACTCCAAGAGGGAACGTTATGCTTGATTGTGGGTTCATGCCCCTCGATGACTAGTTTGAGTGACAGAAACATGAGTCTAGGGGATGTGCTGTTGCCACAAGGGGGAAAACAACGGTGCTTGTGCCCGCGGGTGCAAGGATTGTTTACTTTACGCAAAGTTCTTTTAATGCAGTTGTCTGTTGCATTGAGTTTACACTATGGGTGGGACTCGCAACTTAATACCAGCGAGATGTTCTGGATAGATATCTCAAGGTGGATGATTAGTAGTAGATATTGATGGATTTCGGTCTACTTACTTTGGCGTACCGCCCATGCTTTGAACCTCAACCTTTCTTGCAATGTAGTCAGCATTGGTTTGCGCACATGGTCCTGTCAATTGCCCAGCTGTAATTCGTTTACCTCACATAGCTGTTTTATCGTCTTTTGGGAGAGAGTTATCACTAGTGAACATCATGAGACTCCGGTCCATATTACAATCATTGATCACATCCGCTATTTACTTACTATTGCAATTATACCTATCACTATTATCACTTGCGTTTGATCCTTTGTAAACTACAAGGCCGGAGGGATTGACAACCTCTCTGTACTCGTTGGGAGCAAAGTTATTTGTATCTGTGTGCAGGTCCACGTTGATTGCTAATATCCGGCGCCGTTAGCAGTTGACACCTTCTTGTTGAAACTGGGAGTCTCTGGGAAATCGATCCTTGGTAACACCAAGGGAAAACTCTGCTACACTGCATCTCAAACCTTCCACTTGGGGTAACCAACGAGGGGTGAGAAGCCACCTAGCAGCTTCCTCCTCCAACAGCGCAACGAGCACCTCCTCGTCATCCGAGTCCATTGCCGAGGTTGGCAAACCGCCGAACACCTTGCGTGCGTGCTGGACGCAGACCCGCCGACACACTGCCCTGCACGGACGCAACGCTGGAAAAATCAATCGGGCGGTGGTGAATTGCATGCCGCCGCCGTAACCTCTTCTCTTTCCCGGCGTGGAACGGCCTATCTAGCGGTGGTGGGCGGCGGGCGGCATCGGGATCGGCAGTCCGGCGGCCGAACGTGCGGGGGAGGGGGGAAATGGACGGTTGGTTCGTGTTTTCGCCTGATAGCGTGGGCCAGACGTGCTTTCCACTAGCGCTAGAGCCCCCAAGCGACCCCCAGTGCACCTGGTTCGGCCTGCGACCACCGGGCCAAACAACGGGCCGAGCCGGCGGATTTCGGGGTCTTGGGGGCGCGACTGGGGTGTTTTTTCGGCGCCGGCGCGGAAAAAGTGGCCTCGGGGGCCTGTTGGGGGCGCGGCTGCAGATGCTCTAAGGCCATGGCAAAGCAAGAACGTGACACCCACAACACCATGCGATGACGCGGACACTGGGCACGAACGCGCCGCTCTGAGTACGAGGGACTCTAGTACAAGGACTGCGAAGCGATCGAGTCATAAATTATGGGGCTTTGGGCCATCACTGATGAGCTCAAGGTCCTCGGTGATCTGGTGGGCTAGCGCAAAGCTGCCCTAAGGGTCCTATGGATGGTGCCCTGGCCTTACCGTGACATGGCAGTGGCGATCGAGTCACTTGTCGACACCAAACAACTCTCCCTGGAGGAGCTCTGCGGGCGCCTTGCTGTCGTCGAATAACGCAAGTGCAAGGAGGCACCAACATTTGGGGCCCCGCTTGCTCCTCACTAGGGCTGGACACGAGCCGAACCGAGCCGAGTTCAGCCCGAGCTTGCCTTTGGCTCGCCTAAAGCGAGCCGAGCCCTCGTTGGATGCACGAGCCTGTTTTTGGAGGCTCGTCTCGTTTAGCCTCCGGCTCGGTCCGGCCCGAGCAGCTCGTTTGTGCACTGCTAATGAGTATGCAAGCCTATGCAACGTGTGCTTGCGTGCGTCGGGGCGGCGGACGCTTGGCGAGGCACCACAGGAGGGACGAACTGCGGCATCGGTGTGTCCGCCGTCGGTGCCGAGAGCGAGCCGTCCAGTGTCCGGCGCGGTGAGGACGACCACGGCATCCGGCGCGGCAAGGAGGATGTGGGTTACACTCTACACAATCAAGCAGAAGCATCCATCCATCCAGCCAGCCCTATATCCATCCATGCATCCATCACATGCTTGCGCAGCCAAGCAAGGGAGTGCGTGTGTCGTCTATCGTCCGTGCGCCTGTGGAGGGGGAGAGCGCATGAGTGTCGAGCGTGTGTGCGCCGAGCTACTGCTAGGACTCGGAAGTTAGGAGACTAGCAGAGAGTACCTGCTTGTCACGTTCAGCGGGAAACCAGGGGAGGCGCGTATTCCGGCGTTCGGGGTGATGAGGAAAGGGAGCGTCGGCCTATCGCCGTTGGTCCAGTTTTGCGGCGCGGCGAGATGAGGGACGAGACGGCATCGAACAGAGGAAGGGAGGGGCTCGTGCCCTAATGCGAGGATGACCGATGGGAACTGGGCTGGGCCTCGAGCGACTCATTGAGTTGGACCGGGCGAAACTCGGCTCGGCTCGATCAGGAATCGGGCTTCTTTTCATTAATGGGCTTGCTCGTTTATTGTATCGGGCCGAGCTGTAACTGGCCGAGCTGGAGCGAGCTTCGGGCCGAGCCGAAAAGCTCGCTGGACGTCCAGTCCTACTCCTCACTGAAGAGGAGTGATTTGCGCGCCAGAGGAAGCAACTTGTCCTTAGGAGTATAGCGGCATGGGTGCAGTAACTGAAAGCCAAAGAGGGCTTCCAAGGCGGCGGAGGTCTCGGCCAAGGCGGTGGTCAGAGCAACAGAGGTACAATGACGCCCAAGTGCAAGGGCGATTGCAGCTACTACGGGATCCCAAGGCACTGGGTGAGAGAGTTCCATAAGAAGGCCAAGGACCCTGAGCAGCAGCAACAGCAGGCTCACATGGTGCAGATCGACGTCAAACAACCTAGGCTTCTGCTCGCTGCCTGCGAGGTGGCGGGCGTCACGAACGCAGTCACCCCTGCAGCGATGCATCCAGTACCATAGGAGATCTTCCTTAAGGAGGAGCACGACATGCTAATCGCATGAACGATGACAATTCGTACTACACACGGGCGCCAACAACCCTATGACGGGCCACCGCGACATCCTCACACACGTGGACAAATCCATGCACGGGGCGGTGCAGTTCGGTGATGGATCCATAGTGCGGATCTGCAGCGGCGGGATGGGGATGTTTTCATGCAAGACCGGCGAGCACCACATGCTCTCGGATGTCTACTACATCCCCCAACTCCTGACGAACATTGTAAGTCTTAGGCAACTCGATGAGCACGATTGTAAATCCACGACCGAGGGCGGCGAGCTCTGCCTCTATGTCAGACAGCTCGTACTTCTAGCACGGGTGCGATAGATGAGACAAGTTGTGTGTCGTGGCTCTGAACTTGGCCACGCTCGTGGGTCTCCTGACAGGTGGCATCGACGAGGCTTGGCGCTCGCACACGCGCTCAGGCCACCACCAATTAAGAGCCCTTCGCCATCTTGGCGCGAAAGGGGTGGCATGTGGCATGTCAGCAATCGAACACATCGACCAGTTCTTCGAAGGCTGCCTGATCAGTAACATGCACTGCATGCCGTTCCTGCACAATTCGGGGCACATGCTAGACCTCGTCCACAGAGACCACTGCGGCCCCATCTCTCTTGTGAATATGAGAGGTCAAAACTATTTCCTTCTCATTGTTGATGGTCACAGTAGATACATGTGGCTGGAGGTTCTCAGGAGAAAGGACGAGGCGTTCCGTTTCTTCGTTTCTTCTGGAAGATCAAGGCGATCACAGATATGCAGAGAGGTTCCAAAATCAGAGCATTCCGCACGAGTCGTGACGGTGAATTTAATTCTAATGAGTTCACCATATACTGTGAGGAGCTGTGCATCCAAAGGAACACGATGACACCATTCTCGCCACAACAAAACAGTATTGTCGAACGACGAAACCAGTCGGTGGTGGAGATGGCCCACAGCCTGGTGAAGAGCACGGACGTGCTGAGCACCTTCTGGGGTGAGGCGTTGTGCACGACGGTTCATTAAATGTTGGCCCACGAGAAGTTTGCAGGGCGTCAGACCCTATGGGGCATAGCGGAAAGGAAAGTTGGCGTTCGACTACTTTCGTACTTTCAGCTTAGTAGCACACGTGAAGCTCGTCGGTCCCGAAGTCAACAAGCTCTCACATCGCTCTGTCGCTGGTGGGCAAATTTTCGTTTTTTGACCCTTTTTGGATACAAATTCAGGATCTGACCCCTATTTGAAATTTTTTGGGATTTGACCCTTTTCCTACCGCCACTGGTTCTGGCGATAGGGTTAGACAGCCTGCCGCCACGGGCCTGGGCGGTAGGGTGCGACGCAGGCGGACGGCTTTGCCTATGCTGACGTGGATAAGCACCCTACCGCCGCCTCTCTTGGCGGTAGGCTATCTAACCCTACCGCCAGAACCAGTGGCGGTAGGGTGTGGCTGGGTTTTGCCGTAAACCCTTCTGTAATGAAATATGCAGGGGCCCTGGCGGTTAATGACCCACAAGTGTAGGGGATCTATCGTAGTCCTTTCGATAAGTAAGAGTGTCGAACCCAACGAGGAGCAAAAGGACATGATAGGCAGTTTTCAGTAAGGTATTTTCTACAAGCACTGAAATTATAGGTAACAGATAGTTTTGTGATAAGATAATTGGTAGCAAGTGACACACGGTAAAAGTAAATAAGGTGCAGCAAGGTGGCCCAATCTTTTGTGTAGGAAAGGACAAGCCTGGACAAACTCTTATGCAAGGTAAAGTGCTCCCGAGGACATATGGGAATTATTGTCAAGCTAGTTTTCATCACGATCATCTGATTCGTGTTCGGTACTTATTACTTCTGTGGGTGGACCGGTGCTTGGGTGTTGCCCTTACTTGGACAAGCCTCCCACTTATGATTAACCTCTAATGCACGCGTCTGCAACTACAAAAGAAGTATTAAGGCAAACCTAACCATAGCCTGAAACATATGGATCCAAATCAGCCCCTTACGAAGCAATGCATAAACTAGGGTTTAAGCTTCTGTCACTCTAGCAACCCATCATCTACTTATTACTTCCCAATGCCTTCCTCTATGCCCAAATAATGATGAAGTGTCATGTAGTCGACGTTCACATGACACCACTAGAGGAGAGACAACATACATCTCATCAAAATATCGAACGAAGACCAAATTCACATGACTACTAATAGCAAGAGTTCTCCCATGTCCTCAGGAACAAAAGTAACTACTCACAAGAAATAATATTGTTCATGACAAGAGGGGTATTAATATGCATAATGGATCTGCACATATGATCTTCCACCAAATAAACCAACTAGCATCAACTACAAGGAGTAATCAACACTACTAGCAACCCACAGGTACCAATCTGAGGTTTGGATACAAAGATTGGATACAAGAGATGAACTAGGGTTTGAGAGGAGATGATGCTGGTGAAGATGTTGATGAAGATAGCCCTCCCCAAGATGGGAGAGCTGTTGGTGATGACGGCGGTGACGATTTCCCCCTCCCGGAAGGAAGTATTCCTGGCAGAACAGCTCTGCTGGAGCCCTAGATTGGTTTCCACCTCGGTTCCGCCTCGAGACGGCGGTGGCTGGCCCCGAAAGACTCTCCTTGATTTTTTCCAGGTCAAAACGCTTCATATAGGAGAAGATGGGCACCTGGGGCCCACCGGCTGGCCCTCGAGGCAGGGGGGCGCGCCCCCCACCCTCGAAGCCAGCCAGTGGCCCCCCCTCATGGATTTCTTCCGCCATATATTTTTTATATTTTCCAAAAAAATGTTCTGTGGAGTTTCGGGGCCTTTGGAGTTGTGCAAAATAGTTTTCCAGAGTTTTCTCCCTTTCCAGCCCAGAATTCCAGCTGTTGGCATTCCCCCTTCTTCATGTAAACCTTGGAAAATAAGAGGCAAAAGGCATAAGTATTGTGACAAATCATGTATGAACAGCCCATAATGCAATAAATATCAACTTATAAGCATGATGCAAAATGGATGTATCAACTCCCCCAAGCTTAGACCTCGCTTGTCCTCAAGCGAAAGCCGATATCGAAAAATATGTCCACATGTTTAGAGATAGAGGTGTCGATAAAAACGGAATACGGACTTGAGGGCATCATGATCATTCTCATAACAGCAACTTATATAAATATAGTCATATGATCATTATGCTAAAGTAACAATTCATCCACAATATCAAGTATGCATCATAAAATTCATTGGAAACTAACAAACTTTGGTCTCGGTCATTGAAGCAATTGCAATTTATCGTAACATCGGAAAGAGTCAATATAAGAGCTTTTCAGCAAGCTTACATACTCAACTATCATATAGTCTTTCACAATTGCTCACACTCACACAATACTTTTGTTTGTGGAGTTTTAATTGGACACAGAGAAAGATAGGGGCTTATGGTGTTGCCACCCAACCTTTTACCTCAAGGGTAATGTCAACAGTAATAGATCATGAAAACTTACATCCAAGTGGGTATATATGTCAGGATCTTTCCAACACAATGTGCTTGCCAAAGGATAAATTGAAAAAGGAAAGGTGGATTTCACCTTGACATTTATAAGACAAGAATAAATGATAGGCCCTTCGCAGAGGGAAGCAGAGGTTGTCATGTGTTTTTATGGTTGGATGCACAAAGTCTTAGCATAGAGGAACTTCGCTTTATATTGCCACTTGTGATAAGGACCTTTATTATGCAGTCCATCGCTTTTATTACTTCCATAGCACAAGCTCGTATAAAGCTAATTTCTCCCACACTAATAAATCATACATATTTTAGCGGGTTTGCAACATGAGAACTTACTTGGAAGGATCTTTCTCAATCCATAGGTAGGTATGGTGGACTCTCATGGCAAAACTAGTTTTAAGTATATATGGAAGCACAAGTAGTATCCCTACTTAGTGCGAGGAGTTTTGGCTAGCATGAGGCAGAAAGGCAAGCTCAATATGTTGGAAGATCCGTGACAATATATTTTATTTTGGATATAAGAAGACATAACACATTATGTTGTCTTCCTTGTCCAACATCAACTCTTTAGCATGTCATACTTTAATGAGTGCTCACAATCATAAAAGATGTCCAAGATAGTATATTTGTATGTGAATCCTCTCTTCTTTTACTACTTCCTATTAATTGCAAAGATGACCAAAACTATGTTTGTCACCTCCCAACAACTTTATCTATCATACTCTTGTATGTGAAGTCATTACTTCCCATAAGATCAATATGATCTCTTTGATACTCTTTTTGTTTTCTTTCTTTTTATCATGACCCAAATGAGGAATCAAGCCCTTGACTCAACACAAATCTTTATTATATAGCTCACGGACTCGGTTACAAAGGATAAAGCTCACAAAGCAAAAGCTCACAACTAGATCATGCTGACTTTATTCTAATAGATCAAGATACTACCAAAAGGATCGAACTAAGTAAAATGGTAAAGATAGGAGTGATGGTGATACGATACTGGGGTCACTCCCCCAAGCTTGGCAGTTGCTAAGGGGAGTGCCCATACCCATATGATTATGTCTCCTTCTTCGGGGTTGGCGATGATGGAGTTGCAAGTAATGACGGGGGATCCTCATATATCGAGGATAGGAGATCTTCCAGCTTGCGGATAATACCTTTGAGAGCACCTATGTAATCCTACAACAAAATATTTTCACTTGTGAGGTGCTTGTTGCGGATCTGAGCTAACTCAAGCATCCCGAAAGCTTCTAGCTCAGTTGAGGTAAAGAGATTAGGAAGGGATTTGGAGGTGTCTTCTTCTCCTGCTGTCGGAGCTGGATCCTCCACCTCCATCTTGATCTTCTTCTCCTTGTGGATCTCCTCGGGTCCTTCTCTCTTCAGATCTATCTTCATTAGCCAAGCATCGTTGCCTTCGTTGTTGGAGGAGGGAGACGACATGATGCCTAGCTTTGCAAACCCTAGCAGAAAATAGCTCGAAACGAAAACAGAGGAATTCTGCGTGATACAGAGGTCAAAATCTTCGGGAGTATATATTATGAATTTTTCCCGCACGAAAGGAATAACCCACAAGAAAACGGAGTCCAGGGGACACACGGGGTGCCCTCGAGGCAGGGGGGCGCGCCCTGGGAAGGGGGGCGCGCCCCTACCCTCGAGGAGGCCCCGTGTCTCCTCCGGACTGCGGTTTATTTTTCTATTTTTCTAAATATTCCAAAACGGAGAAAAATTGCCTCTAGAACTGCTTTGGAGTCGGTTTAGTTACCGTATCACGTACCTCTTCCTTTTTGGAGGCTGAATCGTTCTGGAAAGTGTTCCTTATGTATTCCTCCGGGGTTATGGTTTCAATAATATTAGTTTCAACATTTATAGGATTACCTGAGATATAATGTTTGATCCTTTGACCATTCACCACCTTCGGATTTGTGCCTTTGAAGTTGTTGATTTTTATGGCACCGGAACGATAGACCTCCTCGATAACGTAAGGTCCTTCCCACTTGGAGAGAAGTTTTCCTGCAAAAAATCTTAAACGAGAGTTGTATAGCAAAACATAATCACCTACGTTAAACTCACGCTTTTGTATCCTTTTGTCATGCCATCTTTTAACCTTTTCTTTAAATAACTTGGCATTCTCGTAGGCCTGGGTTCTCCATTCATCGAGACAGCTAATATCAAATAGCCTCTTTTCACCCGCAAGTTTGAAATCATAGTTGAGCTCTTTGATAGCCCAATATGCCTTATGTTCTAGCTCAAGAGGTAAGTGACAAGCTTTTCCATATACCATCTTATATGGAGACATACCCATAGGATTTTTGTATGCAGTTCTATAGGCCCATAATGCATCATCTAGTTTCTTGGACAAATTCTTTCTAGACCTATTAACCGTCTTTTGCAAAATTAATTTCAACTCCCTATTACTTAATTCAACTTGACCACTAGTCTGTGGATGATAAGGTGATGCAATTCTATGGTTGGCATCATACTTAGCAAGCATCTTACGGAAAGCACCATGAATAAAGTGTGAACCACCATCAGTCATTAGATATCCAGGGACTCCAAACCTCAGAAATATAACTTCTTTAAGCATCTTAATAGAGGTGTTATGATCAGCACTACTACTTGGAATAGCTTCTACCCACTTAGTAACGTAATCAATAGCAACTAAAATATGTGTGTACCCATTAGAGGAAGGAAAAGGTCCCATATAATCAAAGCCCCAAGCATCAAATGGTTCAATAACAAGTGAATAATTCATAGGCATTTCTTGACGTCTACTAATATTACCAATTCTTTGACATTCATCACATCATAAGACAAACTTACGGCCATCCTTGAAGAGAGTAGGCCAATAAAAACCGGATTGCAATACCTTGTGTGCAGTTCTGTCTCCCGCATGGTGTCCTACATAAGCTTCGGAATGGCACCTGCGTAAGATTTGTTCCTGTTCATGCTCAGGTACACAACGTCTAATAATGCCATCTACTCCTTCTTTATAAAGATGTGGGTCATCCCAGAAGTAATGTCTCAAATCATAGAAAAACTTTTTCTTTTGCTGGTATGTGAAGCTAGGTGGTATAAACTTAGCAACAATGTAATTAGCATAATCAGCATACCATGGAGCAGTACAAGAAGTACTCATGACAGCTAGTTGTTCGTCAGGGAAGCTATCATCAATAGGTTGTGGGTCATCAAGTATATTCTCTAACCTAGACAAGTTGTCTGCTACGGGGTTCTCAACTCCCTTTCTATCAATAATATGCAAGTCAAATTCTTGCAGCAAGAGAACCCATCTAATAAGTCTAGGTTTATCATCTTTCTTTTCCATAAGGTATTTGATAGCAGCATGATCAGTGTGAATAGTTACTTTAGAATCAACGATATAGGGTCTAAACTTATCACAAGCAAACACAACTGCTAAAAATTCTTTCTCAGTGGTAGCCTAATTTCTATGGGCACTATCTAGAGTGTTACTAGCATACTAGATAACATTTAATTTCTTATCAACTCTTTGCCCCAGGACAGCTCCTACAGCATAATCACTAGCATCACACATAATCTCAAAGGGTAAATTCCAGTCAGGAGGTTGGACAATTGGTGTAGAGATCAATGCTTTCTTAAGTATTTCAAATGCTTCTAGACAATCATCATCAAAGACAAAAGGAATATATTTTTGTAAAAGATTAGTCAGAGGCCTGGAGATTTTAGAGAAGTCCTTAATGAACCTCCTATAAAACCCGGCATGACCAAGGAAACTTCGTATACCTTTGATATCCTTGGGGCATGGCATCTTTTCAATAGCATCAACTTTAGCTTTGTCAACTTCAATACCTCTTCCAGAAATTTTGTGTCCCAAGACAATGCTTTTATTAACCATAAAGTGTCACTTCTCCCAATTCATGACAAGGTTAGTGTCTTCACATCTCTGCAAAACTCGATCAAGGTTGCTTAAGCAGTCATCAAAAGAAGTTCCGTAAACGGAGAAATCATCCATGAATACCTCAACAATCTTTTCACAAAAATCAGAGAATATAGCCATCATGCATCTTTGAAAGGTAATGGGTGCATTACATAAACCAAAAGGCATACGTCTATAAGCAAAGGTACCGAAAGGACAAGTAAAGGTGGTCTTTTCTTGATCTCCCTTTGACACAGGTATTTGAGAGAAACCAGAACAATCATCTAGAAAGCAGAAATGAGTATGTTTGGTTAACCTTTCTAGCATTTGATCAATAAATGGTAAGGGGTAATGATCTTTCTTAGTAGCTTTATTTAACTTACGGAAATCAATTACCACCCTATAACCTGCAACTATCCTTTGCGGGATCAGTTCATCTTTATCATTAGGGACAACGGTCATACCTCCTTTCTTAGGAACACAATGGACATGACTTACCCACTGGCTATCAGCAATGGGATAGATAATACCTGCCTCTAGAAGCTTTAGTATTTCCTTCCTTACCACTTCTTTCATCTTAGGATTTAACCGTCGTTGATGATCGATAACTGGTTTAGCATTTTCTTCCAATTTTATCTTGTGTTGACATATAGTGGAACTAATGCCCTTAAGATCATCCAGAGTATATCCAATAGCAGCTCGGTGCTTCTTCAGAGTTTTCAATAATCTTTCTTCTTCGTGCTCTGAAAGGTTAGCACTAATAATAACAGGATATATCTTCTTTTCATCAAGATAAACATACTTAAGATCATCAGGCAAAGATTTAAGTTCAAATACGGGATCACCTTTGGCTGGAGGAGGATCCCCTAGGATTTCAGCGGGCAAGTTGTTTTTCAATACGGGTCCCTGTGTAAGGAATATTTCATCTATCTCCCTTCTCTCATTCATATGCATATTATTTTCATGGTCTAGCAAGTATTGTTCTAAAGGATCATTGGGTGGCACGGCAATAGAAGCAAGACCAATAAGTTCAACCTTAATGGGTGGTGCCTTTTCAAGGGGTTGTCTACGGAATTTAGCAAAGTTAAAATCATGAGACATATCCCCTAATCCAACAGTGACAATATCTTTCACGCAGTCTATCTTGGCATTAACAGTATTAAAGAAGGGTCTACCAAATATAATGGGACATAATGCATCTTGTGGGGAACTAAGAACAGCACAATCAGCAGGGTATTTAACCTTCCCACACAAAACTTCAATATCTCTAACGATCCCAACTGGTGAAATAGTATCTCTATTAGCAAGCTTATAATAGTAACGTCAATCACTTCTAACTCAACAGGTGGAATATCATGCATAATTTCGTTAGACAGATCAAAAGGGATAATGCTCGCACTAGCACCTACGTCACATAAATCATGATAGCAATGATCTCCTATCTTGACAGAGATAACTGGCAAGCCTACGACAGGTTTATGTTTATTCCTAGCATTGGGTTTGGCTATCCTAGCAGACTCTTCTTGGAGATAAATAACATGTCCATCTAAATCTTCTACCAAGAGATCTTTAACCATAGCAACACTAGGTTCAACTTTAATTTGCTCAAAGGGTGTAGGTGTTCTAGTATTACTCTTACGGACTACAGTTGAAGCTTGAGCATGATCCTTTATCCTAACAGGGAAATGTGGTTTCTCAATATAAGCAGCGGGAATAACAGGATCAACATTATAAGTGATAGTGTTTTCTTCAACTTTAATTGGTTCAACTACTTTTACTTCAATAGGGGGATGGTATTTAAACAACTTCTCCTTGGGGAGATCAACATGAGTAGCAAAAGATTCATAGAAAGAAGCTACTATCTCAGAGTCAAGTCCATATTTAGTGCTAAACTCACGGAAAACATCGCTATCCATAAAAGCTTTAACACAATCAAACTTAGGGGTCATACCTGACTCCTTACCTTCGTCGAGATCCCAGTCTTTGGAGTTGCGTTTAATTCTTTCCAATAAATCCCATTTGAAGTCAATAGTCTTCATCATAAAAGAGCCAGAACAAGAATTATCGAGCATGGTGCGATTATTGAGAGAAAGCCGAGCATATTTTTTTTGGATAATCATCTTTCTTGAAAGCTCATGATTGGGGCATGAATATAACATTGACTTAAGCCTCCCCCAAGCTTGAGCGATGCTTTCTCCTTCGTGAGACCAGAAATTATAAATATAATTATGACCACGATGAACCTGGTGCATAGGGTAGAACTTCTGATGAAATTCCAACTTCAGACGATTATAGTTCCATGATCCCATATCATCGCATAGCCTAAACCATGTCAATGCATCTCCCTTCAAAGATAAAGGGAAGACCTTCTTCTTGATAACATCCTCGGGCATACATGCAAGCTTAAACAATCCACAAACTTCATCCACATAGATTAGATGTAAATCGGGGTGAAGTGTTCTGTCTCCTGTATAAGAATTTTCAAGCAGTTTCTCTATCATACCCGAAGGAATCTCAAAGCAAACATTTTCAACAGGTGTAGTAGGTTGAGGAGAAACTCTTTGATCTTCTGCTTGGGTGAAGATACCCCGAACAAGCCCCTCAAAGGATTTTGAGCCATAGTAACAAGTGACAATAAATTTCAGCACACTATATAAATTTTTCCTTACCAAATTCCGCTTACCAAAGGCGCTTCACTCCCCGGCAACGGCGCCAGAAAGAGTCTTGATGACCCACAAGTGTAGGGGATCTATCGTAGTCCTTTCGATAAGTAAGAGTGTCGAACCCAACGAGGAGCAGAAGGAAATGATAGGAAGTTTTCAGTAAGGTATTTTCTGCAAGCACTGAAATTATAGGTAACAGATAGTTTTGTGATAAGATAATTGGTAGCAAGTGAAAAAGGGTAAAAGTAAATAAGGTGCAGCAAGGTGGCCCAATCCTTTGTGTAGCAAAGGACAATCCTGGACAAACTCTTATGCAAGGTAAAGTGCTCCCGATGACCTATGGGAATTATCGTCAAGCTAGTTGTCATCACGATCATCTGATTCGCGTTCGGTACTTTGATAATTTGGTATGTGGGTGGACAGGTGCTTGGGTGCTTCCCTTACTTGGACAAGCCGCCCACTTATGATTAACCTCTAATGCAAGCATCCACAACTACAAAAGAAGTATTAAGGCAAACCTAACCATAGCCTGAAACATATGGATCCAAATCAGCCCCTTACGAAGCAACGCATAAACTAGGGTTTAAGCTTCTGTCACTCTAGCAACCCATCATCTACTTATTACTTCCCAATGCCTTCCTCTAGGCCCAAATAATGGTGAAGTGGCATGTAGTCGACGTTCACATGACACCACTAGAGGAGAGACAACATACATCTCATCAAAACATCGAAGGAAGACCTAATTCACATGACTACTAATAGCAAGACTTCTCCCATGTCCTCAGGAACAAAAGTAACTACTCACAAGACATAATATTGTTCATGATCAGAGGGGTATTAATATGCATAATGGATCTGAACATATGATCTTCCACCAAATAAACCAACTAGTATCAACTACAAGGAGTAATCAACACTACTAGCAACTCACAGGTACCAATCTGAGGTTTGGATACAAAGATTGGATACAAGAGATGAACTAGGGTTCGAGAGGAGATGGTGCTGGTGAAGATGTTGATGAAGATAGCCCTCCCCAAGATGGGAGAGTTGTTGGTGATGACGGCGGTGACGATTTTCCCCTCCCGGAGGGAAGTATCCCCGGCAGAACAGCTCTGCCGGAGCCCTAGATTGGTTTCCGCCTCGGTTCCGCCTCGAGACGGCGGCGTCTGGTCCCGAAAGTCTCTCCTTGATATTTTTTCCAGGTCAAAACGCTTCATATAGGAGAAGATGGGCACCTGGGGCCCACCGGCTGGCCCTCGAGGCAGGGGGCATGCCCTGGGAAGGGGGGCGCGCCTCCCACCCTCGAGGCTAGCCAGTAGCCCCCCTCGTGGATTTCTTCCGCCGGATATTTTTGATATTTTCCGGAAAAATGTTCTATGGAGTTTCGGGGCTTTTGGAGTTGTGCCGAATAGGTTTCCAGAGTTTGCTCCCTTTCTAGCCCAGAATTCCAGCTGCCGGCATTCCCCCTTCTTCATGTAAACCTTGCAAAATAAAAGGGAAAAGGCATAAGTATTGTGACAAATCATGTATGAACAGCCCATAATGCAATAAATATCAACTTATAAGCATGATGCAAAATGGACGTATCAACGGTAGGTTCATCCTACCGCCAGGAGGGCTGGCGGTAGGCTGTGTGACCCTACCGCTAGGGACATTGGCGGTAGGTTCCTGTGTTTTTTTAAGTTCATTTGCTTGCTTCTTTTCAAGTTCAATATGACAGCAATAGCACAGCAAGTTTCACAATATATGACAGCAATATCATAGATCTTAAACAATTAAACTTGGGCACCACATACACATTAACAAAAATTCAAGTGCATAGAACATTTCAAATGAACTTAAACTAATTAGTAATTGGAGTTCCACATAGGTTCACAAATATTAAACACATAGATCCACAAATAGCAAACTCATAGTTCCACGTAATTTCACAACCACTAGACAAGTTCAACCAAAGGAAGTTCAAACACATAGACAACCCAACTACAAGTTCAACCAACTATCGAAGAGCATAATCATTTGCGCCTTCCCTACTTGGAGGTACGGTCCTCGTTACTCTTTGAATGAGTCTCAGTCTTCTTCTTGGGCCGTCGAGGGAGCAGTCTCTGGAAAAGTTCCGGACTCAGCAATTCTTCTTCTTTGAAGGCCTCTTCGGCATCTGTTCAGGTGGTTGAGATTATTGGGTTTGTGGAGGTCCATAATCTTCATCGTACTCCTCCTCCCCGTTGCCCTCATCATCCTCATCCTCCTCCGCCCCTTCTTCATATGTGGCCTCCTCCTCCTCCTCCTCCTCCTCCTCAACCAACCTAGACGACGAGGGAACATGGCTCGATGAGCCGATGTGACCCTGTGTGGCTGCAGGTTGATAAGCTTCAACCGACCCAGCTCCAGCACAGCCAAGCAGGCCTACCAGCTTGCGACAATGCTTCACGAGCTTCTGCACTCACAATGAAACAAGGGCATATTAAGTATCAGATTTATGATTGCAAGTGAACCAGATGCATCTGTTCCGAGGAGGCTGAAGTTGTACCTTCATCGCCCCCCTCATATTGTTCTCAGACTCTACGCCTCCGGGGGTATCACCTAGTGCATCCGAGGCTTCAAAGATGCATGTGTTCAGCTCACCAGACTGCAAAGGCATAAGTCAGCCACGATGACGAATACAATAATTTAAAGGCATAAGATTGAACAGACTTACTGCTCTCTTGATGAGGGGTGCAAACTCCCTAAATCCACTGTGCATGTCTCTGATGCCGGTCTGGTATGCCTCTTCCTTGGGGTCATCCCTCTCCAGCTACGCGATCTCTTCCGCCGTCCACCGAGGCCTGAGACGAAGACGGTGCTTCTGGCCATCATCGTCCCACCTCATGTGTCGGCCCTCGTAATCATCCCAGTTGGTCACTCTCCTCTCCCTATCTTTACGGTACCTCCATTCGTTCCACTCCGTCACATGAGTTTTATGCTGCTCTCCCCAGTCTGTGATCGACTGATTCTTCTGCCGGCTCATCCTGCAAGGCATAGGCCACAAGAAACATCATAATAAAGTCGCCACGCAATGAAATCATGTGCATAGAGAACAAAGCGCTCACATGTGGAGCGTGTGGCCGCCGGTACCGGTGGAGTGGGCCGGTGGGGTATGCTGATACATCCCAAACTATGTGGCCACGCGGTGTGGCAAGTGCCACTCGATGGTGTACACACAGATCATGGGCACGATGCACCGCCAGAGACCATTCTCCGCAGTGCACATCACGTTAAGATCGAAACCCCGCTCTCGGTCATGATACGGCCACCAGTTTACCTATTACATATACCTTGGTAAGTTCCCACTCTCGGTCAAAAGTGGAATCAATGATAAAGGTGTTGAGCGAGTTCATATACCTACAAAATCGTCAAAGCGTCCATCTCGTTGGTGTAGGTCTTGTACGAAGTCTTGTTTAGGCCCGTGTAGAGTTTGACAACATCCCACTCGTAAGCTAAAGTGGGGTTTCGAGTCTTGTCGCCGTCTTTGCCATAGGCACCCCATGGGCCTCTTCGCATCTTCTCCGGATGCCCCACCGGCAGCCGCTCCCACATCCAAATGGAGAGGGCCCAGACAAAGCCACTCATATTGGACTTGTCTCCCATCCTCCGTGTTGCATCATCAAGCTGCAAAACATCAAATAAGGATCAGATATAACAAAATGTCATGGACACACTTTCGTAGGTACGTAGGCAATTAGATACTCTCTTACCGAACGGTATAGGTAGGCGAGAGATACGGTCCCCCAACTGTACCCTGCCTCCCAGTCCGCTAGGAAGAAGAGATACGACCAGTTGGCAGAGTTCCCGGAGCTGTTTGGAAACACGACCTCCGAGAGAATGTACCACAGGTAGGTGTTGGAAATATGCCCTAGAGGCAATAATAAAAGAGTTATTATTATATTTCCTTGTTCATGATAATCGTTTATTATCCATTCTATAATTGTATTGATTGGAAACTTAAATACATGTGTGGATAAATAGACAAACTTTGTGTCCCTAGTAAGCCTCTTCAGGACTAGCTCGTTGATCAAAGATGACCGCGGTTTCCAGGTCATAGACATGAGTTGTCATTTGATAACGGGATCACATCATTAGGAGAATGATGTGATGGACGAGACCCAAACGTTAAACATAGCTTTTGATCGTATCAGTTATCGCTATAGTTTTCTGCATGTCAAGTATAAGTTCCTATGACCATGAGATCATGTAACTCACTGACACCGTAGGAGTGCCTTGTGTGTGCCAAACGTCGCAACGTAACTGGGTGACTATAAAGGTACTCTACAGGTATCTCCGAAGGTGTCTGTTGAGTTGACATGGATCGAGACTGGGATTTGTCACTCCGTGTGACGGAGAGGTATCTCCGGGCCCACTCGGTAATACGTCATCTCAATGAGCTCAAAGTGACTAAGTAGTTAGTCACGGGATTATGTATTACGGAACGAGTAAAGAGACTTGCCGGTAACGAGATTGAACTAGGTATAGAGATACCGACGATCGAATCTCGGGCAAGTAACATACCGACGAGACAAAGGGAACTGTATACGGGATTGCCTGAATATTTGACATCGTGGTTCATCCGATGAGATCATCGAGGAACGTGTGGGAACCAATATGGGTATCCAGATCCCGCTATTGGTTATTGACCTGGGAGTGTCTCGGTCATGTCTGCATAGTTTCCGAACCCGCAGGGTCTACACACTTAAGGTTCGGTGACGCTAGGGTTGTTAGTGAGAACAGTGCATGGTGACCGAAGGTTGTTCGGAGTCCCGGATGAGATCCCGGACGTGATGAGGGTCTCCGGAATGGTCCGGGGACGAAGATTGATATATAGGATGAGAGTGAACGGAGTCCGGAAGTGTTCCGGGGAGCACCGGGGAGTCGTCGGATGACCGAAAGGGGTTTCGGGGGGTCCCGGTAATTGTTACGGGCCCTATGGGCCACAAGTGGGAGACGCAACAGCCCTCATGGGGCTGTGCGCCCCCCCTTGGGCCCTCTCCACCTGCGCATGGGGGCTGGCCCCCCCTAGGGCAGCCGCACCCTTTGGAGTGGGGGGCAAGGCACTTGGG
>LR738709.1:618264715-618290519 GCA_902687465.1 Secale cereale | reverse complement strand
ACCGAAGGTTGTTCGGAGTCCCGGATGAGATCCCGGACGTGACGAGGGTCTCCGGAATGGTCCGGGGACGAAGATTGATATATAGGATGAGAGTGAACGGAGTCCGGAAGTGTTCCGGGGAGCACCGGGGAGTCGTCGGATGACCGAAAGGGGTTTCGGGGGGTCCCGGTAATTGTTACGGGCCCTATGGGCCACAAGTGGGAGACGCAACAGCCCTCATGGGGCTGTGCGCCCCCCCTTGGGCCCTCTCCACCTGCGCATGGGGGCTGGCCCCCCCCTAGGGCAGCCGCACCCTTTGGAGTGGGGGGCAAGGCACTTGGGGGGGGAAACCCTAGCCCCTGGGCCGCCGCCCCTCCCATCTCCCCTTGGCCGCCGCCCCTAGGGGGAAACCCTAGGGCGCCCCCTCCCCTCTCTCCCCCCTATATAAAGAGAGGCAGAGGGAGCGCAGCAATACACGTTCGTGCCTTGGCGCTGCCCTCCCTCCACCGTAGAGATCTTCATCTAGACAGTAGTGCTTGGCGAAGCCCTGCTGGAATTCCTCCACCACCATCTCCACCACGCCGTCGTGCTGCTGGGTTTCTCCGTCAACTTCTCCTTCCCCCTTGCTGGATCAAGAAGGAGGAGACGTCCCCAAGCTGTACGTGTGAAGAACGCGGAGGCACCGTCCGTTCGGTGCTAGGATCTTCGGCGATCTGAATCGCGGCGAGTACGACTCCATCAACCGCGTTCTTGAACGCTTCCGCTTAGCGATCTACAAGGGTATGTGGATCCAACTCTCCCCTCGTAGATGCATCTCCTAGATTGATCTTGGTGAGCGTAGGAAATTTTTTTGTTTCCCATGCAACGTTCCCCAACAGTGGTATCAGAGCTAGGTTCTTGCGTAGATGCTTTCACGAGTAGAACACAAAAGGGTTTGTGGGCGTTGATGTTTAGATTGCTTCCCTCCTTGGTCTTTCTTGATTCAGCGGTATTATGGGATGAAGCGGCCCGGACCAACTTTACATGTCCACGTACATGAGACCGGTTCCATCGACAGACATGCGACTTTTGTTGCATAAGATGGCTGGCGGGTGTCTGTCTCTCCTATCTTAGTTGAATCGGAATAGACAAAGGCGGTCCTTGTAGAAGGTTAAATAGCAACTTAAATATCACCGTTGTGGCTTTGCGTAGGTAAGAAGCGTTCTTGCTAGATACCCATAGCAGCCACGTAAAACATGCAACAACAAATTAGAGGACGTCTAACTTGTTATTGCAGGGTATGTATGTGATATGATATGGCCAATGACATGATGAGATATATTTGATGTATGAGATGATCATGTTGTAATAGTTAATATCGACTTGCATGTCGATGTATACGGCAACCGGCAGGAGCCATAGGGTTGTCTTTAATTTTTGTATGACCTGCGTGTCAATCATTAAGCGCTATGTAATGCTTTACTTTATCGCTAAACGGTAGCAATAGTAGTAAGAGCATGGTGGGCGCACGACAACCCCGAAGGCGACACGATGATGGAGATCATGATGATGGAGATCATGGTGTTACGCCGGTGACGATGGAGATCATGCCGGTGCTTTGGAGATGGAGATCAAAAGCACGAGTTGATGGCCATATCATGTCACTTATGATTTGCATGTGATGTTAATCCTTTTATGCATCTTATTTTGCTTAGGACGACGGTAGCATTATAAGATGATCCCTCACTAAAATTTCAAGATAAAATTGTGTTCCCCCCGAGTGTGCGCCGTTGCGAAGGTTCGTCATTTCGAAGCACCACGTGATGATCGGGTGTGATAGACTCTACGTTCGCATACAACGGGTGCAAGCCAGTTTTGCACATGCAGAACACTCGGGTTAGACTTGACGGGCCTAGCATGTACAGACATGGCCTCGGAACACGGAAGACCGAAAGGTCGAGCATGAGTCATATAGTAGATATGATCAACATGAAGATGTTCACCATTGACACCACCTCATCTCACGTGATGATCGGACTTGGGTTGGTGGATTTGGATCATGTCACGCTCGGATGACCAGAGGGATGTCAATTTGAGTGGGAGTTATAAGTAATTTGATTAGTTAAAACTCACTTATCATGAACAATAGTCTAAGATGTCTTTGCAAATCTTTTGTTGTAGATGGCTCGCGCAGTAGCTCCCCTGAATTTTAATGCGTTCCTAGAGAAAACTAAGCTGAAAGATGATGGGAGCAACTTTGTGGACTGGCTCCGCAATCTGAGGATCATCCTCACAGCTGCCCAAAAGGTTTATGTCCTAAATGCACCGCTAGGTGAACCCCCAGCTCCGGCCTCTGTGGACGTTATGAACGCCTGGCAGTCGCGTACGGATGACTACTCAGTAGTGCAGTGTGCCATGTTGTATAGCTTGGAAGGAGGACTTCAAAGGCGTTTTGAACGTCATGGAGCATATGAGATGTTCCAGGAGTTGAAGTTCATCTTTGAAAAGAATGCCAAGATCGAGAGGTATGAGACCACCGATAAATTCTTTGCTTGCAAGATGGAGGAGAATTCGTCTGTCAGTGAGCACTTACTGAAGATGTCTGGGTACTATACCCGCATAGCTGATCTGGGACTTGTGTTCCCGGAGGAGGCTATCATTGACAGAATTCTCCAGTCACTCCCACCTAGCTACAAGAGCTTCGTGCAGCAGTATAACATGCAAGGGATGAACAAATCCATCGCCGAGCTGTTTTCGATGCTGAAAGTCGCTGAGGCAGACATCCAGAAGGAGTATCAAGTGTTGATGGTCAATAAAACTACCAGTTTCAAGAAGAATGGCAAGGGCAAGAAGGGTAACTCTAAGAAGGGTGGCAAGGCAGTTGCTCATCCAGTGAAGAAACCCAAGGCTGGGCCCAAGCCAGAGACTGAGTGTTTCTATTGTAAGGGGAACGGCCACTGGAAGCGGAACTGCCCCAAGTATCTGGCAGACAAGAAGGGGGCCAACAACAACAACAAGCAAGGTATATATGATATACATGTTATTGATGTGTACCTTACCAACTCTCGTTGTAGTGCCTGGGTATTTGATACCGGTTCGGTTGCTCACATTTGCAACTCTAAACAGGAACTACGGAATAAACGGAGGTTGGCGAAGGACGAAGTGACGATGCGCGTGGGGAATGGTTCCAAGGTTGATGTGATCGCCGTCGGCACACTCGCTCTTCGATTACCATCGGGATTAGTTATGAACATGAATAATTGTTATTTAGTGCCTGCGTTGAGCATGAACATTATATCTGGATCTTGTTTAATGCGAGACGGTTACTCATTTAAATCAGAGAATAAAGGTTGTTCTATTTATATGGGTAATATCTTTTATGGTCATGCACCCGAAGTAGGGGGTTTATTCTTATTGAATCTCGATAGTGATGATACACATGTTCATAACATTGATGCCAAAAGATGTAGAGTTGATAATAATAGTACCACTTTCTTGTGGCACTGCCGTCTGGGTCATATCGGCGTGAAACGCATGAGGAAGCTCCATGCTGATGGACTTTTGGAGTCTCTTGATTTTGAATCACTTGACACATGCGAGCCGTGCCTCATGGGCAAGATGACTAAGACCCCGTTTTCAGGAACAATGGAACGGGCAAGTGACTTATTGGAAATCATACATACTGATGTGTGTGGCCCGATGAGTGTCACGGCGTGCGGTGGATATCGTTATTTTCTCACCTTCACTGACGACTTAAGTAGATATGGGTATATTTACTTGATGAAGCATAAGTCTGAAACATTTGAAAAGTTCAAGCAATTTCAGAGTGAAGTTGAGAATCATCGTAACAAGAAGATCAAGTTCCTACGATCTGATCGAGGGGGAGAGTATCTGAGTTATGAGTTTGGCAATCACTTAAGAAAATGTGGAATTGTTTCACAGTTGACGCCACCTGGAACACCACAGCGTAATGGTGTGTCCGAATGTCGTAATCGAACCCTATTAGATATGGTGCGTTCTATGATGTCTCTTGCCGATTTGCCACTATCGTTTTGGGGATATGCGTTAGAGACAGCTGCATTCACTTTAAATAGGGCTCCATCTAAGTCCGTTGAGACAACACCGTATGAACTATGGTTTGGTAAGAAACCTAAGTTGTCTTTTCTCAAAGTTTGGGGTTGCGATGCTTATGTCAAAAGGCTTCAGCCAGAAAAGCTCGAACCCAAAGCGGACAAATGTGTCTTCATAGGATACCCAAAAGAGACGGTTGGGTACACCTTCTATCTCAGATCCGAGGGCAAAGTGTTTGTCGCTAAGAACGGGTCCTTTCTCGAGAAAGAGTTTCTCTCGAAAGAATTGAGTGGGAGGAAGGTAGAACTTGATGAGGTTATTGAACCTTTGCTTCAACCAGAGAGTAGCGCAGCACAGAAAGATGTTTTTGTGGGGCCTGCAACGGTTGAAGAGGAAGCCAATGATGATGATCAAGAAGCTTCTGATCAAGTTACTACCGAACCTCGTAGGTCGACAAGGGTACGCACTGCACCTGAGTGGTATGGTAACCCTGTCTTGGAGGTCATGTTGTTGGACAACGGTGAACCTACGAGCTATGGAGAAGCGATGGTGGGCCCGGATTCCGACAAATGGTTAGAGGCCATAAAATCCGAGATGGGATCCATGTATGAAAACAAAGTATGGACTTTGGAAGTATTACCTGAAGGGCGGAAGGCCATTCAGAATAAATGGATTTTTAAGAGGAAGACGGACGCTGACGGCAATGTCACCGTGTATAAAGCTCGACTTGTGGCAAAGGGTTTTTCACAAGTTCAAGGAGTTGACTACGATGAGACTTTCTCACCCGTAGCGATGCTTAAATCCGTCCGAATCATGTTAGCAATAGCTGCATATTTCGATTATGAAATTTGGCAGATGGATGTCAAAACAGCATTCCTTAACGGTTTTCTTAAGGAAGAGTTGTATATGATACAACCGGAAGGTTTTGTCGATCCAGAGAATGCTGACAAAGTTTGCAAACTCCAGCGTTCCATTTATGGGCTGGTGCAAGCATCTCGGAGTTGGAATCTTCGCTTTGATGAGGTGATCAAAGCGTTTGGGTTTGTACAAGTTTACGGAGAAGCTTGTATTTACAAGAAAGTGAGTGGGAGCTCTATAGCGTTTCTAATATTATATGTGGATGACATATTGCTGATTGGAAACAATATAGAATTTTTGGATAGCGTGAAGGGGTATTTGAACAAGAGTTTTTCGATGAAGGACCTCGGTGAAGCAGCTTTCATATTGGGCATCAAGATCTATATAGATAGATCGAGACGCTTGATAGGACTTTCACAAAGTACATACCTTGATAAAGTTTTGAAGAAGTTCAAAATGGATCAATCCAAGAAGGGGTTCTTGCCGGTATTGCAAGGTACAAAGTTGAGTAAGACTCAATGCCCAGTGACTGCGGAAGATAGAGAAAAGATGAGTGTCGTCCCCTATGCTTCAGCCATAGGCTCTATCATGTATGCAATGCTGTGCACAAGACCAGATGTCAGCCTTGCCATAAGTATGGCCGGAAGGTTTCAAAGTAATCCTGGTATGGATCACTGGACAGCGGTCAAGAATATCCTAAAGTACCTGAAAAGGACTAAGGAGATGTTTCTCGTTTATGGAGGTGATCAAGAGCTCGTCGTAAAGGGTTACGTCGATGCAAGCTTTGACACTGATCCGGATGACTCTAAGTCTCAAACCGGATACGTATATATTCTCAACGGGGGAGCGGTAAGCTGGTGCAATTCCAAGCAAAGCGTGGTAGCCGATTCTACATGCGAAGCGGAGTACATAGCTGCCTCGGAGGCGGCAAAGGAAGGTGTCTGGATGAAGGAGTTCATGACAGATCTTGGAGTTGTGCCTAGTGCATTGAACCCAATGACTCTGTTTTGTGACAACACTGGTGCCATTGCTCTAGCCAAGGAACCAAGGTTTCACAAGAGGACCAGACACATAAAGCGACGCTTCAATTCCATCCGCGATTCAGTCAAGGAGGAGGACATAAGCATTTGCAAAGTACACACGGATGTGAATGTTGCAGATCCGTTGACTAAGCCTCTTCCACGGGCTAAGCATGATCAACACCAAGACTCTATGGGTGTTAGATTCATTACCTTGTAATGCTAGATTATTGACTCTAGTGCAAGTGGGAGACTGTTGGAAATATGCCCTAGAGGCAATAATAAAAGAGTTATTATTATATTTCCTTGTTCATGATAATCGTTTATTATCCATGCTATAATTGTATTGATTGGAAACTCATGTACATGTGTGGATAAATAGACAAACTTTGTGTCCCTAGTAAGCCTCTTCAGGACTAGCTCGTTGATCAAAGATGACCACGGTTTCCAGGTCATAGACATGAGTTGTCATTTGATAACGGGATCACATCATTAGGAGAATGATGTGATGGACGAGACCCAAACGTTAAACATAGCTTTTGATCGTATCAGTTATCGCTATAGTTTTCTGCATGTCAAGTATAAGTTCCTATGACCATGAGATCATGTAACTCACTGACACCGTAGGAGTGCCTTGTGTGTGCCAAACGTCGCAATGTAACTGGGTGACTATAAAGGTACTCTACAGGTATCTCCGAAGGTGTCTGTTGAGTTGACATGGATCGAGACTGGGATTTGTCACTCCGTGTGACGGAGAGGTATCTCCGGGCCCACTCGGTAATACGTCATCTCAATGAGCTCAAAGTGACTAAGTAGTTAGTCACGGGATTATGTATTACGGAACGAGTAAAGAGACTTGCCGGTAACGAGATTGAACTAGGTATAGAGATACCGACGATCGAATCTCGGGCAAGTAACATACCGACGAGACAAAGGGAACTGTATACGGGATTGCCTTAATCCTTGACATCGTGGTTCATCCGATGAGATCATCGAGGAACGTGTGGGAACCAATATGGGTATCCAGATCCCGCTATTGGTTATTGACCTGGGAGTGTCTCGGTCATGTCTGCATAGTTTCCGAACCCGCAGGGTCTACACACTTAAGGTTCGGTGACGCTAGGGTTGTTAGTGAGAACAGTGCATGGTGACCGAAGGTTGTTCGGAGTCCCGGATGAGATCCCGGACGTGACGAGGGTCTCCGGAATGGTCCGGGGACGAAGATTGATATATAGGATGAGAGTGAACGGAGTCCGGAAGTGTTCCGGGGAGCACCGGGGAGTCGTCGGATGACCGAAAGGGGTTTCGGGGGGTCCCGGTAATTGTTACGGGCCCTATGGGCCACAAGTGGGAGACGCAACAGCCCTCATGGGGCTGTGCGCCCCCCCTTGGGCCCTCTCCACCTGCGCATGGGGGCTGGCCCCCCCCTAGGGCAGCCGCACCCTTTGGAGTGGGGGGCAAGGCACTTGGGGGGGGAAACCCTAGCCCCTGGGCCGCCGCCCCTCCCATCTCCCCTTGGCCGCCGCCCCTAGGGGGAAACCCTAGGGCGCCCCCTCCCCTCTCTCCCCCCTATATAAAGAGAGGCAGAGGGAGCGCAGCAATACACGTTCGTGCCTTGGCGCTGCCCTCCCTCCACCGTAGAGATCTTCATCTAGACAGTAGTGCTTGGCGAAGCCCTGCTGGAATTCCTCCACCACCATCTCCACCACGCCGTCGTGCTGCTGGGTTTCTCCGTCAACTTCTCCTTCCCCCTTGCTGGATCAAGAAGGAGGAGACGTCCCCAAGCTGTACGTGTGAAGAACGCGGAGGCACCGTCCGTTCGGTGCTAGGATCTTCGGCGATCTGAATCGCGGCGAGTACGTCTCCATCAACCGCGTTCTTGAACGCTTCCGCTTAGCGATCTACAAGGGTATGTGGATCCAACTCTCCCCTCGTAGATGCATCTCCTAGATTGATCTTGGTGAGCGTAGGAAAATTTTTGTTTCCCATGCAACGTTCCCCAACAGTAGGCCCTCACGTACCACTCCACAGTCATCTCGTCGGCGCCTTCGAGGCATCTGTGCCGGTGCTCTGCGAGCCAGATCAACGGCACACTGGATGTACGGTTACCCTTAACAACGGGGCAGTCGCCGATGAGGGTGGCAACCCTATTCTGCCAGTTGGCCCTCTCCACTCGCACGGTGAGTGCATGACCCTCGATCGGCATTGCAGTAATCATTGACCATTCCTCGAGGGTCACCGTCATCTCCCCGCAGGGCAGATGTAAAGAATGGGTCTCCGGTCGCCACCGGTCAATCAACTCTGTCAGAGCTGCGTGGACAAGCGCCGGCGGCTTACGCTTGCATTGCAACACAAAACCCAACAGACGGGCTTTCTTGAAGAACGGCGTGTAGCGCTTATCGTATTCCATATGCCCATATATCCCGTGACCCCTCATGCGCAGTGACTGGAGCATCTGTCAAAAAGTGGACGCCAAAAGTTACGAATTTATTTTCATCAATCCGAAAACTTTGCTCAATATTTCATTCATATCACTTACCTCTCCGTTCTCTATGAAACGGGCACGATGACCCTTGTCGAGTGCCCAGTCCAGCATGGAGTACCGTGGGCCGATGTTGTCCGCAAGAGGTGCCCGCCTTAATAAAATTTCATAAACAGAAGCATCATAAGCATAAGCATATATAAACAAAAAATGAAATTTCTTGGTTACACGAACTAGGGTTCATCTTAAAAATATTCCTCCAACAACATCTACTACACATGATGGATCACATCATATCAACATGCATCATATCCAAATAAAATCCTCCAACATACATCATATCATCATATTTTTAAATAATTTTTCCAACAACATCTTCATATCATCATATCAACATGCATCATAAAACTAGGGTTCATCTTCACATCACCATCAATCCTCAAACTAGGGTTCATCATCATATGAACATACATCATAATTTTTTTAACAAAAAATATTATGAACTAAGGTTCTTCAAACTAACATATGAACTAGGGATATGAGTTCATATTCAATACCACTACTTACTAAAGAACTAAGAACTAGAACTACAATCTACCTAAAACAATCTTAGGTGGAAAAAAATCCAATCTAATTTCAAAAATATGAGGGATTTCAAGCAAATAATGCGTCGAATTGGAAGCAAGTTTGCAAAAACTAATTGGAAGGATTGGAGGAGCTTACGTTTCTTTCTTCGGGGCCATCTCGATCCGCAAAAACGGTGAAGAATTGGTGAAGATCCGAGGGGGAGAGTGGAGGAGATAAGAGAGGGAGAGAGGGGTGACTTGGGGGAGAAAGGAAGAAGAAACCGACGGGGGGGAGGGGGAGGGTAGGGAGATGGGCAGGGGCGCGGGGTCTTGCGCGAAATAACTGCTCGGACCCTACCGCCACAGGCGCTGGTGGTAGGGTTAAACAGCCCACCGCCAGGAGCCCTGGCGGTAGGGTGCGACAGAGGGGAACGGCGACCGTCACCACGTGCTGACGTGTATAAACACCCTACCGCCAAGGCCCGTGGCGGTAGGCTGTCTAACCCTACCGCCAGAGCTAGTGGCGGTAAGAAAAAGGGTCAAATCCCGAAAAAAAAAATTCAAACCGGGGTCAGATCCTGAATTTGTATCCAAAAAGGGTCAAAACACGAAAATTTGCCTTGCTGGTGTGTTTCTGGGCTATGATCCTGGCACAAAGGAGTACAGGGTCTATGACCCAGCTAGCAAATCGTTCTACGGCACATGGAACATATGATTTGAAGAAGACCGCTGCCGGGACTGGAGCATCACACAGGCCGACGACGTGCATGATCGCGCCGGCGAGTTCACGGTGGTGTACATGGGCACCAACGTGCCTGTGACGACCACGTACTCGGTGTCGCCTGACGCAACGACTTTCAGCACACTAGAAACACCCCAGGCTCCGCACACGCCTGTGTCTGTCACGTCAGAACTGGGCACGTCAGCATTGCCTAGACCAAGCGCGCCCATCCCGGCCACACCTGACAAACCAGATGACGGTTGGACGTCCCCACCCACCGACGAGACGTACGACGGCGAGGGGGGTGCCTCTTTGTTACAAAATGGTGGAGCAGCACATCGACCACACGCCGGCATGCAAGCTAGAGTATAGTGCTCTCTGGCTCTCTGCTGCAGAGGAGCCTGCGTTTGTTGAGGATGCGCTGGACGAGCCAGCATGGCACAGTGCCATGGAGGCCGAGATGGAGTCAACTGAAGTGGGTGTTTAAGGTCAAGCGTGGTTCCGCTAGAATCATTTTGATGCACAAAGCTTGGCTAGTCACAAAGGGCTACATGCAGCGGCATAGGGTGGATTCAAGACAATTAGCAAGTTGGTAAATACAAATAGTTCATATCCAGTTTCGTTTGGGGGCATTGTGTTACATAGTGTACCATCGCGTTTGGGTCATTAGTGAGTTTAACAAAACATTTCATAGTATTGTGTACTTTCAGAGTGTTTAATCGATCGTGTTTCATCTTGTTTCATAAATTGATTTTAATAACTTGTTAAAATATATTCAGAAGTGGTCTCAATTTAATGTCCTCATCGTCATACTCACGAATATGCAAACGGATCATAAATTAGACACTTGATTCAAAAGATAAAATAGAATTAAATTTCAAATGATGAAAAAGCATGGGATAGTGGATCATGGCTGGAACACTGTGCTTACCTGTGGTGAAATAAAAAGCTGATGAACTATGAGCAGTACCATGCATGGCTTCGAATTTGCAAGCGATTCAAAGGGCTCTCCCATGCACGGAAGAATTGTATTTCTCTTGCTTTTACTCGAAAGAGTCTCTGGCTGGCCATCATCAAGCTAGGCTATCCATGTGTGGCTGTGTCCCTACAGATACTAACCGACTGACTAGGTGATCTTGGCAGCTAGCTCATTTTTACAATTTCAGTCACACGGCAGAAGATACGGCCGGTTGCTGGTTACTAGTATAGACGACGTATGTCCTAATACCAAATATGTGTGTATCTTTTTGGGGGGAGCCTTGGACCGTCGCCTTTCTTTGCCCGGTTGCCGGCCTGGGTAAATTCGTGCTCGCACAACTCCAGAGGGGTGTGCAGAAAGCAGTCCATACACTACGTTACGCAACTGACCAACATCAGCTAAAATTCCCAATGCGTCTCATTCCCGCAGAAAAATATATTGCTGTGTGGAATAGCCTATGACACACGGTTCGTTCACGTGCATGATGCCGCATCCTATCTAACTTGTACTCCCTCGGTAAACTAATATAAGAGCATTTAGATCACTATTTTAGTTATCTAAACACTCTTATATTAGTTTACAGAGGGAGTACCATGGTTTCTTGAGTGTTGTTTCTACCACCTGTGTACAAGGCTGTTATTTATAGAGTGTGTTAGTAGCGGCGAGCATCTTATTGGGACACACAGAGGCCGGGACGTGTAATGAAATGTTCCTTTATCAATCAAAATATCTCATGCACCTACTGCTGCGACTACTAAATGTTGGTCGCTGCTCAAAGTACGTAGTGGCTTGGCACTGTATAAAATTCAATAAAACTGCATGTACATGGCTGAGTACTTGCATTTGTAAAAACGTTCTATAGCCAATTGTTGTAGCCATAGCATATGCCTCTCTAAAAATGACCAGGAACGACCAGAAAAAAGAGAGCACGCGGACAGTGTCAGAATCTATTGACCTTCGTCATTAAAATCAAACCCAACTAAAATGGATGATGTGCGTAAATTAATCTTTTCTCTCTCGACTAATACTATGACAATAAGCATTTTATTTGGCGGCCCAAGGGAGGTTCTATTCTTTCAGTCCTCACCACATTTAATCACCATAAATCATACAAATCCGCATTTGTACACGAGTAATGGTACACCTATGAACAGGTAACCTAATTGCTGTGTGATTAGCCAAGTGGCATACTATGATTGGGGTTAGGGAAAAAGGGGGGGCCATCCCATTTAAGAGGATGTTTGTTTCCAGGGACTTATTGATCTAGGGACTTAAAAAAAGTCCCTATAAGTCCCATCTAAACCAATCAGGAGGGACTTAAAGTGGGCATTTGTGACTTTTCAGATAAGACTCTCAAGGAGGGACTTATAGGGACTTATAGTTGTAATATGGTCTTCTATTCCATGTTAAGTCCCAAGAACCAAACAGGTAAGGACTTTTTAGGAACTTATTGTTAGCACAGTCCCGTACGCCGAGTACTTTCTGGCGTACTTTGTACAACGCAATTCCGACAACCTGTGCTTTCGGTCGTCGATCACACGTGCACACAAGGTGGCTTCTTCCTGGAGATACGCACGTACGCTACACAGCAAGCAGGCACACACACAGGTGGATGGATTGCTTGATGCTAGTTACCACGTACTAGCTTGGTTAGCTTCTGGCGAGTAGACGAACACGCGCACGTAGGCAAAACAATACGAAGACGCGACTTGATGGCTACAGGGCCGTATCCGTCCTGAGATTTGTTATTGCTTTGCTCTCATCTAGTATTACAGGGGTATCTATGTATATATATAGTACATAGGATCAAACACTAGTACACGGCTACACAGTCCTAATCCTAGTACTATTTGGTGATTGCACCAAGTCCGAGGCGGACAAGGCCACACATTGTGGTTTATTCCAACAATCACCCCCCTAAACACGATGTCCTCACTTCACAGCTTGAACACCGATCCTTCGCCGTATCTTCACGAACTTCTGTCGTCCCAAAGATTTGGATAGGATATCTGCAAGCTGGTCGTCGGTGCGAACGTAGTTGATGTCGATCTTGCTTTCTTCCACACACTCCCTTAGGTAACGATATTTTGTATCGGCGTACTTGCATCTACCATGATGCACTTGATTCTTCCATAGAGAGATTGTAGATTCTTCATCAATGTTGAGCACCACTCGTTCCGGTTCCTTACCTATGAGGTCATCGAGTAGCCTTCCTAGGCAAACGCCTTGACACACCGCGGTTGCAGCTGCAATATACTCCGCTTCACGAGATGATAATGCGACCACTTCCTGCTTTTGTGATAGCCAACTTACCATGCTTTCTCTCAAGAAATATGCCACACCCGATGTACTTTTACGGTCGTCCACATCTCCTGCCATGTCGCTATCACTATAGCCAAGTAGCTCCACCATCGCCTTCTTCTTCTCTCTCAAATAGACACAACCGGAGTTTGATGTCGCTTTGATGTACCTGAGTATATTTTCCACAGCTGCCCAATGTTCAGTCGTGGGCGCTTCCATGAAGCGACTCACCATGCCAACAGAATAGGCCAAGTCCGGTCTTGTATTCATGAGATACATTAACTTTCGGGCCACACTTCTATACTCTGTTGCATCAACCGCGGGTGCTTCACTTTTCTTGCTTAGTATAAGACGAGGCTTCATCGGAACATGACTTGGATTGCAATCCTTCATGCCACAACTTTCAAGAACCTTCTTTGCATATGCCTCCTGGCATATTGTGATCCCCTCCGGATTTTGATGTACCTCGATCCCAAGGTAGTAACTCAAGAGCCCTAGATCAGTCATCTTGAATAGCTCCTTCATTTGTAGCTTCAAGTTTGCAATCACCTCTTCGTCTGCTCCTGTTATCAATAGATCATCCACATAGATGCCCACTAAGAGACCATCATTGCCTTTACCTCGCTTATACATTGCATGCTCTAGTGGGGCTTTCTCAAATCCAAGAGAAATCAATGTACGATCAAGCTTGATGCTCCATGACTGAGGAGCTTGTCGTAGCCCGTACAACGCCTTGTGTAGTTTCAATACCTTACGTTCCTCTCCTTCTTCGATGTACCCTGGTGGTTGCTTCACATACAACTCTCCTTCTAACTCCCCAGTCAAAAACGCGGAGTTCACATCCATATGATGTATCCTCCAAGATTCTTGAGCCGCGAGAGCTATAAGTAATCTCATCGAGTCCATCTTTGTAACTGGAGTGAACACTTCTTCGAAGTCCACACTTTGGTCTTGCACGTTTGCTTTAGCCACGAGCCTTGCTTTATGCTTCACCAAGTTCCCTTCGGCATCCTTCTTGATTTTGTACACCCACTTGACCTCTATGGCATTATGTCCGTTGGAAAGATCCACGAGTTCCCATGTATCGTTGTCTCGGATCGACCCCAACTCTTCATCCATAGCACGACGCCAACACTCCTTCATAATTGCATCTTCAAAATTTTCTGATTCCTCGATGTGCAAACATTGTTGCCCTTTACTCTTCATCTTCACCGAATTAATTTGAAACGCTTCCTCTGAAGAGATGTCCAACACACGGCGTTCTCGTGCTATCGAAGAAAACACACTTGCTTCTGAAAGTGCCAAATTCCCTGCTTCTGGCGTTGTTGTAGCTTCTAAGCAGCTATCTGGACTCTGCCTTAGTCCGTTTGGAGAGCGTGCAATACTAGCTGCGCAGCTCCTTATTTCTGGCATGCACATGGACGTAGATAGACTGCCCTCACTGGAAGAAACATTAGCTACACCAGCTTCTCCAGTTTCTGGGCTGCCAAATTCCAGCCCGTGAGCTGGGCCTTGCTCCTTCCTTTTCCTAGCCGACCCATCACGTGGTGGTCGTGGTGAAATCCCTTGTGGAGAGTATGAGGAAGCTACACCAGCCGCGTCCGTGACGTGCCTCGTCTCGCGCGGACAGGCTGGCTTGCTGCTCGTTGCGATGCAGGCAACGCTGCTACCATCTGGAGTCGCCATGCTGTCCTCTGACGCGACACTCGTGGGCCTCGTCGTTGCACTGTCCAACGCAGGGCGACGTTCGTGTGGTCCGAGTATAGCTCGCCGCATGTTGCGTTCTTCATCACGCCTCGTGACATGTTTTTCTGGTGATACGTCTTCGCCGTCTTCTAGCACAACTACAGCATCACGCCTTGCATCGTGGTCTTCTGGCGCCACAACCTCGCTTGCATTTACTGGCCTGACCACATCGTCATGCCTTGTGTCATGGTCTTCTGGCGCCAGGACTTCGCATGGTTCTACCGACAAGGATGCACTCACCGGACCTGTCTCCAGCTGATCGTGATCGTCTGGATCCTCCTCATCCACTAGCTCGCACATCAGCATCATATCCCCGTCGTCTCCTTCCTCGGCCATGAGCGCCCGCTGCTTCGGTGCTTCCTCGCAGTTAGCCTTGAAGTGACCGAGGAAACCACACTTATGACACCTCACTTTTCTGATGTCAAACTTCCTCCTCGGTGGTGCAGGCGCATCCTCATCGTCCGAGTCGGTGAAGTTCTTTCTCGCCGAGCGTAGCTTCCCCTTCCCCTTCTTTTTGCCACTGCTCGTGGATCCGCCTTGCTTTTCTTTCGACAGGGCGATCCATTGCGCCTTTGTCAGCATCAGGTGCTCACTTGCCTCTGCGTTGCCGAAACTCAGACGAATTCTCTCGTCGTGGGCCTTGAACCTTCCGACGAGATCCTCAACCGTGAGGGTTTTCAGGTCGAGACATTGCTCGATCGACGTGACAATCTGGATGTAGCGTGCCGGCGCGGCGCGCAAAAATCGTCGTACGATCACAACTTCTTCTAGGGTTGAACCATAGCTGCGTATGCCGTTGACGAGGGTCTTGAGACGGGAGGCAAACTGATCAACCGTCTCACTTTCATCCATCTTCAGACACTCGTAGCTTCTCATCAGGGACTGAAGGTGTGCTTCCTTGACACGGTCATGACCCTGGTGCAGGATCTTGATGGTCTCCCATGCCTCCTTCGCCGATTTCTTTCCGACGAGGTGTTGTAGCACATCCTTCGGCATGGCGGAGTAGATCGCCGTCAACGTCCGACGATCCGTCCGATACTTCACCGCGCCCTTCGCATACTCGTCGCCGCCGGGGTCGACGGCTTCCTAGAGCTCAGCCCCCTCCATCGCGACCTCCATGTTCATCGCCCATAGTGTGTAGTCCTCTCGATCCAGACGGGGGAATTGCGACACCCCCACCATCGGCATCGGTGCTACCGCTGCCGCCGCCACGATCTCCTTGCCTGTGTTCGACATGATCCTTCGATTGCTTTCTAAAAATCACGCCAATACACCAAGCTCTAGATACCAATTGTTAGCACAGTCCCGTACGCCGAGTACTTTCTGGCGTACTTTGTACAACGCAATTCCGACAACCTGTGCTTTCGGTCGTCGATCACACGTGCACACAAGCTGGCTTCTTCCTGGAGATGCGCACGTACGCGTACACAGCAAGCAGGCACACACACAGGTGGATGGATTGCTTGATGCTAGTTACCACGTACTAGCTTGGTTAGCTTCTGGCGAGTAGACGAACACGCGCACGTAGGCGAAACAATACGAAGACGCGACTTGATGGCTACAGGGCCGTATCGGTCCTGAGATTTGTTATTGCTTTGCTCTCATCTAGTATTACAGGGGTATCTATGTATATATATATAGTACATAGGATCAAACACTAGTACACGGCTACACAGTCCTAATCCTAGTACTATTTGGTGATTGCACCAAGTCCGAGGCGGACAAGGCCACACATTGTGATTTATTCCAACACTTATGACTTATAAGTTGGGACTAAAAAAAGTCCTAGGACTTATGAATCAAACAGGACCTAAAATAGGAGGGGGGGGCCGTTCGTTCGTAAGTGTAGCATTATTCTTTGCACACCCCATTATGCGCGGCGGGGCGGCATCCCATCGAACAAGCAAAGCGTCACCTTCCGTATTCATAGTTACATGCGCTCTGATCATGCACGTGCCGGCCGTCACGCATGCATCCTCCCGAAATTCGAATCAATTCCTTTATTTATTTATTTTTTGAAAATAAAAAGGTAGACAAGATTTACCTTATATATTTCAGAACAGGCAGCGAGCCTGAAGACTGAAAGGCCAATTACATGAGGCTTGTGAAAGCACCATGGTGCAAGGCCACAAGCAGCCTAGAAGAAGAAGAGAAAGGAGAGGAGGAAGGAGAGAACAGCCCGTAGAGGATGACAGAACTCTGTATTACAAACAGGCTACGAATGCCGAAGCGACGACTAGGTATCCATGGTTCGCGCCCACTCCAGCAGGTCCTCCTTAAGCCCACATCCGAAGCATATCAGCCACATAGAACCTGACGTAGTACTCTGTCCAACGCTTGTGATTGAACACGCGATCATTTCGGGCGTGCCATAGCGTAACAGCACAAGCCGCAAACATCACATTCCATTTACGCCGGGAAGCTAGATAATCAGAAGCAGAATGCATGAAAAGCGGCAGACTGTCATACCTTTCTGCCAAGGAGGATAGGTTCAGCCTATTCCAGATGTAACTTGCAGGCTCGCAGCGCAGGAGCAAATGATCGATGGATTCCAAGACCGGGAAGATATCACAACCAGCATGAGGGCGATTGCTAACCATTTCTTTCTGACCATGTTATCCCTCGTGTTTAGACGTTTCGAGCAAGCAAGCCAAAGGAAGACTCTACGCTTGATGGGAATTAACGCATCCCAAATCCAATGGCTTTTTTTTTAGAAAAGGAGGATGACCCCTGGCCTCTGCATCTGGACGATGCATACGGCCACTTTATTAATTATTCTCACAAGACCTTACAAAGTCATACAACAGTAAGACTAAAGCCACCGTCTAAGCAACAACTGTCGCTACACCTATCCAATTGATGAAGGGGCGCTGATAGCCCTGCCCTAATACCAAACAGACATCGCAGCCAAACCTAAACATCTAAGACCTGAGGTCCCAACCAGGACGCCTGCCTAGTATGGGGCACCTACCAGTCCGGCGTACTCCTCAACCAGGACGCCTGCCGGGTATGAGGCCGCCGCAGCCACCTGCCACGAGTCCGTCTTCAGAGCTGTACTGTTGCATCTACCGTGCCAGGTCTCTCTGCCATCGACGCCACCACGACGCCAGACAGCGTCGTCCTCCTGCGCGAGTCCATCCTCCCACATCGAACTCCGAATCTGCACTGCGCCACGCCGTCAAGATCCGTCGCCATCAATGTATGGATGAAGCACCGCTCCACCAAAGAAACCGTCCGCTGGTCCCGCGAAGCAAGGCGCGACACCAAGTAGAAGGCCAACCGCCACCACGCCACCAGCAGCCCCGCCACCAAGAGCTGTTCCCAGCCGCCGCCTTCAAGAAGGAGCACGACACCAGAGTGTCGTCGACGCCCAGAAGGGGAACAAAAGCTTTCGCCATAGCTCGAGGAGGAGGCAGTAGGGAGAGGATCCACCCCAAAGCCTCCAGGAAGGGGATCGGCGCCAAAGGCGTCTACTTTGGGGAGGCCGCCGCGCCAGCCAGGGGTTTCCCCCGGAACCCCACCCGCACGCCAGATCCGGCAAGCCGGCAATAGGGGACGCCGAAAGCAGCCGCCAAAGACCGACGCCAGTATGGATCGGGACAGATCGGAGCAGGGGCGGAGCTTCTACATGGAGCCATGACGGATTGCGAGGAGCCGCCACTGCGCCAGCGTCCGCAGCCCCCACGCCGCCCGCGCGGCCATGGGAGGCTGCCCACCAGACCCTGCCGGCGCAGCCCGCCACCGGCTGCACCGCGCCCACCGATCGGGGCCGTCGCCCCGGGGAGCCAAGGCCCTCCAACGGAGAGGAGGCGCCAGATCCCGCCGCCACCATCATTGGGGCCAAGCACCCTCGGAGGCCCTCAGGCAGCGGCGGAGGGAGGGTTGGAGAGGGGGAGACGCGGCGGCGGCGCTAGGGTTTCACACCCCTAAAGAGGAGCAGATGATAAAATTAAGGACCTGTTCTGAAGTCCTCCCAACTCTCCCAACTCCAAAAATTCAGCTTCTCAGCCTAGCTTCTCGCTCCACACAGCGATTCACGTCCGTTCTGCACCGAAAACAACTTCTCCATCGCCACCTTGGGCTTCCTGCGGCTGTAGCGCCATGTTGGGCTGGATGGAGATAGTTAAATGGGCTGCATGTGGCCCAAAATAAAAGGACAGGCGTGCTGAGCGTGCTTCCACGATGGAAAACTGGAGGACAGATATGAAACGAAGCGTTTTCTTCACTTGGCGGTGGCAGCCATTGTAATTTCAGCCAACTCCAAGCTTCAAAGGATTTCTGAAGCTGTGATTCCCTAGCTTCTCAAACTCCTTCAGATTTACACTAGGATCGACAAGGGCTTCTCGAAGCTAGCTTCCTGGAGCTAAAACGTTCGGCTCAGCTCCACATTTTCAGATTGTGAAGCGTGGAGCTAGAGGACTTCAGAACAGGCCCTAACTCGTACTGATCTTATTGACATGAATGGATGCAAAGCGCACATCTGGACTTTCAGCAATTGGCGTCACGTGAGCAAGGAGACTATGCAGAACAAGCAGCTCATTAACGTCCGTCCGGGAAAGGTTCGGATGCAGCTGAATATCCCAAGCATCCAGGGCGAACTGTGAGGCAACAGAGAAAAGTTGATCTCTGGCGAAAGAGTATAGCACAGAAAAGACATGCATCAGACGCCCAACCCCAGCCACTGATCCTGCGAGAAGGAAACCAAAACGCCAGCACCGATCGAACAACGTGAAGAAAACATGACCAGAGGTATGCTGTTTTTAAAACCCTTCCAGATGGCCATGTCTCTGCTACTAACTCCCGGTGGCAGGCCATTCTTTCAAAAGTGAGATGCAAATCATTGAAAGCAAGGTATATCCGTAGACTGCAAAACCTTGGCCACAAACTTGCATAACATAGCTTGGTTGTGTGCAGACAGGTCTCTCACCCCCAGGCCCCCTGCGTCCCGGGGAAGAATAACACACTCCCAGTCTACAAGACACTGGCCACCCTTAACCTTATTCTTACCTTGCCAGAAGAAAGCACGAATAATTCCCTCCGGTTTTTCAATGGACTCCCTAGGCCAGGGGAAGCAAGCCATAAAGTAACTTGGGATGCCAGCGAGAACATAATTGAGAAGCGTGATTCGCCCTCCCCATGAAAGGAAGGTGGCAAGCCAACCAGACAATCTGCGATCAACCTTATGTATAACAGGCAGGAGGAGCTCGTGCGTGATCTTATGTAAAGACAACGGCAACCCAAGGTAACTGCAGGGGAAAGAGGAGACGGTGCAACCAAACAGTTGGGCCATCTATGTCGCAACGTCATCCTGAACACAGAATTGTACCAAAGTACTCTTACTGTAGTTAATGCACAGACCCGAGAAATCAGAGAAGGCATTCAGTATGTTCTTGACAAGCTCAGCTTGTTGAATATCACCCCGAAAAGTAATCAATGTATCATCCGCAGACTGGAGAACCGGAAACATGCTATCCGCACCGAGAGGGTGAACCAAGTCACCAGCCTGAAAGCGAAGACAGCAGAGTCTCTGTAGGACATCGGCCACCAGGTTAAAAAGATACGGAGAGAGAGAATCTCCCTACCGAAACCCTCTCTTAGCAAGAAAATTGCTTGCTCGCTTTTACTAGGAGAACATGATCAACGGAGGAGTACAATAACAACAATAAGAGACACCTAATGTCGATGATATGTCTATTGGGATGGGATGCACCAAAATATTAAGAGTCGGATCCAGACTACACTCCGGTTCTTGTTTAGGGTCTTCGGTTCTTGTTTAGGGTGTCTACCAAAAAGAGATTGACCGATCTTCAGTTTTCTTTTTTATTTATTGTGCTTTTATTTTTTATCTTTTGAGTATCACCGGGGTAGGAGTTCCTTCACCTGAATATATTACTCAAAGTGGCCAAATTGCAGAGGAGTGATCCCGTTTATAAGGAAAACCGAATCGAAAACCTTAACAAATTGACCCATTTATAAGGAAAACTGTGCCGAAAACCATACAAGGCACGACCAAGCTAGTAAACATAAGACCATCACCACGAGAGACACAAGTAGATGTGGGGTGTCGTCGGGAGATCACAATACCAAGACTTTGTAAACAGCCTAACACATCGGCCCCCGTGGCACAACTCAGGAGCATCCACATTCCACAATCAACGAGTGTCATCCCAGACACAAACCTTGACTGGGGCTCCGCCACAGGAAATCGGAACGATAGCTAGGCATCTCCCGCCGATCTTGAGCAAAGATGAGCTTAGACAACACCAAGAGCACGAAGCTCGCCGCAACGCAATGTCAACCATGAGAGGGTCTTGAGCAACCATTACCAACTGAGCCGCATGAGAACACCACCACCGTAGACGAAGAGCTCCGATCAACTGAGACCATCCATGTTGCCTCAAGGCTATTGGCGCAGCCGAAGGGCAACGAGAGACCGAGTCAACACCCGGACGAAGAGTCACACGCAGCCGAGGCTACATGTGCTTTTATATGAGACAGAAGAGGCAGGGTCATGGCTGACTACAGCGGGCCCAACAGCTAGAGCTAGTTGTAGTCCTTGTTCTTTTCCTGGTGCTTTGTAAATGTGAAGCTTGCTAGCCTGTTGTGTTTTCTTCCAAATCAAAGGTCTGTTTTTGTATGTGTTCAGTTCAGACGTTGGTTCGTTGTGTGAGAACTAGGATGCTATAGAGTTTGCTACCCTGATTTTTAGATGCTGAACTGTAATCCTGGATATTTGGTTTCACTTGAAACGAAATCAGGAGCACGAGTTACCCAATTCAACAATAATAATAATATGTGATGGTCAAGGCTCTCTCTCTCTCTCTCTCTCTCTCTCTCTCTCTCTCTCTCAAAAAGCATTCATCCCGCATTATATATAAAGCCCAAATTATCAAACTGATACAAGGTGATGAGAAAACCCTTATGAGGTCATGAGAAAATTAAAATAGTAGCCAAGCGAGTGGGACAAGTACAAATAACCCAACACCAAGTATGGAAACAGGAGGCATCGGACCTAACAAGAGACCACCAAGAATATTGAACATGAGTCGCGCCGCCATGCGTAATCACCATCCACCTTAGCGCCGAACACATGAAGCTATCACCGGAAAGACCCGACTTGAAGCTGAGACAGCCCCCTCGGTCCACACGTGGAGTGCTGCTCAAGATAGGAGATAGCAAGGACCAAAAAGAGAGATCATAGCTAGGGACATGTGTATAAGATCGGAGAACACCAGAACAACCCCACATCAGAGTCGAGGATTCTACATGTGAGGTACATGGCATGCCCGAATCCAGTGGCGGAGGACGAAATTTTTTTGAGGTGGGGCGAACTTTTAAGCATAATTATTGTATGATGCAAAACCAAAATTCACTACGCCGTGACTACATTTTTTCAATGTTATACCCAATTAATTTGGAGAAAATTTCATAACCAAATTTGTCATCCATTTGATCAGGTTTAAAAAGAAAGCAATCAAAGCAATAAACTTCATTCATCGCAAAAAATGTCACCAATCACCGCATTGTTGTTGTAGATTGTACAACTTTAGCGAGCTCACCTGCCTGCCGCACAGAGCTGGCGGCTCCACTCAAATCGCCGCACAGAGCTGCCACATGGACATCAATTGCAACAATATACCGTACGGAGCAAGTACCTGCTGGCCGTCAGAAACGCGAGTACACGACCACGTCCCCGTGCTCCTGCTGGTCGTCAGCCTCCCAAGCGCGCTTGGCGCTCCTGATGGCCGTCATGAACGCAGGCCGCTCCTGGTGGCTGCTAGGGTTCGTGTCGAGGGGGAGCATGGCTTGGCGAGGACAAACGTAGGACTGGATAGAGCGAGGCTGGTTCAGGCCCTTCTAGTTGCTACGGCCCAATAAGCTGTCCAGGTGGGTGCAGTGTTCCATCACGGCCCAAAGATATTTCACGGTGATTTTTAACTGACTTTGTTTTTTTAGCGATCGATCAGGGCTGTATACGTATATGTATATAACAGTATCGCCAAAAATCAAGGTAGGGCGAGCGCCCAACCTCGCCCTACCGGGAGCTCCGCCCCTGCCCGAATCTGCTAGTCAACTGTAACCAAAAGGGACTCGGGCTCCAGGACAATACCCTCAAGAGAGTGATGACGCCACCCGCCATCGTTGTCGAGCACGAGAGGTCGAACAAGGGTTGTCATCCCAGAGCCCTCACATCAAGAGGAGATCCACAACAACGACCCTAAGAGGGATTCGTCACCCTCAGGCGTCGCCATCTCCTGCGATTGAGCATGGACCTTTCACTTGGGCCCTCACAATGGCCACCAGTGAAATACAAGTTGCTGACCCAACCCACAAGGATGACCACTGCCGTTAGCATCAAGCCAAGCAAGTTGCCATCGCGGAAGCCACGACAATACCAGGATCACCTCCCCCCGCCCCCCACCCGGTGGAACTAGCTGCACAACCTATCGATCTGGGCCCGCCGACCCGGCGTCCAAGAAGGAAATGTTACCGCCGCGAGAACATTCAACAACCGAAAAGTCGATACCTTGGCACGGACAACATGACATCGGAGCCGCCGCCCTCGAGCACTACCTTAGTCAGGATCAGACAACAACGATGGCCATCATGCGCAAAGGGAGTCCCTGGCTACGAGTGCGGGATCCCACCTTGATCGAGCCCCCAAACCTTGACAGGGACTGGAGACCAATGGAAATGAACAATACCACATGGCAATGCTGCGTCGAGGCAGCACCAACCGGCTGTGTCAAGATCTGAGTTGAATCCGTCCAATGGAGGTCTCTCGAGCCCCCCTGCACCTGTATCGAGCTCATTGCCTAAAGTCTGAACGCCCGGACGCTAGGATCCCTGCTCGCCGCCTACAGGGCACCACCAGCCGAAGGCACACAACCCAGCGCATCCGAGAGATGCGTCGGCAAGAGCCGGTCAATCAGGTCACTCGCAACTAGCAACCGAGGTACCGCTGAATCTGGGCCAAGCCCATACCCAATGTTGGAGCAGGGCCCAGCAAGCTAGGCATATAACATATATGCTTTGCTGCGAATCAACCTGTGGTTGGATGGTTAAAGGACTGATGTATCCCTAGCCCACCAGGACGACGAGACATCTAAGGTGACTTCGTAAATCTCAAGATGATATGCCGACTCATTCTCTCAGAGGTGCTCATAGAGATAGGGTGTGTGTGCGCGTTTATATGGGTGAGTTTTTGCACGTATATACTGTGTTCGAAAAAAAATTATATGCTTTGCTTTTTTAGCGCTAACGTAGAGATGCTTTACGACCAGATTTTTCGACACCCGGAGCATTACTTGTCGACGGCCGAAGCTGCCAACTAGCTAACCGACCAGCTTGACCGAATCTAACTTGAAGCCCGGAAGGAACACGCACGAAATAGACTGGGATGGCCGGTTTTTCTTATCACTTCTTCACGGTCTCGTGATTACGCACGAACAGGCAGCGGAAGACTCGGTTGCTCGCCACTGGCTGTGCAGATGTTTCTTACTCATGCTAGAAGTGAATCAACTACTCCGGTGGTTATGAGGCCAATCAGCATAGAGTCTTGTCTATCTTAGACTGCGGTGGAAGTAGCCAGTCATCGTTGCTCTTGCGCATGCTAAGTTGAGAGGTGGTTAAATTCTGAGATTTTTTACGATGCATCATACTACCAAATTGGAGATGTAGTTAGATCGGACGGTTGATATATATCGGCTTATAATTTTGTCGAAGACAGCTTCCTAATTTCCCCATCGGAAGATTTGTGTCTACAGGGCCACGATCGACTCAGTTCCCCGCCTCCCTACTTAATCGATCACAATTACATGCATGTGGACAGATGATAGGGATCAATCGAGTAGGAAAACAAAAATTAATTGATCGCCGTCGTACCTCAATTACACGCTACATGTATCAGTGCCGCAGCGCGCCCCTCGCCTCCTGTTGCACCGCCGCCGATGCGGAAGGTCGAGGAAGAGGACGATGCCACAACAGCTGCTCCTGATCAGCGTCTCCATTAATGAAGAAACTGTTTAGCCGGAAGCATGTCATGCAAAACTGCACTACGAGACATTAACCAATCGGCCTCAGAACGCCCCTGATGTACATTTGGATCTAATCAGTACCTAGTGAACATTGGCTTGACAGCACGACCGGAGGACGGGAGGAGAGCAGCGTATTCCCATAACGTACACCCTGCGGAGCCTCACGTTCATCTCCATCCCCCGCTTCTTCAGCAACGCAAGTGTCAGTTCCGACGAGGCGACGACCAGTCATCGGTCTAGGAGGACGGGTAGGTCATCTGCAGGGTCTTCAAGCGAGTGCCAGCGGTGCCGCGGTTTCCATGTTGGCTGGGTCCGCGACCATGCATGGAGCGCAACTTGAATGTCAGCTCCGGCGAGAGGTGTCTCATGCATGGACGAACCAAGGGAAAACTTGCTGCGGGATTCTATATAAAACAAGCTTTAGAAAAATAGTGCCACCGCTAGGATTTAAACGGACTACCTGTTGGTTGTGGCCATGACGCATAACCAGCTGAGTTGACTACCTGTTCTGTTTCATTTGCGGGTTAATTTGTATTCCTACCTTAGTAAATGAGAGAGAGAAAGAAAGACCACAACGCCTTTGACGAGGAGATAAGACCATTTGCTCCAAGTTTTTTAAAGAGCCGATGCAACGTGTTTTGCACTCCATTTTGCCTCTTTTTAGTAGTGATGAATATTTTCTAGAGAAATAAATGTTTGACTCCTATAGAATTCGAACAAAGGTCTTTTTCTCGTTTGTCATATCTCGGTAAATTCTTTTGTAATGAGCCTGATAATTATACGTACCACAAACCTGATAGCTTATGTACAAATATCGTCATAGCTTTTTTGACAAAAAAAACTAATGTAAACATACACTCGTTAACTTTTTTGTATGAATAGTATGGTAACTCACACATCACATATCTGATAACTTATGCACCAAGATCTTGCTAACTTCAGCGACCGGGGAGGGGGGAGGTGAGTTGATCAAATATACCTCGGTAACTTTTCTGCGAATAGCATGATAACTCACACATTGCAGACCTGATAACTTATGTACCCCTGTCCTGATAACTTTGGCGAA
>LR738709.1:618241855-618261156 GCA_902687465.1 Secale cereale | reverse complement strand
CTTTTTTTTTTTTTTGCCGAGAGCTCCTCTGATGTTATTTTTAGCTGAATTTTTGCAAAAAGCTTGAACATTTGATGAAGTTTCATGTCCCAAAACTGCAGATTTTTTCGACATTGTTTGATCATGTTTTTCAAAATTTTGCAAACTCGGGTGTACCTACACCCGAGAGTAGCCACAACTTTCCCCTTGGGAATGCCTGCTCTCGCGCGCAGCCACCACTCCTCTGTGCAGCTGCCAGAGTCATCCGGTATAGCAAAATGTGCCCCAATCGAAGACCTGATCAGACACCATAGGTGCTGGGTGAAACGGCAGTGAACGAATAGGTGTGTACAGTCCTCCGGCGCTGACAGACAGAGGGAGCAAGATGTGTTCGCAGGCCAACCTCTTCGTTCAAGATTATCGGCCGTCAGACACTTGCCATGGACAACCAACCACATAAAGCCTCGAGCCATTGTGTTACGGAGACAGCAAACAATGCAAGGCTAAGAGAGGAGAAGGTAGACGCAGGATGAGATTCGAGACGTGAAGACTTGCTGGTGATACTATTAATATAAAGGCACCCAAGATTGGAATCTTAGGTATAGCTAATTAGTATTGTCATGTACTACTCCATGACTGTATAGATAAATTGTATTCGTAGCTTGGTAAACTGTATCAAGTTGCATGTTGAGATCTGCGCCATGCATGTTACAATTTTGACTTTTGACATATTACTCATCTTAACCAGGCAATTTGGGTTAGATAATCTCAGTGAAGAACTAACTAGTACTACCTCCGTCTGGATTTATTGGCCCCATTCGTATTTTATGTCCAACATTGGCCTTAGATTTGACTAACAAATTATAAGTTGTATGTCACGAAGCTTATATTGTCAGATTCATATTTGAAAGAGGTTTCCAATGATAATATTTTTAGGATATACTCCCTCCGTCCGGAAATACTTGTCATCAAAATGAATAAAAGAGTATCTAGATGTATTTTAGTTATAGATACGTCCCATTTTGTCCATTTTGATGACAAGTATTTTCGGACGAAGGGAGTATAACTTATTTTCTGATAGTTAAATCAAAGATCAAAGTTTATACCCAGACTACAAGGAGGACTAATAAATAAGTAGTACGTATGTATTATCTAGGTATACATTGCACCAAATTCCAAGTTTGGATCTGCACTGACTTCCGGCCCTAAAAAAAGATTGGCTTCATATATATTACACATCTTGACCCGGCATTTGGGGTGGATCTCAGTGGAGAGAGACAAAAATGAATCGGTCAAGATTGTCTTTGAGTCTTGCGGCTGCCTTGTTTTGGAAGATACTGAAATGTAGATTTAAGTTTGAAACTTTCTATTAATCAGTAACAAGAGCTGATTTTTATGTACTCACCCTGCAGACATCATGTGAGACATTCAGAAAAGAGAGAAAGGTAAATCTTTCCGAAACACTTCTATCATGGCCGATAAGGGGGGCAACTATGGGACAAACATCTTCAGGCCATGGCGATTGGTTACTGAAATCATATATCATAGCAAGATTTGTAGATTGATGATCCCGCCTGCCGTGGGATAGGACATGGCGATTGGTTCCTCCCTATTTGCACCTGCTATCAATTTTGACAGAAAAAACTTGCATATAAAATATAGTATAATTTTCATTTCATTTGTTCTTTGATATATAACCACTTATGTGTGCGTGTTTATGCTTTTGGTTGTGTCCAAATTGCATGTGTTATTCCAAAATTAAAACGAGTGCCCTAAATAAAGATGATTTTATTTGCTTGGACATACATGGCGTCTCGAGCGTGTTCTCTTCTATTGTTCTGTTTACCAAGTCCATGAATTTCCCAAATCTTTTCTCTACGTTGTGCAATCATTGTAATCATCTAATTACCAGCATAAATGTATAGTACTCAATGTAGTTAATGGAATGCTAGATCTCTCTTACCTCTATTTAAAACAAATAATGCAAACATTTAGGTATTCTGTGGATTAAAAAGCGTGACTGGTTTGGATGTTAAATAAACCCGGTAAATGTGAGAAATTTGGATGCTAGATATTTTTATTATATGGATTAAAAAAATAAGAGCAACTCCAACCATAGTCCACTAATCTCCCTCCCCTAAAACCATTCTGGGCTCTCTCAACTTCCAACGTTTCATATACCTTGCTTGGAACTCCAACCATCGATGGTATGGGCGCCAGCAAGTCTACAATAGTCCCACTATAGAAAAGACACTTACTTGCTGCCCGACATGCCAAATCCAGCCGTTGATGCATGGGATGAAAGTGCAGCAGTGCATTCGATTTAGCATCATGCACATATCAGGTGAGGAAGGATCGTTCGCACAATAGTTTTGAGTCTACAAACCATTATGGAGTACATTTTGTCTACAAATTGTCTCCTTTTGTACTTCGTAGTGAAATATTTTCTTGAAAAAACATGAATACCTAATTGTGCATCGCCAACATAAAGGTGATTTATCATGACGTCCATAGCCTTGAACATAAAGAAAAAATCCCAAAAGTAAAAAAGTAATGAATAGCAGTTGTTAGAAAAGCGGAACTTGGGAGGGTTTAAGTATATAGGAGAGTCTAGAATAAAGTACAATTATGTGCCATGGTGCATAGTATCCATTGACCTTCAGTATAACCCTAGAATCTTCTAGATAATACACTTAGGGGATCAGGTTTAGTAAAGAGTTGATCAAATGGCCATATATATGTAGCGCTAGAATTTGCCATATCTCTACTGTCGGATCTGGTTCATCCAACAGCTGACGTCAAAGTTATTCGCACACACTCCGCAGTAGTGCTATTGATACAGATGTGGTGAATGCCCTTAGAGAAGTGAAATTTATTCTAGAGTGGAATACAAGAGGAAAGTGGAATACAGATTTATTCATGATACTCAACAATTTTCCTTCCAGATAAAAACGTACTACTTCACATATTATTCGATGTCATAGCATCTAACACACAATGTGCACATAGATGCATCACAAGAAGACGCGTTGACCATGCCACGCACATGCTATAGCTAGTTTCTAGGCCTCTAGGGTACGCATTTGGGTGCGGAGCACTCCTCTCTGCACGCTTTATCGCACATCTGGCCCGCCCCGTAATGACACCCGATGCAGTTTCGGGTGGTGCAGGAGAAGGCACATTTAAATAAGTTGGCAGGGTCGTTGCACTCGTCGCAGCTGTCCGTGCAGTTTTTGCTGGTCCTGCATTCCTCGATGGCGCTGGTCTTGCAGGAGTTGCAACGAACTTCAACGTCGCAGTACATGCTGCAGCTCGAAGGAATGGAGGCGTTGCAGGACAAGTAGCACTGCGAATAACAGTCTTTGCATGATATCGGTCCCGGCGACGGTGCCGGTGTTGGAGGGAACTGCGCCGGAGGTGGTGGTGTGGGGCTTGGCGGTGGCGGTGCTGGCGGTGGAGAGCCACGACAGCGCCCCAAGGAAGGCACGATCAGCATGGCGAGAACGGCAGCGACGGTGGCCGCCTTGAGAGCAAGAGCACCTGAACGCGGAGCCATTGTGTTGTGGACACAGCAACCAAGACTAAGGGAGATGGAGATGCAGGATTAGATTAGATGTGAAGACTTGCTAGTGCACATACGATGCCATTTATAGCCTAGTAGGCACCCAAGATTGGAATCTTAGGTGTTTTTTTTTTTTTGAAAAGGAGGTTAAACCTCAACATTTTTATTAATTATTTCACAAAGGTCTGACAAGAAAATACATAAATCCACCCGAAGCCACCACCCACACCTACAAACTCGATAATGTGAAGTGCTCTTACTCCCCATATTTAAAACCGGTGTCGTCACCGATCCACCCACATAACGTATCAGGGCCAACAGCTGGTGCAGCCTACCTAAAGCGCACACCACATGCACACGTTTTAGAAGGCGCCATCATCATCGGACCATTGATCCGTCTTCATGAGAGAAATCCGCATCATCCTTGCCTGGCTGACATCCGTGGACGCCACCATGGCGCGCAACGGGGCCACCGCCCTATGCTCGTCTGGTCCGACGCAAAGAATCAGGAAGATATGTCATGCGTAGCACCAGCCAACCATGCATGACTCGGCGTAGCACCTGTCGGCTAGGCATGACTTTACAGCTCCACCGATGCTCCGTGCAAGACGAAGCCGCTCCACCTCCTGCCTCTGTCTTCCAGCGCTGCTCCACAAACGATACTCCCAAGAGAGAAACTGCACCGTAGTGCCGCCATCGTCCGATCTGGAAGACCAGATCCTAGGGTTACCCCCGAAGCAGCACGATTGGGTCGACAACAGTTACACGATGGTGCCTTCATCAAGGTAACGACGCAAAACGCCCCCATCGCCCGCCCACAGCTCGGTTTTCACCGGCAACTATGTCTCCCCGACTCGTATCCGGGACTAGATGACGAATCTCAAGATCCGACCACCCAGCCGCAAGCCGACCACCTCAAACGGAAGAGATGATGACCACCACTGCTAGCTGCACCGGTCAGAACATATCTAACCGAAGGTGCCGCTAACGCAACCACCAGGCCCTCCACGTCGCCGCCGCTGCCGTCGCCAACCACAGCTCCGCCGCACCGGCAGCCAGCGTCGTCGTGCCAATCGAATCGGGCGGGCCTCCACACGATTCGGGGGCCCGCACAACCCTATAGCCACGGGAGAGATGTGATGTCCTCCGCCACCGCCGTCTGCCCCCGGGCTTAGACCGGCGGTGTCCCCAGCGGCGGCGGAGGGAGGAAATGTGGCTGGGACGCGCCCCGGGCGATGGCCTCCAAAGGAATCTTAGGTGTAGCAAATTAGTATAGAAAAAAAATTTGCAATTAGTTAAACTGTACCAAGTTGCAAGTTTTTTTTAGGGGTTACCAAGTTGCAAGTTGAGATCTGCGCCATGCATGTTACAAGTTTGACTTCACATATTATTATCATTAGTTACTGATCTTGACCGGGCAATTTGGGTTCGACAAACTAAGTGGAGGAGAAAAAACTGAGTTGTACCAGAGTCCTGACATCTGCCTTGTTTTGGAAGATATTGAAATGTAGATGCCCAAAAACTGTGGTTGTGTCCGCCAAGGTTACTGTGATGGGAATAGGGTAAATCAACTTCAGGACCATGGCAAGTTTTTCCTCCTTATTTGCAAGCGCTAGCAATTTTGGTACAAAAACTAATATGTGGTATGTATTTTTTGCAGCTAAAGTACATTTTAGTATAGTTCCTGAATAACCACTTGTGTGCGCGCGTGCTTATGCTTTTCCGTGGTGTTTAATATTTTGGTGTAATTTGAGATCAAAATGTTTGTCCTTAATAATTATGATGAAACTTCTTTTATCCTTGGTTGGACATGGAGTTTTCTATATCCATTTAAACCTCTTCCATTGTTAAATTCATGGAGTCCATGGACTTCAATCCACAAAACTTTTAGTTACTCTTTCATTTGTGAAAGCATGCAAGTCTCTAGTAATTAATAACCATCAAAGATATTGTACGCCTATATTTAATGGAATGGTAGATATCCTTGTAGAATGAGCCTCCCCCCTGCCTCAGCACCCTCTGAGGGGCGTCCTTTATCTGCAAAATAGACCACCCAGTAATCCAATGGCACACTAGTTTGATCACAGTCATTGGATCATTGATAGTTTTCTTTTCAAATATTATATCACTCTTACATCTCCATATAGTCCAGAAAATAGCAGAAATCCCAACAATCACAAGTCTCTTGTTCGGTGTAGGGAAGCTTTTTATCCAGCTTCCAAAGTGTTGGGATATAACCCCGTGGTATGACCCGCCCAGGAGGGGCCGGTTATGCCATTGGTGACTCAACAAAGAAGGCCCACGCAGGCCTAAGAAGACAAGATGAGAAGACCGGAGGCGGCTTACAAGCAGGCTCATTGGAAGCCAATGACCCGGAGGTGACTCAAGACCCAAAGGTGTGAGCCGCCCGATGGCAGCTTGCCTAACAAGGCAGGTCAACTTAGAGCTAGAGTCAGTTACGTTGTATGACCCAATCTGGACATCTGTAATTCACCGGGCCCCGACCTGTGTATATAAAGGCGAGACCCGATGACGGGTTAAGGACAAGTATCAATCGATCGATAGCTAGGTCAAGCAGATTTTTCTCCCTGTAATCGATATACAAGCTATATGGCAACAAGCATGAGTAGGCTTTTACCTCGTTGGTGAGGGGCCGAACCTGGGTAAACTCGTGTCTCTCGTCCCGCTCAACCCCTCCAAGCTAATAGCCATGACCATGGCCTCACACCTAAGTCCTTTCACAATGGCATCTGCCATGATAAAACCATGATAGTTGGCGCCCACCATGGGGCAAGGATACGGTGGTTTCGAGTTCTTGAAGGGCACTTTCTCAGGGCTTGAGGGATACGTCATCGGCAGGATGACCAAGAGCAGCCGTGGATAGCTCTATATCGACGATGTTGGCTGGGGCCCTAAGGCCGACTCAATCGAGTATAGGTACCGGGTTCCCTTCGGCGGAATCCACGTCTTCATCGGTAAGATCGGCGACTCTATGCCTGAGCTGGACATCTTCCCCGGCCTCATGCAACCCACCTGGTGTCTACCCGGTCGGAAGCATGTTGTCATCGGCTTCATGCAAGGCTTGGATTTTGCGGAAAATTCTGCGTCTGGTGAGCCAACTCTTATTTATTCAGATAATGAGTCCACTGGAGAGATGGAATCAATCTGCCAGCTTCATGATGGCGGGCTCGGGGGCTATTCCGATGGTAACAACATTTCGTATCCTTATGAGCCGCCGAGCAGGGCCGCTATCTTTATGGCTGGCACGCAGCTGATGGTGAATTCATCGACGGCGACTGCTATGACATCCGATTCAACTACTGCAGCGACGACAGGAACGAACGGGTCAGCACGACTGCTGGCTCAATTTTTTTAGCTTTTGAACACTCTGACAACTTTGTTAGCAGGATAAGTGACTCCGGCAAATCAAGTGCAACATAATGCAGAAATAGCAAAAATGCGAGACGAGGTAGCCAAGGTTCAAGAGGATATTAGCGCGAAAAATGTCAGGATGGCAACAGAACGGGCCTCGTTTGAGGCTGAGCCACAATGGATAAGGGTGGTGGCTTTCCGGTTAAATTTAGATTAGAATGCATCCAATGCTGTGTTGCGGAGGAGATATCATAATCGCCTGCCTTCACAGTTTGAGGGACGGAATCTCTTCAATGCGCCCAGAGCAGGAATGAGTAACCCGCCTGGCTTGACCCGGGATGTTGAGGCGCCAGGGTTCGGGGCGACGGTCCAGCCTCATCTGCTAGACCCGCCTCGTAGGGATCCAACCCCGCCCCAACGGTTTCCAACACCCTCCGGCCATTATTCTAACCCGGTGGATAATATGATAGCCGCGGCGGCACGGCTGGCAGCCATTCTTATTGAAGGCGAGTCACCGGTGGCAGTAGAGACCCGAAATGTGGTGAATCTTCTTCAGACGGTAGTGGCACAACATGCGGCTTATTCATACAGCCGTGATCGAGTTCATTCAACCCCTCGACCGAGTCGAAGTTATAGCAAGCATGTTGAGTCGCCCACAGTCTCCAGTAGTGAGGAGCGTCGTAACCCACCCTGTGGAGATAACCCTGTTGGAAATATGCCATAGAGGCAATAATAAAAGTATTATTATTATATTTCCTTGTTCATGATAATCGTCTGTTATTCATGCTTGAGTTGTATTGTACGGAAACAGCGATACATGTGTGAATACATAGACCACAATGAGTCCCTGGTAAGCCTCTAGTTACCAGTTCGTTGATCAACAGATGGTCACAGTTTCCTGACCATGGACATAGGGTGTCAGTAATAACGGGATCACATCATTAGGAGACTGATGTGATGGACAAGACCCAATCCTGAGCATAGCACGAGATCGTATAGTTCGTAATGCATAAGCTTTTCGGTGTCAAGTATTTATTCCTTAGACCATGAGGTTGTACAACTCCCGGATGCCGTAGGAATACTTTGGGTGTGCCAAACGTCACAACGTAACTAGGTGGCTATAAAGGTACGCATCGGGTATCACCGAAAGTGTCTGTTGAGTTGGTACGAACCGAGACTGGGATGTTGTCACTCCGTATGACGGAGAGGTACCTCTGGGCCCACTCGGTAAGACATCATCATAATGAGCTCAAGGTGACTAAGGAGTTAGTCACAGGATGATGGATTACGGATCGAGTAAAGAGACATGCCATGACGAGATTGAACAAGGTATCGGGAATACCGACGATCGAATCTCGGGCAAGTACCGTACCGATGGACAAAGGGAATAACATACGGGATTGAGTGAATCCTTGACATAGTGGTTCATCCGATGAAGATCATCGAGGAACACGTGGGAACCAACATGGGTATCCAGATCCCGCTGTTGGTTATTGACCGGAGAGTGGTCTCGGTCATGTCTACGTGTCTCCCGAACCCGTAGGGTCTACACACTTAAGGTTCGGTAACGCTAGGGTCGTAGAGATACATGCACGTGGAAACCCGAAAGTTGTTCGGAGTCCCGGATGAGATCCCGGACGTCACGAGGAGTTCCAGAATGGTCCGGAGGTAAAGAATGATATATAGGAAGTCCAGTTTCGGCCATAGGGTGAACTCCGGGGGTCACCGCGAGTGTCCCGGGACCACCGGAGGGGTCCCGGGGGTCCACCGGGTGGGGCCACCCATCCCGGTGGGGCCCCTGGGCTGCGTGGGGGAAGTGGCCAGCCTCTGGTGGGTTGGCGCACCACATGGGCCCCCCTCCCCATGCGCCTAGGGTTGAAACCCTAGGGGGAGGGGGCGCCCCCTTGCCTTGGGGGGCAAGACTCCCCCCCAGGTCGCCGCCCCCCCTTGCAGATCCCATCTGCAGGGGCTGGCGCACCCCCTGGCCCCCTATATATATGTGGGGGGGAGAGGGCAGCCGCACCCAAGTCTCTGGCGCCTCTCCCCCTCCCGTCACACCTCATACTCCCTCCGCAGGGCGCCGGCGAAGCCCTGCAGGATTCTCCACTGCATCCACCACCACGCCGTCGTGCTGCTGGATCTCCGATGACCTCTCCTCCCCCCTTGCTGGATCAAGAAGGAGGTGACGTTGCTGTACCGGACGTGTGTTGAACACGGAGGTGCCGTCCGTTCGGCGCTAGATCATCGGTGACGAAGAACGAGAAGAGTACGACTACTTCATCCACGCTTCTTCGAAAGCTTCCGCTCGCGATCTACAAAACGGTATGTAGATGCACTCTCATATGCTCGTTGCTAGATGTCTCCTTAGATGGATCTTGGTGTAAGCGTAGAAATTTTTTGAATTCTGCTACGTTCCCTAACAGTGGCATCTGAGCTAGGTCTTATGCGTAGCATCTTGCATGAGTAGAACACAAAGCAGTTGTGGGCGTTTGAGTTTGCTCAATTTTCTTGCCGTTACTAGTCTAGTCTTGATTCGGCGGTATTATGGGATGAAGCGGCCCGGACCGACTTTACACGTACGCTTACGTGAGACTGGTTCCACCGACTGACATGCACTAGATGCATAAGGTGGCTGGCGGGTGTCTGTCTCTCCTACTTTAGTCGGATCGGATTCAATGAACAGGGTCCTTATGAAGGGTAAATAGAAATTGACAAATCACGTTGTGGTTTTGGCATAGGTAAGAAACGTTCTTGCTAGAAAACCTATAGAAGTCGCGTAAAAACTTGCAACAACAATTAGAGGACATCTAACTTGTTTTTGCAGCATGTGCTATGTGACGTGGTATGGCCAAAGAAAATGTGATGAATGATATATGTGATGTATGAGATTGATCATGTTCTTGTAATAGGGAATCACGACTTGCATGTCGATGAACTTGACAACCGGCAGGAGCCATAGGAGTTGTCTTAATTATTGTATGACCTGCGTGTCACTGAATAAACGCCATGTAATTACTTTACTTTATTGCTAAACGTTAGCCATAGTAGTAGAAGTAATAGTTGGCGTGACGACTTCTTCAAGACACGATGATGGAGATCATGGTTTCGAGCCGGTGACAAGATGATCATGGTGCCCCGAAGATGAAGATCCAAGGAGCAAGATGATATTGGCCATATCATGTCACTTTAATTGATTGCATGTGATGTTTATCATATTTATGCATCTTGTTTACTTAGAACGACGGTAGTAAATAAGATGATCTCTCACTAAAATTTCAAGAATTGTGTTCCCCTAACTGTGCACCGTTGCTAAAGATCGTTGTTCCGAAACACCACGTGATGATCGGGTGTGATAGGTTCTAACGTTCGCATACAACGGGTGTAAGCCAGATTTACACACGCAATACACTTAGGGTGTGTTTGGTTGCATTCTCAACTCAACATAGTTGTTCACTCTCCATGCATGCTCATCTCAACACCCCTCTTCATGCATGCTCTCCTCATGCATGCACCTAGTGTATTTGTGTTAAGCTTCTGTGGGCTCATGCACCCTCCATACACTCTACCAAACACCCAAAAGTGGGTCGAGAAGGGAACTTTTGCTCTCATGCACCCTCCATACACCCTACCAAACACACCCTTAGGGTTCACTTGACGAGCCTAGCATGTACAGACATGGCCTCGGAACACGGAAGACCGAAAGGTTGAACACGAGTCGTATAGAAGATACGATCAACATGAAGATGTTCACCGTTGATGACTAGTCCGTCTCACGTGATGATCGGACACGGGCTAGTCGATCGGATCGTGTATCACTTAGATGACTAGAGAGATGTCATTCTGAGTAGGAGTTCATTAAAATTTGATTAAGATGAACTTAATTATCATGAACTTAGTCTAAATTCTTTACAATATCTCTTGTAGATCAAATGGCCCACGCTCAAGTATCCCTCAACTTCAACGCGTTCCTAGAGAAAACCAAGCTGAAAGACGATGGTAGCAACTATACGGATTGGGTCCGAAACCTGAGGATTATCCTCATAGCTGCCAAGAGATCATATGTCCTTGAAGCACCGCTAGGTGATGCACCCGGTCCCGATGCGACCCAAGAAGTTTTGAACGCCTGGCAGTCGCGTAGTGATGATTACTCCCTGGTTTAGTGCGGCATGCTTTACAGCTTAGAGTCGGGGCTCCAAAAACGTTTTGAGAACCACGGAGCATATGAGATGTTCGAAGAGCTGAAAATGGTTTTCCAAGCTCATGCCCGAGTCGAGAGATATGACGTCTCCGACGCATTCTACAGCTGTAAGATGGAGGAAAACAGTTCTGTCAGTGAGCACATCCTCAAGATTTCTGGATTGCACAACCGCTTGTCTCAGCTGGTAATGAATCTCCCAGATGAAGCGGTCGTTGACAGAATCCTCCAGTCGCTCCCACCAAGCTTCAAGAGCTTCGTGTTAAACTTCAATATGCAGGGGATGGAGAAGTCCATTCCCGAGGTGTATTCGATGCTGAAATCAGCGGAGGTGGATATCAAGAAAGAACATCAAGTGTTGATGGTCAGTAAAACCACTAAGTTCAAGAAAGCAAGGGTAAGAAGAACTTCAAGAAGGACGGCAAGGGAGTTGCCGCGCCCGGTAAGCCTGTTGCCGGGAAGAAGCCAAAGCATGGACCCAAGCCTGAGACAGAGTGCTTTTATTGCAAGGGAACGGGTCATTGGAAGCGGAACTGCCCCCAAATACTTAGCAGACAAGAAGGCCGGTGATGTCTACACATGCTTCTACTCTTGTAGACTATGTTGGGCCTCCAAGCGCAGAGGTTTGTAGGACAGTAGCAATTTCCCTCAAGTGGATGACCTAAGGTTTATCGAACTCAGGGAAGTAGAGGTTGAAGATGGTCTCTCTCAAGCAACCCTGCAACTAAAATACAAGAAGTCTCTTGTGTCCCCAACACACCTAATACACTTGTCAGATGTATAGGTGCACTAGTTCGGCGAAGAGATGTTAAATGTCAAGTGATATGGATGGCAAAACAAAGTAATATAAATATGTAATAAAAAGTGCAGCAAGCAAACAAGTGGTAAACGTGAGCACAAATGGTATTGCAATGGTGGAAACAAGGCCTAGGCTTCATACTTTCACTAGTGGCAACTCCCAACAACATTAACATAATCGAATCACATGATATTTCCCATAAAACATGCAAAGGGGACGCACTCGGAGGTCATTCCTTCGTGGTCAAAAGAGGACGAGAATTATGTAGGGCTACAAAAGCACACCTCAAAGTTCGTAGTTCCCAATCTAAGGATTTCCCAATGTCACCGCGGCCATCCAAAGAGAGTCCCACAATCACCATAACATATCTAAAGGATAGTCAAAGACAAGCACCAAGAGACTCTCAATCTTCAATCAACACACAAGAGAGGAAATCACTCATGAAAATACTTTTCTAATCCATGTCCAATAGACCGCTGTCACCTTGGTCTCGGGGATTATACTAGATAAAGACAAGTGAGTACATCAATCCAATACATAGAGGAAGGGGAAACATCATGGGATCTCCCTAGATTAACATAGCCTATGATCACAACGAAGATCACATCATGTGAGAGAGAATTGACCACATAGCTACTGGTAAGAACCTCAGCCCCGAGGAGGAACTACTCCCGCATCATGGAGGGAGGAAGCAACGTCGATGGAGATGAATCCGGGGGCAATTCCCCGTCCCGGCAGGGTGCCGGCACAGGAATTCTGGTCCCCCGAAGCTTGATGGCGATGGCGGTGGAGATCGGAATCGCATCTGGAGAAAAGGGGTCCGGAATCAGGGTTTCTGCGAGACGCTTTAAATATATGCCAAAGGGGGGCATCGAAGGAGCCTCGGGGGGCCCAGGCGCCCCCCCGGCGCGGCCTAGGGGGGGGCGCGCCCACAGGGCGCCTGGAGCCCCTGTGGGTCCCCCCCGGCTATAGTTTGGCCTCACGGTAGCTCCTGGAACGCTGATTTTTTATATATTTTTCTGGATTTTTCCTGACAGTTCTCGTAATGTGAAAACCTGAAATACAAAAACAGCCAAAAACAGAAACTGGCACTGGGGTGCACTGAGTTAATAGGTTAGTCCAAATATGATCAAAAGTGTATGGAAGTGTATAAATATCATAGCAATATCACCCAAAAGAGGCATGGAGCAAGCAGAAATTATAGATACGTTTTGGACGTATCAACATCCCCAAGCTTAATTCATGCTCGTCCTCGAGTAGGTAAATGATAACAAGAATAATTTCTGTGGTGACATGCTATTAACCATATAGGACTTACTCATAGTCATATGACAAAAGCTTACTGAGACAATGAATCTGTAGTAATTAACTTGCCTCATGAGAAAATCACAAAGGACTGAAGGTTTTACAATATGATACTGAAACATCAAATAGATTTGTAATGAGCATGGTGTGCAAATATGATAAAGTGATATCTCGCTTGCCCCCTTTAGTGAAGCAAAACATAAATGCAGGGGCACCTCCAAGGTTTAAGTGATGACTAGATACAATGATTTCAGAATAAACGATATCACAATCATGCAAAAGACAATGCTACTTTGGGACAATGCACATTACACTCAGGATGACAATCATGCTCTCAGTAGTTGGTGCTTTAAAGGAAGGTGGAGACTCTCGAACCGTGGCTTTTGTTGGCAAGGTTGAAAACCCGTAGTCGGAAGCAAAGACAAAACATGTACCTGAGCTCTTGGTTTTAAAACAGAGGTAATAATTTATTTATTTAGATCATGCATGTTTCGTCAACGAATGCTAGCAGATAACTCAATCACTTCTTGAGATGGACAAGTTTCGAGGAACGGCTCCCGAATGAGGACGATCACATCCTCTTAATCTCCTTTGTTTATCACTGCCAAAGTTTTCTGATTTCTCATGAACAAAGCGTGAAGGAGGGTTTGTTTGTTATATTATCTTTTTGAGCCGGGCGCACTCAATGCCAGTTCCTTCTCGTATTATGGGTTTGCACATTATACATGCAATCCCGGGGTGAAGCTTGTCCAACTTAAAAAGATCATGAATTAACTACTACTTCCTCATGAGCTAAAACAGAGGCACAAAATAGAAATGCTTTTTTGAATAATTTTGAGATAGTACATGAAAGTCTTCGTTAGGAATGGCAGGTAAATACCATGTAGGAAGGTATGGTGGACTCATATGGCATAACTGGTTTAAAGGAATGGGGATGCACAAGCAGTCAGTCCGCTTAGTACAGGTGAAGGTTAGCAAAAGACTGGGAGCGACCAACTAAGAGAGCAATGACGGTCATAATCATGCAGAGCGACAAAGCAACATTGAATCAGGCATGGAAGTTATATCGCTACTCAGAAATAAAAGATCATCAAGGCTTGACAGACTTTCTTTACAGTCTTAAATATGCGTGAGCATACGCCAAGTCAATCAAAATAAATTCTCGAAGGAAGATATTACTAAACCATACCACATCATAGGCAAACAAATCATGTTGGTACTCCAATAACACATTGGGAATCCCCCAGCTATTTGAGACTAACCATAAGAAAACCTGAACTACTAAGCGCCATCATGCACGTAGCATCTTTATCATAGACATATTAACCAATGCAACGGAAGCAAACTCTCTTAATAAGATAAGCATGATAAATAAAGAGAGTTCAAGCAACCAACTAAACAAAAGCTCTCTGAAAAGATAAGCATGAAAACTGAGAGCTGAACATGATAGTAGCTATTAAAAGACAAAGAACACACACAGCAAAGATAGTCATGAAAATTCTATGTTATGTTCTAGGTAGAAGTGGAGCGTGTTTCTCTCCCACATAAAGAAAGCTGAGTTCCGAGTCGTTATGAAAAGCTAAAGAAAACTAAAAAGGAAACTAAAAGCAAGACGCTCCAAGCATAGCACATAACACATGAAGTGATAAAAATATAGTGGAACGAAAGACGAACTGATAATGTTGATGGAGAAGGGGATGCACGGGGGCATCCCCAAGCTTAGACGCTTGAGTCTGCTTGAATATTTCTTGGGGGTGCACGGGGGCATCCCCAAGCTTGAGCGCTTGACACTCCTGAATCTTTTTATCATCTTCCCTCGCACACTTGAAAACTCCCTTCATACATAACTCATTATAATCTGATTAGCGAGGTTAGTACCCTTAATAAAATAATTGCACCTTGCTGGAAATAAATATATTCTTGAAGTTCTACTGTTTCTCAAGATTGCCAAAAGGTTTTTGCAAAGAAAAAGCAAGCTCTTGATTTGCAAAATGAAGGAAAGGCAAAACAGGACAGAATCTGTGAAAAATAGAACAGCAGGAAGTAATTGATTTGTTCGGGGCACTTCTGCAACTCAAATCAAAAAACTCAGAACAGAAGCACGAAAGACAATTATATAGAGAACGCTGTCGAAAAAATTCAGACCAAAAAGATGATCTGGTGATTTTATACGAATTTTTCTATCCAAAGACAGAATCTGTTTCCTGGACAGCACCTCACAACTTTTGAACTTTCTAGCAATCAGAGGCTGTACTTGGCACAAATATGAAAAGCAAAGATACAATGATGATGCTACTGTAGTAAAAAACATCAAGACACAACAAAAGCAAAATATAAACATTTATTCATGTGGGCTGCCTCCCAAAAGCGCTTTCTTTTATGCCTTTAAGCTAGGCATAAGACTTTAATGATTCTCTTGTAGGAATAAGAATTGAAGAACAAAAGAGAGCATCAAGAAGCAAATACTAAACACATTTAAGCCTAACATGCTTCCTATGCATAGGAATATTGCAATAGAATAATTCATTGAAGCACAAAGCAATAAGCATAGGAAGATAAAACAAGTGCAGCTTCAAAACCTTCAACATAAAGAGAGGGAACTTCTTATTATTGAGATATTTAGAACCAAGCCTCCCTCTCTCATTATAAATTTCAGTGGCATCATGGATGAACTCAACAATATAAGCATCACATAAAGCATTGTTACCATGATCCACATGCAAAAAGGTACTCTCACTCCCCACATAAGCATAATTTTTCTCATTGGTAATAGTGGGAGTAGGACTATCATAAACAACTTGAACACTATAGATTAGTTGTATATCAGGAGGGTGGTGTTCAACAAGGGAGTAATTCCTTTCATGATTATGACAAGTTTCATAAGGATAATTTCTCCTTATGTCATAGGTACCTTTATAATCACTATAGATTGGAGTTATAACATCATCATGGTAGAGAAGAGCATTATCATTGCTAGCAACTATATTTGTAAACATGTTGTCTTTATTCTTACTAGCAAGAGAATTATCAATTATCACATCACTAGTGGGGATAGGATTTGCAATCCTATCATCCCCAAGCTCAGAGCTTCCCATATCTTCACTTTCAGAGTTGGTAACAAAAAGATTTTCAAGATCATAAGTAGCATTATCATCATTTTCCCAATCACAATAAGTAACATGCATATCATAATCAAAATCATCTTCAATAGTACCTACGGACGTATCATCAAGATGATAATTAAGGCAATAAACTTCACCTTCTTCTTTAAACTTACAACCGTTAGGATAAAAGTTGATGGGAGGAATATGCTCAGGCCAGGTTGATACCCATTCTTCTTCTTTCTTGCTCCTCTTCCTCCTCCTCTTCTTTTTCTTCTTCTTAACCTTAGGAGGGAGTGGTTGGAGATGAAGCTTCTCCACATATACTGGTTTATCATTAGAAACAATAGGGGAAACTTGGGAGAAACTCTCCTTTTTATTAGCAGAAATATAAGAGACATTTTTATACTTTGGTAAAGTTCCCTCCTTTATAATCTTACCTATGTAATCATTTTCATGGCAATTAACAACACAATAGAGATGGCAATTTTGCAAAGTGTTTTTTATTCCTATGGCATTAACATCTAGCCATGAAGTCTTTTCTGATAACTATTCACACATCAAAAATAACATAAGCTCATCATAAAGATCAGAGGTGATCATGTTATAACACAACCGGTTAACAGTTATGTTTTGAAAGTTCATGCATTGAAAATTAAAGTGACCCTCTATACGGCAAAGTTCACAAGTAAAAGGATAAAGGTCACACAATTCTCTAGCAATCTCATTTAAATCTCTGACCCAAGTGATTGTTCTTTCATGCTTATGTTGCTTACAATACTTCTCTTCTTCAATCATAGGCCTTTCACAAGGTCTATCCACTCCACAAAAATTAACATGCTTATATAAAACTTCATTTTTAGGAATTGGATCATGCATGTTGAAATCATCATGAACAATTTCATTTTCTTTGCAAGTCTCTTTAAAAGGTTTATTATACTTGATCCAATCCTCCTTAGGCATATTAAGATGTGAAGCAAAAGATTTGAGGAAATCAACAAGGAGTTCAGAATCAAGCCCAAACTTAGCACTAAACTTATTAAAACTTGTAGTTTCAACAAAGTACTTAATGCAATCATACTCATAAATTATACCTGACTCTTTTCCTTTGTCGATCTCCCAATCTTCAGTGTTGCGTTGAATTCTTTCAAGGAGTTCCCATTTAGCATCAATCTTTTTGTTTGTGAAAGAACCCATAGAGGAAGCATCGAGCAAATCTTTATCCTGTCGAGAGAGCCTCACATAGAAGTTAGTAATAATCATATCTTTGGGGAGCCCATGGTTAGGACATTTTAGCATTAACGTTTTAAGTCTCCCCCAAGCTTGAGCTATGCTCTCTCCGTCATGAGGATAGAAATTATAAATATAATTCCTATTCTCATGGACTTCATGAAGAGGATAAAACTTGGAGTAAAAGAGAGACTGGATCTCTTCCCAATCCAGCAGGTGAGAGTCATCTAGTAGCCTATACCATTCCAATGCTTTTCCTTTCAGTGACAAGGCAAATAATTTCCTCATGACAAACTCCCTTGATACACCTGCAAGCTTAAATAATGAACATAGTTGTGACACATATAGCAAGTGTTCACCGGGATGTTTGTCTCCTGCATAACGATTAGCCAAAACATAATCGGTAATACCAGCTGGTATTTTATAGGGCACAATTTCAGTAGGGGGAGGAGCAACCACCACAGGTGTGGGGCGTCTTCCCGCAAGCAACGATCCAATAGCACGGTTTTCCATAAACATAACTAGTGAAATAAAAACAAGAAACAAAAAGATTTAATTGCAAGATCTAAAGATATACCTTCAAGCAATCACCTCCCCGGCAACGGCGCCAGAAATAGCTTGATGTCTACACACGCTTCTACTCTTGTAGACTATGTTGGGCCTCCAAGCGCAGAGGTTTGTAGGATAGTAGCAATTTCCATCAAGTGGATGACCTAAGGTTTATCGAACTCAGGGAAGTAGAGGTTGAAGATGGTCTCTCTCAAGCAACCCTGCAACTAAAATACAAGAAGTCTCTTGTGTCCCCAACACACCTAATACACTTGTCAGATGTATAGGTGCACTAGTTCAGCGAAGAGATGTTAAATGGCAAGTGATATGGATGGCAAAACAAAGTAATATAAATATGTAATAAAAAGTGCAGCAAGCAAACAAGTGGTAAACGTGAGCACAAATGGTATTGCAATGGTGGAAACAAGGCCTAGGCTTCATACTTTCACTAGTGGCAACTCCCAACAACATTAACATAATCGAATCACATGATATTTCCCATAAAACATGCAAACGGGACGCACTCGGAGGTCATTCCTTCGTGGTCAAAAGAGGACGAGAATTATGTAGGGCTACAAAAGCACACCTCAAAGTTCGTAGTTCCCAATCTAAGGATTTCCCAATGTCACCGCGGCCATCCAAAGAGAGTCCCACAATCACCATAACATATCTAAAGGATAGTCAAAGACAAGCACCAAGAGACTCTCAATCTTCAATCAACACACAAGAGAGGAAATCACTCATGAAAATACTTTTCTAATCCATGTCCAATAGACCGCTGTCACCTTGGTCTCGGGGATTATACGAGATAAAGACAAGTGAGTACATCAATCCAATACATAGAGGAAGGGGAAACATCATGGGATCACCCTAGATTAACATAGCCTATGATCACAACGAAGATCACATCATGGGAGAGAGAATTGACCACATAGCTACTGGTAAGAACCTCAGCCCCGAGGAGGAACTACTCCCGCATCATGGAGGGAGGAAGCAACGTCGATGGAGATGAATCCGGGGGCAATTCCCCGTCCCGGCAGGGTGCCGGCACAGGAATTCTGGTCCCCCGAAGCTTGATGGCTATGGCGGCGGAGATCGGAATCGCGTCTGGAGAAAAGGGGTCCGGAATCAGGGTTTCTGCGAGACGCTTTAAATATATGCCAAAGGGGGGCATCGGAGGAGCCTCGGGGGGCCCAGGCGCCCCCCCCC
>LR738709.1:618190049-618241738 GCA_902687465.1 Secale cereale | reverse complement strand
CCCCCCCCCCGGCGCGGCCCAGGGGGGAGCGCGCCCACAGGGCGCCTGGAGCCCCTGTGGGTCCCCCCCGGCTGTACTTTGGCCGCACAGTAGCTCCTGGAACGCTGATTTTTTATATATTTTTTCTGGATTTTTCCTGACAGTTCTCGTAATGTGAAAACCTGAAATACAAAAACAGCCGAAAACAGAAACTGGCACTGGGGTGCACTGAGTTAATAGGTTAGTCCAAATATGATCAAAAGTGTATGGAAGTGTATAAATATCATAGCAATATCACCCAAAAGAGGCATGGAGCAAGCAGAAATTATAGATACGTTTTGGACGTATCAGCCGGCAACGTCAAAGGTATATGTGATATACATTGATGTGTACCTTACCAGCGCTCGTAGTAGCTCCTGGGTATTTGATACCGGTGCGCTTGCTCACATTTGTAACTCAAAACAGGAGCTACGGAATAAGCGGAGACTGGCGAAGGATGAGGTGACGATGCACGTCGGGAATGGTTCCAAGGTCGATGTGATCGCTGTCGGCACGCTACCTCTACATCTACCCTCGGGATTAGTTTTAAACCTTAATAATTGTTATTTAGTACCAGCTTTGAGCATGAACATTGTATCTGGATCTCGTCTTATGCGAGACGGCTACTCTTTCAAATCGGAGAATAATGGTTGTTCTATTTATTTGAGAGATAGGTTTTATGGTCATGCCCCGCTGGTCAATGGTTTATTTTTGATGAATCTCGAACGTGATGATACACATATTCATAGTGTAGATGCCAAAAGATGTAAAGTTGATAATGATAGTCCCACATACTTGTGGCATTGCCGCCTTGGTCATATTGGTGTCAAACGTATGAAGAAGCTCCATTCTGATGGACTTCTAGAGTCTCTTGATTATGAATCATTTGACACGGGCGAACCATGTCTCTTGGGCAAGATGACCAAGACTCCGTTCTCCGGAACAATGGAGCGAGCAACCAACTTGTTGGAAATCATACATACCGATGTGTGCGGTCCAATGAGTGTTGAGGCTCGCGGAGGCTATCGTTATGTTCTCACCCTCATAGATGACTTGAGTAGATATGGGTATATCTATTTGATGAAACACAAGTCTGAGACCTTTGAAAAGTTCAAGGAATTTCAGAATGAGGTTGAGAATCAACGTGACAGAAAAATAAAGTTCTTACGATCAGATCGTGGGGGTGAATATTTAAGTCATGAATTTGGCACACACCTTAGGAACTGTGGAATTGTTTCACAATTGACACCGCCCGGAACACCTCAACGTAACGGTGTGTCCGAACGTCGAAATCGTACTCTGTTGGACATGGTGCGATCTATGATGTCCCTCACCGATTTACCGCTATCTTTTTGGGGTTATGCTTTAGAGACTGCCGCATTCACTTTAAATAGGGCTCCGTCGAAATCCGTTGAGACGACTCCGTATGAACTTTGGTTTGGCAAGAAACCGAAGCTGTCGTTTCTGAAAGTTTGGGGTTGCGATGCTTATGTCAAGAAACTTCAACCTGAAAAGCTCGAACCCAAATCGGAAAAATGCGTCTTCATAGGATACCCAAAGGAAACGATTGGGTACACCTTCTACCACAGATCCGAAGGCAAAGTCTTTGTTGCCAAGAAAGGATGCTTTTTGGAGAAAGAGTTTCTCTCGAAAGAAGTGTGACGCCCGAGACTGACGTCCCAGAAGATTCTCGAAGCTTCCAGATGTTCCGGGTTGCCCGTGTGTCCTTTTGTGCTTGTGTTATTTATTTTTTTCGCATTGCATCATGTCATTTTATCTTTGCATCTCAACTTAAATAAATCGTGTGGACCGTCGGTCCATTTAAATCGAGGGAAGGTGACTTCTCTTTATAACATATAAAAGCCTCTCAATATTTAGGGAGCTATATTAATAAATATTCCATTGCTCCGGTTTCACCATAACACACTTGCATAATTTTCCCCATTGTCTTTTCACTTCAAGTTTTCTGCCAAAAAAACCTTGTCTTAATTCTTTTCCGTTGTTCGAGGTTCTTCCAAAAAAACCCTCCTTCTATTTTATTTTAAATCCTGACATTTTTTTGTGAGCATGGGGTTTTTGACCTCGTGTGTTATCTTTTCCCTCTTCCCTCCTCTTTTCTTTCTTCTCTTTTATTTTCTGATAAAGAAAATAAAAACTTCAGCAGTGAAGCCGCGCCAGGCCTTCCTTCCTCCTGCCCCTTTTCCCTCCTAGCTAGGCCCATCTTCCCCTTAGGCCCAACTCCCTCCAACCCTAGCCCGACCGAGAGCCGATCCCAGCGCTCCCTCGCTCTCCCCTCGACACTCCCACCGCCGCCACCTCCCGTTTTCCCCTCGTCTCCCTCAGATCGAGCCCGCACCATCTCCCTCTCCTTCGATCTCCTCCCGCTCGTTCCTTCCCTCCCCTCGCGCAGTTCCCGTCGCCCCCGACCTCCTCCCTAGCGCCGGCCAGGGGTCCTCCGTCCTCCTCCCCGCGGGTTCCCGCGACTTCCGTCGCCGGCCGCGCCCGTAGCGACGAGCGCCAGGAGCCGCCCCGCGCTGGCTCCCTCCCCGTCCTCCAGGGCTGGCCAGGATCGGCCCCTCGCGCGAGTCCCTCGCCCGTAGCGGCGTCCAGGACGGGCGCCACGAGCCCAGCGACTACAGCGCGGACTCTGCCCCGAGCGCCGCGCCTCCAGCCGTTCGCCAGCCACCAGCGGCCCGCGACCGCGGCTACTCCTCTGCCCGCGCCGTGGAGCCCTCCCGCTTCCTTCTTCGTCAGGTGCAGGAACGCCCCGGCGCCCCACCGCGCGGCTAACCAGGGGCAGAGTCGCCCCGTAGCGCGCCACCGCCCCGAGCGCCCCCTCCGCGCCGTCCTTCGTCGTCGTCAAGCCACCCCAGCGCCGCGGCTGGGCCCTGCCTCCTCTGCCTCGGGCGGCCTCCTCCGGTGTCCGCCGCCTCCCTCTGCGCCTCCAGCAAGGAGAGCCCGGCGCCCCTGCGAGCCGTCCCTGCGGCCTCCTTCGTCCAGCACGCCTTGGCCTCGTGCAGCCCCTTGTCGCTGCCGCCCTGTTTTTGTTCTTTTGTTTTGTTGCTGTAATGTTAATCTCAGCTAATCTTGGAGCTGCAAGTATTACTCTTTTGGAGATGTGAACCCTACACGACGCGCAAGTACCTCTTCGAAACAAGTTCATCTACGGAACAAGTACCCCTACATCCGTGTACGACACGTGTACCACGACGACCAAGTACCTCTACGACCCGAACGACTACCGTCGCGTGTACCACTACCGTCGCCCGGAAGCACCATGTACCACAACCGTCGCCGAAACCTCAAGTACCTCTACGAACGAACGGAACGAGTACATCTACCGTCGCCCGAGTACAACTACTTCCTCTACGAGTTGCTAGAACGACTACTTCCCTCTACGGAACGACTCCTTCCTCTACGTCTCGAACCGTCCCGAAACGGTGGTTTCGAAGGTATAACCCCGAGACGTGACCCGTGTGATGCATGCTTGCTTGTTGTGGTTGTATGAAATGTCTCCCGTGTGTGCTTCGTGCCCGTTCCACCTTTTGTCATGTCCTCGGTTGCTTTGTCACCGACTCGTGGGAACCCGGCAACGGGATCACCCCATCATCTTGTTCAACTCGTTCACTCCACCTTTTGTTTTGCACCGGTCTCTTAACGAGATACCGGAACCGATATGATGCGTTGCATCATTTTCGGATCGTTGCCGTGGCACCCTTTCGTTCCACCACGGTGACAAATGCTTCTTATCCTCTTAAGTCAACCCTTTTAATAAAACTTGCATAAACTTGTTCATGTCATCCGCATCATATTAACAACATTATAATATGTGAATTGTTGTTTGCTTATAATTATTAAACATGCTCATGGGGATTTTCCGGAGATGTTGTTGTTATTTCCGGCCTCATTTAAAATGCCTTAATAGTGTAGTTTTTTTATGCTTCACCTCTTGCCATGCTAAAAAAACATTTAAACTTGTCTTGTTAATAATGAGAGTCAACTAAATAATTAATACGTGGTGTTTCGTCAATATGCAACTCGTTGCATATTGATCTCCACTTAACTTGTAGTATTTGTTTGTGCACTTTGCCATGCCTCGCATATTTAAACCGGACATGCATCATTCTTGTTTGTGCATCGTATGCCATGTTTTGCTTGTGTGTTTACCGTGTTGTTTGTTTCTTTCCGGTTTGCTTCTCTTGATAGCTTCGGTTTCGTTCCGGAGTTGTGAGGATCCGCTCGACTGTTGCTCCGTCTTCTTCTTGGATCCGTTCTTCTCCCTTGTGGAATCCCAGGCAAGATGACCGAACCCGGATACCATTACTATCTTTGCCTATTGCTAGAAGTCTCGATCTATAGTTATGCCTCGATGCCCATGTCTTTCTTGTCAGCCTCCTACTTGTAACCAATTGCCATGTTTAACCATCCTACCTACGCAAACCGTTGCTTGGCTATACGTAGGCTTTGCTCAGCCCCTCTTATAGCATTGTTAGTTGCAGGTGAAGATTGAAGATGCTTGCTTCATGTTGAAGTTTGGTTGGGTTATATCACAATATATAAATGCTAAATGAAATCATCTATATACTGGCAGGGTGGAAGGCTAAGCCTTTTGCTTGGTGTTTTGTTCCACTCATGCCGTTAGGATCCGTATAAGCCGGTGTTATGTTCCTTGATTATGCGTTCCTAACACGGTTGGGGTGTATGGGACCCCCTTGATAAACCGCTAATTGCTAAGTCTTTTCCAGCAAATCCCAACATTGGTACTATTTGCCTAATAACAAACTAATAAAACTTGCATAAGGGCCTTGCAAACCCTCTTTTATTTTAATTCCACCCCCCGGGCCAGTGCTCCTCATGAGTGTTGGTCCGAAACGAGCGGACTGCGGGGCCACCTCAAGGAAACTTGAGGTTTGGTAAAAACCCGTAGGATGTCTCATCCGGTCGTGTCCTGAGACCTAGATACGCGCGGCTACTATCAGGGTGTCGACACGCCGGGAGGATTTGCTGGATTAGCCTTACCTTAGTTCGGTTTAACTTGAGCACGGGATTCCGAGAATACTCGGGTCTTCCCAACTATGGAGTTGCGACTCCGCGGATCGTGGGCTTGTAATGGGTCAAGTTGGAACACCCCTGCAGGGTTTGAACTTTCGAAAGCCGTGCCCGCGGTTATGTGGCAGATGGGAGCTTGTTAATTCCGGTTGTAGATAACTTGACACAATGTTTTCAATACACTACCAGCGTGTGTACCGTGACTGTCAATTTCCGAATAGGGATTCGGGAGTTGAACACGGTGGGGTTATGTTTGACCGGCTTTAGTTAGGATCACTTCGTGATCATCTTTCGACCGATGCTCTTCTCTTCTCGCTCTCTTTTGCGTAAGTTAGTGCTAGTTGCTGCTGCAGACTCTTGTTTGTTCCTTCACCTCTCGTTCTTTCTTCAGCCTTGTCCTCACCCAAGGCTTAAATAGTCTTGTTACCCGGGAACGGGATTGCTGAGTCCTGTGTGGCTCACAGTTACTTCACCACACCAGATGCAGGTTCAGCCGAGTTTGACGCAGGAGCTGGTTCAGTGCTTCACCAGGAGCTTGTTGAAGAGAGTTGCCGTTTGCTTGTGACGTTTCGATGTTCAGTAGTGGTTTCTACTAGGATTCGATCCTGACCTGTGGCTTTATGTTGTTTTGGTATCTTTCTTTTGGATCTTCACCCGTAGTCGGGTTGTGATGTTCTGAATGATGATTGTTTATGTAATGTATTGTGTGAAGTGGCGAGTGTAAGCCAACTATCTCCTTTTGTATTTTAATCCCTCTTTTACCTGAGTCGTGCAAAGATACCAAACTTGAGATCATTCTAGGATGGATTTATGCCTTTAAGTCGTGCCTCGACACGTAGGAGGTATAACTCCATCCTGGGCATTACAAGAAGTGAGTGGGAGGAAAGTAGAACTTGATGAGGTGACAGTCACCCCTCCTGAAAGTAGCGCAGCGCAGGAAATTGTTCCTGAGGTGCCTGCATCGACAAGGGAGGAAATTGATGATAATGATCATGAAGAAACAGATCAAGTTACTACTGAACTTCGAAGGTCCACGAGGGCACGTTCCGCACCAGAGTGGTACGGCAACCCTGTCCTGGAAATCATGTTGTTACATAACGGTGTACCTTCAAACTATGAAGAAGCGATGGCGGGCCCGGATTCCAATAAATGGCTTGGAGCCATGAAATCCGAGATAGAATCCATGTATGAAAACAAAGTATGGACTTTGGTGGACTTGCCTGATGATAGGCACGCCATAGAAAACAAATGGATATTTAAGAAGAAGACAGACGCGGATGGTAATGTGACCATCTATAAGGCTCGGCTTGTCGCTAAGGGTTATCGACAAGTTCAAGGGATTGACTACGACGAGACTTTCTCTCCCGTAGCGATGCTGAAGTCAGTCAGAATCATGTTAGCTATTTCCGCATTCTATGATTATGAGATATGGCAAATGGACGTCAAAACAGCATTCCTTAATGGCTTCCTCAAGGAAGAGTTGTATATGATGCAGCCGGAAGGTTTTGTCGATCCAGAGAACGCTAACAAGGTATGCAAGCTCCAGCGCTCGATTTACGGGCTGGTGCAAGCATCTCGGAGTTGGAATATTCGCTTTAATGATGTGATCAAAGCGTTTGGCTTTATACAGACTTATGGAGAAGCCTGTATTTACAAGAAAGTGAGTGGGAGCTCTGTGGAATTTCTCATATTATATGTGGATGACATATTGCTGATGGGAAATGATATAGAATTCTTGGAAAATGTAAAGGCCTACTTGAATAAGAGTTTTTCAATGAAGGACCTTGGAGAAGCTGCTTACATATTAGGCACCAAAATCTATAGAGATAGATGAAGACGCCTCATTGGTCTTTCACAAAGCACATACCTTGACAAGATATTGAAAAAGTTCAAGGATCAGTCCAAGAAAGGGTTCTTGCCTGTTTTGCAAGGTATGAGATTGAGCAAGGCTCAGTCACCGACCACGGCAGAAGATAGAGAAAAGATGAGTGTCATTCCCTATGCCTCGGCCATAGGTTCTATCATGTATGCCATGCTGTGTACCAGACCTGATGTGAACCTTGCCATAAGTTTGGTAGGGAGGTACCAAAGTGATCCCGGTATGGAACACTGGACAGCGGTTGATGGGCCTCGAACCCCTCGTTGGTTACCCCAAGTGGAAGGTGTAAGATGCAGTAAGTAGAAGTGTTTTCCCCTAGCAAAGATGCCAAGGATCGAATCCCCAGAGACTCCTAGGTTCAACAGGTAGGTGTCAACTGCTAACGGCGCAATTAGCAATCAACGTGGACCTGCACACAGATACAAATAACTTTGCTCCCAACGAGTACAGAGAGGTTGTCAATCTCTCCGGCCTTGTAGTTCACAAAGGGTTAAAAGCAATATGATAGTAGTGATAGATAGTGTTTTGCAATAGTAAATAAAAGAGCGAAAAAGTAAATAGTGGATGTGATCAATGATGGTAATATGGACCGGAGTCTCATGATGTTCACTAGTGATGTCTCTCTCCCAAAAGACGATAAAACATCTATGTGAGGTAACAAATTACAGCTGGGCAATTGACAGGACCACGAACGCAAACCAATGCTGACTACATTGCAAGAAAGGTTGAGGTTCAAAGCATGGGCGGTACGCCAAAGTAAGTAGACCGAAATCCATCAATATCTACTACAAATCATCCACCTTGAGATATCTATCCAGAACATGTCGCTGGTATTAAGTTGCGAGTCCCACCCATAGTGTAAACTCAATGCAACAGACAACTGCATTAAAAGAACTTTGCGTAAAGTAAACAATCCTTGCACCCGCGGGCACAAGCACCGTTGTTTTCCCCCTTGTGGCAACAGCACATCCCCTAGACTCATGTTTCTGTCACTCAAGCTAGTCATCGAGGGGCATGAACCCACAATCAAGCATAACGTTCCCTCTTGGAGTCACTACCTATTACTCGGCCAAAGCAATAAATAACAACGGAGAACATGCAAGAATTACTTATGAACTAAAATATAAAAGAGGTCAATCAAATATATTACTCAAGATCAATCTGAACATAATCTCATAATCCATCGAATCCCAGCAAACTCAACATAGCAACAGCATAAGGATTACATAGGTGCCTCGATCATGTAGGGCAGCTCACGAGGACTAAGTAATGAAGCACAAGAACGGGAGGAGAACATCACATAGCTATTGGTCATGGACTCATGGTCCAAGGGAGACTACTCACGAGTCATCCGGGAGGCGTCCATGGTGGTGGAGAAGCTCCCGGTGGTGATCCTCCCCTCCGGCTGGGTGCCGGGAAGAGTTCTCCTGGTGCTCCCGATCTTGGAAGCGGCGGCGGCGGCGGAACAGAGATGGGATCGCGAAAAGAAGTCCTGTTCTGAGGGTTACGGGGAACCCTTCAAATATATGCCAAAGTAGGGCACCGGGGGAGCCTCGGGGGGCCCAGGCGCCCCCCCGGCGCGGCCCAGGGGGGCGCGCCCACAGGGCGCGTGGAGCCCCTGTGGCCCCCCCAGGCTGCCCTTCGGACGCAGTGTTGTTTCCGGTTCGCTGATTTTTTATATAATTTTTCTGGATTTTTCTGGGCAGTTCTCGAAACGTGAAAACCTGAAATACAAAAACAGCCGAAAACAGAAACTGGCACTGGGGTGCACTGGATTAGTAAGTTAGTCCAAATATGATCAAAAGTGTATGGAAGTGTATGAATATCATAGCAATATCACCCAAAAGTGGCATGGAGCAAGCAGAAATTATAGATACGTTTTGGACGTATCAACATCCCCAAGCTTAATTCCTGCTCGTCCTCGAGTAGGTAAATGATAACAAGAAAAATTTCTGTGGTGACATGCTATTAACCATATAGGACTTTCTCATAGTCATATGACAAAAGCTTACTGAGACAATGATTCTAAAGTAATTAAGTTGCCTCAAGAGAAAATCACAAATGACTGAAAGTTTTACAACATGAAACTGAAACATCAAAAATATTTGCAATGAACATGATGTGCAAATATGATCAAGTGATATCTAGCTTGCCCCCTTTAGTGATGCAAAACATAAATGCAGGGGCACCTTCAAGGTTTAAGTGATGACTAGATACAATCATTTCAGAATAAACGATATCACAATCATGCAAAAGACAATGCTACTTTGGGACAATGCACATTACACTCAGAATGACAATCATGCTCTCAGTAGTTGGTGCTTGAAGTGCTAGAGCTTTTTATTTTGAAACATGGAAGCAATTGTGTCAACGGTAGTAGTACTTCATATGTGTCATGTATAAAACATCCTATAAGTTGCAAGCCTCATGCATTGAATACCAATAGTGCTCGCTCCCTGTCCTAATTAGCTCGGATCCCCATGGGTTATCATTGTATTTCATATGTTTTAACCAAGTGTCACAAAGGGGTACCTCTATGCCACCTGTACAAAGGTCCAAGGAGATAGATCGCATTTGATTTCTCATTTTTGATAGATCTCAACTTAAGGACATCCATACCGGGACAACATAGAAAATAGATGATGGACTCCTCTTTAATGCATAAGCATATTCTCATGAGAGATTGAGGATTAAGGTCCAAGCTAAAACTTCCACCATGATGTATGGCTTTGGTTGGCGGCCCAATGTTCTTCTCTAACAATATGCATATTAATTCAACCCACGGTAAATCACCCTTACTTCAGACAAAACGAACATGCATAGCAACTCACATGATATTCAACAAAAGTGTGACAGTTGATGGCATCCCCAGAAACATGGTTACCGCTCAGCAAGCAACTTATAAGAAATGAGATACATAGGCAACATATTCTTTACCACAATAGTTTTTAGGCTACTTTCCCATGAGCTATGTATTGCATGGTTAGTTTGCTTAGTACAGGTGAGGTTAGCAAAAGACTGGGAGCGACCAACTAAGAGAGCAATGACGGTCATAATCATGCAGAGCGACTAAGCAATATTGAATCAGGCATGGTAGTTATATCGCTACTCAGAAACAAAAGATCATCAAGGCTTGACAGACTTTCTTTACAGTCTTGAATATGCGTGAGCATACGCCAAGTCAATCAAAATAAATTCTCAAAGGAAGATATTACTAAACCATACCACATCATAGGCAAACAAACCAAGTTGGTACTCCAATAACACATTGGGAACCCCCCAGCTATTTGAGATTAACCAAAAGAAAACCTGAACTACTAAGCACCATCATGAAAGTAGCATCTTTATCATAGACACATTAACCCATGCAACGGAAGCAAACTCTCTTAATAAGGTGAGCATGGTAATTAAAGAGAGTTCAAGCAACCAACTAAATAAAAGCTCTTGAGAAGATAAGCATGAATACTAAGAGCAAAGCACGATAGTAGCTATTAAAAGACAAAGAACACACACAGCATAGATAGACATGAAAATTCTATGTAATGTTCTAGGTAGAGGTGGAGCGTGTTTCTCTCCCACATAAAGGAATGCTGGGTTCCGACTCGTTATGAAAAAACTAAAAAGAAAACTAAAAGCAAGACGCTCCAAGCATAGCACATAACACATGAAGTGATAAAAATATAGCGAAACGAAAGACGAACTGATAATGTTGATGGAGAAGGGGATGCACGGGGGCATCCCCAAGCTTAGACGCTTGAGTCTCCTTGAATATTTCTTGGGGGTGCACGGGGGCATCCCCAAGCTTGAGCGCTTGACACTCCTGAATCTTTTTATCATCTTCCCTCGCACACTTGAAAACTCCCTTCATACATAACTCATCATAATCTGATTAGCGAGGTTAGTACCCTTAATAAAATAATTATACCTTGCTGGAAATAAGGATATTCTTGAAGTTCTACTGTTTCTCAAGATTGCCAAAAGGTTTTTGCAAAGAAAAAGCAAGTTCTTAATTTGCAAAGTGAAGGTAAGGCAAAACAGGACAGAATCTGTGAAAAACAGAACAGCAGGCAGTAATTGACCTGTTCAGGATACTTCTGCAACTCAAATCAAAAAACTCAGAACTGACGCATGAAAGACAATTATATAGAGAACGCTGTCGAAACAATTCAGACCAAAAAGATGATCCGGTGATTTTATACGAATTTTTCTATCCAAGGACAGAATCTGTTTCCTGGACAGCACCTCACAACTTTTGAACTTTCTAGCAATCAGAGGCTATACTTGGCACAAATATGAAAAGCAAAGATACAATGATGATGCTACAGCAGTAAACAACATCAAGACACAACAAAAGAAAAAAAATATTCATGTGGGCTGCCTCCCAAAAGCGCTTTCTTTTATGCCTTTAAGCTAGGCATAATGCATAGATCAAGTTTTATCAAACGTAAAAGAATAGCTAGCCCGTACAACGGACTCAAAAGGTAACTTGACCTTCTTACGAGGGAAGTGTTCCATCCCTTTCTTGAGAGGAAACTGAAATTTTATATTACCCTCTTTCATGTCAATGACAGCACCAACGGTGCGCAAAAAGGGACGTCCCAAAATAATTGGACATGAAGGATCACATTCAATATCCATAATAGTGAAATCAACGGGCACATAATTATCATTGACAACAATAAGAACATCGTCAATCCTCCCCAAAGGTTTCTTTATGGAAGAATCAACGAGACGAACACCAAAAGAACAAGAATCATAAGGTTTCAATTTAAGCATATCATATATCCTTTTGGGCATAACAGAAGTACTAGCACCAACATCACATAATGCATAACAAGAGAAGTCATTCAAATAAATTTTTATCGTAGGATCCCAACCATCTTCTAGCTTTCTAGGTATGGAGGCTTCTACTCTAAGTTTCTCCTCCCTAGCTTTGATGAGAGCATTAGTGATATGCTCTGTGAAGGCAAGGTTAAGCGTGCTAGTGCGGGGATCTCTAGACATTTTGTGAAGGAAATCAATAACTTCTGTAAGAGTGCAATTATCAAAATCAAGGTCACGAGCATCAAGTAAAGTGGTAGTGGTGTCCTTAAGGCTCACCTGTTTGGTAGTTTCTATAGCATCACCATTAATAGGTCCATTGGGACCAAGAGTACATTGGGTGCTAAGAGTGTGAACATCCTCAATAACTTGGATAGTAGCAACAGTGTGGTGGGTAGGAAGGTTCTTAATTCTTTCCTCTTCCTCCCTTTCTCTAGCCCATCTTTCTTTAAGCTTAGCCATCATCCTAATATTTTCATTAATTTGTACTTGAGTAGCATTAATAGGGATGACTTCCCTCTCCTTAAGAGGAGAAGTTTCAATTTTTAGCAATTTTACCTCATTGGCTAAGTGGTCTATCTTAAAAGAAAGATCATCTAGTTTATGTAGTTTCTCTTCTACATTCTTATTAAAGGCTTTTTGGGTAGTGATGAAATCTCTAAGCATGGTCTCTAGTTCAGTATTGGAGTTCTTGGTACTAGGATAAGCATTGTTGTTCCCATAAGAATTAGAGGGGAACGGTCTAGAATTGTTACCAAAGTTACTCCTATAAGCATTGTTGTTAAAATTGTTTCTAGAGATAAAGTTCACATCTACTTGTTCTTGAGCAATCAAAGAATTTAAAGGAACATCACGAGGATCAACAGTAGATTGCTTCGAAAGTAGTGACATGATCAAGTCAACTTTTTCATTGAGGGAGGAAATCTCCTCGACAGAGTTTACCTTCCTACCTGTTGGAGCGCGTTCGGTGTGCCATTGGGAATAGTTGGTCATCATCTCATCAAGAAGCTTTGTGGCAGCACCAAGTGTAATTGACATAAAAGTTCCTCCCGCGGCCGAATCTAACAAGTTCCGCGAGGTAAAGTTCAAGCCTGCATAAAAAGTTTGGATAACCATCCAAGTAGTCAAACAGTGAGTAGGGCAGTTCTTGATAAGAGACTTCATACGTTCCCAAGCTTGGGCAACGTGTTCATTATCAAATTGTTTAAAATTCATGATGTTACTTCTAAGTTGGATAATTTTAGCAGGTGGATAGTATTTTCCGATAAAAGCATCTTTGCACTTGTCCCATGAATCTATGCTATTTCTAGGCAAAGACTGAAACCAAATTTTAGCTCCTCCTCTCAAGGAGAAAGGAAAAAGCTTAAGCTTAACAATATTACCATCTATTTCTTGGTACTTTTGCATATCACAAAGTTCTACAAAGTTGTTCAAGTGTAAAGCAGCATCATCTCCAGCACCGGAGAATTGTTCTCTCATGACTAAGTTAAGTAAAGCAGGTTTAATTTCATAAGAAGGTGTTGAAGTGGCTGGTGTAGTGATAGGTGTGCTGATAAAGTCATCGTTGTTGTGACTAGTGAAGTCACACAACTTGGTGTTCTCGGTGGAACCCATAGTAGCAAGCAAGCAAGATAACTATTTTTGTGATTTTCTGTAAAAGGAACTAAAGCAAATATGAAAAGTAAACTAACAAGACTAAAAAGCAAAGGTAAAAGATAGCATGCAACTCCCCTATCCTGAAGAGTGGAGTCCCCGACAACGGCGCCAGAAAATACTCCTTGATGGGCCTCGAACCCCTCGTTGGTTACCCCAAGTGGAAGGTGTAAGATGCAGTAAGTAGAAGTGTTTTCCCCTAGCAAAGATGCCAAGGATCGAATCCCCAGAGACTCCTAGGTTCAACAGGTAGGTGTCAACTGCTAACGGCGCAATTAGCAATCAACGTGGACCTGCACACAGATACAAATAACTTTGCTCCCAATGAGTACAGAGAGGTTGTCAATCTCTCCGGCCTTGTAGTTCACAAAGGGTTAAAAGCAATATGATAGTAGTGATAGATAGTGTTTTGCAATAGTAAATAAAATAGCGAAAAGGTAAATAATGGATGTGATCAATGATGGTAATATGGACCGGAGTCTCATGATGTTCACTAGTGATGTCTCTCTCCCAAAAGACGATAAAACAGCTATGTGAGGTAACAAATTACAGCTGGGCAATTGACAGGACCACGAACGCAAACCAATGCTGACTACATTGCAAGAAAGGTTGAGGTTCAAAGCATGGGCGGTACGCCAAAGTAAGTAGACCGAAATCCATCAATATCTACTACTAATCATCCACCTTGAGATATCTATCCAGAACATCTCGCTGGTATTAAGTTGCGAGTCCCACCCATAGTGTAAACTCAATGCAACAGACAACTGCATTAAAAGAACTTTGCGTAAAGTAAACAATCCTTGCACCCGCGGGCACAAGCACCGTTGTTTTCCCCTTGTGGCAACAGCACATCCCCTAGACTCATGTTTCTGTCACTCAAGCTAGTCATCGAGGGGCATGAACCCACAATCAAGCATAACGTTCCCTCTTGGAGTCACTACCTATTACTCGGCCAAAGCAATAAATAACAACGGAGAACATGCAAGAATTACTTATGAACTAAAATATAAAAGAGGTGAATCAAATATATTACTCAAGATCAATCTGAACATAATCTCATAATGCATCGGATCCCAGCAAACACAACATAGCAACAGCATAAGGATTACATAGGTGCCTCGATCATGTAGGGCAGCTCACGAGGACTAATTAATGAAGCACAAGAACGGGAGGAGAACATCACATAGCTACTGGTCATGGACTCATGGTCCAAGGGAGACTACTCACGAGTCATCCGGGAGGCGTCCATGGTGGTGGAGAACCTCCCGGTGGTGATCCTCCCCTCCGGCAGGGTGCCGGGAAGAGTTCTCCTGGTGCTCCCGATCTTGGAAGCGGCGGCGGCGGCGGAACAGAGATGGGATAGCGAAAAGAAGTCATGTTCTGAGGGTTATGGGTGTTGGGGATCATAGCAGAAAATCAAAAATTTTCCTACGCATCACCAAGATCTATCTATGGGGTAATCTAGCAACGAGCATAAAGGGGAGTGCATCTACATACCCTTGTAGATCGCGAGCGGAAGCGTTCAAGAGAACGGGGATGATGGAGTCGTACTCGTCGTGATCCAAATCACCGATGATCCTAGCGCCGAACGGACGGCACCTCCGTGTTCAACACACGTACGGAGCGGGGACGTCTCCTCCTTCTTGATCCAGCAAGGGGGGAGGAGAGGTTGATGGAGATCCAGCAGCACGACGGCGTGGTGGTGGAAGTAGCGGGATTCCAGCAGGGCTTCGCCAAGCGCTGCGGGAGGAGGGAGATGTGTCACGGGAGGGAGAGGGAGGCGCCAGGGCTTGGGGTGCGGCTCCCATGTGCCTCCCCACTATATATAGGGGTGGAGGGGGCTGGTTTCTTGCCCTCCATGTCCATTGGGGCGTTGGCAAAGGTGGGGGAAAGAAATCCCATCATTTCCTTTCCCCACCGATTGTTATCCCCCCTTTTTAGGGATCTTGATCTTATCCCTTCGGGATATGATCTTATTCCTTCTAAGGGGGATCTTGGTGCGCCTTGACCAGGGGTGTGGGGCCTTGTCCCCACTACCCACGTTCATGTGGGTCCCCCCATGCAGGTGGGCCCCACTTCGGAACCTTCTAGAACCTTCCCGGTACAATACCGAAAAATCCCGAACATTTTCCGGTGGCCAAAATAGGACTTCCTATATATAAATCTTTACCTCCGGACCATTCCGGAACTCCTCGTGACGTCCGGGATCTCATCTGGGACTCCGAACAACTTTCGGGTTTCCGCATACTTATATCTCTACAACCCTAGCGTCACCGAACCTTAAGTGTGTAGACCCTACGGGTTCGGGAGACACGCAGACATGACCGAGACGACTCTCCGGTCAATAACCAACAGCGGGATCTGGATACCCATGTTGGCTCCCACATGCTCCACGATGATCTCATCGGATGAACCACGATGTCAAGGATTCAATCAACCCTGTATACAATTCCCTTTGTCTATCGGTACAGTACTTGCCCGAGATTCGATCGTCGGTATCCCGATACCTTGTTCAGTCTCGTTACCAGCAAGTCTCTTTACTCGTTCCGTAACACATCATCCCGTGATCAACTCCTTGATCACATTGTGCACAATATGATGATGTCCTACCGAGTGGGCCCAGAGATACCTCTCCGTCACACGGAGTGACAAATCCCAGTCTCGATTCATGCCAACCCAACAGAAACTTTCGGAGATACCTGTAGTGCACCTTTATAGCCACCCAGTTACGTTGTGACGTTTGGTACACCCAAAGCATTCCTACGGTATCCGGGAGTTGCACAATCTCATGATCTAAGGAAAAGATACTTGACATTTAGAAAAGCTTTAGCATACGAACTACACGATCTGTGCTAGGCTTAGGATTGGGTCTTGTCCATCACATCATTCTCCTAATGATGTGATCCCGTTATCAACGACATCCAATGTCCATGGTCAGGAAACTGTGACCATCTGTTGATCAACGAGCTAGTCAACTAGAGGCTTACTAGGGACATAGTGTTTGTCTATGTATCCACACATGTATCTGAGTTTCCTATCAATACAATTCTAGCATGGATAATAAACAATTATCATGAACAAGGAAATATAATAATAACCAATTTATTATTGCCTCTAGGGCATATTTCCAACAGTCTCCCACTTGCACTAGAGTCAATAATCTAGTTCACATCGCCATGTGATTAACACCCACAGGTCACATCGCCATGTGACTAACATCCAAAGAGTTTACTAGAGTCAGTAATCTAGTTCACATCAATATGTGATTAACACTCAATGAGTTCTGGGTTTGATCATGTTATGCTTGTGAGAGAGGTTGTAGTCAACGGGTCTGCAACATTCAGATCCCTATGTACTTCGCAAAAACTTTATGTCATATCGTAGATGCTGCTATCACGTTCCACTTGGAGCTATTACAAACTGTTGCTCCATTATACGTATCCGGTATCTCCACTCAGAGTTATCCGGATAGGTGTTAAGCTTGCATCGACGTAACTCTTTACGTCGAACTCTTTATCACCTCCATAACCGAGAAACATTTCCTTATTCCTCTAAGGATAATTTTGACCGCTATCTGGTGATCCACTCCTAGATCACCTTTGTACCCTCTTGCCAGACATTTGGCAAGGCACACATCAGGTGCGGTACTCAGCATGGCATATCGTATAGAGCCTATTACAAAAGCATAGGGGACGACCTTCGTCCTTCCTCTTTCTTCTGCCGCGGTCAAGCTTTGAGTCTTACTCAACTTCACACCTTACAACTCAGGCAAGAACTCCTTCTTTGACTGATCTATTTTGAACTCCTTCAAAATCATGTCAAAGGTGTGTGTTCTTTTGAAAGTATTATCAGGCGTCTTGATCTATCTGTATAGATCTTGATGCCCAATATGTAAGCAGCTTTATCTAGGTCTTCCTTTGAAAAACTCCTTTCAAACAACCCTTTACGCTTTCCAGAAATTCTACACCATTTCAGATCAACAATATGTCATTCACATATACTTATCAGAAATGTTGTAGTGCTCCCACTCACTTTATTGTAAATACAAGTTTCTAACAAACTTAGTATAAACCCAAAAACTTTGATCACTCCATCAAAGCGTATATTCCAACTCCGAGATGCTTGCTCTAGTCCATGGAAGGATCGCTGGAGCTAGCATACCTTTTAGCATCCTTAGGATCAACAAAACCTTTCTGATTGTATCACATACAACCTTTCCTTACGAAAACTGGTAAGAAAACTTGTTTTGACATCCATCTGCCAGATTTCATAAATGCAGCTTATGCTAACTTGATTCCGACGGACTTAAGCATCGCTACGGGTGAGAAAATCTCATCGTAGTCAACTTCTTGAACTTGTGGAAAACTCTTCGCCACAAGTCGAGCTTCATAGACGGTGACATTACCGTCCACGTCCGTCTTCTTCTTAAATATCCATTTATCTCAATGGCTTGCCAGTCATCGGGCAAGTCCACCAAAGTCCATACTTTGTTTCGATACATGGATCCTATCTCGGATTTCTCGGCTTCTAACCATTTATCGGAATATGGGCCCACCATCGCTTCTCCATAGTTCGTAGGCTCATCGTTGTCCAACAACATGACCTCTAAGACAGGATCACCGTACCACTCAGGAGTAGTACATATCCTTGTCGACCTACGAGGTTCGATAGCAACTTGATCTGGAGCTTCATGATCACTATCATTAGTTTCCCCTTCAACTGTCGTAGGTTCCACAGAAACATCTTTCTGTGTTGCACTACTCTCCGGTTGAAGTGAGGGTTCGACAACCTCATCAAGTTCTATCTTCCTCCCACTCAATTCTTTCGAGAGAAACTCCTTCTCGAGAAAGGACCCATTCTTAGGGACAAACATTTTTGTCCTTGGATCTGAGATAGAAGGTATACCCAAACGTTACCAGTGGGTATCCCATGAAGATGTATTTGTCCGCTTTGGGTTCGAGCTTTTTCCGGCTGAAGCCGTAAGCATCGCAGCCCCAAACACTGAGAAACGACAACTTTGGTTTCTTGCCAAACCTCAGTTCATATGGCGTTGTCTCAACGGACTTAGATGGTGCCCTATATAAAGTGAATGCAGCTGTCTCTAATGCATAACCTCAAAATAATAGCGGTAGATCGGTAAGATACATCATAGATCGCACCATATCTCACAAGGTTCGATTACGATGTCCGGACACACCATTACGCTGTGGTGTTCCAGGGGGCTGCAACTGCGAAACAATTCCACAATGTCTTAAGTGATTGCCAAACTCATAATTCAGATAATATCCCCTTGATCAGATCGTAGGAACATGATCTTCTTGTTATGATGATTCTTAACCTTCACTCTGAAATTTTTTGAACCTTTCAAACGTTTCAGACTTTTGCTTCATTAAGTAAATATACCATATCTACTCAAATCGTCAGTGAAGATGAGAAAATAACGATATCCACCACACGCCTTAATTCTCATTGGGTCACATACATCAGCATGTATGATTTCCAACAAGTCACTTGCCCGTTTCATTGTACCTGAAAACGGGATCTCAGTCATCTTGCCTATGAGGCATGGCTCGCATGTGTCAAGCGATTCAAAATCAAGTGACTCCAAACATCCATCAGCATGGAGTTTCTTCATGCATTTTATGCCAAAATGACCTAAGCGGCAGTGCCACAAGAAAGTGGTACTATCATTATTAACTCTACATCTTTTGGCATTAATATTATCATCATGTGTATTACTATGATCGAGATTCAACAAACCATTGGGTGCATGACCATAAAGGTATTATTCATGTAAACAGAATAACCATTATTCTCTGACTTAAATGAATAACCGTATTGCAATGAACATGATCTAATCATATTCATGCTCAACGTAGACACCTGATAACATTTATCTAGGTTCAACACTAATCTTGAAAATAGAGGGAGTGTGCGATGGTGATCTTATCAACCTTGGAAACACTTCCAATACACATCGTCACCTCGCCCTTAGCTAGTCTCCGTTCAGTCCGTAGCTTTTGCTTCAAGTCACTAATAATAGCAACTGAACCGGTATCCAATACCCAGGTGCTACAAGGAGCACTACTAAGGTACACATCAATAACAAGTATATCAAATATACTTTGTTGAAGTTGCCAGCTTTTCTTATCTACCATGTATTTGGGGTAGTTTCGCTACCATGTGACCGTTCCCCTTACAATCGAAGCACTTAGTCTCGAGGTTTGGGTTCAACCTTGGGTTCCCTCATTAGAGCGACAACTGGTTTGCCATTCATGAAGTTTCCCTTCTAGCCCTTGCCCTTTTTGAAACCAGTGGTCTTGTTAAACCATCAACACTTGATGCTCCTTCTTGATTTCTACTTTCGCGGTCTTAAGAACCGCTAATAGCTCCGGGATCATCTCCATCCTTTGCATGTCATAGTTCATCACGAAGTTCTAGTAACTTGGTGATAGTGTCTAAAGAATTCTGTCAACCACTATCTCATCTGGAAGATTAACTCCCACTTGGTTCAAGTGATTTTAGCACCCAGACATTCTGAGCACACGCTCACTAGTTGAGCTATTCTCCTCCATCTTTTTGGCAAAAGAACTTGTCAGAGGTCTCATACCTCTCAACACGGGCATGAGCCTGAAATCCCAATTTCAGCTCTTAGAACATCTCATATGTTCTATGGCGTTCAAAACGTCATTGGAATCCCGATTCTAAGCCGTAAAGTATGGTGCACTAAACTATCAAGTAGTCATCAGGACGTCTCAGTCAGGTGTTCACAACATCAACAGACAACGTTGTAGGGGTTTGCACATCGAGCGGTGCATCAAAGACGTAAGCTCTCTGTGCAGCAGTGAGGACACTCCTCGGACTACGGACCCAGTCCGCATCCTTGCTTACAATATCTTTCAACTTAGTCTTTCTCTAGGATCGTATTAAACAGGGAGCTACAACGCAGTTATTGGTCTACAACATAATTTGCGAAGACAACTTAGACTATTGTTCATGACAATGAAGTTCATCTAATGAACTCCCACTCAGATAGACATCTCTCTAGTCATCTAAGTGATACATGATCCGAATCGACTAGGCCGTGTCCGATCATCACGTGAGACGGACTAGTCATCAACGGTGAACATCTTCATGTTGATCGTATCTTCTATACGACTCATGTTCGACCTTTCGGTCTTCCGTGTTCCGAGGCCATGTCTGTACATGCTAGGCTCGTCAAGTCAACCCTAAGTGTATCGCGTGTGTAAATCTGGCTTACACCCGTTGTATGCGAACGTTAGAACCTATCACACCCGATCATCACGTGGTGCTTCGGAACAACGAACCTTAGCAACGGTGCACAGTTAGGGGGAACACAATTCTTGAGATTTTAGTGAGAGATCATCTTATTCACTATCGTCGTTCTAAGCAAATAAGATGTAAAACATGATAAACATCACATGCAATCAACTAGTGACATGATATGGCCAATATCATCTTGCTCCTTTGATCTTCATCTTCGGGGCTCCATGATAATCATCGTCACCGGCATGACACCATGATCTCCATCATCATGATCTCCATCATCGTGTCTTCATGAAGTCGTCTCGCCAAACATTACTTCTACTACTATGGCTAACGTTTAGCAATAAAGTAAAGTAATTACATGGCGTTATTCAGTGACACGCAGGTCATACAATAAATAAGACAACTCCTATGGCTCCTGCCGGTTGTCATTCTCATCGACATGCAAGTCGTGATTCCTATTACAAGAACATGATCAATCTCATACATCACATATATATCATTCATCACATCCTTTTGGCCATATCACATCACATGGCACATGGTGCAAGAACAAGTTAGACGTCCTCTAATTGTTGTTGCAAGTTTTTACGTGGCTGCTATAGGTTTCTAGCAAGAACGTTTCTTACCTACGCCAAAACCACAACGTGATATGCCAATTTCTATTTACCCTTCATAAGGACCCTTTTCATCGAATCCGATCCGACTAAAGTGGGAGAGACAGACACCCGCTAGCCACCTTATGCAACTAGTGCATGTCAGTCGGTGGAACCTGTCTCACGTAAGAGTACGTGTAAGGTCGGTCCGGGCCGCTTCATCCCACGATGCCGCCGAATCAAGATAAGACTAGTAACGGCAAGAGAATTGACATGATCTACGCCCACAACTACTTTGTGTTCTACTCGTGCAAGATACTACGCATAGACCTAGCTCATGATGCCACTGTTGGGGATCGTAGCAGAAAATCAAAATTTTTCCTATGCATCACCAAGATCTATCTATGGGGTAATCTAGCAACGAGCATAAAGGGGAGTGCATCTACATACCCTTGTAGATCGCGAGCGGAAGCGTTCAAGAGAACGGGGATGATGGAGTCGTACTCGTCGTGATCCAAATCACCGATGATCCTAGCGCCGAACGGACGGCACCTCCGTGTTCAACACACGTACGGAGCGGGGACGTCTCCTCCTTCTTGATCCAGCAAGGGGGGAGGAGAGGTTGATGGAGATCCAGCAGCACGACGGCGTGGTGGTGGAAGTAGCGGGATTCCAGCAGGGCTTCGCCAAGCGCTGCGGGAGGAGGGAGATGTGTCACGGGAGGGAGAGGGAGGCGCCAGGGCTTGGGGTGCGGCTCCCATGTGCCTCCCCACTATATATAGGGGTGGAGGGGGCTGGTTTCTTGCCCTCCATGTCCATTGGGGCGTTGGCAAAGGTGGGGGAAAGAAATCCCATCATTTCCTTTCCCCACCGATTGTTATCCCCCCTTTTTAGGGATCTTGATCTTATCCCTTCGGGATATGATCTTATTCCTTCTAAGGGGGATCTTGGTGCGCCTTGACCAGGGGTGTGGGGCCTTGTCCCCACTACCCACGTTCATGTGGGTCCCCCCATGCAGGTGGGCCCCACTTCGGAACCTTCTAAAACCTTCCCGGTACAATACCGAAAAATCCCGAACATTTTCCGGTGGCCAAAATAGGACTTCCTATATATAAATCTTTACCTCCGGACCATTCCGGAACTCCTCGTGACGTCCGGGATCTCATCCGGGACTCCGAACAACTTTCGGGTTTCCGCATACTTATATCTCTACAACCCTAGCGTCACCGAACCTTAAGTGTGTAGACCCTACGGGTTCGGGAGACACGCAGACATGACCGAGACGACTCTCCGGTTAATAACCAACAGCGGGATCTGGATACCCATGTTGGCTCCCACATGCTCCACGATGATCTCATCGGATGAACCACGATGTCAAGGATTCAATCAACCCTGTATACAATTCCCTTTGTCTATCGGTACACTACTTGCCCGAGATTCGATCGTCGGTATCCCGATACCTTGTTCAGTCTCGTTACCGGCAAGTCTCTTTACTCGTTCCGTAACACATCATCCCGTGATCAACTCCTTGATCACATTGTGCACAATATGATGATGTCCTACCGAGTGGGCCCAGAGATACCTCTCCGTCACACGGAGTGACAAATCCCAGTCTCGATTCATGCCAACCCAACAGAAACTTTCGGAGATACCTGTAGTGCACCTTTATAGCCACCCAGTTACGTTGTGACGTTTGGTACACCCAAAGCATTCCTACGGTATCCGGGAGTTGCACAATCTCATGATCTAAGGAAAAGATACTTGACATTTAGAAAAGCTTTAGCATACGAACTACACGATCTGTGCTAGGCTTAGGATTGGGTCTTGTCCATCACATCATTCTCCTAATGATGTGATCCCGTTATCAACGACATCCAATGTCCATGGTCAGGAAACTGTGACCATCTGTTGATCAACGAGCTAGTCAACTAGAGGCTTACTAGGGACATGGTGTTTGTCTATGTATCCACACATGTATCTGAGTTTCCTATCAATACAATTCTAGCATGGATAATAAACAATTATCATGAACAAGGAAATATAATAATAACCAATTTATTATTGCCTCTAGGGCATATTTCCAACAATGGGGAACCCTTTAAATATATGCCAAAGTAGGGCACCGGGGGAGCCTCGGGGGGCCCAGGCGCCCCCCCGGCGCGGCCCGGGGGGGGGCGCGCCCACAGGGCGCCTGGAGCCCCTGTGCCCCCCACCCCCAGGCTGCCCTTCGGACGCAGTGTTGTTTCCGGTTCGCTGATTTTTTATATAATTTTTCTGGATTTCTCTGGGCAGTTCTCGAAACGTGAAAACCTGAAATACAAAAATAGCCGAAAACAGAAACTGGCACTGGGGTGCACTGGATTAGTAAGTTAGTCCAAATATGATCAAAAGTGTATGGAAGTGTATGAATATCATAGAAATATCACCCAAAAGTGGCATGGAGCAAGCAGAAATTATAGATACGTTTTGGACGTATCCGCGGTCAAGAACATCCTAAAGTACCTGAAGAGGACTAAGGATATGTTTCTCGTTTATGGAGGTGACGAAGAGCTCATCGTAAAGGGTTACATCGATGCTAGCTTCGACACAGATCTGGACGACTCCAAGTCACAAACCGGATACGTGTATATTTTGAATGGTGGGGCAGTCAGCTGGTGCAGTTGCAAGCAAAGCGTCGTGGCGGCATCTACATGTGAAGCGGAGTACATAGCTGCTTCCGAAGCAGCGCAGGAAGGAGTCTGGAGAAGGAATTCATCACCGACCTAGGAGTCATTCCAAGCGCGTCAAGCCCGATGACTCTCTTCTGTGACAACACTGGTGCTATTGCCATTACCAAGGAACCCAGGTTTCACAAGAAGACCAAGCACATCAAGCGTCGTTTCAACTCCATCCGGAATTATGTTCAGGATGGAGACATAGATATTTGTAAAGTGCATACAGATCTGAATGTTGCAGACCCGTTGACTAAACCTCTTCAACGGGCAAAACATGATCAACACCAGAACTCTATGGGTGTTCGATTCATCACAATGTAACTAGATTATTGACTCTAGTGCAAGTGGGAGACTGTTGGGAATATGCCCTAGAGGCAATAATAAAAGTATTATTATTATATTTCCTTGTTCATGATAATCGTCTGTTATTCATGCTTGAATTGTATTGTACGGAAACAACGATACATGTGTGAATACATAGACCATAATGAGTCCCTGGCAAGCCTCTAGTTACCAGTTCGTTGATTAACAGATGGTCACGGTTTCCTGACCATGGACATAGGATGTCAGTGATAACGGGATCACATTAGGAGAATGATGTGATGGACAAGACCCAATCCTGAGCATAGCACGAGATCGTATAGTTCGTAATGCATAAGCTTTTCGGTGTCAAATATTTATTCCTTAGACCATGAGGTTGTACAACTCCCGGATGCTGTAGGAATACTTTGGGTGTACCAAACGTCACAACGTAACTTGGTGGCTATAAAGGTACGCATCGGGTATCTCCGAAAGTGTCTGTTGAGTTGGTACGAACCGAGACTGGGATGTTGTCACTCCGTATGACGGAGAGGTACCTCTGGGCCCACTCGGTAATGAGCTCAAGGTGACTAAGGAGTTAGTCACGGGATGATGGATTACGGATCGAGTAAAGAGACTTGCCATGACGAGATTGAACAAGGTATCGGGAATACCGACGATCGAATCTCGGGCAAGTACCGTACCGATGGACAAAGGGAATAACATACGGGATTGAGTGAATCCTTGACACAGTGGTTCATCCGATGAAGATCATCGAGGAACATGTGGGAACCAACATGGGTATCCAGATCCCGCTGTTGGTTATTGACCGGAGAGTGGTCTCGGTCATGTCTATGTGTCTCCCGAACTCATAGGGTCTACACACTTAAGGTTCGGTAACTGTCGGTGTACTAAAGTAGGGGTACCTTAGTATCCCGAACTTGTGCACGGGCAGTTGCAGCGTCCCGTGGCAGGGCTCGCCACACGACCGCCAAGGCTCACTGTGGTTCCTTTGGAGCCATTCAAGAACAAAGTATTCAAGTTAAAGAAACAAGGCCCCGGCAAGAGGAGCTTGCCGGGAAGGCCACTCAAGGCTCAAGACCACTTCTTTGGTACAAGACCCTGGCAAGAGGAGCTTGCCGGGAAGGCCAAACATGGCATTTCAAGAGACTTGCCGCGACGCGCCATGCGTCCCGGCAAGGCCCGGAGAGCGACAAGCTCCCGGGCGCGACAAGATAGCAACCGCGGCAAGGTGCTTGCCGCGGCAAGCTTCCACTAAGTGCCCGCGCTCCAGCTCATCCGACCACGCGTCGCCCTGGGGCCCTCCCAGGCGCACGTGGCGGAAGGCTGTGCAGCCTGGGGTACACGGTGGCGAGTTGCGATGACGAGGCCACCGTCGTGGCGGACGGAGGCGCCCTGATGGACGCTTTTTGCACTGTTTGGGGCGACGGCGACGGGCATTTAATGCCCTTATCCCCTCCCGTCAGGGTTAGGTATAGAGCACTATACAAACACTGTTCCAACTACCACCCATTTTACATTTTTACCCTCATCTGCATTGCCACCTGTCGGTGACCCCTTTGACCTATAAAAGGAGGCCCATGCGCAACGTAGAAGAGGTTCCGATCATCGGTCACTCTCGCACTCGGTACTGCTAGCGATCAGCACTGTAGTTCTTCTCGCTCCCGAGCCCAGAACGCAATACAAACCAAGGCAGGAGTAGGGTTTTACGCATCCGTGCAGCCCGAACCTGGGTAAACTGCTCGCGTGTCTGGCTCGATCTGCTCTTTGTGCATCCTCCGCCCCCTTGCCGTACCGAAAAGGGGCTCCGGTCCCATAGGTGTTCGTGGGCGATCAGTTTCCCCGACAGTAACGCTAGGGTCGTAGAGATACATGCACGTGGAAACCCGAAAGTTGTTCGGAGTCCCGGATGAGATCCCGGACGTCACGAGGAGTTCCGGAATGGTCCGGAGGTAAAGAATGATATATAGGAAGTCCAGTTTCGGCCATAGGGTGAACTCCGGGGGTCACCGCGAGTGTCCCGGGACCACCGGAGGGGTCCCGGGGGTCCACCGGGTGGGGCCACCCATCCCGGTGGGGCCCCTGGGCTGCGTGGGGGAAGTGGCCAGCCCCTGGTGGGCTGGCGCACCACATGGGCCCCCCTCCCCATGCGCCTAGGGTTGAAACCCTAGGGGGAGGGGGCGCCCCCCTTGCCTTGGGGGGCAAGACTCCCCCCCAGGTCGCCGCCCCCCCTTGCAGATCCCATCTGCAGGGGCTGGCGCACCCCCCTGGCCCCCTATATATATGTGGGGGGGAGAGGGCAGCCGCACCCAAGTCTCTGGCGCCTCTCTCCCTCCCGTCACACCTCATACTGCCTCCGCAGGGCGCCGGCGAAGCCCTGCAGGATTCTCCACTGCATCCACCACCACGCCGTCGTGCCGCTGGATCTCCGACGACCTCTCCTCCCCCCTTGCTGGATCAAGAAGGAGGTGACGTTGCTGTACCGGACGTGTGTTGAACACGGAGGTGCCGTCCGTTCGGCGCTAGATCATCGGTGACGAAGAACGAGAAGAGTACGACTACTTCTTCCACGCTTCTTCGAAAGCTTCCGCTCGCGATCTACAAAACGGTATGTAGATGCACTCTCATATGCTCGTTGCTAGATGTCTCCTTAGATGGATTTTGGTGTAAGCATAGAATTTTTTTGAATTCTGCTACGTTCCCCAACAAACCCGCCCCATAATGATGAATGGATAGTCAATGCCCAAGTTATTGTGGAAAACGCCAGGGCTCGGCATGAGATGGAAGCAGCGGCTTAATAGGGGGTTTATCAGCAGCCTTCAGAGACCCCTTTAGTATCAGTAGAAGCTGGAATGACCTCGAGAACAGTGGGAGTGCCATGTTTAGCACCAGCTCTACGCAATGAGCGCTTGCCCAAGGACTTTAAAGGCCTTCGTAAGGTACCTAATTATACAGCTGATCTTCCCCCTGAGGCTTGGATTGAGAGTTACGAATTGGCCATGGAGATGTTAGATGTTAATGATGCGGTGTGTGCAGTGTGTGCTAAATACTTCACCATGATGTTGGATGGGCCAGCACGTACATGGTTAAAAGGTTTGCCCGCAAACTCAATCAATACATGGGCTGAGTTGAAGGCACGTTCTATCAAAAAAAAATCGAGGGACTTGTAAGCAGCCTCTGATGATCATCGACTTGGCTAACTGTGTGCAACGAGAGTATGAGTTGGCCCACCATTGGGTTCGCCGGGTTTCAGCTATTATCCACTCATCGGATAGCATTGCATCAGGTTCGATTGTCGTGGTCCTAGAGAAGAATTGTCATTTTGAGCCTCTTAAGTTGAACCTTGGGCGGCTTAAAAGATACTGTAATGATATGGGAGAGCTCGTGGCGGCTCTCAATAAATACGCCGACTCGGATTCTACTAAGGATCCTGGGTCTGATGAGGAAAAATCCAACAAGGGATAGAAGAGTACTAATGGTGAAGAGCAGCAGCAGCACACATCAGCAAACAATGGAAATGGCCAGAGCAATGGTGGAAAGCGTAGGCATCCCGGTGGCGGGTCGGATTTTGTAGCTAACACCAATGATCAATATAAAAATCAGTGTCGTCGGAACAACAAGCAAGTTGGATGACCAAAATTTAACCTTGAAGCAACCCTCAATGACCCTTGTCTGAAGCATAGTTTTTCGTGTCAACCATCGACTCATGCTTGGAAAGATAGTTTCGTCATAAGGCAATGGAGAAATTATAACCTGGGCCACGGCAACAATAATGGGTGACATGGCGGGCCAGGGTCCGGCTCTCAAGGGCCTGATTTTGGCAATGGCGGCTCAAGTTCCAGTTTTCAAGATCAAGGTAACCAGGGTGGTTATAATCAGCAATCTAGTCAGGGAAGCCAGCAGCAAAATAATTAGTCATGATATCAAAGCAATCCAAAGCAGCTCAATGGTGGCCAATGCCATGTGTTTACTACAAGTCTTTGCAAGCGAGATCAGAAGGTTCACGAGCATGCGGTCAGTACGGTTGAGACGGCAGCACCTTAGTATCTACGGTGGTCTGATACGTCCCCAACGTATCTATAATTTTTGCTTGTTCCATGTTGTTATATTATCAATCTTGCATGTTTTATAATCATTTTATAGTCATTTTATATCATTTTTGGTACTAACCTATTGACATAGTGCCAAGTGCTAGTTGCTATTTTCTGCATGTTTTGACACTTGCAATAATGGGTGATTGGAGGACGCCTGCCTAGCACTGGTGAATTGGTGATTGTTTTGACACTTCCTGTCATTGTTGATTCTTTTGAATCATATAACTTTTATACATGTGAGTAATCTATTATAGTACATTTTGTTCTTTACTCTGTTGGCTGCATGATTAATCAAGTAATTGACTATATGGATCATTCCAACCTAGACTATTCATGTTAGATTTGATACATTTCTGTTTGCTATCAATCTAGCTCACTAGGATCAAAGATTCTTCAAATAGCTGAAAGTAGATGTATTTTGTTATATGGAATTAAGCATCCAAATGGATAGAGTTGTTGTATTGTACTATATAGGAAATGTGGAGACCAATGTTGAAGAAAATGCCCTTTTATTTTCATATATGATAGGTTTAGGTATAGGCCATACAAATTCATAGTTGGTGTTGTTGTTCTGTTTACATTCTGACGGGTGGCCGCATGGATATGAATGGCGAGGGAAGAATTAGGGTGCCGATGATGTTGAAAAGAGGCAGACACATTTGCATATATCTTCCTAGGGATATAAATGTATGTGCAGTACCATTGCAGTTTGGTGGGTTTCAGTTGGTTTACAGCACAACACAGCATATATGGTCTGTTTCGTGACGGCGTCATGAGGCATGCTGTTTTATCTTTTTCCTGTTTTGAGTTGCTGTCAAGGTGCATTTTTAACAACACCAGAGACTTGCTTCACTGATTTCTCATCTTATTGTGTGATTTAATCTGTTCTAGAATGCTTGACTGCCTCCCTGTTTACTTAGGCTATTTCCAATGCATTGGTGCTAACATGAGGTGCTAAGCACATTAAAAACTTTAGCAACTAAAGCCCCCAATGCATAGGTGCTTAACTTGTTGGTGCTAAGCATGCTTCATTTAATGATTTTGCACCTAAAGTTTTTCATGCATTGGTGGGACAGGGGTAATCTTTCGAAAAAGAACTTTACTTTCTAAAAAGTAAAAAAAAAAAGTACCCGCGGAAATGTTCCAATTCCAAATAAAATAATTTAATTTAAAATAATTAAAGTAAAGGGTTTATTTTACCCTGAAACGGATATCTTTGTATCTTTTTTTCTTTTTTTTATTTCTAATTCTTCCATTTAAGTCTTTTGCCTAGGTTCACGCGCTTAGCATTGTTTCTTCCTGGGGTCACCACACTCATCTCTCTCCTCTTAATTACCTTGCCACATCAGACTTTTTGCCTACATGGCAGCCTTAGCACCTGTACAAGGTGGAGCATTGGGAGGGGCCTTATTGACTACAAGTTGCAAGTTTGATTTATGTGCACTTTTGGTGAAGCAATGGTCCACTGGTTGTAGTTTCGTGGCGGTATCACGCAGTAATAATTTTGTCAACTGGCTCCTCTGTTTGTGGGTTTTGGAATTGAAATTGAATTAGAAATATCTGCATTGAATTGAAATGAGATATAATTTTGTCAATAGTAGCAACCCAACATTACCTTGTTTTCTTCAGTATCATCAGCTTTTTTCTGGTATCATTAAACCAGGTTGCAAAGTGGAACAAGTAGAGGAAGAATGGGACGTTTGCAGGGTCCCTCAAAATTGTCTGCTTGAGAGTCTCGTCAGTTGCTTTTGTGTCGGCGCTACTGTTGTCAGCATGCTTAAATGTACGCATGTCTTATGTATTCTCAGCATGCTTAAATGTACGCATGTCTTTCCTCAGACTTGTGAATGCCGAAAACCCATGAGATATTTTTGGTTCCAAGTCATGCTGATGTGAGAGATTATGTTGCTGTTATGTGACTTGCTTGACTTGTTCATGTGAAGAACTGTTGCAAGATTAGATTTTTAACTGTTTTACATCATTTTAATTCAATGTGGAAATCCCTCCCTGTCAAACACTGTTCTGTACGCAGGGTGATTTGAGGGATGTGTGGCCGGAGGGGAATTTGATGTTTCAAGGGGTTTGGGTGGAAGAGGGGGATTCATCAAATCCCCTGAAATTCCCTTCTCCCAAAATCTCCACAATCCCTTGCTGTCAAATAAGACCTCAGGGTGAGGCCTTGTCCATGGAGATTCATTAAACGTTCGCCAACGAGAAGTTTGCAGGGCGTCACACACTGCGAGGCGTGACGGAAGAGGAATTCAGCTATCAACTACTTCCCTACTTTCGGCTATGTAGCACACGTGAAGCTCGTCGGCCCCTGAGTCAGCAAGCTCTCCTATCGCTTTGTCGCCGACGTGTTTCTGGGCTATGATCCTGGCACGAAGGAGTACAGCGACTACGACCCGGCTGGCAAACGGCTCTACGTCACATGCGACGTACGATTTGAAGAAGATTGTTGCCGGGACTAGAGCAACGCACACACCGACGACGTGCATGATCACGTCGGCGAGCTCACGGTGGTGTACACGGACACCAACGTGCTCGTGACGACCACGTACTCGGTGTCGCCTGACGCAACGACTCCCAACACACTAGCAACACCCCAGGCTCCGCACACACCTGTGTTTGTCACACTAGAATAGGGCATGCTGGGTGAGCCGAGCATGTCAGCATTGCCTGGACCGAGCGCGCCCAAGCCGGCCACTCCGGACGAACCAGATGACGGCTGGACGTCCTCGCCCACCGGCGAGACGTACCACAGTGATGGGGTGCCTCTCCGTTACAGAACGATGGAACACCATATCGACCACGCGCCGGCATGCACGCTGGAGTACAGTGCGCTCTGGCTCTGCTACAGAGGAGCCTGCGTTTGTCGAGGAGGCACTGGACGAGCCAGCGTGGGCAGTGCCATGTAGGCCGAGATAGAGTCAATTCGCTGCCACAGCAAAGGGATCTCGCCTCACGCCCTGTCGGCTACTGTGCCATTGGACTGAAGTGAGTGTTTAAGGTCAAGCGCGGTCCGGCTGGAAACATTGTGAAGCACAAAGCTCGGCTAACCGCGAAGGGCTACGTGTAGTCGTAGGGGTGGATTCAGAAGGATTAGCAAGTTGGTAAATACATACTCTTTCCGTTCCAAAATAGATGACCCAACTTTATACTACGGTTAGTACAAAGTTGAGTCATCTATTTTGAAACGGAGGGAGTATCTTATATCCAGCATCATTTTGGGGCATTGTGTTCCAGAGGGTACCATCGCGTTCGGGTCATTAGCGAGTTTGGCAAAACATTTCATGAACCTGCTTCGATACAACCCCCTTCAAAGCGTATGAAGGGCAATATCGTTTTTTCACTCATCGTATTCATTTTCGTACCCATGTTCCGTTGCACGCCGTACGTACGAGGGTCACCCCATTAATCTATATTTTAAATATTAAAAATAGATCCGGGTAGTGAGATTCGAACTCATTACCATGTTCTATTCATAGATTGAGAGCTGATGCTTGTGTACACGATGCAACTTTTGTTATTTTTGTGCTAAACAACTCGTGAACAACCTCTGTACCCATGTGTTCTACAAATGTTTCTCGGCCGCAGCCATGCCCTCAAACGTGAAGTAAACAAAAAAGGCAACGCCTTGTTTTATTTTTTTCTGGTTTTGTCTGGCCAATTTGTCTACTGTTTTTTTCGATCCCCTTCTCTTTTTTCATTTTCATTTACTTTTCCTTTCTAAAATTCACGAAATTTTTCTAAAATCCTGAGATTTTCATAAATTCGTGAACTGTTCTTCCAGTCCATGTCTAATTTCTTAAACATCTAAGGCTGCGTTTGGCACCGCAGTATTTTTGAAGTTTTAGAAAAATACCATGGTAGTTTTAGAAACCACGGTTTAAAATACTTTGATGCGTTTGCGCCCATAAATATTTCAGTTTACAAAACTGTAGTATCTCCAAAACCATGGTTTTTTCACAGTATTAGAAAAAGAGGTCCAGACCCCTTTTTTAAAAACTGAGAAACGATCGCTCTCGTCGGTCTCTCAACTCCATCTTTCTGGCCATCAACCAATGTGATTATACTTTATTTCTCTGTAGCTATGAATAAACAATTCAAGCTCAGCACATGGGAAGGAAGGTACGCGCCCTTGTACGCCTACTCTGTCGTTGATCTCGTGAATTTCTCTACACAGCGCTGCATGCATACATCACCCGTGAGCACAAGCTGGTCAGATCGTGTAGCTGTGTTCGGTTCAGCTCGATATCTTCAGAGTTATCCATGCAACCTAACAACAGGTGAAAATTGAAGAAAACTGAGAAAAAATCGATTTGGCAAACGCCTCTGTGGTTTTGCCAAAGCCACGAAACACTGCGGTTTTTAGATACTAAAGTATTTAACGTCCACGCGTTGGAATACCGAGGTTTTGTAATACTACTGTTTTAGATAACCCGTGCTACCAAACTAGGCCTAAACTTTTTCTCAAATCAGTGTTTTTTTTTCAAATACATGAAAGATTTTTAGATCCACGAACTTGTCTCAATTTACAAACTTTTTCTAAAACCCGTGATTTTTTCCAAAAACTCGTGCGAACAATCTATGTTGAAGCGAGAGGAAAGACAAACGAGAAGAAAATAGTCATTTCCTCTGTTTGTCATCAGCATCGGTCTTCAATGTACTCTTTGTTTAGGATATGGACTTCTGCCATGAATATTCACTTGTTCCGAACTAGGATGGTTCATATAAACAGTTCATATTCTTCAAAATGAGAGCATTGATGACTGTTGTATTGTTTTAAAATTAACTTTTTTTGGTTCTTGTATTATTCGTCCTGTGACGTATTTTTTGTCATGTAGCATTTTTTTTTCACATCCATCATGTGGATCCATTTTCTCCGTAGTATTCTATCCTCATGGCAAGCATCCATGTCAAGTTTTCTTATTTGATGCATTTTCTAGGGTTTTCTCAATGAAAAATCCCTAAAATACTTACCGGACGTGACGTGACGTATGTAAACTCTTCGAATTCGTTCAATTTTTGCGTGGAGTACTGTAAGAGCAACTCTAGCAGACCCCGCAAAAATTCGACCCGCAAAACGCGTTTGCGGTTTCACAAAGATCGCGTTTGCGGGTCGAAAACATGTGCGGCTGATCAGATACCGTATCTAAACCTGCATAATTTGAAAAAACATTTTCGTGGGAGAAATTGCACAAACATAGTTCATCACATCACATACCACAGAGTTCATACATACTACATGATCAACAAATTAAGCATATATCATACTACATGCTACGTTAACTAGTAGTAGAGGGGGTCGGATCTGACGACGGCGAGGTCGCGGCAAAATGAACGACGACGTGGAAGCCGAGCGACGCTCAATCCTCCTCGCCGGAGCTGCACAGGTCGACGTACTTCGCCGCCTGCTCCGGGAGGATGGGGCGCCACTCCTCAGCCTTCTCGTTGGCGGCGACGTTGTCGGCGACCGCCTGCCGCCACTCGAGGGCTTCGAGCTCCTCGGCGTGGCGCCGGCGCTCTGCCTCCTCGCGCACGCTCCGCTCGACGATGGTGGCAACAACGGCGTCGAAGTCCGCAACGTAGTCCTCGGGCCCGACGACTCCGCGGTGGCCGAGCGGAGCGGCCCCTTGGGCTCCTCCTTCACCGAGACGAAGGCGAACGGCGCCGGCTCCTCCGGCTCTTTCTATAGTTTTCTGCGTGAAAACTCCCTAAAATACTGACGGGACGTGACATAATGTGTGTTTTGTGTAAGAATTCGTCCAAATTTTGTGTGGAATACTAGGATGACCATGCCCAGCAACCTAAAAAAAAATTGGGTATGTTTTATGAAAGTCCACAAGTACATCATGTACAACGTAGGGGTTTCGGTTAAGTCGGAAGAGTCCGTACCATAGCACTTTTTTTTACATATTCATCAAATGGACCCAAATTATTTTCACATCATTCTATCTTCATGGAAAGCATCCAAAGCAAGTTTCATCTATTTTTGACATTCACACATTTTCTAGGTGTTTCCTGGTGAATAATCCCTAAAATACTGATCGAACGTGACCCAACGTGTGTTTGGTGTCCAAATTCATTCAAATTTTGTGTGGAGTGCTACAATGACAATGCCCAGTTGCCTGCAAAATTTGAGTATATTAAATGAAAGTCCACAAGTACGTCATGCACAACATAGAGGTTTCGGTTAAGTCGGAAGAGTCCATCCCATAGCACTTTTTTACACGTTCAACAACATAGAGAGTAATAAATAAATTGAATAAAGCCCGTGTGTCGTACAAACCTGGTAACATGAAAGAAGAAGAAGAAGAGAATGTGTTGATAGATTTCCTAAAAAAGATTTCTCTTACGATGACGTGCGATGATAGATTTCCTAAAAAAAAAATTCCCTTACGATGACGTGCACACACCTGATGGCACAAAGGGTGGCGAGAATTCTGATTTGAAAAGAATTCTCTAACTGTTGATACCAGGCCGGTTTTCCAGTCTGGAACCTTTTATAAGGTTACTTGTTTTTTTTTTGAAAATCCCAATGTTACAAAATGTTCAGCATATCTATTTATATATTCATATTTTTCAAAAATGTTAGAAAATATCAAAAAAATGGTCGCATTTTCAGAAAAAAAAAATCTGTTTTTTACAATTGTTTGTGTTTTCAAATATTATTCAGAATTAAAAAAAAACTTGGTTTTCAAAATTCATTCAGAGTTTAAAATCCGTTCTACTTTTCGGAAAATTTGTTTGCATGTTAAAAAATCAATTTTGAATTTCTTTTGCGTTCAAAACAGTCCGTTCAAATTTCTAAAAAACATTGTTCAGCTATGTCGCCCTTAATAGTCTCAATACACCGCGCTGCCCTTTTGTCATTATAGTTGTGTCAGTCTAGTGGTTGGCTCATTTCCCTGAATAGTGCAAGGTCCTGTGATCAATACCTGTCGCGTGCATAATTTCTTTAGGATTTTCCAGTGTTTCAGATAGATGACTTGCTGCAGGGCCGGCCCAGGCTACTGTTAGCCGCTGTTTATTTTTGCGGACTGTCTAGAAAACAATTGTCGCCGGCGTATTTTGAAAAAAAGACCATCATACCCTTTATTATAAAGCGGTATGGAGAGATCTTCTCCGTTGATGTGTTTAGGAGGGGTTGTACCGAAGCGAAAGTGAACATTTCATAGTTTTGTGTACTTGCATAGTGTTTAATCGATCATGTTTCACCTTGCTTCATAATTTGATTTTTATTAACTTGTTAAAATTCCCGCAAAAAATAAACTTGTTAAAATATATTCAAAAGTGGTCTCATTTTGATGTCCTCGTCGTCATACACACAAATATGCAAGCGGATCATAAATTAGACATTTGATTAAAGAGATAAAATACAATTAAATTTGGGAATGATGAAAAAGCATGGTAGTGGACCATGGCTGGAACACTCTGCCTGTGGTGAAAGAAAGAGGTGATGAACTATGAGCAGTACCATGCATGGCGTCGAATCTGCAAGCAATTCAAAGGGTTCTCCCATGCACAGGACTTTCCCTGCACGGAAGAATTGTATTTCTCTTGCTTTTACTTGAAACAGTTTCTGGCTGGGCCATCATCAAGGTAGGCTATCCCTGTGTCCCTACAGAGACTAACCGACTGACTAGGTCTTCTTAGCAGCTAGCTCATTTTTACAGTTTCAGTCAGACTGCAGGAGATACGGCCAGCTGCTGGTTACTAGTATACCCGAAGGATGCCCTAATACCAAATATGTGTGTATCTTTTTTGGGGGAGCCTTGGACCGTCGCCCTTCTTGCCCCATTCGCCGGCCTGGGTAAATTCATGCTCGCACAACTCCAGAGGGGTGTGCAGAATGCAGTTCATGAACTACGTGCTGCCAGTGACCAACATCAGCTAAAATTCCCAATGTGTCTCATTCCCTCAGCAAAAGATCTTGCTGTGGAATAGCCTATGACACTCGGTTGGTTCACATGCATGATGCCGCATGGTATCTAACTTGTACCATTGTTGCTCGAGTGTTGGTTCTACCACCTGTGGACAAGGCTGTTATTTATAGAATGTGTTTGTAGCGGCGAGCATCCTATCGGCAGTTTGGCACACACAGAGGCTGGGACGTAATGGAATATTCCTTTAGAAAAATAGATCTGGTGTATGTGACCTTCCTTCAATCAAAGTATCTCATGCACCTACTGCTGCGAGTACTAAATGGCTAGGGTGTCTACCTAGACGGTTCTTGTTTAGGGTGTCTACCAAAAAAAGATTGACCGATCTTCAGTTTTCCTCTTTCTTTCTCGTGCTTTTCTACGAGACAGAAGAGGCAGTGGCTGACTAGATCAGCCCCAACAGCTAGAGCTAGTGGTAGTTGTTGTTATTTTCCTGCTGCTTTCTAAATGTGAAGCTTGCTAGCCTGTTGTGTGTTCTGCCAAAGCAAAGGTCTGTTTTGCTATGTGTTCAGTTCAGAGGTTGGTTCCTTGTGTGAGAACTAGGATGCTATAAAGTTTGCTACCCTGCTTTTTGGATTCACTTGAAATGAAATCAGGACCACGAGTTACTCGATTCAAAAAATATATGTGATGGTCAAGGCTCACTCTCTCTCTCTCCCTCTCAAAAAGCATTCATCCCGCTTTATATATAAAGCCCAAATGGTCAAACTGATACAAAGTGATGAGAAAACCCTGATAAGGTCAAGAGAAAATTAAAATGGTAGCCAAGCGAGTGGCACAAGTACAAATAACCTAACACCAAGTATGAAAATAGGAGACATGAAACCTAACAAGAGACCACCAAGAATACTGAACATGACCGGACCCGCGCCTCCTAGCGAAATCTCCGCCACCATAGCACTGAAGACATCAAACTATAGCCGGAAAGGATCGACTTGCTGTTGAGACAACCCCCTCAATCCGGATGTGGAGCGCTCCTCCTGTTAGGAGATAGCAAGGACCAAAGAACGGGGATCATAGGGGCATGTGATATGATAGGAGAACACCGGAACAACCCCACATCAGAGTGGAGGATTTGATCTGCACGTCAGGTACATGGCATGCCCGAATCTGCTAGTCAACTGTAACCAAAAGACACTCGGGCTCCAGGACGATGCCCTCAAGAGGATGATGACGCGACGCGCCACCGCCTTCAAGCCCGAGAGGTCGAATGGGGGTTGTCATCCCAGAGCCCTCGCATCATGAGGAGATCCCCAACAATGACCCAAAGAAGGATTCGTTACCCTCAGATATCGCCATCTCGTGCACAGGAGCATAGAGCTTTCGTATCGGGCCCTCTCAATTGCCACTAGCGAAACACAGGCACACAGCTTGTTGACCCAACCTACAAGGGGGACCACAGCAGCAGAAGCGCTACCACTGTTGTAGTGTCGCCCACCATAGAACTAGCCCACAACCTATCGATCCGGGGCCGCTGCCCCGGCGTCCAGGAAGGAAACGCCATCACCGCCTGAATATTCGACAACCAAATATTCGGCACCTTGTAACGGGCCACAAAACATCGGAGCCGCCATCATAGAGCATTACCTTAGTCAGGGTCAGACATCAACGATGGCGGGCAACGCCCAAAGGGAGTCTCAAGCCACGAGCGCCGGATCCCACCTCGATCCAGCCACCAAATGGCCAAACCTCAACCGGGACTGGAGACCAACGGAAACGAACAACACCACATCACAATGCATCTTCCCGCAACACAGCGCCAAGGCAGCACCAACCGGCTGTGTTGGGCACTTGGGCTACCAGGCCAGCAAGCCTCATCCGGCAAGATCAGAGTTGAATCCGGCCAAGGGAGGGCCCTTGAGGTCCCGTGCCACCTGTCTCGAGCTCCCTATCTGCAGTCTGAACGCCCAGACGCTTGGATATCTGCTCGCCGCCTACAGGGCACCACCAGCCGAGGGCAAGCAACCTAGTGCACCGGAGAGATGCGTCGTCAAGAGGCGGTCAATCCGCGTCACTCGCAAGTCGCAACTCGATGAGTACCAATAAAACTTGATGAGTACATTCACATAGAGTACTAAGATTTTTTTATTTAGTTTTGACATCAAGAGCATCAAGATTTCATCGGTCTTCAAGAGACCATTCACTTAGCACTTCTGCTTCGATAAAACCTCCTAAACACATCAACGAAAGAGATCTGTCTATATCCATTCATAATAAAGGGCCCGTGTCTATACGTGACTGTACACATCGCCTAATAGTAAACTGGGCCGGCGCATCAGCCAATGGTCTATGTGAAATAGTGGAAAATTCAAAAAGAAAATCTACTTGTGGATGGAATCGGACAAGGGACCTCCGACTTCCCACTCTCACGCAAACGAGCCGAACCACTGGAACTAGTGAGCTGTCTTGACAATGAGAAGTGCGGACTTATAAGAACTATGAACCGAGATATAGTTGAACAATTGATTGGAATCTTCAACCTGATTTTTCTAAACGTGAACATTTTTCATAATTGTATTCAAAATTTTGCAATTGCAAACAATTTTTCTAGCAGTGGAACAAATTTTTAAACTCTAAACAATCTTTGGAAATTGTGAATTTTTTGAAATTCCAAACAAAATTTGAGAATACAAACAATTTTGAGAATACACCATTTTTTGATATTTTCGAACATTTTCTAAAAATATAAGTAAATAAATAATATGCTGATTTTTTTTAATTTTCAATTTTGCAAAATAAGAAAGCGAAACAAAAAATGATTCATGAACGTTATGAATGGTTCCCAAACCGGAAAAACCTGGCCTGGAACCATCTAGAAGGTTCTCAAAAAACGGCATCTGCAGAGTCACAAACAGATTAAAATGGATTGGTCCAGGCATTCGGTCTGTGCGAAACAGCGACTGTAGAGGCATTAGGCATCAAATAGGGGTTTCACCCAACATGCACCTTATGGGATCGATGCCATTGACTAGTTGGGCCAGTGCCTAAGCGTTTTCTCTCTCTATTTTTTCGTTTTTTCTCTTTTTTCATCGGTTTATTTTTCACATTTTATCACTTTATTATTCATTTTGAAACTTGTTTAAAACTTTGAACAAACTGTTCTCAATACGCTAAAATGTTCTTGTTTTCAAATAATGTTTTGATTTCTAAAAACTATTCTGGAATTTCAAAAAATGTTCACATATTCACAAAAAAGTTCAAAAATATTAGGAAATGTGGCGTTAGAAACAAAGTAGATATTTTTGTAAAAGTACGTGATTTTGTAATTTGTATTCAAAGTTTCTTCAATTGTTGGGAATTTGTTAACAATTTTGGAAAATATGTTCAAACTTGTAAAATTTTATACACAATTTAAATATTCAAAATTGTTGACAAATTTAAATAAATTCTTTGTACATAATAAAATGTACAGGCGGATTGATAACGATAGAAATTACAAATAAGAGAAGCATTCAAATTTGAAAAAACTACATACTCACTGATGCATTCGTCTGCCCAGTCTGTGACACTTCTCTCAACTGGTAGTTTTCTGGACTATGGACAAATGACCCCAACTTCTTTCAGCGGCATGACACAGACATGTGATACATTCATGTCAGGTTTGAACGACTTCCAACACCGTTTGCATGTTGTGACACCTCTGGCCATTAGTGGGCCCTTTTTCACCGATAAACTCACAAAATTTGTCGGGAACTCAAACAAGTTGGCATAGGGCCTTGAATTGGTCATATAAGCTTATCGAATAAAATTTGGTCATGTGACAGATGCTGAAAAAACATGCTCTCCAACGGACCCTTCTCACCTACTCGAACACTCTCCGTCGAATATGGTGTATTTTGGACATGCGTGTAATGACCCAACTTTTTTCTAGCGAGTGGGCATACTCATGATAGGAATCCATGCTAGGTTTAAACAAATTCTCACACCGTATGCAAATTGTGTCACGTTCGGCCATTTATGACAATTATGCCCATCAAGTTGACATAGATATTTTTATCTAGGCGGTATGTGAACCGAAAATTGCAACCTGCCGTCTTGTCGAGAAGTTAAATTTAGTTGCAAAAGAAAACAAATATTTGAAAGAAAAATTGAAAAGAATTGAATAAGAGAAGATGAAAATGGAGTTGTATGTTTCCAATGTTGTCGATGATCACAAGATCAAGATGGATGCAATACCCTTGAAGATTAGAAAGATTAGAAAAATATGCCATTAATAATGAGGCTTGGTATCATTATGCTGTTAGATCAATTGTTACGTTTGTTGCGATCTTGATCGCATTTGTTGTTGCATTTAAATGCTTTAGCTAGAGAGTTTTTGTATATGTTGTTTTATGAGAATAAGTGTGTATGAACTTTATGTATGAACTTGTATTAATTTGGTCCTTTCGGTGTTGTGTAATGAAGATGAGCCGGCAATGGATGTACGATGACCGATGTCTTCATAGTTCATTAATGGCGTGCATACTTTTCTGCTTGAAGCTGAGGCAAACAAACGGGCGAATGATTTTATGTGTTATCCATGTGTTGTTTGTAAGAATGATCACAATTACTCTAACTCAAGAACCATTCACATCCACCTATTAAGATGGATTCTAATGGAAGAGAATGAAGAAGAAGGGGATGATGACAGCTATCCTGGCCATGGGTTTCCTGAATACGATGGTACTACAATGGGTGAAGAAGCTGAAAAGAGGGGGGGGGACTGAAGATCAAGAGGCACCAGATGGGCCCGCTGATGATCTTGGTCGGGCCATTGCTAATGCAAAGAGAAATTGTACAAGTGAAAAGGAGAAGTTGAAGTTGCATCACGTGTTAGAGGATCACAAGAAATTATTGCAGCACATGTTAGACGGATGCATTCGTTTGGCCCAGTCTGCGACACTTCTCTCAACTGGTGGTTTTGTGGACTATGGACAAATGACCCCAACTTCTTTCAGCGGCATGACACGGACATGTGATACATTCATGCTAGGTTTGAACGACTTCCGACACCGTTTGCATGTTGTGACACCTCTGGCCATTTGTGGGCCCTTTTCACCGATAAACTCACAAAATTTGTGGAGAACTCAAACAAATTGGCATAGGGCCTTGAATTGGTCATATAAGCTTATCGAATAAATTTTGGTCATGTGACAGATGCATGAAAAAACATGCTCTCCAACGGACCCTTCTCACCTACCCGAACACTCTCTGTTTAATATGGTGTATTTTGGACATGCATGTAATGACCCAACTTTTTCTAACGAGTGGGCATACTCATGATAGGAATCCATGCTAGGTTTGAACAAATTCCCACACCGTATGCAAGTTGTGTCACGTCTGGCCATTTATTGGCCGTTTTTCATCGAGAAAACTCTAGTAAATGCAATAACTTTTTAAACCTCAAACAACTCGGCATGTTGCCTTGCATTTTTCATACAAGCTCATGGAAAAAAAATTGGGTTCATTTGACGGATGCCGAGAAAAATACGCTCTCAAACGGACTGTCCTGGCTTACTCGAACTCCCTCCGTTGAACATGGTCTACTTTTGAACATGTATGAACTGACCCCAGCATTTGCCAACAGGTGGGAATGCACATATTACGCATCCATGCATGGTTTGGATGAATTCTGACACCGTTTGCAAGTTGTGCCATGTTCGGCCATTTTTCCACGAGAAAACTTTAGAAAATGCAAGAATTAACGAAAACTCAAAGAACTTGGCATGATTCCTTAAATTGGTCATACAATACTATGGAAAATATTGGGGCCTTCTAGGGATGTTGAGAAATAAAGTGCTCCCAATCGGCCCCTTCTGGTCGACCCGAACACCCTCCGTTGAACATGGTCTATTTTTGGACATGCATGAAATGATCCCAACTTTTGCGAGTAGGTGTGCATGCACATGGTAGGCATCCATGCCAGATCTGAATGAATTCTAACACCGTATTCAAGTTGCGTAAAGTACGGCCATTTATCGACCATTTTTCATCGAGAAAACTCTAGAAAATAACATGCTCTCAAACGGAGCCTTCTAGCCCTACCCGGACACCCTCTGTTGAACATTGTCTAGATTTAGAGAAATGACACCAACTTTTGCAAGCAGGTGGGCATGCCCCATGGTAGTCATCCATCCCAATTTTCAATGATTTCCGGCACTGTAAGAAAGTTGCGACACGTCCAACCATTTAATGACCTTTTTTAACCATCAAAATTCCAGAAGATGCGAAATTTGTTGAAAACCAAAACAACTTGGCATGGTGCCTCGAATTGGTGACATAAGCTAATGAAAAAAATTAGGGTCATTGGGCGGATGTTGAGAAGCAATGTGCTCTCAAACGAAGCATCCTGGCCTATCCGAACACCCTACATTGAACATGGTGTTGTTTGGGACATTCTTGAAATGACCATAACTTTTGCTAGTAGGTGGACATGCTCATGGTAGTCATCCATGTCAAGTTTGAAGTAAACAAATATTTAGAACTAAAATTTAAACAAGTACTTAAAACTAGTATTTTAAGTTTTTAACATGACTAACAAGTACAAAGGGATAAAATTGAAAACAATAAATGCTAGCTAAATTTTTTTAAGAGCTATTTTAGTAAAAAATATTTTAAGATCATAATTTAAAGGTGTGCACATTTTTAAAAAAGGAAAAGGTGAAATAAAGAGAAAAAAAGTGGGAAAAAAGACCGCTGCACTACGGTAAACTGGTCTCTGAGGGATAGTTCTAGTCCGCATTTTCTTGTTAGACATGTAATATTATCAACTCGTGTGGTTAGCAACAAGTGGTCAGCAATGGAAGTTAAAGTTACAAGGTTCAGTCCCACGCACTACCATACCTTTTTCGGCGTTTTTTTCCTGTTTCCACTCACAATAATGGGCCGGCGTAGTCGGGCGGTCTCATGTTCGTGGCACAATCTATTTGATGCTACTCCTCGAAGGGATTTCCTCCTCGGCGCCTATTGCGTCGGGAAGTCTCCCTGGCGCACATTACGAATGTTTCTGGGCCACGGTCCATCTAGTGGCCCCTTCGCTCATCCGTCTTTCCTCTCGCTCGTACATAGTCTGTTCGCACAATAATTATTTTGCTCAATTTTTTTCCTCCCTATACTTTAGGGTTTACGGATTTTAAAATCTCAGAAATCAAAACAGTTTTACACATTTAAAATAGAGTCTACGAATTTGAATTTTTTTTTGTGGATTTGAAAATAGTCCGTGGATCTGACAAAAAGTTAAAGGATTTATAAAATGATGGATTTGAACAAGGTTCATGAATTTGAAAAAATATCACAAATTTTAAAAAGTTCCAGAATCTGAAAAAAGTTCCCCAATTTTAAAAAGTGTACGAATTTTAAAAAACGAATTTAAAAAAAATATAAATGTTTCAAGGGTTCGGGACATTTGACAAAGATCATGACAATTGAAAAGTTCATAGATTTTGAGAAACAAATATGGTTTTGAAAAAAGTTCATGGATTTGAAAAAAGTGCATGAATTTGAAAAAGTTCAAGGGTTATGAAAATAGTTTATAAAAATTAAAACAATTTTTTTCATTGGGAAAATATCCATGTATTTATTAAAGTACACAAATTTGGAAAATTTACCGAATTTACTAAATTATACATGGATTTGAAGGGAAAATCTTTAATTTAAGAAAAGTCCAGGATTTTAGAAAAAAATCACAAATCTAAAATAGAAAAAGGAAATGAAAAAAGAAGGAGAAAGAAAAAAAAACAGTAGAAAAACTGGCAAGACAATACCAAAATGCAAAAGAAAACAAGGTCCTGCCTTTTTGTTAGCGTCACATCTGCGCGCGCTGGATGGGTTGTGGCCCAAAAACATTCGTAGGAAGCGTAGGTATACATAGATTGTTCGCACAGTTGTGCTTACCAGTTGGTTAGTGGCACTACATTAATACAAAGAGGTAAGGACTTTGAACCTCACTACCTGCATCTATTTTTGAATATTAAAAAAATATTACTAGGCCGAGCCCAGGACACATGGGTGCATTTGTTAGCCCCAGAACATACGCGTATACGGCGGGCAACCCATCATACATACGAAAGTGCATACGATGTGTGTAAAGTCTATATTACCCTCCGTACGTTTATTAGAGCGGAATTGTACTGAAGTTCTCCTATTCACATAGGTACTTAAGATTGATCCCATGAAGAAAAAATTCCATGGCAATAGTTGCGATGTATTCTAAAGGAGTGCTCCTCCGAATTGGCAAGTACCCAAGGATTGCTATGACATTGTGGCATGGGATGCCGGGACGTTTTTCCTTAGCGCTGCGGTCATACACCATGCATCGAATTGATCTTTAGGATTGTTCTGATCGCAGTTGTTAGAGTTGTGTCGAATATTGTGTACAAGGTAGGTTACAGTTGGACTCTGAGTAGTATTGTGTTTTGATAGGATATGGAGTAATGTCCTAATAGGACACTTGTATCCTAGGCCTCTCATATATAGTGGGGGTAGACACACGATGTAACCTATGCCAACATAATAGCACAGGCACACAAGGGGGAGCCCGCGGCGTGTGCCGGTGCCCGGGTGGCCGATGTGCGGTATTGAGACGGTGTCACGGGGAGGAGCGCCCGTAGTCAAGCCCCGGGGATGTAGCCATATCGGTGAACCTCGTTAACAAATTTCGGTGTCGTGCCTTGTGTGATTGCTTGGTCCTCGGATGATCAACGGTATGCCTCGGATTTATTCTAACAAGTGGTATCAGAGCCCAGGTGCCCGGAATAAATCTCGGTGAACTCATGGGTGGTCGGTCATGGTTGGTGGGTTGGAAATGCTGGTGTTAGCGGGCCCATGGGTGACCGATGTGTGAGGGGGGGATTGTTGGGTTTAGTCACACATCGGTTGTGGGAGGAGACATAACAAAATTTATAAGGAAGGGGGTGTCCCCTCCTAACAGGATAGTCTTTTGGGGGGATAGGGCCCAAGGCCTGTCATAAGTCGGTGTTGCTCTCTGTTGGGCCTGGTGACGCAGTTGGGTCGGAAACGCTGGTGTTAGCGGACCCGAGATTACGTAATAATTGGTATCAGAGCTAGTTTGGACGAAGGTGCATCCTTGATCTAAGGGAGGCGAAAGGTGTCGTTGGAGTTCTGCAGGGAGTGATCGCAGTCGTTGGAGTGAGAATCGACTTGAGGCGATCAAAGAAGGTAGAATCAGCGGTTGTAATTTTCTTGAGGCGATCACAGAGGCAGCGCATGCAGGGGCGGATTGGTTCAACAGCGACGGCAACAAGCAGGCAACGTGCATAGTGTTGGACGTCTATTCGGTCTTGGTGAGATCGTAAGTGATTGACGGAACGCATAGCAGGGCAGCCGAGCGGGCCAAGCGCAAGCAGCATCTGCTACGGAGACGCAGATTGGAGGCCCATTCGGTGCATGCAGACGTGAGATTTGTCTTGGACAAAAAAAGGAGGACCGGGTCCTCGTGTACGACACGGACGGAGGCAGCATCAGATCAATCGGCAGAAAGGAAATCCATCAAGCGATACGTACTAGCTGGGACATTGACAAGGCAGAAGCTAGCATTCAGAGTTGGGCTTAGGAGCTACGCCACGTGAGAAGACCAGCGGGTGTTTTTGCGTTGATAGCTTGGATTATTTTCACACAGTCAGTCGTACAAAGAACTATGGCACCAACGGATATCTAGTTTGAGGTGGAGAAGTTCGCGGAACTGAAAACCTTGGGTTATGAAAGACAGGGTGAAAGATTTGTTGGCACAACAGAGATGCTTGAAGGCGTTACGGGAAGTCATGTCAGCTAAGATGGAAGTATCATGTGATGGATGAGAATTCGCAGAAGATAATTTGGGAGCCTCGAGCGTGTCATACAACCGGACAAGTTTGGCTGGGTTGGACTAGACAGTCTGACGGATCGACGTGAGTCGGTTGGTACAGAAGACGATGGTGGGATCAGCGACAGCGACATAGGAGCGTGATGTTGATGGTGACCGACTTCTAGGCGTGGAAACACGTGGCGCAGGCCCGAAGGCTTGTGTGGATTCGACAAGCCTATTGCGCAGGATTGATTCAAGATGGTGTATACACGGAGCTTGAAGTCGATGAGGCGCGAGGGTTAACTGATCATCTACCATGGAGTCATGTTGAAGGTAGAGCTAGATTGAGGGGCTACGGTGCAAGGATCCAGGGAATCGAAACCTATTCAGCAGAGGAAAAAAAGCGAGGGACACGTAATTCGGACTGGAGCCCAGTGTCTGATGGAAGCGTGAAACTCTTCATCGGTCGGTGATGATCGATGGTACTCTGCAGTGGGGGTTGAGTGGTGTGGTTTCGCGAGCCTTGAGACTCGACCGGGACAGCAGAGGCTCGACGCGGTAATAGGGAAGAGGCGTGCGGTACGCACGAGATATGAAGACGGGTCAGGGCTCTGGTGGTCATACATGTGGTGAGACAACTGTGAATTTGACTCGGGATGACTACAAGCAACAGTGAAATTCTTCAAGTTTCAGTCAGGCGGTCAAGAAAGGAGCGGTATCACTGATATAAATGTATGTGCAGTACCATTGCAGTTTGGTGGGTTTCAGTTGGTTTACAGCACATCACAGCATATATGGTCTGTTTCGTGATGGCGTCGTGAGACATGCTGTTTTATCTTTTTCCTTTTTGGAGTTGCTGTCAGGGTGCATTTTTAACAGCACCCAGGGATTTGCTTCACTGGTTTATCATCTTATTGTGTGACTTAATCTGTTCTAAAATGCTTGACTACCTCCCTGTTTACTTATTGACTACGAGTTACAAGTTTGATTTATGTGCACTTTTGGTGTGAAGCAATGGTCCACTAGTTGTAGTTTCATGGCGGTATCACGCAGTAATAATTTTGTCAACTGGCTCCTCTGTTTGTGGGTTTTGGAATTGAAATTGAATGAGAAATATCTGCATTGAATTGAAATGATATATAATTTTGTCAACAGTAGCAACATTACCTTGTTTTCTTTAGTATCATCAGCTTTTTTCTGGTATCATTAAACCAGGTTGAGAAGTGGAACAAGCAGAGGGAGAATGGGACGTTTGCAGGGTCCCTCGAAATTGTCTGCTTGAGAGTCTCGTCAGTTGCTTTTGTGTCGGCGCTACTGTTGTCAGCATGCTTAAATGTACGCATGTCTTATGTATTCTCAGCATACTTAAATGTACACATGTCTTTCCTCAGACTTGTGAATGCCGAAAACCCATGAGATATTTTTGGTTCCAAGTCATGCCGATAACCGGTGCACTTATGTGACAGCGCAATTATGTGATGATATATTGGTTCGAAGTCAAGCAAATTATGTTGTTCATGTGAAGAACTGTTGCAAGATTAGATTTTTAACTGTTTTACACCATTTTAATTCAATATGAAAATCCCTCCCTGTCAAACAGTGTTCTGTACGTAAGGGGATTTGAGGGATGTGTGGCTGGAGGGGAATTTGAGGTTTCAAGGGGTTTGAGTGGAAGAGGGGGATTCATCGAATCCCCTCAAATTCCCTCCTGCCAAAACCTCCACAATCCCTTGCTGTCAAATAAGACCTCAGGGAGAGGCTTTGTCCATGGAGATTCATTAAACGTTCGCCAACGAGAAGTTTGCAGGGCGTCACACCATGTGAGGCGTGGCGGAAGAGGAATTCGGCGATCAACTACTTCCGTACTTTCGTCTATGTACACACGTGAAGCTCGTCCGCCCCTGAGTCATCAAACTTTCCTATAGCTGCGTCGATCGTGTTTCACCTTGTTTCATAATTTGATTTTTAAAACTTGTTAAAATTCCCGCAAATTTTTTTTTGTAAAAATATATTCAAAAGTGGTCTCATCTTGATGTCCTCGTCATCATACACACAAATATTCAAAAGTGAACTATGAGCAGTACCATGCATGGCGTCGAATCTGCAAGCAATTCAAAGGGATCTCCCATGCATAGGACTTCCCCTGCACGGAAGAATTGTATTTCTCTTGCTTTTACTTGAAACAGTTTCTGGCTGGTCATCATCAAGGTAGGCTATCCCTGTGTCCCTACAGAGACTAACCGACTGACTAGGTCTTCTTAGCAGCTAGCTCATTTTTACAGTTTCAGTCAGACTGCAGGAGATACGGCCAGCTGCTGGTTACTAGTATACACGAAGGATGCCCTAATACCAAATATGTGTGTATCTTTTTTGGGGGAGCCTTGGACCGTCGCCCTTCTTGCCCCATTCGCCGGCCTGGGTAAATTCATGCTCGCACAACTCCAGAGGGGTGTGCAGAATGCAGTTCATGAACTACGTGCTGCCAGTGACCAACATCAGCTAAAATTCCCAATGTGTCTCATTCCCTCAGCAAAAGATCTTGCTGTGGAATAGCCTATGACACTCGGTTGGTTCACATGCATGATGCCGCATGGTATGTAACTTGTACCATTGTTGCTCGAGTGTTGGTTCTACCATCTGTGGACAAGGCTGTTATTTATAGAATGTGTTTGTAGCGGCGAGCATCCTATTGGCACACACAGAGGCTGGGACGTAATGGAATATTCCTTTAGAAAAAATAGATCTGGTGTATGTGACCTTCCATCAATCAAAGTATCTCATGCACCTACTGCTGCGAGTACTAAATGGCTAGGGTGTCTACCAAAAAAAGATTGACCGATCTTCAGTTTTCCTCTTTCTTTCTCGTGCTTTTCTACCAGACAGAAGAGGCAGTGGCTGACTAGATTAGCCCCAACAGCTAGAGCTAGTGGTAGTTGTTGTTATTTTCCTGCTGCTTTCTAAATGTGAAGCTTGCTAGCCTGTTGTGTGTTCTGCCAAAGCAAAGGTTTGCTATGTGTTCAGTTCAGAGGTTGGTTCCTTGTGTGAGAACTAGGATGCTATAAAGTTTGCTACCCTGCTTTTTGGATTCACTTGAAATGAAATCAGGACCACGAGTTACTCCATTCAAAAAATATATGTGATGGTCAAGGCTCACTCTCTCTCTCTCCCTCTCAAAAAGCATTCATCCCGCTTTATATATAAAGCCCAAATGGTCAAACTGATACAAAGTGATGAGAAAACCCTGATAAGGTCAAGAGAAAATTAAAATGGTAGCCAAGCGAGTGGCACAAGTACAAATAACCTAACACCAAGTATGAAAATAGGAGACATGAAACCTAACAAGAGACCACCAAGAATACTGAACATGACCGGACCCGCGCCTCCTTGCGAAATATCCGTCCATCATAGCACTGAACACATCAAACTATAGCCGGAAAGGGTCCACTTGCTGTTGAGACAACCCCCTCAATCCGGACGTGGAGCGCTCCTCCTGTTAGGAGATAGAAAGGACCAAGAACGGGGATCATAGGGGCATGTGATATGATAGGAGAACACCGGGACAACCCCACATCAGAGTGGAGGATTTGATCTGCACGTGAGGTACATGGCATGCCCGAATCTGCTAGTCAACTGTAGCCAAAAGGCACTCGGGCTCCAGGACGATGCCTCAAGAGGATGATGACGCGACGCGCCACCGCGTTCGATCCCGAGAGGTCGAATGGGGTTTGTCACCCCAGAGCCCTCGCATCATGAGGAGATCCACAACAATGACCCAAAGAGGGATTCGTTACCCTCAGATGTCGCCATCTCCTGCGCAGGAGCATAGAGCTTTCGCTCGGGCCCTCACAATTGCCACTTGTGAAACAAATCTTGTTGACCCAACCCACAAGGGGGACCACGGCAGCGGAAGCGCCACCACTGTTGTAGTGTTGCCCACCATAGAACTAGCCCACAACCTATCGATCCGGGGCCGCTGCCCCGGCATCCAGGAAGGAAACGCCATCGCTACCAGAACATTCGACAACCCAAAAGCCGGCACCTTGGCACGGGCCACAAAACATCAGAGCAGCCGTCCTAGAGCACTATCTTAGTCAGGGTCAGACAACAACAATGGCGGGTCACGCGCAAAGGGAGTCTCCAGCCAACCAAACCTCGAACGGGACTGTAGACCAACGGAAACGAACAACACCACATCACAATGGCGAGCGATACGCACCGGCGGACCGGCCGAAAGCCCAGCTGATCACGCGCGTGCTTCCTGCAGCCGTCGGATGCCTCCTTTCCCAATCGTTTTTTTCTCTGGCTTGGTCAACGCAGCAGTTCGTGCCGGATGCCTCCTTTCCCAAATGTTTTCTTCCATGGCTTGGTCAACGCAGCAGTTCGTGTCCTCCAGCCTTCACGTGCGCGCTCCCGCACGATAGCAGCAGTTCCCTGCTTCCCTCCTCCACATGGCCGTCGGCCGCTCACACCTCGCCTCCTCGCAGCGTTGCCCTCCATTTCTCGCCGAAGAAGCCTTCCCAGCTCATCGATTTTGGTTGCAGCTTTGCCGTCAAAACCGGATGCAATTTCCTCGGTTGCCGGTTGCAACTCCTTGTCATCGACGCACATCGTTGCAGCATCCCCGTGCGCCACTCATCGCCCTCGCCGTCGAGCTCGCTGCACGGGGTTCTACAAACAACGGCCACCTGTCAACCATGAATGGATGTAGCACAATGTTTCATCCGTTGTAGCAAAATCCGATAACGGTAGCAGCAAAAACATCACCGCCGCCGTCGCGGGTCACAGGTCCGCCGCGCATGTATGTAGCAAAAAGTTTTGTTGGTCGTAGCAAAAACCAATAGCGGTTGCAGCAAAAATGTCACCGCCGCCGTTGCCAGTCGCAGCTCCGTCATGGATGAATGTAGCAAAAGGTTTTGTTGGTCGTAACCAAAACCAATAGCGGTTGCAGCGCTATGCTCTATGGTCGCTGCAACAAAACGTTGTGACCCAGGTGGTCACCAGTTCCAGCAAAACTGGATCATGCTTGCAGCTAAAATGATTGTTGATTCCAGCAAAAAAAAAATGCAACAAAAAATCATGGCGGCGATCGCCGTCGCCGCTCGACACTATCCTATTTTGCAGCAGAAACAAAAGTTGGTTCCAGCAAAACTAATAGCTGGTTTCAGCAAAAATAAAGAACAAATACAACAAAGACATGCAGCCATCGTCATCTTCGTTGAGCACTATCCTCTGCTGTTGTGGCAAAAAAGAAAGCTAGTTCTAGCAAAATCAAAAGCGGGTTCCAGCAACAAAAAAAGGTAGCAACTTGTTCGCGCCCACTGTCGGCACCGTCGACCACCATCCTCGGTCACCGACAGCAGCGGGGGTTGCAAAAAGTGAGCGCGCACAGTGGTTTCGATGGGCACCTGCAGCAGCGCATGGCAGCATATGTGTGGAGGCCCGCGAGGGAACCCAACCGATGAGATGGGGGAGAAGGGAGGAGGAGGGGATGGGGAGGGAAGCAGGCCCGGCCCTGAGGGGGGGGGGGGGG
>LR738709.1:618149293-618189994 GCA_902687465.1 Secale cereale | reverse complement strand
GCCCCGGGCCCCCGAAATTGATCAGGGGGCCCCCACCTGGGCCTGTTCTGCTTAGTCTAACCGTCCGAAGGCTCAAGTCGTCGTAGTGGCAGCCACAGGCGCAGGCGAGGCAGCCTAAAAAAAAGGCGCAGGCGAGGCGTACGCGATACTGAGATCGATCTATTCCAGGGAACGCAAATTACGCAATGGATTCCTGCCCGCAAACCCTGGGATTCGATGAGACTACACCATATCGCTGTCAATCCATAGTTCCTGGCCTGCGCCGCCGCATCAATTCTGCACTTCGATCCATGGGACAAGCTTGTCGAATCCAGGAGACGATGCAGCCCTTCGGCGCCCGACCAAACAGTACGCGTCGACCGGCCACCCATCCTGATGGCCTAATTCCTCCTTCCTGTGATCTAATTCATTTTCCCTTGCACATGTATACTCGTTATGTGATGAAGAAGGTCAGAACTGGGAGTTGGGATATATGGACATCTACTAACTACTGAAGGGCGTGTAAGGTATTGTTTGATCTTTTCCCACAAATTTGCTAATTAAACTCGCCAAACAGATATGATTGATAAGCAATCAAATCTTGACCGCATTTCCCCCAAAAAACATAGCTAGCCCCCAGGATGTGTATGTGAGTCGCCTGAATACCGAGTTGCCAAGAAGAGACCCCACACTATGCACCGCATTCACCAGCCACAACGATCATATATATGTATTTACCGAAGGTATGTTTCTATTTGATATGAACATTGTTTTGATGCACCAGAAGTGTCTGTTGATAATATTTCATGTATAGATATCCGATATTTTAATGTGGTAAAGCTCATGCACGCTCCGGATGATTCATGTTCAGGATTGGTGCATAAGTGTTCTACTAGATGGTACTCAGTACTCACACGCTCGCCGGAACGAGCAGCGCCGGCGTATTGTTGCTCAAAAATTGATTATTATTTTAGTATTTGTGCCATGGGGCTCAGATTGTCGGTTTCGTCCCGGGCCCCCAAAATCTCAGGACCGGCCCTGGAGGGAAGGGAGGTTGCAGTACGGTGAGGTAATGCCGCGGTTGGGCCAGCTCGTCTTGGCGGAGGAAGAAGACCACGCCGGAGTCGCTGGGCTGTGAGCAGGAATCAAAGAATGGTGGAGAAGATACGGTGGGGGATAGATAAGGCAAAGGGAATAAAAGAATAGAAAGAGGGCAGCTTGTGGGTCAAGGAGACGCGTGAGACAGGCGCGACCGGCGCAGTCGCTTCGGCCGGTCTGCCGGCCGCAAGCATTTCCCGATCACAATGCATCTTCCCGCAAGACAGCGCCAAGGCAGCACCAACCGACTGTGTTGGGCTACCGGGCCAGCAAGCCTCATCCGGCAAGATCAGAGTTGAATCCGGCCGAGGAGGGCCCTTGAGGTCCCCTGCCACCTGTCTCTAGCTCCCTATCTGCAGGCTGAACGCCCAGACGCTTGGATATCTGCTCGCCGCCTACAGGGCACCACCAGCCGAGGGCAAGCAATCTAGTGCACCCGAGAGATGCGTCGTCAAGAGGCGGTCAATCCGCGTCACTCACAAGTCACAACCGAGGTACCGATGAATCAGGCCAGGCACCTATATGCTTTGCTTCTTCAGCGCTTACGCAGGGATGCTTTACGATGTGATTTTTCGACAGGCGGAGCATTACTTGTCTTGTCGATCACCAAAGCTGCCAATTAGCCAGCCGACCAGCTTGACCGAATCTTGCTGGGAGCACAGAAGAAACTCGCACGAAATCGCTTGTCGAGATGTTTTTTCACCTCTTCACGATCGGGTGCACGAACAGACAGCGGAAGACTCGGTTGCTCGCCACCGGCTGTGCAGATGTTTCTTACTCATGCTCAAAGTGATCGACTACTCCGGCGAGTTATGAGCCCAATCAGCAGATAGAGTCTTGTCTATCTTACACTGCGGTGGAAGTGGGTTAAGTCATCGTTGCCTCTGCGCGTGCTAAGCTGAGAGGCGCTTAAATTCTCGATGCTTCTCATTCCCAAAGGCAAATCACTGTGAAATTATGTGTCTCTCAGGCTGGTCACAATGGAGAGTAACATAGAGCAAGAACATACACGCTATTCTATGCTATGTTACCACCATCACAATGGGTAGGAACATCATGCAAAACTCTATTTATTAGTTTATAGACTCACAATGTCTTGAAATATGTGATGTTCCGGTAACTAGCTATGTTACCACTACCCTCTCTTTCCTCATTAAATGTTTGCCATGTCAGCTTTTTGTCCTACATGGCAACGATGTTACTACTAAGTTCCTCCCCATTGGGACTAGCCTCAACTTCTTCGTCGCACTACCCCCTCTTTGTGACTTAAAACTATCTAATACTCCACCAACCATAACTAGGCCAAGGCCAATTTCGTACATTGAAGAAAGTTCGTACGGCAGCTCTGTCCTGCTATGAAATACAGTAGAAGCCAAGGCCAAGTCCAATATATATGGGTGCCAGATGTACGCGCAAACAATCACTAGGACTCCTACATGACTCACCAATCATAGCGTTAGTCACTTCTATAGTTCCAGTTGTCACCCCATCGTTCCTTTCATCAAACGATGTATTTATTATATGGAAATTTTAGGTGCTTTGGCCACTCTGGCCGCCACCAATAAAACTTGATGAGTACATTCACATAGAGTACTAATATTTTTTATTTAGTTTTGACATCAAGAGCATCAAGATTTCATCGGTCTTCAAGAGACCATTCACTTAGCACTTCTGCTTCGGTAAAACCTCCTAAACACATCAACAAAAGAGATCTATCTATATCCATTCACAATAAAGGGCCCGTGTCTATACGTGACTGTACACATAGCCTAATAGTAAACTGGGCCGGCGCATCAGCCAATGGTCTATGTGAAATAGTGGAAAATTCAAAAAGAAAATCTACCTGTGGATGGAATCGGACAAGGGACCTCCGACTTCCCGCTCTCACGCAAACGAGCCGAACCACTGGAACGAGTGAGCTGTCTTGACAATGAGAAGTGCGGACTTATAAGAACTATGAACCGAGATATAGTTGAACAATTGATTGGAATCTTCAACATGATTTTTCTAAACGTGAACATTTTTCATAACTGTATTCAAAATTTTGCAATTGCAAACAATTTTTCTAGCAGTGGAACAAAATTTTAAACTCTAAACAATCTTTGGAAATTGTGAATTTTTTGAAATTCCAAACAAAATTTGAGAATACAAACAATTTTGAAAATACACCATTTTTTGATATTTTCGAACATTTTTTAAAATATAAGTAAATAAATAATATGCTGAATTTTTTTTAATTTTCAATTTTGCAAAATAAGAAAGTGAAACAAAAAATGATTCATGAACGTATGAATGGTTCCCAAACCGGAAAAACCTGGCCTGGAACCATCTAGAAGGTTCTCAAAAAAGGCATCTGCAGAGTCACAAACAGATTAAAATGGATTGGTCCAGGCATTCGGTCTGTGCGAAACAGCGACTGTAGAGGCATTAGGCATCAAATAGGGGTTTCACCCAACATGCACCTTATGGGATCGATGACATTGACTAGTTAGGCCAGTGCCTAAGCGTTTTCTCTCTCTATTTTTTCGTTTTTTCTCTTTTTTTCATCGGTTTATTTTTCACATTTTATCACTTTATTATTCATTTTGAAACTTGTTTAAAATTTTGAACAAACTGTTCTCAATACGCTAAAATGTTCTTGTTTTCAAATAATGTTTTGATTTCTAAAAACTATTCTGGAATTTCAAAAAATGTTCACATATTCACAAAAAAGTTCAAAAATATCAGGAAATGTTGGCGTTACAAACAAAGTAGATATTTTTGTAAAAGTACGTGATTTCGCAATTTGTATTCAAAGTTTCTTCAATTGTTGGGAATTTGTTAACAATTTTGGAAAATATGTTCAAACTTGTAAAATTTTATACACAATTTAAATATTCAAAATTGTTGACAAATTTAAATAAATTGTTTGTACATAATAAAATGTACAGGCGGATTGATAACGATAGAAATTACAAATAAGAGAAGCATTCAAATTTGAAAAAACTACCACTGATGCATTCGTCTGCCCAGTCTGTGACACTTATCTCAACTGGTAGTTTTCTGGACTATGGACAAATGACCCCAACTTCTTTCAGCGGCATGACACAGACATGTGATACATTCATGTCAGGTTTGAACGACTTCCAACACCGTTTGCATGTTGTGACACCTCTGGCCATTTGTGGGCCCTTTTTCACCGATAAACTCACAAAATTTAGTCGGGAACTCAAACAAGTTGGCATAGGGCCTTGAATTGGTCATATAAGCTTATCGAATAAATTTTGGTCATGTGATAGATGCTGAAAAAACATGCTGTTCAACGGACCCTTCTCACCTACTCGAACACTCTCCGTTGAATATGGTGTATTTTGGACATGCGTGTAACGACCCAACTATTTTCTAGCCAGTGGGCATACTCATGATAGGAATCCATGCTAGGTTTAAACAAATTCTCACACCGTATGCAAATTGTGTCACGTCCGGCCATTTATGACAATTATGCCCATCAAGTTGACATAGATATTTTTATCTAGGCGGTATGTGAACCGAAAATTGCAACATGCCGTCTTGTCGAGAAGTTAAATTTAGTTGCAAAAGAAAACAAATATTTGAAAGAAAAATTGAAAAGAATTGAATAAGAGAAGATGAAACTGGAGTTGTATGTTTCCAATGTTGTCGATGATCACAAGATCAAGATGGATGCAATACCCTTGAAGATTAGAAAGATTAGAAAAATATGCCATTGATAATGAGGCTTGGTATCATTATGCTGTTAGATCAATTGTTACGTTTGTTGCGATCTTGATCGCATTTGTTGTTGCATTTAAATGCTTTAGCTAGAGAGTTTTTGTATATGTTGTTTTATGAGAATAAGTGTGTATGAAGTTTATGTATGAACTTGTATTAATTTGGTCCTTTCGGTGTTGTGTAATAAAGATGAGCCGGCAATGGATGTACGATGACCGATGTCTTCATAGTTCATTAATGGCGTGCATACTTTTTTGCTTGAAGCTGAGGCAAACAAACGGGCGGATGATTTTATGTGTTATCCATGTGTTGTTTGTAAGAATGATCACAATTACTCTAACTCAAGAACCATTCACATCCACCTATTAAGATGGATTCTAATGGAATAGAATGAAGAAGAAGGGGATGATGACAGCTATCCTGGCCATGGGTTCCCTGGATACGATGGTACTACAATGGGCGAAGAAGCTCAAAAGAGGGGGGGGGGGGACTGAAGATCAAGAGGCACCAGATGGGCCCGCTGATGATCTTGGTCGGGCCATTGCTAATGCAAAGAGAAACTGTACAAGTGAAAAGGAGAAGTTGAAGTTGCATCACATGTTAGAGGATCACAAGAAATTATTGCAGCGCATGTTAGACGGATGCATTCGTTTGGCCCAGTCTGCGACACTTCTCTCAACTGGTGGTTTTGTGGACTATGGACAAATGACCCCAACTTCTTTCAGCGGCATGACACGGACATGTGATACATTCATGCTAGGTTTGAACGACTTTCGACACCGTTTGCATGTTGTGACACCTCTGGCCATTTGTGGGCCCTTTTCACCGATAAACTCACAAAATTTGTGGAGAACTCAAACAAATTGGCATAGGGCCTTGAATTGGTCGTATAAGCTTATCGAATAAATTTTGGTCATGTGACAGATGCATGAAAAAACATGCTCTCCAACGGACCCTTCTCACCTACCCGAACACTCTCTGTTTAATATGGTGTATTTTGGACATGCATGTAATGACCCAACTTTTTCTAACGAGTGGGCATACTCATGATAGGAATCCATGCTAGGTTTGAACAAATTCCCACACCGTATGCAAGTTGTGTCACGTCTGGCCATTTATTGGCCGTTTTTCACCGAGAAAACTCTAGTAAATGCAATAACTTTTTAAAACTCAAACAACTCGGCATGTTGCCTTGCATTTTTCATACAAGCTCATGGAAAAAAATTGGGTTCATTTGACGGATGCCGAGAAAAATACGCTCTCAAACGGACTGTCCTGGCTTACTCGAACTCCCTCCGTTGAACATGGTCTACTTTTGGACATGTATGAACTGACCCCAGCATTTGCCAACAGGTGGGAATGCACATATTACGCATCCATGCATGGTTTGGACGAATTCTGACACTGTTTGCAAGTTGTGCCACGTTCGACCATTTTTCCTCGAGAAAACTTTAGAAAATGCAAGAATTAACGAAAACTCAAAGAACTTGGCATGATTCCTTAAATTGGTCATACAATACTATGGAAAATATTGGGGCCTTGTAGGGATGTTGAGAAATAAAGTGCCCCCAATCGGCCCCTTCTGGTCGACCCGAACACTCTCCGTTGAACATGGTCTATTTTTGGACATGCATGAAATGATCCCAACTTTTGCGAGTAGGTGTGCATGCACATGGTAGGCATCCATGCCAGATCTGAATGAATTCTAACACCGTATTCAAGTTGCGTAACGTCCGGCCATTTATCGGCCATTTTTCATCGAGAAAACTCTAGAAAATAACATGCTCTCAAACGGAGCTTTCTAGCCCTACTCGGACACCCTCTGTTGAACATTGTCTAGATTTAGAGAAATGACCCCAACTTTTGCAAGCAGGTGGGCATGCCCCATGGTAGTCATCCATGCCAATTTTCAATGATTTCCGGCACTGTAAGAAAGTTGCGACACGTCCAACCATTTAATGGCCTTTTTTAACCATCAAAACTCCAGAAGATGCGAAATTTGTTGAAAACCAAAACAACTTGACATGGTGCCTCGGATTGGTGACATAAGCTAATGAAAAAAAAATAGGGTCATTGGGCGGATGTTGAGAAGCAACGTGCTCTCAAACGGAGCATCCTGGCCTATCCGAACACCCTACATTGAACATGGTGTTGTTTGGGACATTCTTGAAATGACCACAACTTTTGCTAGTAGGTGGACATGCTCATGGTAGTCCTCCATGTCAAGTTTGAAGTAAACAAATATTTAGAACTAAAATTTAAACAGGTACTTAAAACTAGTATTTTAAGTTTTTAACATGACTAACAAGTACAAAGGGATAAAATTGAAAACAATAAATGCTAGCTAAATTTTTTTAAGAGCTATTTTAGTAAAAAAATATTTTAAGATCATAATTTAAAGGTGTGCACATTTTAAAAAAAGGAAAAGGTGAAATAAAGAGAAAAAAGTGGGAAAAAAGACCGCTGCACTACGGTAAACTGGTCTCTGAGGGATAGTTCTAGTCCGCATTTTCTTGTTAGACATGTAATATTATCAACTCGTGTGGTTAGCAACAAGTGGTCAGCAATGGAAGTTAAAGTTACAAGGTTCAGTCCCACACACTACCATTCCTTTTTCGGCGTTTTTTTCCTGTTTCCACGCACAATAATGGGCCGGCGTAGTCGGGCGGTCTCATGTTCGTGGCACAATCTATTTGATGCTACTCCTCGAAGGGATTTCCTCCTCGGCGCCTATTGCGTCGGGAAGTCTCCCTGGCGCACATTGCGAATGTTTCTGGGCCACGGTCCATCTAGTGGCCCCTTCGCTCATCCGTCTTTCCTCTCGCTCGTACATAGTCTGTTCGCACAATAATTATTTTGCTCAATTTTTTTCCTCCCTATACCTTAGGGTTTACGGATTTTAAAACCTCAGAAATCAAAACAGTTTTACACATTTAAAATAGAGTCTACGAATTTGAATTTTTTTTTGTGGATTTGAAAATAGTCCGTGGATCTGACAAAAAGTTAAAGGATTTATAAAATGATGGATTTGAACAAGGTTCATGAATTTGAAAAAATATCACAAATTTTAAAAAGTTCCAGAATCTGAAAAAAGTTCCCCAATTTTAAAAAGTGTACGAATTTCAAAAAAACGAATTTAAAAAAATATATAATTGTTTCAAAGGTTCGGGACATTTGACAAAGATCATGACAATTGAAAAGTTCATAGCTTTTGAGAAACAAATATGGTTTTGAAAAAAGTTCATGGATTTGAAAAAAGTGCATGAATTTGAAAAAGTTCAAGGGTTATGAAAATAGTTTATAAAAATTAAAACAATTTTTTTCATTGGGAAAATATCCATGTATTTATTAAAGTACACAAATTTGGAAAATTTACCGAATTTACTAAATTATACCTGGATTTGAAGGGAAAATCTTTAATTTAAGAAAAGTCCAGGATTTTAGAAAAAAATCACAAATCTAAAATAGAAAAAGGAAATGAAAAAAGAAGGAGAAAGAAAAAAAACAATAGAAAAACTGGCAAGACAATACCAAAATGCAAAAGAAAACAAGGTCCTGCCTTTTTGTTAGCGTCACATCTGCGCTGGATGGGTTGTTGTTGGGGAACGTAGCTCAATTCAAAAAATTTCTACGCTTTCACCAAGATCCAACTAAGGAGACATCTAGCAACCAGCAAATAAGAGTGCATCTACATACCGTTATGTATATCGCGAGCGGAAGCTTTCGAAGAAGCGTGGATGAAGTAGTCGTACTCTTCGCGTTCTTCGTCACCGATGATCTAGCGCCGAACGGATGGCACTCCGCGTTCAACACACGTCCGGTCCAGCAACGTCACCTCCTTCTTGATGCAGCAAGGGGGGAGGAGAGGTCGTCAGAGATCCAGCAGCACGACGGCGTGGTGGTGGATGCAGTGGAGAATCCTGCAGGGCTTCGCCGGGCGCCCTGCGTAAGGAGATGGAGGTGTGACGGGAGGGGGAGAGGCGCCAGGGGCAAAGGTGCGGCTGCCCTCTCCCCCCCACATATATATAGGGGGCCAGGGGGTGCGCCATGCCCTGCAGATGGCATCTGCGGGTGGGCGGCGGCCTGGGGGGGAGTCTTGCCCCCCAAGGCAAGGGGGCGCCCCCTCCCCCTAGGGTTGAAGCGCATGGGGAGGGGGGCCCATGTGGTGCGCTAGCCAACCAGGGGCTGGCCACTTCCCCCATGCAGCCTAGGGGCCCCACCAAGATGGGTGGCCCCACCCGGTGGACCCACGGGGCCCCTCCGGTGGTCCCGGGACACTCCCGGTGACCCCCGGAGATCATCCGATGGCCGAAACTGGACTTCCTATATATCATTCTTTACCTCCGGACCATTCCGGAACTCCTCGTGATGTCCGGGATCTCATCCGGGACTCCGAACAACTTTCGGGTTTCCACGTGCATGTATCTCTACGACCCTAGCGTTACCGAACCTTAAGTGTGTAGACCCTACAGGTTCGGGAGACACGCATACATGACCGAGACGACTCTCCGGTCAATAACCAACAGCGGGATCTGGATACCCATGTTGGTTCCCACGTGTTACTCGATGATCTTCATCGGATGAACCACCGTGTCAAGGATTCACTCAATCCCGTATGTTATTCCCTTTGTCCATCGGTACGGTACTTGCCCGAGATTCGATCGTCGGTATTCCCGATACCTTGTTCAATCTCGTTATGGCAAGTCTCTTTACTCGATCCGTAATCCATCATCCCGTGACTAACTCCTTAGTCACCTTGAGCTCATTTATGATGATGTCTTACCGAGTGGGCCCAGAGATACCTCTCCGTCATACGGAGTGACAATATCCCAGTCTCGGTTCGTACCAACCCAACAGACACTTTCGGTGATACCCGATGCGTACCTTTATAGCCACCCAGTTACTTTGTGACATTTGGCACACCCAAAGTATTCCTACGGCATCCGGGAGTTGTACAACCTCATGGTCTAAGGAATAAATACTTGACATCGAAAATCTTATGCATTACGAACTATACGATCTCGTGCTATGCTCAGGATTGGGTCTTGTTCATCACATCATTCTCCTAATGACGTGATCCCGTTATCACTGACATCCTATGTCCATGGTCAGGAAACCGTGACCATCTGTTAATCAACGAGCTGGTAACTAGAGGCTTACCAGGGACTCATTGTGGTCTATGTATTCACACATGTATCGTTGTTTCTGTACAATACAATTCAAGCATGAATAACAGACAATTATCATGAACAAGGAAATATAATAATAATACTTTTATTATTGCCTCTAGGGCATATTTCCAACAGTCTCCCACTTGCACTAGAGTCAATAATCTAGTTACATTGTGATGAATCGAACACCTATAGAATTCTGGTGTTGATCATGTTTTGCCCGTGGAAGAGGTTTAGTCAACGGGTCTGCAACATTCAGATCCGTATGCACTTTACAAATATCTATGTCTCCATCCTGAACATAATTCCGGATGGAGTTGAAACGACGCTTGATGTGCTTGGTCTTATTGTGAAACCTGGGCTCCTTGGTAATGGCAATAGCTCCAGTGTTGTCACAGAAGAGAGTCATCGGGCTTGACGCGCTTGCAATGACTCCTAGGTCGGTGATAAACTCCTTCATCCAGACTCCTTCCTGCACTGCTTCAGAAGCAGCTATGTACCCCGCTTCACATGTAGATGCTGCCACGACGCTTTGCTTGCAACTGCACCAGCTGACTGCCCCACCATTCAAAATATACACGTATCCGGTTTGTGACTTAGAGTCATCCAGATCTGTGTCGAAGCTAGCATCGACGTAACCCTTTACGACGAGCTCTTCGTCACCTCCATAAACGAGAAACATATCCTTAGTCCTTTTCAGGTACTTCAGGATGTTCTTGACCGCTGTCCAGTGTTCCACACCGGGATCACTTTGGTACCTCCCTACCAAACTTATGGCAAGGTTCACATCAGGTCTGGTACACAGCATGGCATACATGATAGAACCTATGGCCGAGGCATAGGGAATGACACTCATCTTTTCTCTATCTTCTGCCGTGGTCGGCGACTGAGCCTTGCTCAATCTCATACCTTGCAAAACAGGCAAGAATCCCTTCTTGGACTGATCCATATTGAACTTTTTCAATATCTTGTCAAGGTATGTGCTTTGTGAAAGACCAATGAGGCGTCTAGATCTATCTCTATAGATTTTGATGCCTAATATGTAAGCAGCTTCTCCAAGGTCCTTCATTGAAAAACTTTTATTCAAGTAGGCCTTTACATTTTCCAAGAATTCTAAATCATTTCCCATCAGCAATATGTCATCCACATATAATATGAGAAATGCCACATAGCTCCCACTCACTTTCTTGTAGATACAGGCTTCTCCATAAGTCTGTATAAAGCCAAACGCGTTGATCACATCATTAAAGCGAATATTCCTACTCCGAGATGCTTGCACCAGCCCGTAAATCGAGCGCTGGAGCTTGCATACCTTGTTAGCGTTCTCTAGATCGACAAAACCTTCCGGCTGCATCATATACAACTCTTCCTTGAGGAAGCCATTAAGGAATGCTATTTTGACGTCCATTTGCCATATCTCATAATCATAGAATGCGGCAATAGCTAACATGATTCTGACTGACTTCAGCATCGCTACGGGAGAGAAAGTCTCGTCATAGTCAATCCCTTGAACTTGTCGATAACCCTTAGCGACAAGCCGAGCCTTATAGATGGTCACATTACCATCCGCGTCTGTCTTCTTCTTAAATATCCATTTGTTTTCTATGGCGTGCCTGTCATCAGGCAAGTCCACCAAAGTCCATACTTTGTTTTCATACATGAATTCTATCTCGGATTTCATGGCTCCAAGCCATTTATTGGAATCCGGGCCCGCCATCGCTTCTTCATAGTTCGAAGGTTCACCGTTGTCTAACAACATGATTTCCAGGACAGGGTTGCCGTACCACTCTGGTGCGGAACGTGCCCTTGTGGACCTTCGAAGTTCGGTAGTAACTTGATCTGTTTCTTCATGATCATCATCATTAGCTTCCTCCCTTGTCGGTGCAGGCACCTCAGGAACAATTTCCTGCGCTGCGCTACTTTCCGGTTCAGCAGGGGTGACTGTCACCTCATCAAGTTCTACTTTCCTCCCACTCACTTCTTTCGAGAGAAACTCTTTCTCCAGAAAACATCCATTTTTGGCAACAAAGACTTTGCCTTCGGATCTGTGGTAGAAGGTGTACCCAATCGTTTCCTTTGGGTATCCTATGAAGACGCATTTCTCCGATTTGGGTTCGAGCTTTTCAGGTTGAAGTTTCTTGACATAAGCATCGCAACCCCAAACTTTTAGAAACGATAGCTTCGGTTTCTTGCCAAACCAAAGTTCATACGGAGTCGTCTCAACGGATTTCGACGGAGCCCTATTTAAAGTGAATGTGGCAGTCTCTAAAGCATAACCCCAAAAAGATAGCGGTAAATCGGTGAGGGACATCATAGATCGCACCATGTCCAACAGAGTACGATTTCGACGTTCGGACACACCGTTACGTTGAGGTGTTCCGGGCGGTGTCAGTTGTAAAACAATTCCACATTTCCTCAGGTGCGTGCCAAATTCATGACTTAAATATTCTCCCCCACGATCTGATCGTAATAACTTTATTTTTCTATCACGTTGATTCTCAACCTCATTCTGAAATTCCTTGAACTTTTCAAAGGTCTCAGACTTGTGTTTCATCAAATAGATATACCCGTATCTACTCAAGTCATCTGTGAGGGTGAGAACATAACGATAGCCTCTGCGAGCCTCAACACTCATTGGACCGCACACATCGGTATGTATGATTTCCAATAAGTTGGTTGCTCGCTCCATTGTTCCTGAGAACGGAGTCTTGGTCATCTTGCCCAATAGGCATGGTTCGCACGTGTCAAATGATTTATAATCAAGAGACTCTAGAAGTCCATCTGAATGGAGCTTCTTCATACGTTTGACACCAATATGACCAAGGCGGCAATGCCACAAGTATGTGGGACTATCATTATCAACTTTACATCTTTTGGCATCTACACTATGAATATGTGTATCATCACGTTCGAGATTCATCAAAAATAAACCATTGACCAGCGGGGCATGACCATAAAACATATCTCTCAAATAAATAGAACAACCATTATTCTCCGAATTGATAGAGTAGCCATCTCGCATAAGACGAGATCCAGATACAATGTTCATGCTCAAAGCTGGTACTAAATAACAATTATCAAGGTTTAAAACTAATCCCGAGGGTAGATGTAGAGGTAGCGTGCCGACGGCGATCACATCGACCTTGGAACCATTCCCGACGCGCATCGTCACCTCATCCTTCGCCAGTCTCCGCTTATTCCGTAGCTCCTGCTTAGAGTTACAAATATGAGCAACTGCACCGGTATCAAATACCCAGGAGCTACTACAAGCGCTGGTAAGGTACACATCAATAACAAGTATATCAAATATACCTTTGACGTTCCCGGCCTTCTTGTCTGCTAAGTATTTGGGGCAGTTCCGCTTCCAGTGACCCGTTCCCTTGCAATAAAAGCACTCTGTCTCAGGCTTGGGTCCATGCTTTGGCTTCTTCCCGGCAACAGGCTTACCGGGCGCGGCAACTCCCTTGCCGTCCTTCTTGAAGTTCTTCTTACCCTTGCCTTTCTTGAACTTAGTGGTTTTATTGACCATCAACACTTGATGTTCTTTCTTGATGTCCACCTCCGCTGATTTCAGCATCGAATACACCTCGGGAATGGACTTCTCCATCCCCTGCATATTGAAGTTTAACACTAAGCTCTTGAAGCTTGGTGGGAGCGACTGGAGGATTCTGTCAACGTCTGCTTCATCTGGGAGATTCATTCCCAGCTGAGACAAGCGGTTGTGCAATCCAAAAATCTTGAGGATGTGCTCACTGACAGAACTATTCTCCTCCATCTTACAGCTGTAGAATGCGTCGGAGACATCATATCTCTCGACTCGGGCATGAGCTTAGAAAACCATTTTCAGCTCTTCGAACATCTCATATGCTCCGTGGTTCTCAAAACGTTTTTGGAGCCCCGACTCTAAGCTGTAAAGCATGCCACACTGAACCAGGGAGTAATCATCACTACGCGACTGCCAGACGTTCAAAACGTCTTGGGCCGCATCGGGAGCAGGTGCATCACCTAGCGGTGCTTCAAGGACATATGATCTCTTGGCAGCTATGAGGATAATCCTCAGGTTACGGACCCAATCCGTATAGTTGCTACCATCGTCTTTCAGCTTGGTTTTCTCTAGGAACGCGTTGAAGTTGAGGGAAACTTGAGCGTGGGCCATTTGATCTACAAGAGATATTGTAAAGAATTTAGACTAAGTTCATGATAATTAAGTTCATCTTAATCAAATTTTAATGAACTCCCACTCAAAATGACATCTCTCTAGTCATCTAAGTGATACACGATCCGAATCGACTAGCCCGTGTCCGATCATCACGTGAGACGGACTAGTCATCAACGGTGAACATCTTCATGTTGATCGTATCTTCTATACGACTCGTGTTCGACCTTTCGGTCTTCCGTGTTCCGAGGCCATGTCTGTACATGCCAGGCTCGTCAAGTGAACCCTAAGTGTATTGCGTGTGTAAATCTGGCTTACACCCGTTGTATGCGAACGTTAGAACCTATCACACCCGATCATCACGTGGTGCTTCGGAACAACGAACTTTAGCAACGGTGCACAGTTAGGGGAAACACAATTCTTGAAATTTTAGTGAGAGATCATCTTATTTACTACCGTCGTTCTAAGTAAACAAGATGCATAAACATGATAAAGATCACATGCAATCAATTGAAGTGACATGATATGGCCAATATCATCTTGCTCCTTGGATCTCTATCTTCGGGGCACCATGATCATCTTGTCACCGGCTCCACACCATGATCTTCATCATCATGATCTCCATCATCGTGTCTCGAAGAAGTCGTCATGCCAACTATTACTTCTACTACTATGGCTAACGTTTAGCAATAAAGTAAAGTAATTACAGAGCGTTTATTCAGTGACACGCGGGTCATACAATAATTAAGACAACTCCTATGGCTCCTGCCGGTTGTCAAGTTCATCGACATGCAAGTCGTGATTCCCTATTACAAGAACATGATCAATCTCATACATCACATATATCATTCATCACATCTTCTTTTGGACATACCACGTCACATAACACATGCTGCAAAAACAAGTTAGACGTCCTCTAATTGTTGTTGCAAGTCTTACGTGGCTTCTATAGGTTTTCTAGCAAGAACGTTTCTTACCTACGCCAAAACCACAATGTGATTTGTCAATTTCTATTTACCCTTCATAAGGACCCTGTTCATCGAATCCGATCCGACTAAAGTAGGAGAGACAGACACCCGCCAGCCACCTTATGCAACTAGTGCATGTCTATCGGTGGAACCAGTCTCACGTAAGCGTACGTGTAAAGTCGGTCTGGGCCGCTTCATCCCACAATACCGCCGAATCAAGATTGACTAGTAACAGCAAGAAAGTTGAACAAACTCAAACGCCCACAACCTTTTTGTGTTCTACTCGTGCAAGATGCTACGCATAAGACCTAGCTCAGATGCCATTGTTGGGGAACGTAGCTGAATTCAAAAAATTTCTACGCTTTCACCAAGATCCAACTAAGGAGACATCTAGCAACGAGCAAATAAGAGTGCATCTACATACCGTTATGTAGATCGCGAGCGGAAGCTTTCGAAGAAGCGTGGATGAAGTAGTCGTACTCTTCGCGTTCTTCGTCACCGATGATCTAGCGCCGAACGGACGGCACCTCCGCGTTCAACACACGTCCGCTCCAGCAACGTCACCTCCTTCTTGATCCAGTAAGGGGGGAGGAGAGGTCGTCAGAGATCCAGCAGCACGATGGCATGGTGGTGGATGCAGTGGAGAATTTTGCAGGTCTTCGCCGGGCGCCCTGCGTAAGGAGATGGAGGTGTGATGGGAGGGGGAGAGGCGCCAGGGGCAAAGGTGCGGCTGCCCTCTCCCCCCCACATATATATAGGGGGCCAGGGGGGTGCGCCATGCCCTGCAGATGGCATCTGCAGGGGGGGGGGGGCGGCGGCCTGGGGGGGGAGTCTTGCCCCCCAAGGCAAGGGGGCGCCCCCTCCCCCTAGGGTTTCAACCCTAGGCGCATGGGGAGGGGGGCCCATGTGGTGCGCCAGCCCACCAGGGGCTGGCCACTTCCCCCACGCAGCCTAGGGGCCCCACCGGGATGGGTGGCCCCACTCGGTGGACCCCCGGGGCCCCTCCGGTGGTCCCGGGACACTCCCGGTGACCCACGGAGATCATCCGATGGCCGAAACTGGACTTCCTATATATAATTCTTTACCTCCGGACCATTCCGGAACTCCTCGTGACGTCCGGGATCTCATCCGGGACTCCGAACAACTTTCGGGTTTCCACGTGCATGTATCTCTACGACCCTAGCGTTACCGAACCTTAAGTGTGTAGACCCTACGGGTTTGGGAGACACGCAGACATTAGAGTTCCCACGTGTTCCTCGATGATCTTCATCGGATGAACCACCGTGTCAAGGATGCACTCAATCCCGTATGTTATTCCCTTTGTCCATCGGTACGGCACTACAAGGAAAAGGGCTATAGATGGAATTGATACTAATGGCGCACCAGGCAGGCAGTGCGCCATTAGTACATAGTAATGGCGCACCAGTAACTGATACGCCATTAGAGTTCGAAGTACTAATGGCGCACCATGCCTGAAGTGCGCCATTAGTATCAAGAAGTTTTTTTTAACTAGCGCGCCTGTCCAAACATACTAATGGCGCATGCGTGCATAGTGCGTCATTACTAGTTGTAAACAGTAATGGCGCACCTGCAGTATAGTGCGCCATTAATGCTCTTTTTTTTAATGATATTTTTTATTCTTTTTTTTACAAAACTACTAATGGCGCACTGTCCCAGAGTGCGCCATTACTAGTTTGAACTAGTAATGGCGCACTATGCGACAGTGCGCCATTAGTATGTCCTTTTTTTTGCAAAACTTGTAATGGCGCACCAGCTATAAATGCGCCATTAGTAACCTTGATTACTAATGGCGCATTTGTAGTTGGTGCGCCATTAGTATGCCGGCAGCAACAAGATATTTTGGACAGCCTCTCTACCACACTCACTCCCTCCCACTTCTTCATTCTCTCCACCTCCTCTCCTCTCGGGTCCCTCCTCTTTTTCACCTCATTTCCACCATATATTCATTCAAATTAAGTGGTTAAATTACCTTGTTTTGGTAGGTAAGTATGGGGGGAAGCTATATTTATGTTGTTCTCCATACAACAATGTGCACATGCACTTTTATGGCCTAGCTAGATCTATGTATGTTTGTGGTGTTGCATAGGTTTGTTGTGTTGCATATGTGTTTGTGTTTGGAGGTGTACCGGTATTTGAAATGCGATAGTTGCCAATATTTTCCCGGAATGTTGATTCATTTCCGTTTCGGTGAGAATTTTGGCATTAAGCATTCATTTTTGTCCTATTTTTAGGGAAAGTCATGGCAAATTTTTTCTTGGTTCTAAAATATCGTTTTGCTCTACCCCGCAGGGCGACCATGGTGCGCACGATGACCGAAGGCATCGTGAATAGGTTTTTGAGGTCCGCGAAGGCCGAGATGCTTCAAAAGAACGAGACGGAGATAAGATGTCCGTGTCGAAGATGCAAGCTGAAGAGCCTTATTGCGGACCCGGATTCCGGGCAGGTGCGGGACCACCTGCTCTTGCGTGGTTTCATGGATGGCTATCGGTGGCAAGGTGATGAAGATGACTACGAAGTCGTCCATGGGGGCCGGGCAAGAAATGAGGAAGGGCAGAAAGACAACCACCGCGGCTCGGGCGGGCGAGAAGACGAAGAATCCCCAGGAGATGATCACGACGGTGATGCTGTACACATTCATCATGTAGAAGATGCAGGACATGATGATGAGGAAGATGCCGGAGCAGACGACGGGCATGATCATGAAGATGATGATGCCGGCGGAGCAGACGACGTTGAACCATCGATGGGCTGGGTGCAGGACCCTCATATTCAAGAGCTGCTTCTCAAGCAGACCGATAACGCAAGAGCTGCCGCCCGAGAGAAAGCCAAGATGGATCAACTTGAGTTAGACGCGGTTACTCCATTGTATGAAGGATGCAGGCTCGAGGATACCCGCCTGAAAGTAACGCTCATGGCTCTGGAGATGAAGGTAAAACACAAAATGACCGACGCATGCTTCGACGAGAACATGCCATTCTGGCACGAACGTCTTCCCAAGGGGAACAAGTGCCCCACCAGTTTGGAGGAGGCGAAGAAAATCGTGTGTCCTCTGGATTTACCGCACGTGAAATACCATGTGTGCATGAACAATTGCATCATTTATCGGGACGAGCACGCGGAGTCTACCATATGTCCGGTGTGCGGCGTCACTCGATACAAGAAGAGGAAGAAAGCTCCTCGAAAAGTGGTGTGGTACTTTCCGATCACTCCTCGTCTGCAACGGTATTTCGCGGACCCTAAGGTAGCAAAGCTTCTGCGTTGGCACGCGGATAGGGAGGAGAAGAAGCGAGAAGATGACACAAATGATCCGGAGATAGATAAAAAAGACAAGATGCTGAGTCACCCTAAGGATGCAAGCCAGTGGCAAGCGTTGAACTTCGAAGACCTAGAATTTGGGAACGATCCAAGGAACATCGTGCTGGGCGCGAGCACCGATGGAGTCAACCCGTTTGGCAGCCAGAGAAGCACACATAGCACCTGGCCTGTGTTTGTGTGGATGTACAACCTTCCCCCCTGGTTGTGCATGAAGAGGAAGTACATTCACATGAGTATGCTAACTGAAGGACCGAAACAACCAGGGAACGACATCAATCTGTATCTGGGGCTGCTGAAAGAGGAGCTAGACACGCTGTGGAAAACGCCAGCCAATACGTGGGACGCCGCAAAGAAAGAATATTTCCCTATGAGAGCCGCGCTGCTCACGACGGTGCACGACTATCTCGGTTACGGATATGTCGCGGGGCAGGTGGTCCACGGATTTTCTGGATGCGTCAGGTGCATGGATGACACAACGTATCGCCAGCTAGATAGAGATCCCGGGTCTTCGAAAACCGTGTTCATGGGACATCGAAGGTGGCTTCGCGACGATGACCTGTGGAGAAAATGCAAGGATCTGTTCGATGGTGAAACCGAACCCCGAGGACGCCCGCGTACGAGGAGCGGCGAGGAAATAGACGAGCTGTTGAAAAATTGGAAAGATTGCCCACTGCCGGGAAAGAAGCAAAAGGCGCCAGAGCCGGGAAAGAAGCGAAAGGCGCCAGAGCCGCTGCTGAAGGTATGGAAAACGAGGTCTGTTTTCTGGGACTTGCCGTACTGGAAGATCCACCGTGTGCCTCACAGCCTTGATGTAATGCATATCACGAAGAACGTGTGCGAGAGTCTGCTTGGTACCCTGCTCAACATGCCAGAGAGGACCAAAGATGGGCCGAAAGCAAGGGCAGACTTGAAATCAATGGGCATCAGGCAGGAGCTTCACGCTATATATGATGATCATGATGATGATGATGATGATGAGGCGAAGCAGGACACGGAAAGTCGTCGCAAAGGCAAAAAGGCCAAGAAGACCGGAAATGACTACCCTCCCGCGTGCTTCACTCTAAGTCAGGAGGAGATCGAGCAGTTTTTCACCTGCCTCGTAGGAGTACAACTTCCTTACGGTTACGCGGGGAAGATAAGCAGATACCTAGACCGGGCGAAGCTGAAGTTCAGCGGGATGAAGTCTCACGACTGTCACGTGCTGATGACGCAGGTACTTCCAGTTGCAATATGTGGTATCATGGACGCGCACGTCCGTGAAACCTTATTTGGCCTATGCAACTTTTTCGACGTCATCTCTCAGAAGTCTGTTGGCGTGAGGCAACTCAGAAGGCTACAGGAAAAGATCGTGGTGATACTATGCGAGCTTGAGATGTACTTCCCGCCCGCATTCTTCGATGTTATGGTGCATCTGCTGGTCCATATCATGGACGATATCATCCAACTCGGGCCGACGTTCCTGCACAGCATGATGCCGTTCGAAAGGATGAATGGTGTCATCAAAGGATACGTTCGCAACATGTCACGTCCAGAGGGAAGCATAGCCAGGGGCTTTCTGACCGAAGAGTGCATCTCCTACTGCACGAATTATCTAGGCATCGAGAACCCCGTTGGTCTGCCCGTCAACAGGCACCTCGGCAGGCTCGCTGGATGGGGTCACCGTGAGGGTCGCCGCGAAATGCATGTCGACTTCGAGGGTCGACTCGCCGACTTTGAAAGAGCAAACCTAGTCGCGCTACAACACATAGACGTGGTCGATCCTTGGGTGGTTCATCACAAAACCGTTATTGAGAAGACATACAATGACCAAGGCCAACAGAGGACGGACGGAGATATAATCAAAGAGCACAACTCATGTTTCACGCGTTGGTTCAAGCAGAAGCTTCTGTCGTACCCTTTACATGATGATTCTTCCGCGGAAGAACAACTCATATTCGCCTTGTCACAGGGCGCCGAGCACAACCTGATGACCTATGAGGCGTACGATATCAACGGCTATACATTCTACACTGAGGCCAAGGACATGAAGAGCGATGGTTATCAGAACTCCGCGGTAACGATGGAATCCTACACCGGTAATGACAAGGACAGATACTACGGAAGGATCGAGGAGATCTGGGAGCTGAGCTACGCTGGAGAGAAAGTCCCGATGTTCCGTGTCAGATGGGCCAAGAGCGTCCTAAAAGAAGACCGGTATTTCACCACCATGGTTATACCCGAAGCCAAATCCAAGACCGCGGGCGCAAACGTCACCGCGAAAAATGAGCCATGGGTACTGGCTTCCCAAGTTGACCAATGCTTCTTCATTACCAACCCGTCAAAGCCCAGTCGTGTTGTCGTGAGGAGAGGCAAAAGGAAGATCATCGGAATGGATGGAGTAGCCAATGAGCAAGACTTCGACAAGTACGGCGACCCGAGGATCGAACATGACGACGATGATGAAGTAGCAGCATACACCACAAGAAGAAGCAGTACCACCCTACCTAAAGGACGTCCGTTCCACAAAAGAACTCCATTTGCGAAAAAGAAGGGCAAGAAGATTGTGAACAGATAGCTAGCTAGCTAAGATCGTTTGTATTTAAATCGTAGCCTTCATTTCTCGATTGTATTTCATGGGCACTTTTTGAACTATCATGAATATTTTTAAATTTCATGGACACTCGATCTCGATCCCCCTCGTCGCCGAGAGCACCCCCCGTACCCCTCCCCTACTCAACCGCCGCCGCCGACCACCCCCGCACCCCTCCCCCTACTCAACCGCCGCCGCCGACTGAAAGTGCAACTAATCCCCGGGTGGTTTTGGTAATTAATAACAACATATATATCATTGAACTAATATTCTCTTGAGAATCATTTCAGAAAAGTTCGATGATGTGGGTATGGAAATGTCTGAAGAAGTGGACCCCTCAAAATGCTAAGACAAGCATTGGCAAAAGCTCAAGACTCTATTTGTGGTTTAGTGATCAAAGATCACATTGAGTCCATAGGAAAAGCCAATACTATTAAAAGGGGATGAGGTTGTGTTAATTTTCTTGTTGCTCAAGTGCTTGGTGATCTAACTCCCTCAACTATCAGCACTATTCACTACTTAACACACACCCATAAGTAATCTCGGTCAATCCAACTCAGTCCCACCGAGATGAAGTTATTTCTACAAACCCTAACATCTCGGTCACACCGATTTCTCCAACTCAGTCCCACCGAGATGAACCACTTCAGTTGTTTCTCCAAACCCTAGCTTCTCGGTCAAACCGATTCTGAGTTTCGGTCCCACCGAAAAAGGGCTGCCAACCTTCTGTGGTCAGTTGACATAAATTCGGAATATCCGAGTTTATATTTTCGGTCTCACCGAGATGGCAAACCCTAACCTTTGACTCACTTCGGTCTCACCGAGATGGTATTTTCGGTCCCACCGAAAATCCCAACGTTCACTATATTTGAACTTTCGGTCTAACCGAGTTTTCACTTCGGTCTGACCGAGATTGGTCAAATGTGTGTGTAACAGTTGGATTTTGTGTGGAGGCTATATATACCCCTCCACCCCCTCCTCATTCGTGAGGAGAGCCATCAGAAAGTACCACCACTTCTACCATACACTTTCTGAGAAGTGAACCACCTACCCTTGTGTTGAGATCAAGTCATTCCATTCCTACCATATGAAACTTGATCTCTAGCCTTCCCAAGTTGCTTTCCACTCAAATCTTTCTTCCACCACAGCCATATCAGTGAGGAGAGTTGAGTGTTGGGGAGTTTATCATCTGAAGCACAAGAGCAAGGAGTTCATCATCATCAACACCGTCTATTACCTTTTGGGGGGTGGTGCCTCCTAGATTGGTTAGGTGTCGCTTGGGAGCCTCCGTCTTGATGATGTGGAGTTGAACCAAGAAGTTTGTAAGGGAAAGGAGATCGCCTACTTCGTGAAGATCTACCCCGAGTAAGGCTAGTCCTCCGTGGGCGTAGGCCGTGATGGAATAGACAAGGTTGCTTCTTCGTGGACCCTTCGTGGGTGGAGCCCTCCGTGGACTCGCGCAGCCGTTACCCTCCGTGGGTTGAAGTCTCCATCAACGTGGATGTACGATAGCACCACCTATCGGAACCACGACAAAAATCTCCGTGTCACCAAACTGCGTTTGATCTTCTCCACCTCTCTTTTACATGTGCAATTTACTTTCCGCTGCATATACTCTAGAATTGCATGTGTAGGGTGTTACTTGAATTGATCTTAATTGTGAAACTGCCAAAAACATTGCATGATCTAAAGGCAGATTTTTTATTTTGTCAAGTAGTCTAATCACCCCCCCTCTAGACTTACTTTCGATCCTACACCTTTGCTAAGAAAGGATTGGGCCACTTGTTACTTTCAGTACCTCTTACATTACCTGCCTTTACATTCCTGTTGCTTATACCGAGAAAACCCCTAAAAGTTATCTTTCAGTGCTTGCAGTAATTTCTTGCTCAGAATCGCTTATCAATACCTTCTGCTCCTCGTTGGGTTCGACACTCTTACTTATCGAAAACGCTGCAAGAATAGAGGCAAATGACAAGCAAATTGTGGACGACCCGGACACTTCTCAAATGAGGCAAGCAAATTTCCAATGACAAGCAAATTTCCAATGAAGACATAAGCCTAATGGTCAAGAACTTCAACAAGTTCTACAAGAATAGAGGCAAAGAAAGAAGCTCAAAGTCTAGATCATATGATGGAAAGAGATCTTCTAGTCGTGATCGAAACTGCTACAATTGTGGACGACCCGGACACTTCTCAAATGAGTGTACGGCTCCCCACAAGAGAAGAGAAGAATCTCCAAGAAGAAGAGCAAGAGATGAGTCACCTCGGAGAGAGAGAAGGAGTAGAGATGATCGTTATGAACGAAGACCTTCTCGGAGAAGCAAGGATTCGGAGAGGAAAGACAAGTCATCAAGGAGCTACACAAGAAGAAGACATCAAGCTCATGTTGGTGAATGGGTCTCCGGCTCCGACTCTGACAGTCAATCCGATGGAAGCTATCACTCCGACTCCGACTATAGTCAAGATGAAGGTGTTGCCGGACTTGCACTCGTGTCCTCCAACTCCAACTCCTACGACTTATTTGATTCACCAAATGAGGGAATTGGAAGATGCTTCATGGCTAAAGGCCCCAAGGTAACACACCCTGAGTTCATTGACTTTGATAGTGATGAGGATGACTTACTTGGTGAAGATGAGCTCTTGCATGATAAATCTAGTGAGCTTAGTAATGATGAAAATGCTAGTAGTCTTTATAGTCGAGAAGAGTCGAATGACAATGCTATGAAGGAGATTGAGCGTCTAACTAAAGAACTAAACACTCTTAAGTTAGCTCATGAAACAACTCAAGAAGATCATAGAGAGCTCCTAAGATCTCATGAGAAGCTACGCTTCGAGAAGCTCACTCTAGAGCAAGAACATGAGTTTCTAAAAGCGATCAATGACGATCTTCGAAAGAAGAGTTCTTCATATCTTGCTAAACGACTTCTCTTGTCTAATTTCTTGCCACCTATTAAGACTAAGCATGACAAGCATAAGAAAAATTCTTCCTCTAGTAGTAACAATAACAATGTTAAATCCAATATTGTTGCTTCTAGTAGTTCTCTTGATTCCACTAACAATGTTTCAAGCCAAGTTACACTTGAGCAAGAAAATAGCCTATTGAAAGAAATCATAGAGAAAGGTGTCTACAAGAGTCTTGCCGGAAGCAAGAACTTTGAGGAGATTGTTCGCAAACAAGGAAGACACCGGAAGAATCAAGGGATTGGTTTTGAGCGAAAGTTCAACGCCAAAGGTGTTGAGTGGGAAGAAGGTCAATACCCTACTCCACAGTTTGTTTCACAAAAGGAGAAGTATGATCCTACTTCTTCCAATGTGGAACAAGCTCAAGATGACCTTCCTCCACAAGACCACAAGCTAAAGGCCAAGGACAAGCTTCAAGAGGAGATTGATGCATTCATTGAAGCACCTCAAGCCATGGTCAAGTGGGTTCCCAAGGACACATCAAGTTCTACTTCGTCAAGCTCAACTACAACACCAAGGATTCCCATCAAGATGATGTGGATCCCAAAGAAGAAGAACTAGTAGGTTCTTGAGGGTGACTCCGCCAACAAACTTCACTCATATTCATTTTGGCAAGAACTTGTGCAATCAACTTCCACATCATGCACTTGTTCATGGAGTCACAAACCCTCTTGTTGGTAAGTCAAGGGACAAGGTAATCATTGCTTTCATGGACATCATCTTTTGTGTACTTCACTCTATGTCTATGGATATTCTTGTTTGTTCCTTGTGGGACTAACCCATGTAGGTATTGAAAGTGCCCTAATTCAAAGGATTGCTCCTAACTCATGATGATCTACATCAACATTGAGCATCCACGTCTTCAACATTTACATGAAGTCTTCTACGACAACCCAAGGTTAGTTTGACCCTTTAAAAGGGGTTCTCACATCTAGGGGGAGCTTTGCTCTAAAAAATGAGCTAAAGCATCTTCTAATGATGTGAACACATAAATGCTTTATGTAAAAGTGGTAACCCCACTTGTGCTTAAACGATGAGTATGACCTATGATCAAATGTTCTCATTTGACTCCTAAGTCAACATACTCATATATAGATGACCTAGTCATCGACAAATTGTGTGCTAGTAGCTAGAGTGATTGGTTGTGCATGTTTGACACATATTTCATTTGCTATCTTATTGTGTGAGCATGTTGAATGCATGATTTTATCCATTCAAGGACATCCATTTGTGGTTTTGATTGTTTTGGTTTCTTCTTCTGGGCAAATGGATGGACAAGAATGCCTAAGCACCTTCCCTAGCTATCTATGCTTTCTTGTCTCAAAAATTCTTTTCATGCTCATATCACAACTTTGAACAAGTCTTTTTCGGACAGTCCGAGTGAGGAGCACTCGGAACCACCGATTCGTCTAAGGCTGACTTCCAAAACCTTCTAAGTCCATTTCGGTCTGACCGGTTTCTCAATCTCGGTCCAACCGAAACACTTAGATTGATCTAGGTTTCATCTCGGTGAAACCGAGTTCAAAATCTCGGTCTGACCGATATGCGTAACTGCACTGCAATTATGCATCTCGGTGACACCGAGTTTTTCAACTCGGTCCCACCGACAGCACGGGGTTATATATACTGAGGGCTGCGCGCGATCTATTCCTTTCAAACCGTTCGCCCTCCAAGACCCCTGCTGCCGTCGCCCTGATCTAAGGATCGTCGCCTTCGTCGCCTGTGCGCCCTCGCCGCAGGTCTCCGCCGCCGTCAACGGTAATCTTCTCCGCCGTTGCCGCCGTAGAGGGACACCACCAAGTTAGGGTGTGTCCCGATCCCTTTCATGCTCCACTTCTGACTCTTGCATGATAGGACTGCCCTGATTCAATCCACGTTTGATATGATCCCAATACATTGTTCAGATCGTTTAGTTTCGAGGAAAATTCTTAGGTTTAGGTTTCCACGGAATGCATCTCGGTGAAGCCGATTCCTGAAACTCGGACTGACCGATTTGGTCTCTGACCATTGCACTACATAGTTCGGTCTGACCGAGTTGTGAAAATCGGAATATCCGAATTAAAGTTTCTGTGAAACCCTAAGTTTTCGGTAGGACCGAAACCCATTTCGGTCTGACCGAAAGTGGTGTGTAGGTTCTGTTGAACACTTCGGTTACACCGAAACTTGAAATCGGTTTGACCGAAATACATTCTGTGAAAACTCAAAACTAAGTTTTTGAACTCATTTTTTTTGCAAAAACTTCTGCAGTTGTGATAACTCTTCTACTCTGCCTACACCTTATCTATTCACAGGTCTTTCAGCCATGTCAGATGTCAGTGACAGCCAGAACAGGTCCGAATCACCGTTTGCTGAGATTCCAGAGGCAGGTACAAGTCCTGAGGCTAGCAGCTCTAGTGATGATGGTGAGAGGAGTACCCCCAGTGGTCTGCCTCCTGCTGCTACGAGAACCAGGAAGAAGAGAACGTCTGATGATGAGGATTCCGACTTTGTTGCTGAGGAAGTTACCTCCAAGCCAAAGAGGCAAGTGGTTGCCAAAGAGCTCCAAGGGCAACAGCCAAAGAAAGGCACAAGCAAAGTGAAGCAGTCTGCAGTTGCTAAGAAGCTCAACTTGGAAGAGCCAGCTCCAAGCAAGGTGAAGAAGACTTCCAAAAGGAAGAGAGTTGTATATGCTGAACCTCAAGTTGATGCTGAAGAAGAAGAAGAAGAAGATGCACCCCAGCCTCCTCCTCAGAAAGCTAAGTTCATGGGTGATGCTATTCGGGCTCAAGCCTCCTCCAAGCCCAAGAAGCCTGCTCTAGCTAAGGCAGCTCCAGAGAAGCCCAAGAGAACAACCAGAAGCATTCCAGCTTCTGAGAAGAACAAAGGTGAGATGCCACCTTCTGAGTCAGATGAAGAGCATGTGTTGCTCAAGCTCCGTCCCAAGTTGCCACTCCACAATGATGCTCATCCTCAAGCTGAGGATATGAAGGCAAGGAAGGACAAAGGTCTCAGGCTATGGAGACAATCTGATCCATATGCCGTAAGAAGAAGGACTGCTGTGGACCCCAGATTCCACACCAGAGAGCAGCAGGATTTCTATGAGACCGTGCTAATGGATAAGAAGCCCATTGTTGCTGACACCAGGTATGTCGACTGGAAGTATATTGACAGCAGAGAGCATCGGGACTTCTTTCCCCATGTGCATGAGAGCTTTACTGCATGTGGAGTTGCTGACTTTGTGGGTCAAGAACTGACAGCCTGGAATGACGAGATGATCATGCAGTTCTATGCCACAGCCCATTTCTATCCTGATGGCAAGATCACCTGGATGACTGAAGGTCAAAGGTTTTCTTCAACTGTTGCAGAATGGGCAGAACTTCTGAACGCTCCAGTGCAGAGAGAGGACGACATTGATGTCTATGGGATTCCTAAGAAGAGTCATGATTCCATGAAGAATATGTACAAGGAGATCCCAGCTGCTGATTTGGAGGGATGGAAACTCGGCTCAGTGTATTATCTCCAGGCAGGTCTGACCACCACTAACACTATCCCGAGGCATACTTTGATGCCTAAGTCAGGTGACCACCGGATGATACGAGGCTATTCTATCAACATGCTGCACATTCTCGATGAGAAGGCACCTTTTAAGGTGATGGACTTGATGGTAGAGACCATCAAGAGGACTGCAGCTGACCAGAAGAGGTCGTGTGGGTTTGCACCGCAGATACAGATGCTTATCAACGCCAAGTTTGGCACGGGCAAATTCATGTTGGATAGGAAGCACTTGCCACTGCAGCCAGAGCATGAGGACAACGTAGTTGTGATGGATGAAGAGGATCCCACCTCAGTTGAAGGGCAAGCCAAGATCGAAGCTGCAAAGAAAGCCAAAGCTGACAGAGAGGCAGCAGCAGCAGCAGCTAAGCCAAAGAGCTTTGGAGAGCAAATCCTTGAAGCAACCCAGAGAATTGAACAACGCCTGGCCAGCATTGAGCAATCTCAGGAGAGCCTTGAGAGGATTGTCGAGGACAAGATCCACGCTCTAGACGTGAAGCTGACTGAGATTCAGGTGTCTGTCAACAAGCTTGAGGCAGACATGGAGGAGACTAGGCAGGAGAGAGCAGAGCTTATGCAGGATGATATAGTCCAGGACTCTCATCGCCAGACTGCTCCGGTTCCCAGAGGATCCAGGTCTGCAGCTATCCTAGTTACTTCAGCTCCAGCCACAGCTCCAGCTCCAGCATCCACTCCTCCAGCGCAGACATCAGCAGAAGTCTTCGCCGACGCAGCTATCTCTACACCGACATCTACCCAGACGGGAGCAGCCAGCCGAGCCCGCAGTGACGCTTAGCTCTATACCTTTTCGAACTTTTTGGTAACTTGTTGCCAAAGGGGGAGAAATTGCTATAGATCATAGGGCTTCGAGAGAGAGAGTGCTCTTTCGTCTTTTCGTTCTTTTGCCGGTTTTCCCTGTGATACATTGGTTTCTTTTGGTTCCAGATACTTTATGTGTGCTTGCTACTACGTTTGATGCTACCTTAATGTGTGCTTATTGCTTATCATATGCTATTTCTTATTGTATGGCTATTTACTCTTGTCTTGGTGATTGAGTGCATGTTATTCATTCTTATCATTTTGTGCGCTCCACCAAGATGTATGTGACATGAAAGAGTGACCCATAATCCTAATCGATTGTGCATTTGCATTCAAACGCAAATTTTAAATAATGCACAAATTTAGGGGGAGCTCTTGTTTATCACATACTTCTCAAAGCGACGATATTATTCTTTGATTATATCTCTTGTCGAAGCTTTGATCTATATGTTGTCATCAATTACCAAAAAGGGGGAGATTGAAAGTGCAACTAATCCCCGGGTGGTTTTGGTAATTAATAACAACATATATATCATTGAACTAATATTCTCTTGAGAATCATTTCAGAAAAGTTCGATGATGTGGGTATGGAAATGTCTGAAGAAGTGGACCCCTCAAAATGCTAAGACAAGCATTGGCAAAAGCTCAAGACTATATTTTTGGTTTAGTGATCAAAGATCACATTGAGTCCATAGGAAAAGCCAATACTATTAAAAGGGGATGAGGTTGTGTTAATGTTCTTGTTGCTCAAGTGCTTGGTGATCTAACTCCCTCAACTATCAGCACTATTCACTACTTAACACACACCCATAAGTAATCTCGGTCAATCCAACTCAGTCCCACCGAGATGAAGTTATTTCTACAAACCCTAACATCTCGGTCACACCGATTTCTCCAACTCAGTCCCACCGAGATGAACCACTTCAGTTGTTTCTCCAAACCCTAGCTTCTCGGTCAAACCGATTCTGAGTTTCGGTCCCACCGAAAAAGGGCTGCCAACCTTCTGTGGTCAGTTGACATAAATTCGGAATATCCGAGTTTATATTTTCGGTCTCACCGAGATGGCAAACCCTAACCTTTGACTCACTTCGGTCTCACCGAGATGGTATTTTCGGTCCCACCGAAAATCCCAACGTTCACTATATTTGAACTTTCGGTCTAACCGAGTTTTCACTTCGGTCTGACCGAGATTGGTCAAATGTGTGTGTAACGGTTGGATTCTGTGTGGAGGCTATATATACCCCTCCACCCCCTCCTCATTCGTGAGGAGAGCCATCAGAAAGTACCACCACTTCTACCATACACTTTCTGAGAAGTGAACCACCTACCCTTGTGTTGAGATCAAGCCATTCCATTCCTACCATATGAAACTTGATCTCTAGCTTTCCCAAGTTGCTTTCCACTCAAATCTTTCTTCCACCACAGCCATATCAGTGAGGAGAGTTGAGTGTTGGGGAGTTTATCATCTGAAGCACAAGAGCAAGGAGTTCATCACCATCAACACCGTCTATTACCTTTTGGGGGGTGGTGCCTCCTAGATTGGTTAGGTGTCGCTTGGGAGCCTCCGTCTTGATGATGTGGAGTTGAACCAAGAAGTTTGTAAGGGCAAGGAGATCGCCTACTTCGTGAAGATCTACCCCGAGTAAGGCTAGTCCTCCGTGGGCGTAGGCCGTGATGGAATAGACAAGGTTGCTTCTTCGTGGACCCTTCGTGGGTGGAGCCCTCCGTGGACTCGCGCAGCCGTTACCCTCCGTGGGTTGAAGTCTCCATCAACGTGGATGTACGATAGCACCACCTATCGGAACCACGACAAAAATCTCCGTGTCACCAAACTGCGTTTGATCTTCTCCACCTCTCTTTTACATGTGCAATTTACTTTCCGCTGCATATACTCTAGAATTGCATGTGTAGGGTGTTACTTGAATTGATCTTAATTGTGAAACTGCCAAAAACATTGCATGATCTAAAGGCAGACTTTTATTTTGTCAAGTAGTCTAATCACCCCCCCTCTAGACTTACTTTCGATCCTACAAGTGGTATCAGAGCTTTGGTCTCCATTGCCTTGGTTTCCATTGCATTGGACTCCATAAGCTTGGTTTCACAACCTAGGAGAGTATGGCGTCTAGTGAGGGTAATTATCGTAGAGGTCCTTACTTTGATGGTACAAATTTTGCTAGTTGGAAGCATAAAATGAAAATGCATATTCTTGGTCATAACCCAGCCGCATGGGGCATTATTTGTGTTGGTATGCAAGGTGACTTCTTTGAAGATGGAAAAGTTCCGGATCGCGAAGCTACACCCGAAGAATTGAAGATGTTGCAAAACAATGCTCAAGCTTGTGACATTCTCTTCAATGCCTTGTGTCCCGAAGAGTTCAACAAAATCAGCCGTCTTGAGAATGCTAAAGAGATTTGGGATACTTTGGTTGAAATGCACGAAGGTACTGAATCTGTGAAGGAATCAAAGCTAGATATTCTTCAAGGTCAACTTGACAAGTTCAAGATGAAGGATGGTGAAGGAGTCGCTGAAATGTACTCTAGGCTTGCTCTCATCACAAATGAGATTGCAGGCTTAGGAAGCGAAGAAATGACCGACCGATTCATCATTAAGAAGATTCTCAGAGCTTTGGATGGAAAGTATGACACCGTGTGCACTTTGATCCAAATGATGCCAAACTACAAGACTCTCAAGCCAACTGAAGTCATTGGAAGAATTGTTGCCCATGAGATGACACTTAAGGATAAGGAAGAGCTTCACAACAAGTCAAGTGGTGCTTACAAAGCTACAAGTGATGCTCCTACTACCTCAAGTGACAAGCTAATTTCCAATGAAGAGATAAGCCTAATGGTCAAGAACTTCAACAAGTTCTACAAGAATAGAGGCAAAGAAAGAAGCTCAAAGTCTAGATCATATGATGAAAAGAGATCTTCTAGTCGTGATCGAAACTGCTACAATTGTGGAAGACCCGGACACTTCTCAAATGAGTGTACGGCTCCCCACAAGAGAAGAGAAGAATCTCCAAGAAGAAGAGCAAGAGATGAGTCACCTCGGAGAGAGAGAAGGAGTAGAGATGATCGTTATGAACGAAGACCCTCTCGGAGAAGCAAGGATTCGGAGAGGAAAGACAAGTCATCAAGGAGCTACACAAGAAGAACACATCAAGCTCATGTTGGTGAATGGGTCTCCGGCTCCAACTCTGACAATCAATCCGATGGAAGCTATCACTCCGACTCCGACTATAGTCAAGATGAAGGTGTTGCTGGACTTGCACTCGTATCCTCCAACTCCAACTCCTACGACTTATTTGATTCACCAAATGAGGGAATTGGAAGATGCTTCATGGCTAAAGGTCCCAAGGTAACACACCCTGAATTCATTGACTTTGATAGTGATGAGGATGACTTGCTTGGTGAAGATGAGCTCTTGCATGGTAAATCTAGTGAGCTTAGTAATGATGAAAATGCTAGTAGTCTTTATAGTCGAGAAGAGTCGAATGACAATGCTATGAAGGAGATTGAGCGTCTAACTAAAGAACTAAACACTCTTAAGTTAGCTCATGAAACAACTCAAGAAGATCATAGAGAGCTCCTAAGATCTCATGAGAAGCTACGCTTCGAGAAGCTCACTCTAGAGCAAGAACATGAGTTTCTAAAAGCGATCAATGACGATCTTCGAAAGAAGAGTTCTTCATATCTTGCCAAACGACTTCTCTTGTCTAATTTCTTGCCACCTATTAAGACTAAGCATGACAAGCATAAGAAAAATTCTTCCTCTAGTAGTAACAATAACAATGTTAAATCCAATTTTGTTGCTTCTAGTAGTTCTCTTGATTCCACTAACAATGTTTCAAGCCAAGTTACACTTGAGCAAGAAAATAGCTTATTGAAGGAAATCATAGAGAAAGGTGTCTACAAGAGTCTTGCCGGAAGCAAGAACTTTGAGGAGATTGTTCGCAAACAAGGAAGACACCGGAAGAATCAAGGGATTGGTTTTGAGCGAAAGTTCAACGCCGAAGGTGTTGAGTGGGAAGAAGGTCAATACCCTACTCCACAGTTTGTTTCACAAAAGGAGAAGTATGATCCTACTTCTTCCAATGTGGAACAAGCTCAAGATGACCTTCCACCACAAGACCACAAGCTAAAGGCCAAGGACAAGCTTCAAGAGGAGATTGATGCATTCATTGAAGCACCTCAAGCCATGGTCAAGTGGGTTCCCAAGGACACATCAAGTTCTACTTCGTCAAGCTCAACTACAACACCAAGGATTCTGAAAGTGCAACTAATCCCCGGGTGGTTTTGGTAATTAATAACAACATATATATCATTGAACTAATATTCTCTTGAGAATCATTTCAGAAAAGTTCGATGATATGGGTATGGAAATGTCTGAAGAAGTGGACCCCTCAAAATGCTAAGACAAGCATTGGCAAAAGCTCAAGACTCCATTTTTGGTTTAGTGATCAAAGATCACATTGAGTCCATAGGAAAAGCCAATACTATTAAAAGGGGATGAGGTTGTGTTAATGTTCTTGTTGCTCAAGTGCTTGGTGATCTAGCTCCCTCAACTATCAGCACTCTTCACTTTACAACACACTCATAAGTAATCTCGGACAAACCGATTCTGCAAACTCAGTCCCACCGAGATGAACCACTTCAGTTCTTTCCCTAAACCCTAACTTTTCGGTCCATCCGATTCTGAGTCTCGGTCTCACCGAAAATGTTCTGCCAACCTTCTGTAACCAAATGACAGCATTTCGGAATATCCGAGTTGTTGTTTTCGGTCACACCAAGATGGCAAACCCTAACCTTTGACTCACTTCGGACAAACCGAGATGGTATTTTCGGTCCCACCGAAAATCCCAACGTTCACTATATTTGAACTTTCAACACCGAGATTGGTCAAATGTGTGTGTAACGGTTGGATTTTGTGTGGAGGCTATATATACCCCTCCACCCCCTCCTCATTCGTGAGGAGAGCCATCAGAAAGTACCACCACTTCTACCATACACTTTCTGAGAAGTGAACCACCTACCCTTGTGTTGAGATCAAGCCATTCCATTCCTACCATATGAAACTTGATCTCTAGCCTTCCCAAGTTGCTTTCCACTCAAATCTTTCTTCCACCACAGCCATATCAGTGAGGAGAGTTGAGTGTTGGGGAGATTATCACTTGAAGCACAAGAGCAAGGAGTTCATCATCATCAACACCGTCTATTACCTTTTGGGGGGTGGTGCCTCCTAGATTGGTTAGGTGTCGCTTGGGAGCCTCCGTCGTTGAGATGTGGAGTTGAACCAAGAAGTTTGTAAGGGCAAGGAGATCGCCTACTTCGTGAAGATCTACCCCGAGTAAGGCTAGTCCTCCGTGGGCGTAGGTCGTGATGGAATAGACAAGGTTGCTTCTTCGTGGACCCTTCGTGGGTGGAGCCCTCCGTGGACTCGCGCAGCCGTTACCCTCCGTGGGTTGAAGTCTCCATCAACGTGGATGTACGATAGCACCACCTATCGGAACCACGACAAAAATCTCCGTGTCACCAAACTGCGTTTGATCTTCTCCACCTCTCTTTTACATGTGCAATTTACTTTCCGCTGCATATACTCTAGAATTGCATGTGTAGGGTGTTACTTGAATTGATCTTAATTGTGAAACTGCCAAAAACCTTGCATGATCTAAAGGCAGATTTTTTATTTTGTCAAGTAGTCTAATCACCCCCCCTCTAGACTTACTTTCGATCCTACAAGTGGTATCAGAGCTTTGGTCTCCATTGCCTTGGTTTCCATTGCATTGGACTCCATAAGCTTGGTTTCACAACCTAGGAGAGTATGGCGTCTAGTGAGGGTAATTATCGTAGAGGTCCTTACTTTGATGGTACAAATTTTGCTAGTTGGAAGCATAAAATGAAAATGCATATTCTTGGTCATAACCCAGCCGCATGGGGCATTATTTGTGTTGGTATGCAAGGTGACTTCTTTGAAGATGGAAAAGTTCCGGATCGCGAAGCTACACCCGAAGAATTGAAGATGTTGCAAAACAATGCTCAAGCTTGTGACATTCTCTTCAATGCCTTGTGTCCCGAAGAGTTCAACAAAATCAGCCGTCTTGAGAATGCTAAAGAGATTTGGGATACTTTGGTTGAAATGCACGAGGGTACTGAATCTGTTAAGGAATCAAAGCTATATATTCTTCAAGGTCAACTTGACAAGTTCAAGATGAAGGATGGTGAAGGAGTCGCTGAAATGTACTCTAGGCTTGCTCTCATCACAAATGAGATTGCAGGCTTAGGAAGCAAAGAAATGACCGACCGATTCATCATTAAGAAGATTCTCAGAGCTTTGGATGGAAAGTATGACACCGTGTGCACTTTGATCCAAATGATGCCAAACTACAAGACTCTCAAGCCAACTGAAGTCATTGGAAGGATTGTTGCTCATGAGATGACACTTAAGGATAAGGAAGAGCTTCACAACAAGTCAAGTGGTGCTTACAAAGCTACAAGTGATGCTCCTACTACCTCAAGTGACAAGCAAATTTCCAATGAAGACATAAGCCTAATGGTCAAGAACTTCAACAAGTCCTACAAGAATAGAGGCAAAGAAAGAAGCTCAAAGTCTAGATCATATGATGGAAAGAGATCTTCTAGTCGTGATCGAAACTGCTACAATTGTGGACGACCCGGACACTTCTCAAATGAGTGTACGGCTCCCCACAAGAGAAGAGAAGAATCTCCAAGAAGAAGAGCAAGAGATGAGTCACCTCGGAGAGAGAGAAGGAGTAGAGATGATCGTTATGAACGAAGACCTTCTCGGAGAAGCAAGGATTCGGAGAGGAAAGACAAGTCATCAAGGAGCTACACAAGAAGAAGACATCAAGCTCATGTTGGTGAATGGGTCTCCGGCTCCGACTCTGACAGTCAATCCGATGGAAGCTATCACTCCGACTCCGACTATAGTCAAGATGAAGGTGTTGCCGGACTTGCACTCGTATCCTCCAACTCCAACTCCTACGACTTATTTGATTCACCAAATGAAGGAATTGGAAGATGCTTCATGGCTAAAGGCCCCAAGGTAACACACCCTGAATTCATTGACTTTGATAGTGATGAGGATGACTTACTTGGTGAAGATGAGCTCTTGCATGATAAATCTAGTGAGCTTAGTAATGATGAAAATGCTAGTAGTCTTTATAGTCGAGAAGAGTCGAATGACAATGCTATGAAGGAGATTGAGCGTCTAACTAAAGAACTAAACACTCTTAAGTTAGCTCATGAAACAACTCAAGAAGATCATAGAGAGCTCCTAAGATCTCATGAGAAGCTACGCTTCGAGAAGCTCACTCTAGAGCAAGAACATGAGTTTCTAAAAGCGATCAATGACGATCTTCGAAAGAAGAGTTCTTCATATCTTGCCAAACGACTTCTCTTGTCTAATTTCTTGCCACCTATTAAGACTAAGCATGACAAGCATAAGAAAAATTCTTCCTCTAGTAGTAACAATAATAATGTTAAATCCAATATTGTTGCTTCTAGTAGTTCTCTTGATTCCACTAACAATGTTTCAAGCCAAGTTACACTTGAGCAAGAAAATAGCCTATTGAAGGAAATCATAGAGAAAGGTGTCTACAAGAGTCTTGCCGGAAGCAAGAACTTTGAGGAGATTGTTCGCAAACAAGGAAGACACCGGAAGAATCAAGGGATTGGTTTTGAGCGAAAGTTCAACGCAAAAGGTGTTGAGTGGGAAGAAGGTCAATACCCTACTCCACAGTTTGTTTCACAAAAGGAGAAGTATGATCCTACTTCTTCCAATGTGGAACAAGCTCAAGATGACCTTCCACCACAAGACCACAAGCTAAAGGCCAAGGACAAGCTTCAAGAGGAGATTGATGCATTCATTGAAGCACCTCAAGCCATGGTCAAGTGGGTTCCCAAGGACACATCAAGTTCTACTTCGTCAAGCTCAACTACAACACCAAGGATTCCCATCAAGATGATGTGGATCCCAAAGAAGAAGAACTAGTAGGTTCTTGAGGGTGACTCCGCCAACAAACTTCACTCATATTCATTTTGGCAAGAACTTGTGCAATCAACTTCCACATCATGCACTTGTTCATGGAGTCACAAACCCTCTTGTTGGTAAGTCAAGGGACAAGGTAATCATTGCTTTCATGGACATCATCTTTTGTGTACTTCACTCTATGTCTATGGATATTCTTGTTTGTTCCTTGTGGGACTAACCCATGTAGGTATTGAAAGTGCCCTAATTCAAAGGATTGCTCCTAACTCATGATGATCTACATCAACATTGAGCATCCACGTCTTCAACATCTACATGAAGTCTTCTACGACAACCCAAGGTTAGTTTGACCCTTTAAAAGGGGTTCTCACATCGAGGGGGAGCTTTGCTCTAAAAAAAAATGAGCTAAAGCATCTTCTAATGATGTGAACACATAAATGCTTTATGTAAAAGTGGTAACCCCACTTGTGCTTAAACGATGAGTATGACCTATGATCAAATGTTCTCATTTGACTCCTAAGTCAACATACTCATATATAGATGACCTAGTCATCGACAAATTGTGTGCTAGTAGCTAGAGTGATTGGTTGTGCATGTTTGACACATATTTCATTTGCTATCTTATTGTGTGAGCATGTTGAATGCATGATTTTATCCATTCAAGGACATCCATTTGTGGTTTTGATTGTTTTGGTTTCTTCTTCTGGCCAAATGGATGGACAAGAATGCCTAAGCACCTTCCCTAGCTATCTATGCTTTCTTGTCTCAAAAATTCTTTTCATGCTCATATCACAACTTTGAACAAGTCTTTTTCGGACAGTCCGAGTGAGGAGCACTCGGAACCACCGATTCGTCTAAGGCTGACTTCCAAAACCTTCTAAGTCCATTTCGGTCTGACCGGTTTCTCAATCTCGGTCCAACCGAAACACTTAGATTGATCTAGGTTTCATCTCGGTGAAACCGAGTTCAAAATCTCGGTCTGACCGATATGCGTAACTGCACTGCAATTATGCATCTCGGTGACACCGAGTTTTTCAACTCGGTCCCACCGACAGCACGGGGTTATATATATACTGAGGGCTGCGCGCGATCTATTCCTTTCAAACCGTTCGCCCTCCAAGACCCCTGCTGCCGTCGCCCTGATCTAAGGATCGTCGCCTTCGTCGCCTGTGCGCCCTCGCCGCAGGTCTCCGCCGCCGTCAACGGTAATCTTCTCCGCCGTTGCCGCCGTAGAGGGACACCACCAAGTTAGGGTGTGTCCCGATCCCTTTCATGCTCCACTTCTGATTCTTGCATGATAGGACTGCCCTGATTCAATCCACGTTTTATATGATCCCAATACATTGTTCAGATCGTTTAGTTTCGAGGAAAATTCTTAGGTTTAGGTTTCCACGGAATGCATCTCGGTGAAGCCGATTCCTGAAACTCGGACTGACCGATTTGGTCTCTGACCATTGCACTACATAGTTCGGTCTGACCGAGTTGTGAAAATCGGAATGTCCGAATTAAAGTTTCTGTGAAACCCTAAGTTTTCGGTAGGACCGAAACCCATTTCGGTCTGACCGAAAGTGGTGTGTAGGTTCTGTTGAACACTTCGGTTACACCGAAACTTGAAATCGGTTTGACCGAAATACATTCTGTGAAAACTCAAAACTAAGTTTTTGAACTCATTTTTTTGCAAAAACTTCTGCAGTTGTGATAACTCTTCTACTCTGCCTACACCTTATCTATTCACAGGTCTTTCAGCCATGTCAGATGTCAGTGACAGCCAGAACAGGTCCGAATCACCGTTTGCTGAGATTCCAGAGGCAGGTACAAGTCCTGAGGCTAGCAGCTCTAGTGATGATGGTGAGAGGAGTACCCCTAGTGGTCTGCCTCCTGCTGCTACGAGAACCAGGAAGAAGAGAACGTCTGATGATGAGGATTCCGACTTTGTTGCTGAGGAAGTTACCTCCAAGCCAAAGAGGCAAGTGGTTGCCAAAGAGCTCCAAGGGCAGCAGCCAAAGAAAGGCACAAGCAAAGTGAAGCAGTCTGCAGTTGCTAAGAAGCTCAACTTGGAAGAGCCAGCTCCAAGCAAGGTGAAGAAGACTTCCAAAAGGAAGAGAGTTGTATATGCTGAACCTCAAGAGGTTGCTGAAGAAGAAGAAGAAGATGCACCCCAGCCTCCTCCTCAGAAAGCTAAGTTCATGGGTGATGCTATTCGGGCTCAAGCCTCCTCCAAGCCCAAGAAGCCTGCTCAAGCTAAGGCAGCTCCAGCCAAGCCCAAGAGAACAACCAGAAGCATTCCAGCTTCTGAGAAGAACAAAGGTGAGATGCCACCTTCTGAGTCAGATGAAGAGCATGTGTTGCTCAAGCTCCATCCCAAGTTGCCACTCCACAATGATGCTCATCCTCAAGCTGAGGATATGAAGGCAAGAAAGGACAAAGGTCTCAGGCTATGGAGACAATCTGATCCATATGCCGTAAGAAGAAGGACTGCTGTGGACCCCAGATTCCACACCAGAGAGCAGCAGGATTTCTATGAGACCGTGCTAATGGATAAGAAGCCCATTGTTGCTGACACCAGGTATGTCGACTGGAAGTATATTGACAGCAGAGAGCATCGGGACTTCTTTCCCCATGTGCATGAGAGCTTTACTGCATGTGGAGTTGCTGACTTTGTGGGTCAAGAACTGACAGCCTGGAATGACGAGATGATCATGCAGTTCTATGCCACAGCCCATTTCTATCCTGATGGCAAGATCACCTGGATGACTGAAGGTCAAAGGTTTTCTTCAACTGTTGCAGAATGGGCAGAACTTCTGAACGCTCCAGTGCAGAGAGAGGACGACATTGATGTCTATGGGATTCCTAAGAAGAGTCATGATTCCATGAAGAATATGTACAAGGAGATCCCAGCTGCTGATTTGGAGGGATGGAAACTCGGCTCAGTGTATTATCTCCAGGCAGGTCTGACCACCACTAACACTATCCCGAGGCATACTTTGATGCCTAAGTCAGGTGACCACCGGATGATACGAGGCTATTCTATCAACATGCTGCACATTCTCGATGAGAAGGCACCTTTTAAGGTGATGGACTTGATGGTAGAGACCATCAAGAGGACTGCAGCTGACCAGAAGAGGTCGTGTGGGTTTGCACCGCAGATACAGATGCTTATCAACGCCAAGTTTGGCACGGGCAAATTCATGTTGGATAGGAAGCACTTGCCACTGCAGCCAGAGCATGAGGACAACGTAGTTGTGATGGATGAAGAGGATCCCACCTCAGTTGAAGGGCAAGCCAAGATTGAAGCTGCGAAGAAAGCCAAAGCTGACAAAGAGGCAGCAGCAGCAGCAGCTAAGCCAAAGAGCTTCGGAGATCAGATTCTTGAAGCAACCCGGAGAATTGAACAACGCCTGGCCAGCATTGAGCAATCTCAGGAGAGCCTTGATAGGATTGTCGAGGACAAGATCCATGCTCTGGACGTGAAGCTGACTGAGATTCAGGTGTCTGTCAACAAACTTGAGGCAGACATGGAGGAGACTAGGCAGGAGAGAGCAGAGCTTATGCATGATGATCTAGTCCAGGACTCTCATCGCCAGACTGCTCCGGTTCCCAGAGGATCCAGGTCTGCAGCTATCCCAGTGACAGACTCCAGGGCTACCACTTCAGCACCAGCTACAGCTCCAGCAGTTCCTTCAGCTCCAGCATCCACTCCTCCACCGCAGACTTCAGCAGAAGTCTTCGCAGATGCAGCCATCTCTACACCGACATCGACCCAGACGGGAGCCGCTAGCCGAGCCCGCAGTGACGTTTAGCTCTATACCTTTTCGAACTTTTTGGTAACTTGTTGCCAAAGGGGGAGAAATTGTTATAGATCATAGGGCTTCGAGAGAGAGAGTGCTCTTTCGTCTTTTCGTTCTTTTGCCGGTTTTTCTTGAGATACATTGGTTTCTTTTGGTTCCAGATACTTTAAGTGTGCTTGCTACTACGTTTGATGCTACCTTAATGAGTGCTTAGTCATACTATGCTTTAATGTGTGCTTATTGCTTATCATGTGCTATTCCTTATTGTATGGCTATTTACTTTTGTCTTGGTGATTAAGTGCATGTTATTCATTCTTATCATTTTGTGCGCTCCACCAAGATGTATGTGACATGGAAGAGTGACCCATAATCCTAATCGATTGTGCATTTGCATTCAAACGCAAATTTTAAATAATGCACAAATTTAGGGGGAGCTCTTGTTTATCACATACTTCTCAAAGCGACGATATTATTCATTGATTATATCTTTTGTCGAAGCTTTGATCTATATGTTGTCATCAATTACCAAAAAGGGGGAGATTGAAAGTGCAACTAATCCCCGGGTGGTTTTGGTAATTAATAACAACAT
>LR738709.1:618127723-618144801 GCA_902687465.1 Secale cereale | reverse complement strand
CGAGAGTGCCGCATAGGTTAAACGGCGAGGTGGGGGTGGGGGGGGGGGTAACCCATTGTACAACATTGATCAAAAGATTACTTATGACACATTCATCCGCATCAATATAGCATTGATCACAACTGAATCACAATGACAATAATAGATACTCATTGATCACAACTGAGGTTTCACCAATGGAAATCAATGTCGTATGTGAATGCCGCCCATTTGCAGACATCATCGTCGCCCCTATACATCCTACTGCTAGGATCTAGGATCACAGGAGCAAATTGTCAGTCAACAACGGCTGGCATTCGCTCGATCATCGCAACCCCGTTGGTCCACGCCTCAAGGTTCAGGCAAGGAAAGGCAAGGCAAGCGCATGCCTATGACTCAATGGAGTGTGCTGGACATTGACGCGTGTTCATATGCACAGGGCCCCTAGGTCTGGTACAACAGCTACCGTAGACTTGCGTTCCTTGACGGGTGCTGCCTGGGCTGGTTCTTTCTTCTTTTGCTTCGCCTTCCCTTTCTGGCCCTTCCCTTGGCCGCCGCCTTTGGTCCTGATGGCGTCAAGCAAACATATGCAGGCAATTGTCATTTTTTTTACTTTATACTCTCTCAATTCAACATTGTACACTGGTGATGTTTTTCTTTCTATAAGAAATTATCAGAAGAATGTTTGCCTATCAAAAAATTTACGGCCCAGCGAGGGTGCCGCTACAGGAGTTGGAACATGTTTTGCTATGGATATTTTTTTAATGACTAATTGGACGAACCAAAGTACATTCTTAGGTTAGACTAGTTAGACTAGTTTCAGTAGTTTCAGTAGTTAGACTAGTTAGACTAGTTTCAGCAGTTTCAGTAGTTAGACTAGTTTCAGTAGTTTCAGTAGTTAGACTAGTTAGACTAGTTTCAGTAGTTTCAGTAGTTAGACTAGTTAGAGTAGTTTCAGTAGTTAGACTAGTTACACTAGTTAGACTAATTTTTCTGCTAAGCCATAGTTTAAATTTTTCTACAGCATGTGTTTTAAGTTTGCCAACTCTAACTTACAGCTTTTGTTGTAAAACATGTTCATGTACTGAACTACTAATGCCTTGTGATGCTTGTGATCACATTGAGAAAGACTTGTAAAGATGATGATCACATTGAGAAAGACTTGTGATCACATTGTGATAGTTTTGCAGGTACCCCGAGAGGCCCTTGAGTTTGCTGGAATGTTGATTAACTTCCGTTCCGGCAAATTCGGGTACTCCATATGTCCTATTTTCAGCAAAGGTCATGCTGAAATTTTCCGTGAAATTTTAGCATGACTTTGCTAAAAATAGGACATATAGGGTACTTGTGACTAATGCATGGGCCGGGGTATCTTAGTGGTTAATTAGGTAGGATCAAGTGCCCCTTTATTCTAGCTGCATTAAACCATAGGCGGCAATAGAGCCAAGTGATTAGGCCCAACTTACAATTCTCCTTCCTAGCTTAGCTTTTAGGATGCCTCGGTGTCGACAAACCATAAATTATGAAACCTTGGCTTTTAGGGTGCCTCGGTGTCGATAAAAATCGAAATGATGAAAGCTTAGGCTTTTAGGGTGCCTGGGCGTCAAAAAACCCTCAATTATAAAAGCTTAGCTTTTAGGATGCCTCGGTGTCGACAAACCCTAAATGATGAGACCATGATCTTGTTCCTTGACAATAACCAACTTTTTGACCAAACTTTGTTCCTATTTAGAGAGAAACATGGCCAACAACGATGAGGCCGGCGGTTCGGGCGGGAAGGCATTCTGGGAGCTGTCCCAGGAGATGGAGGAACAACCTCACTTGTATGAGGACGCCGCCTTCCACACCGATCCTGAGACCACTGATGGTACCGCGGAGGATGACCCCACTGATGCCACCACTGATGGTGCCGCCGAGAATGCCACCACTGATGATGGCGGCGCACGCACAGATGGCAGCCAACCGAAGAGGCAACGGAAGGATCGGCGCCCGACCGTGCTCCGCACCCTCAAGGAGGAAGTTACTGAAGTGGACGACGACGGGAATCCAACGGCACCCGAACGAGTAGTCAAGGGGTACTCGCTTCAGCTCGGGTGCATTCTCCGGAGCACCGTCTCGATCAACAGCGAGAACCTGAGGCATCCTGACAACGGGAATTACCGCAACCTCCTCTTCACGAAGCTGCACGAACGATACAAGTTCCCCGCTCAATTTGATAACACAAGCCTCAAAGGGAATAAAGTGAACAATGCTGCCCTCACGAAGATGAGCAAGGCCCTGTCTACTTGGAAAACCAATGTGAAGATAATGATCAAGAAATGTGAGAGTTATGAGACGATCAAGGAGAAACATCCTTCGATCACCGAAGATGACTACAACGAATTCAAGATCACTTGCTCGAGCGCCGCACACTCCGAATCAAGTCAGTGGGGGAAAGAAATGCGGGAGCTCAACTTAGGGGAACACACACTCGGTCCCGGCGGTTACAGAGTGGCGGAGCCTAAATGGGACAAGGAGGAGGCGGACCGTGCCGAGCAAGGCCTACCGCCCCTCTTCGATAAATACGGTGACAAGCAGACCAGGAACTTTATCAGGGCCCGGTACAAGAAGGACCCGAAAACAAAAGAGCTAACCACGGATTCGAAGACCAGGGCGCTTGAGCTTGTTCTGGTAAGGAATACACCCCCGCGTAATTAGCTCCATATGGTTGCATTCTAATTAATGAAGCCAAATTTCTAAATGATTCACATTCCTTCCGCAGGCGACTGAAAGCAGTAGCACGGGGTCGACTAAGAGCGGCCCTTGGGACACGACTCTAAATAGGGCGTTGAATGTAATGAAGAACAAGGATAAGCTCGAGAAGCTGACGTCAGCTGGTCGTGTGGCCGGCAAAGGCTTGTTGAAAAAATGGTCGTCATACTATAACGCTGGTGGGCGAAAGGAGAAAAAGACAAGCTTGGAAAGCCAGGCGCGCGAGGTTCAAGAACTCAAGGCACAGGTGGCGCGGATTCCGGAGATTGTCCAAGAGCAAGTGCAACAACAGATCGGAGCGACGATCACCGCCATTGTGCCTAGCTTGATCGAGGGGTTGCAGGCGTGGATTCCTGGCGGCCAACAGGGGCCGCCCCCGATTCCCAGCTTCACGGCCAGCAACTCGCAGAACGCGATGGCGGGGCCATTGGTGTCTCCGGCGGAGGCGGCATTGGTGTCTCCGACGCCGGCACGGGAGCTTAATGCACCCGTGTGTACGCCGGCGGGCACCTCTGCAGCAAGCGGCCCCTCCGTCAACTGCACGCCCGCCATTGGCGGTGCCTCGACATTAGCCGAGCTCGACGCCATCATCAAGGTAACTAATTAAGCCTCTCTCGGCCGAGGACTTCATCTCCTTGCCTTTGACTGGGCATCCCTGACGCCCTACATGTTTTCGCAGGGCGCCGCCGACGTTCCGTGCACTCTCCTGCACTTCGTGAACAACGAATTGGTCGATGTTGCCAAGGGCAAAATCGTTCAACCGGGCCAGACCTTGTTCCACGGTACCCAGATGCCACCCAACTAGTTTAGGGTTCAACTGGTTCGGGTGCTGTCAGGCTGCGACGAGGTGTTACCTCCGATTCGACCCGTCGGGGCCGACGATGATGACGTCATGACCCTCAGCGCCTGCCTGAGCTGGCCCCTGCTTTGGCCGAAGAGCCAGATTCGTTTGGGGGCGGGGGAAACCACACCAAAGACAACACCGCCAGTCGTGCCGGCGCCAAGTCGTCCCCATGGCAAGTCCGCCGCAACGGTGCCGGACATCCCTATGCCACTGGATCCAAACATGCATATGGCACAGGATCAGAACGACGACGACGATACATTTGCCAACGTCGATCAGTACTTTGCCGATCATGGGTACGGTGACGACTTCATGGGGGCTCCTTCTCAAGAACCCAACCCAACAAAAGACGTGCGCGATCAAGCCGGTACCGCGGAGAAGCCAAGTTGCAACAGGCGTCGTCTGCCGTTCAACTCTCAGGAGACGCCTCCAGCTGCCGACTTCACCGAGCCTCAGATAGGCGAGGTGCGAAATATGATCAGCCCCAACACACTAAAGAAGGCGGTCTCTGAGCAGAACTCGGTCCCAATTCAGGAGATCAAGAAGAAGGCACGCAAAAGAAAAACTATCAAGGGTGCGAGCCAGCCGGCACCGAGTACGATCCGTGCTCAGGACGGGCCACCTTCACCTGAGGATGTAATGAGGAGGGTGCATGTGGCGGGTAGGCCGATGCTACCGACAAATATGCTCGATGCTGCAACTGGTGCCATGCGGAGTCTGCATGACAGTGTTCTTTCTTTGGAGAAGCGGCGTCTCACAGAGAAGGATGTGGCGTACCCGGTTTTCGCGACCAAGGTGCCGGAGGGCAAGGGCTTTGTGGATAACTCCATCGGAGGTACGATCGTGCTGCGGTTTGATGACATCCACGCTATGTTGAACCTTCATCCGCTGCACTACACCTTTGTTCGGCTATTTTCGCTGAGTATGGAGATGCGGATCATTCGCGACAAGACCCCGGACCTCGTGATAGTCGACCCCTTCTACATGCGTGCCAAGATCTTGGGCAGCGTTGGGGACCGACAAGTCGCGAGTTCTTACCTCCAAGGCGACATTCTGGCAAACCGAGATAAGGATAACTTCCTCGTGCCTTACTTTCCCGAGTAAGTCCTCCGCCTCAACCGCCCCGTAACATATGAATTCTTAGATTTCGATCGTTCTTCTTTTAACATTCCGTGTTTTCTGCAGTGACACACAGTGCACGCTCATCCTACTAAGCCCCAAATATTCCATGGCCACGTATTTCGACCCGGACCGTAAGTCGGCTGTAGACTACACAAATGTCAAGAAGGTTCTTGATGATGTTCTCGCCGGCTACGCCAAATCTGGAGGCACCTTCACCAGGACAACTCGTAAGTACGACAAGCACGTGTTCTCCCACAACACGACGTTCTGCTGCGTCAAGCAGCCGCCTGGCGGTCAGAAGGGTGCCTACTACGCCATCCATCACATGCGGGCGATCGTACGGGACCATCATCAACTTCTGCTACCGAGTAAGCTCAAAGATTGGGCCGCGCGCGTGTCGGCAATCCAGGACGCGGACATCAGACAAGATTTCTTTCGCATCCAGTCGGAGTTTGCAGAAATCATCCATCAAGATGTCCTTCGTACCTCGGGGCAGTTCTACCTCAGAAATCAACCGTCGAACAGTGACATCGACACAATGCTACAAATGCAGGCTGACAACGCCCGTGATTTCATGACTCCCACGATAGACGGCGGCTTCATCCACGCTCCGGTGCATTGAGTCGAGTCGAAAGCAGTGATGCTGTGTCTAGTTCTGAAACATCGATTGGCTCTTGTTGTAATTAAACTTTAATGAACTTGTAGTATGTCTCTTTGGTTTTGAGAGTCGTTCAACTTAGATGTAATCGATGCTATTAATGTCTTGCTTTTCTCTTTCGATCGTTCTGTTGCATACTTATATATTGCTTATGAATTGTCTGTGAATTGATACTAACGTTTCGTTTGGCTAGTGCATATATATAGCGATGCCGTCGTATGTCGTGTACAAGGGTAAGGTTCCCGGAGTCTACGACGACTGGGAGGAGTGTCGGAGACAGGTTCACCGATTCAGCGGTAACAGTTACAAAGGGTACACCACTAGGGCCGAGGCCGAATCTAGATACGCCCGCTATCTAGCGGGAGAGGGGAGGGAGCGTTGGAGGAACCGGATGAAAACGAGTTTCATCGTGATGATGCTCATCGTGACGACCGCAGCTCTCTTCTATGTGATGGTAGTTTAGATGATCGATATCGACTTGTAATGTGAAGACAAACTCGCTACTCGCGGTCTCGAGACTTGTAATATATTGTTCTATTTTGTTCGGTCTTTTCAATTCGGAGACTATATGATGAATTGTATTCGGAGACTAATATGATGAATTGTATTCAGAGATTAATCTTCTATTGTATTCGATGAATGTGTTGTTGATGTGTGTTGTCTATATTCTGTGCAATTATACATTTTGTAATCTGTGCAAAAAAAAACAGAAAAATAATATTAAAAAAAACCTAATATTCATACTAATGGCGCATCAGAGAAAAGTGCGCCATTAGTATGCCAAAGCATAGTAATGGCGCATTATCAGACAGTGCGCCATTACTATGCGGACACTACTAATGGCGCATCACACTTAGTGCGCCATTAGTATGCCATAGCACCTGGCCCCTGGGAGGCATACTAATGGCGCACTACGGTGCACACTAATGGCGCATCTGTGGTGCGCCATTAGTATACCAGATACTAATGGCGCACCAGAGGTGCGCCATTAGTATCAAATAATAATGGCGCACCACTAATGCGCCATTAATGGCCAAATTAGGTGCGCCATTAATAGGCCTTTTCCTAGTAGTGCGGTACTTGCCCGAGATTCGATCGTCGGTATTCCAGATACCTTGTTCAATCTCGTTATGGCAAGTCTCTTTACTCGATCCGTAATCCATCATCCCGTGACTAACTCCTTAGTCACCTTGAGCTCATTTATGATGATGTCTTACCGAGTGGGCCCAGAGATACCTCTTCGTCATACGGAGTGACAATATCCCAGTCTCGGTTCGTACCAACCCAACAGACACTTTCGGTGATACCTGATGCATACCTTTATAGCCACCCAGTTACGTTGTGACGTTTGACACACCCAAAGTATTCCTACGGCATCCGGGAGTTATACAACCTCATGGTCTAAGGAATAAATACTTGACACCGAAAATCTTATGCATTACGAACTATACGATCTCGTGCTATGCTCAGGATTGGGTCTTGTCCATCACATCATTCTCCTAATGATGTGATCCCGTTATCACTGACATCCTATGTCCATGGTCAGGAAACCGTGACCATCTGTTGATCAACGAGCTGGTAACTAGAGGCTTACCAGGGACTCATTGTGGTCTATGTATTCACACATGTATCGCTGTTTCCGTACAATACAATTCAAGCATGAATAACAGACAATTATCATGAACAAGGAAATATAATAATAATACTTTTATTATTGCCTCTAGGGCATATTTCCAACAGTTGTGGCCCAAAAACATTCGTAGGAGGCGTAGATATACATAGATTGTTCGCATAGTTGTGCTTACCAGTTGGTTAGTGGCACTACATTAATACAAAGAGGTAAGGACTTTGAACCTCACTACCTGCATCTATTTTTGAATATTAAAAAAATATTACTGGGCCGAGCCCAGGACACATGGGTGCATTTGTTAGCCCCAGAACATACGGCGTATACGGCGGGCAACCCATCATACATACGAAAGTGCAGACGATGTGTGAAAAGTCTATATTACCCTCCGTACGTTTATTAGAGCGGGATTGTACTGAAGTTCTACTATTCACATAGGTACTTAAGATTGATCCCATGAAGAAAAAATTCCATGGCAATAGTTGCGATGTATTCTAAAGGAGTGCTCCTCCGAATTAGCAAGGACCCAAGGATTGCTATGACATTGTGGCATGGGATGCCGGGACGTTTTTCCTTAGCGCTGCGGTCATACACCATGCATCGAATTTATCTTTAGGATTGTTCTGATCGCAGTTGTTAGAGTTGTGTCGAATGTTGTGTACAATGTAGGTTACAGTTGGACTCTGAGTAGTATTGTGTTTTGATAGGATATGGAGTCATGTCCTAATAGGACACTTGTATCCTAGGCCTCTCATATATAGTGGGGGTAGACACACGATGTAACCTATGCCAACATAATAGCACAGTCACGCAAGGGGGAGCCCGCGGCGTGTGCCGGTGCCCGGGTGGCCGATGTGCGGTATTGTGACGGTGTCACGGGGAGGAGCGCCCGTAGTCAAGCCCCGGGGATGTAGCCATATCGGTGAACCTCATTAACAAATTTCGGTGTCGTGCCTCGTGTGATTGCTTGGTCCTCGGATGATCAACGGTATGCCTCGAATTTATTCTAACAAGTGGTATCAGAGCCCAGGTGCCCGGAATAAATCTCGGTGAACTCATGGGTGGTCGGTCATGGTTGGTGGGCTGGAAATGCTGGTGTTAGCGGGCCCATGGGTGACATATGTGTGAGGGGGGAGATTGTTGGGTTTAGTCCCACATCGGTTGTGGGAGGAGACATAACACGATTTATAAGGGAGGGGGTGTCCCCTCCTAACAGGCTAGTCTTTTGGGGGAAGAGGGCCCAAGGCCTCTCATAAGTCGGTGTTGCTCTCTGGTTGGGCCTGGTGACGCAGTTGGGTCGGAAACGCTGGTGTTAGCGGACCCGGGATTACGTAACAATTGGTATCAGAGCTAGTTTGGACGGAGGTGCATCCTTGATATAAGGGAGGCGGAAGGTGTCGTTGGAGTTCTGCAGGGAGTGATCGCAGTCGTTGGAGTGAGAATCGACTTGAGGCGATCAAAGAAGGTAGAATCAGCGGTTGTAATTTTCTTGAGGCGATCACAGAGGCAGCGCATGCAGGGGCGGATTGGTTCAGCGGTGACGGCAACAAGCAGGCAACGTGCATAGTGTTCGACGTCTATTCGGTGTTGGTGAGATCGTAAGTGATTGACGGAACACATAGCGGGGTAGCCGAGCGGGCCAAGCGCAAGCAGCATCTGCTACGGAGACGCAGATTGGAGGCCCATTCGGTGCGTGCAGACGTGAGATTTGTCTTGGACAAAAAAAAGGAGGACCGGGTCCTCGTGTACGACACGGACGGAGGCAGCATCAGATCAATCGGCAGAAAGGAAATCCATCAAGCGATACGTACTAGCTGGGACATTGACAAGGCAGAAGCTAGCATTCAGAGTTGGGCTTAGGAGCTACGCCACGTGAGAAGACCAGCGGGTGTTTTTGCGTTGATAGCTTGGATTATTTTCACACAGTCAGTCGTACAAAGAACTATGGCACCAACGGATATCTAGTTTGAGGTGGAGAAGTTCGCGGAACTGAAAATCTTGGGTTATGAAGGACAGGGTGAAAGATTTGTTGGCACAACAGAGATGCTTGAAGGCGTTACGGGAAGTCATGTCAGCTAAGATGGAAGTATCATGTGATGGATGAGAATTCGCAGAAGATGATTTGGGAGCCTCGAGCGTGTCATACAACTGGACAACTTCGGCTGGGTTGGACTAAACAGTCTGACGGATCGACGCGAGTCAGTTGGTACAGAAGACGATGGTGGGATCAGCGACAACAACATAGGAGCGTGATGCTGATGGTGACCGACTTCTAGGCGTGGAAACACGTGGCGCAGGCCCGAGGGCTTGTGTGGATTCGACAAGCCTCTGGCGCAGGATTGATTCAAGATGGTGTATACACGGAGCTTGAAGTCGATGAGGCGCGAGGGTTGACTGATCATCTACCATGGAGTCATGTTGAAGGTAGAGCTAGATTGAGGGGCTACGGTGTAAGGATCCAGGGAATCGAAGCCTATTCAGCAGAGGAAAAAAAGCGAGGGACACATAATTCGGACTGGAGCCCAGTGTCTGATGGAAGCGTGAAACTCTTCATCGGTCGGTGATGATCGATGGTACTCTGCAGTGGGGGTTGAGTGGTGTGGTTTCGCGAGCCTTGAGACTCGACCGGGACAGCAGAGGCTCGACGCAGTAATAGGGAAGAGGCGTGCGGTACGCACGGGATATGGAGACGGGCCAGGGCTCTGGTGGTCATACATGTGGTGAGACAACTGTGAATTTGACTCGGGATGGCTACAAGCAACAGTGAAATTCCTTCAAGTTTCAGTCAGGCGGTCAAGAAAGGAGCGGTGATGTTGAGTTCAGGTAACTCTTATGTGTGACACCCAATATGTGAGTTGTTCACTTTCACGCATGTCAGTGATCAGTGTGTGATGATGTTGGACTGATACTCTGGAAGTTGGGAGCGCTAACTAGATTAATGTGGAACTTAATTTTGCTCGAGTGTTGACCGTGGTCATGAAAATAAGGGACTACAAGTTGCAGGTGGAGTCATACGGAGTCTTTGGAGTAGCAGCGGTACTCATGGGAAAAGCTCAAGTCCAATGTACATGGAAGTTTGACGCATTGACGAATTCAAGGTGGTGGAGAATATTCGCCAAGATGGAGTTTGTTAGAGTTGTGTCGAATATTGTGTACAAGGTAGGTTACAGTTGGACTCTAAGTAATATTGTGTTTAGATAAGATATGGAGTGGTGTCCTAATAGGACACTTGTATCCTAGGCCTCTCATATATAGTGGGGGTAGACACATGATGTAACCTATGCCAACATAATAGCACAGGCACGCAAGGGGGAGCCGGCGGCGTGTGCCGACGCCCGGATGGCCGGTGTGCGGTATTGTGACTGTGTCATGGGGAGGAGCGTCCGTAGTCAAGCCCCGGGGATGTAGCCATATCGGTGAACCTCGTTAACTAATCTCGGTGTCGTACCTTGTGTGATTGCTTGGTCCTCGGATGATCAACGACGCATGCCTCAGATTTATTCTAATAGCAGTCGCTCTGCCGTTCCCCGTTCCTTGCGGAGTCTCAGACCACACACCTTTATTGGTCGACTCGGGTGAGGCAACGTTTGTGGGCAATAAAAATACCTTTTCTTTCGAGTTAGCATGGTTTGAAAGAGAAGGTTTTTTTTATTTGGTTGCCAGGGAATGGTCGAAAGATGTTGGAGGAAGGACATCGATAGAGATGTGGCAGAATAAGATTAGACACTTGAGGAGTTATTTACGAGGTTGGGCAAAGCATCTTAGTGGAATTTATAAGGTTGAAAAGGAACAGATCCTTACGCTTATTAATTCACTAGATTTGAAGGCAGAATCTAAAATTTTAGATTCTTCGGAGCTTCAAGCAAAGGTGGATGCAGAGATGAGATTGAAAGAACTTTTGCAGGAGGAGGAGTTGAAGTGGGCATTGCGAGCTAAGGTTCGCAAGGTCATCCAAGGGGATGCTAACACTCAATTCTTCCATATGATTGATAATGGCAAGCATAGAAAGAAAAGGATCTTTCAACTCGAGCAAGACGAGGGGACGATTATTGGTCATGACAACCTAAAAGTGTACATAACCAATTATTACAAGCAGCTTTTTGGGCCTCCAGAAGACAACTTTGTGTCCCTGGATGAGTCTTGGAATGAGGACGTACCTCAACTGGCTGTAGAAGAGAACAAGGTGTTAACCGCCCCATTTACTGAGAAAGAGGTGTTTGAAGCGATTTCACAAATGAAGTGTAACAAAGCTCCGGGGCCGGATGGTTTTCCGGCGGAGTTTTACAAAAAATGCTGGAATATTATCAAAGGGGATTTATTAGCGATGTTTCATGATCTCTTCGCTGGACAGCTTCAACTGTTTCAGCTGAATTTTGGAACGATTACCCTGCTTCCGAAGAAGACAGAGGCTGTGAAGATTGAGCAGTTCAGGCCTATTTGTCTTCTCAATGTTAGTTTCAAGATTTTTACCAAGGTCGGGACTAATAGGCTCACACAGATTGCGCACTCTGTGGTGCAGCCGTCTCAAACTGCTTTCATGCCGGACAGAAACATCCTAGAAGGGGTTCTGGTTCTGCATGAAACGCTCCATGAGATCCATACGAAAAAACTAGATGGGGTCATTTTCAAAGTGGATTTCGAAAAGGCATATGATAAAGTAAAATGGCCATTCCTTCAACAGGCATTGCGTATGAAAGGATTTGATCAATCCTGGAGACACCAGGTGGAATCATTCACGCAAAAGGGCAGTGTTGGAGTTAAAGTGAATGATGATATTGGCCACTACTTCCAAACGCATAAGGGCCTTCGTCAAGGTGATCCGATGTCACCGATTTTGTTCAACATTGTAGCTGACATGTTGACGATCCTCATTGGAAGGGCTAAGGAAGTTGGTCAGGTAGGAGCCCTGGTACCTCATCTAGTAGAAGGAGGGGTCTCAATCTTGCAGTATGCCGACGCCACTATTATCTTCATGGAGCATGACTTGGTAAAAGCACGAAATATGAAGCTGTTGTTATGCTTATTCGAACAATTGAGTGGGCTTAAGATTAATTTCAACAAAAGTGAATTGTTCTGCTTTGAAGAGCTAATGAGGAACAAGAAACTTATAACAATTGTTCGGGTGTGAGTTGGGGGAACTTCCGTTAACGTATTTGGGTATACCAATTCATCACCGTAAGCTAACTAACAAGGAGTGGAAGAGTATTGAAGACCGTTTTGAAAAGAAACTCAGCTGCTGAAAGGGCAAGCTGATGTCATACGGAGGCCGATTAATTCTCATTAATTCGGTGCTCACGAGTATGCCTATGTTTCTCTTGTCTTTCTTCGAGGTACCTGTTGGAGTTCGGAAAAGACTTGACTTTTATAGATCGCGCTTCTTTTGGCAGAGTGATGAATTGAAGAGAAAGTACAGGCTTGCAAAGTGGGATATTATCTGTAGACCGAAAGAACAAGGGGGTCTGGGTATAGAAAACCTTGAGGTGAAGAACAGATGTCTTCTCAGCAAGTGGCTGTTTAAACTGTCTGCAGAGACGGAAGCCACTTGGGCTTAGATTCTGCGTAATAAGTACCTCCAGTCCAAAACTTTGTCCTAGGTCAATGTGAGGCCGAATGACTCTCCATTCTGGAAAGGACTGATGAGAGTTAAATCAGTCTTTTCCAATAGGACAAAGTTTATTGTTGGAGATGGTAACGATGCGAGATTCTGGGAAGATACTTGGCTTGGGGATACACCTCTCGCATTGCAATATCCTGCTTTGTATAGAATTGTTCAATGAAGAGATGCTTCTGTTGCGACAATTCTTCAGTCTTCCCCTCTCAATATTCACTTTAGGAGAGCGCTAGTTGGCAACCGTTGGGAAGCTTGGCTACATCTGGTCAGACGTCTGATGGATGTGCAGCTGTCTCAAAACCCAGACCGGTTGTGTTGGAAGCTGACTAGGAATGGAGAGTTTTCTGTCAAATCGATGTATCTAGATGTAATCAACTCTAGTGTTATTTCTAGTTCGAAGTATGTTTGGAAGGTCAAAGTGCCTTTGCGAATCAAAGTGTTTATGTGGTTTGTGCATAAACAAGTGATTCTGACTAAAGACAATCTAACAAAACGTAACTGGACTGGTTCCGCACGATGTTCGTTTTGTGACCGGAACGAATCCATTAAACACCTCTTTCTCGAGTGCCCGATGGCAAAGATATTATGGCGGACAATACAGATTGCCTTTAACATTTCACCGCCGAGTTCCATTAGCAACTTATTTGGGCAGTGGCTACACGGGATAGATTCCGCATTAGCGAGACAAATCCGGGTGGGAGTATGTGCTTTGCTATGGGCAGTGTGGAATTGCAGAAATGATTTGGTTTTTAATAGAACAACAAATATTCATTTTTTGCAGGTTATCTTCAGAGCCACTGCTTTGATCCGTATGTGGTCGCTACTCACTCCGACGGAGGCCAGGGAGCGTTTGGTTACTGGGTCTATCCGGTGGGAGACGGTAGCACGGGCTATTTTCAACCGGTTTGGATGGCGGTCATGTAATAGGATATGCAATTAGTTTTCCTATCTTTCTTATGCCTGCCGGTTGTGGCTGTTGGCTGTTTCTTATTTTTCCTTGCTCCTAGGAAGCCTTTCTACTACAGACTACAAGACCTTATTTGATTGTCTCTTGCTTTAATAAAGGAGGCCGTATGCATCACTCTGATGCAGAGGCCGGGGTATTCCTCTTTTCGAAAAAAAAAACAAGCTGCCAATCACCATGTTGCATGTTTTACCTCCTTTTGAAGGTGAGGCAACCACCTGTGATGGAAAATGTCATCACATGCAGGATCTTAAAGGTACTCCTCAATGATGAGTACGTACTAGCCACTGTCAAAATCAGATGACTTTACAAGCCTAGTCAGAGTGACAATTATGGTATATGGGACGGGTCAGAAAGTAAGATCATGTAACAAATGCACACACAAAAAGTGCAACTTATTTGATTAAATTACAAGGGAAATGCGTCGTAGATAAGTTCTTCGTAATAGAGAAGAGAGATGCTATGGACATGACATATTTTGTCCAACTCGGGTACACATATGTTCCATAACAAGATTTGGACCCAAAGGACATTTCGCAGATTTTAGCATCAAACTATATTGTGCAAAAATGGGAGCCAACGACAACTTCCATATTGTTCGCTTATGCTCACAGCTTCTCATAGACATGAGTCATGACACTCGTGGATGCAGGCACAAGCGGACACGTTGACCATACAATGCAACACATGATAGCTAGAGTAGCTATCTAAGCTAGTTCCGAGAACTCCAGGGTATGCAGTTGGGCGGGGAGCACTGCTCGCTGCAGTTATCTCGGCACTCCCCGCCCCGGCCGCTCCTGCAGGCGTCACAGTATCGGGTGGTGCAGGCGCTGATGCATGAATTGTTGATGGTGTCGTTGCACTCGTCACAGCTGCCGGTGCAGTTTCTGTCGGCCCTGCAGAGCGCGGACACCTGTGTCCTGCAGGAGTTGCAGGAAGGTTCAACGGCGTCGCAGGCACCGCTGCATTTCAGGGTAACGAAGGCGTAGCAGCACTGATAAGAACACTCGGGGCATGATATCGTCGGCCCCGGCGCCGGCGCTGGCGCGGGTACAGGGGTTGGTGGCAGCAGCAGCGCCAGAGGTGGTGGCGTGAGAGCTGGCGGTAGCTGTGGTGGTGTGGGAGTTGGAGTTGGAGGCAGCGGTGTGGGTGAACCACAGCGCCCCAAGGAAGGCACGACTAGCATGGCGAGAACAGCAACGACTGCGGCCACCTTGAGAGCGAGAGCAGCTGAACCTTGAGCCATTGTGTTACGGAGACAGCAAACAATGTAAGGCTAAGAGGGAAGGAGAAGGGAAAGGCAGGATGACATTTGAGATGTGAAGACTTGCTGGCGATACTATTAATATAAAGGCACCCAATATTGGAATCTTAGGTATAGCTAATAATTAGTTTGTCATGTACTACTCCATGACTGTATAGATGAATTGTATCCGAAGCTTTGGTAAACTGTACCAAGTTGCATGTTGAGATCTGCGCCATGCATGTTACAAGTTTTGACATTTCACATATTACTCATCTTGACCAGGCAATTTGGGTAAGATAATATCAGTGAATGAGAACTAACTAGTACTACCTCCGTCTGGATTTATTGCCCGCCTTCGTATTTTTTGTCCAACTTTGACCGTAGATTTGACTAACAAATTATAAGTTGTATGTCACAAAACTTATACTGTCGAATTCATATTTGAAAGAGGTTTCCAATAATACTATTTTTAGGATAGATAACTTATTCTCTGATAATTAAATCAAAGTTTAAAGTTTGACCCAAACTACAAGGATGACTAATAAATAAGTAGTAGCGTATGTATTATCTAGGTATACATTACACCAAATTCCAAGTTTGGATCTGCACCGACTTCTGGCCCTAAAAAAAAGATTGGCCTCGAGAGAGACAAAACTGAATCGGTCAAGATTGTCTTTGAGTCTTGGCAGCTTCCTTGTTTTGGAAGATACTGAAATCTAGATTTAAGTTTGAAACTTCCTATTAATCTGTAACAAGAGCTGATTTTTACGTACTCACCCTGCAGACATCATGTGAGACATTCAGAAAAGAAAGGTAAATCTTTCTGAAGCACTTCGATCATGGCCGACAAGGGGGCTACTACGGGACAAACATATTCAGGCCATGGCGATTGGTTACTAAACTTATACTTATATCATAGCAAGATTTGTAGATTGCTGATCCCGCCTGCCGCGGGATAGGCCATGGCTATTGGTTCCTCCTTATTTGCACTGCTATCAATTTTGACAGAAAAACTTGCATATAAAATATAGTATAATTTTAATTTCATTCGTTCTTGGATATATAACCACTTATGTGTGCTTGTTTATGCTTTTGGTTGTGTCCAAATTGCATGTGTTATTCCAAAATCAAAACGAGCCCCCTTAATGAAGATGATTTTTTTTGCTTGGACATACATGGTGTCTCCAGTGTGTTCTCTTCTATTGTTCTATTGACCAAGTCCATGAATTTCCCAAATCTTTTCTCTACCTTGTGCAATCATTGAGATCATCTAATTACCAGCAGAAATCTATATAGTACTCCTTGTAGTTAATGGAATGCTAGATCTCTCTTACTCCTGGAAAACTCCTCCCGGGACGCCCGCGCAAGCGACTCCGGAGGACCCCCAACCCTAGGGCAGAGGCGGCCGATATGCCCCCTCCTCGGCCGCCGCTACCGCCGGTGCCGGCGGTGGCGGCCGCACCCGGCCGTCAAAGGCTGCGGGCGAGGCGCGTCCGGATGGCTGCTCCTTCGCACGGAGGCGGGCTGACTGTGTGTGGCTGGCACGGGCGGCGGCGTGGTTCGTCGCCGGCACGTGACGCAGGGGGTGGAGGCGGCTTGGTGAGGCCGTGGATCTGGAGTTCTGGACACGGTGGTGCCGATGGTTCGCGGACCTACCGGAGATCCAGGGGTAACATCGTCTCCGACTCGATCTGCTCCGGTTCGTGCTAGATCCGGCCCATGGAGACTGCGGTCTCTCCCGGTGTTGGCGGCATGGATCTGGCGGGTGGACATGGATCCGGGGGAAACCCCAGGCCGTCGCGGCGGCCTCACCAAAGTCGACACCATGCGGTGTCGATCCCCTTCCTGAAGGCTTCGGTGTGGACCCTGTTCTTCTCACCTCCGCCATGAGCACATGCGAAAGCCTAGGTTCCTTACTATGGGCGACGACGGCACTTGGGTGTCGTGCTCCTTCCTGCAGGCGTCGACCGGGGACTGCTCATGGCATGGTGGAGTTGCTGGTAGTGCGGAGTCGGCGTGTGATGGCATGTAGGTTGTGCGGCGTGGCATCTACCGTATCAACGATGGCAGGTCTCCGCAGCATGGTACAACAGAGACTTGGCGTCAGATTTTTCTAGATGGACGAGCACATAGTGGTGGCGCCATCTGGCGTCGTGGTGACGTCGACGACAGATGCATCTGACAAGATTTATGCAGTTATTTTTCCTGAAGACGGGACAACAGAAGATGGCGACGACAATTCCTATAGCGTGCGCAGGCGGCGTGTGATGGCATGT
>LR738709.1:618044627-618119667 GCA_902687465.1 Secale cereale | reverse complement strand
GCCTTATGGTCAACTCTCCTTTGAGATTAAACGCCGTCTGGAACTGTGTGGGCTTTCACTATGTAAGATTAATCGTGAACAGAATAGGGGTTGCCGACTGTCTCACTATTTTTTTCTTTTTGCGGGGCGACTGTCTCACTATTTACATGGAAGAACGGAGGTTTGGACCGCTTGTTGGCTACGCCAAAATCCTCCGTGTACCGAGCTGCTAGTGCCAGCTGTTTCTAACCCTGTAATGATAAAACACGCGGTTTCTGCACATAAGAAATCGAGTCCTGACAATGAAGAGTACGGAAACTAGTGTCTGTCGTGCCAATGTGCGTGCGAATGATTTCCAATCTTAAGCAATCGGAAAATACTGGCGCATCAAATGGAAAGATAAAATGAATGGCGGATATGTTGGTGGTCTAAGGACATTTCTAGCCAATCCCTAATAAATAGTGAAGGATCCGGTGGAGTAAACCCTTAATAGAGTACATTTACTCCACTAAGATCCGGACTTAGCTGATCCCCTATATATAACGGATAATTTTTTGTTGTCTCTAAAGTTTGCAATTTCAGCATACATTGCAACTACATATTAGCACACATATAGAAACTAAACATATATTTGAATGTTCAACCAAATCAAGAAATAGTTTACAAACCGAATTATTCAAATGTAAACACGCCAAATGGTCCAAACGCAGCAAATAACACGTGATAGAAAGATTACGCTCGCAAGATGTTGCCATTGATGCTCAATAAGATCTTGTTGGAGTTGAGTATGAAAATCAGGCCTAAAACGGTTTCAAAGTCATCGTCGTCTTCTTCATCTCTGGATGACGACAGGTCCTCCAAGACCGTCTCCCTCAACCTCTTCATCTACAATTCAAACGGCTAAGTTCAATCCAAAGGGCTCGGTTAAAAAAGAAACGAACAAAAAACCTCACCTAGGCAATTCGTCGAACACTTGAGGTACGGTGGTGGTGCACCGGCCGTCCGGTGTCGTTTAGACCAAACTGGCGGGCGGTGATGCGTGCGAATGACCTAGAGCAGTGTGCAAGCAAGGTGAGATATGGCGGCCGATAGAAAATGAAGCAGTCTCGAAGCAATCTGATGAATCGGCTATCTCGATGTGTTTCACCTTGATTCCTGTGATGGGGGCCTGAACAGGCTTGACATCGGGCTGAAGGGCGGCAGGTGTGAAGGAAGGCAACATGGTAGCGGTCAGGCCGATGGGTGGTCACTGGGAGGCACGCCGACGAAGATGCAGTGGCGAGAGGCGACGCGAGGGAGAGGCACGGCTTTTACTCGGAGCCGCATTGGCCGAGTATATTTAGGAGAATGGTTGGCGCCGGAGGATAATTTTTACTCCACTACAACAGACCAGTTTGGTGCGCGTTAGAGAAGTAAAACCGACTTTTTACTCCTCTAACTACACATGCACCGAATGATTATGCTTACCAATTTGATATCGTCCAACTTGAATAAAGGAAGAGGTTCACTACTGACTGAACTAAAATATGCCAAAATAAAATACATTTGTCCAAAGCTACATAGCATTCAGCTTTATTCTTCGATGCATACGTAGAATCGTGCACAACCAGAGTAGTAGACAAGATTGACCATGCATGCAACTATGCAAGTGCAACACGTCCAAGCTAGCTAGCTATCTCGCCAATGTTTAGTGTTGGATATTGGTGTTGGTGTGTAGTGTCATCCATGACATGGAATGGAATGATTATGCTTACCAATTAATATTAGCGTTTATCTAGTCAAACTTTAGAATGAAGGAAGAGGTTCACTACGACTGAACAGAAATACGCCAGAAAATAGATTTATCCAAGCATTCATCTTTATTTTCTCGATGCGGACACCGAACCGTGCACAACCAGACAATGCATGGAACACATCCCGCCAATGTTTATTCCCGGCACTGCATACAATTAGCGCATGACATCTTCGGTCCCGACGGTGGTGACGGCACTGGGGCTGCTGCAACCGGCGCCGGTGGTGACGGCGGCACCGGTCCCTGCAATGTACAAGTACAACGCCCCGAGGAAGGCAGGCCAGCATGGAGAGAACGGCGGCGAAGACGGCCGCCTTGAGAACAATAGCGGCTGCACGTGAAGCCATTGTTGCGGACACGGCAAGGCCGGGCAAGAGAAGAAGATTTTTCCTTTTCTTTTGAACCAAAGCAAGAGAAGAAGATGCAGGATAAAAAATGTGTGATCACTGATTAATCGCTGGTACACATCGATGCTATTTGTAGGCGCCCAAGGAGACACTCGAGATCGATACATCGAGGATGGATTATCTATGTAGTTGCAGTACAAGTTGCAGCTTGCAAGTCGAGATCTGCGCCATGCATGTTACCAACTGACTTCGTGTCTAGTAACCGGGCATTTTTTGTTGAATCTTGAATAGGGAAGGAGAGAGCTTTTTTTAGGGGCAATGAATCACAGTATAAACGAACCGTCAAACCCGTCCTTCAAACTTTTTCCTGTCTCGCGTGAAATACACATACCAGGCCACACGGTATTTTCTTATGTTTTCCTGCGTAAATGTAAATGTCTTTCTCTGAACTATTATCCACTTAGGCTGGTTGTAATGGAGAATATCATATACTTGTATGATACTACATATGTAAGACATAGATATCATAGATGACTTCATTTATTATCATAGATGATACATACCACAATATTTAAATTTATGCCACATTAAAATTGCCTAGCTAGCATGCATGCCTCCGTCCCAAAATAAGTGTCTCAACCTTAGTACAACTTTGTACTAAAGTTAGTACAAAGTTGAGACACTTATTTTGAGACAAAGGAAGTACTACTTATGATACCGCCATTACGGGCAGCCTAATATGAAACTGGAATCACACAAGGCGAAAGCCAACCAACAATGTCTTTCGTAACAAACCCATAAATAAATAGAACTACTATTTACTTCTACACACTACTTCAACTTCCGAGCTTCACGAGTGCTCGCAAAACTTGGCGAAAGCCGATTCCCACTCGGCAATCAGTCTCGGCTAAGGGTACTCGGCCCCGAACCCTTCATGCAAAGACCACTTTGCCGAGCGCCATCCATTTTGGACTCGTCAAACCCACGGAAATCACGAAATAACAAATAATTTGCCTCTCCTTTCGCTTGGACATGTAAGTTCCCGAGGCAATCCAATATCTCATGTACCCAATGGCATTAGTATCCCTTAAAGTAAGAAAAAGGCTGTCCCAGGATTCTATAAATCAATGTTTTAAATGGTAAGCTATAGCTCCGTTACAGCCCCGCTATAGCCTATGAGAACTCTCCGGCTAAAGTATGCACTTTTAATGCAAAACTGAAAATGAGGCTAATAGCCCGCTATTTCCCGCTATAGAGCTAAATTTGGAGTTATTTAGCGCACTAAGCCACTATACAAGACTGTCCTTCTGCAATATTTTTGTTAATATTTATGATATATATTATGCATTGATGCGAAGATTTGTTATTGAATTAGAACATCTGATTGGTACCTGGATTCTGATGTGGGAACATGTGTATAGGTCAAGTATATGCAATATATCATATATGATGCCTGATTGCATACATTGTTTTGTTTTTTCATAATTTAAGGAAAACGCTAAATGGAGCTTAGCTTCACTATAGCTCCACTATAGCTTTTCATAGCTTCTGTGCAAGCCACCATTAAATGACATAGCCCACTATTTAAAACATTGCTATAAATACATGTTGTAGTCAGGATGGTGACACATTAATTGGAAACAGTGAACTTAGTTCAATATGAACCATCAAACATACAACATTCTAGCCAGCAATAATAATAATAATCCGGAAACTGCACCGTGCTCCCCTATAGGCCTTGACAAGCTAACTTAGGATATTTGCAGACTCCAATCGCCTGATTGACCCTGAAAATGAGTTGCAGATGGTAAACACCTCCATACCTTTTGCTTAAACTTTATTTATATTCAAAAGTTTATTCTTCTTTATGACAGGTGGATCCCCCGTCATGTCACTCCATCATCATTGACTGTTATCCGTGATGGCTATTCATGTAGAGCTGAGAAGGGATGGTTATTTCACTAATTCATAGTTTATACTCCATACAATTTTTTAAATTCATTTCACTACTTCACACAAAGGTCAATTTTGGCTAATCTAAATTTTCACGTACTGTAGATCCTAGAGTTTGAATTATTGAAGCGGATTACCAAAGAAATTGCAAGCTCTTACTCTCGTATTAGTATCTTAAATCTCTACCATGTTACAGATGACGTGGTGTTACAACTTACAAATACTACACCATGTTGTGTTAAACGACCTAATGTCAAGATGATGCTATCAAGTGCACTCCCTCCGGCCTTTGAAGAGTACTAGTGTTTGGGACACCACCTTATGGCGCCGCTTAAGAGAAAGTTATGTGCAAGTTGTCATTAAAAAAATTACATTAAGTCCTCACCTCCGTTTAGAAAAACATCCCAGAAAAAAATCATGACCTTTATCTACAAAAAGTATTAAAATTAAAAATTATCAAAGTTCCTCACCTCCATTTAAAAAACACCAAAGGTCCTCACCTCCATCTAAAAAAAGAATTCATTTTAAAATTATCCAGACCTTAATCTAAAAAAATTCAAAAGATATCTCACCGCGGCCAACCAGCTTGCGCCACGTGGCATAGCTGGTTGGCCACCCTTTACGCGTAGCTTAATGGGCTCAATACTTCCAGCTTTGTTGGAAAGTCAAACATTTTTATGTTTGACCGTATTTATACAATAATACATCAACATTTATGCCATCAAATTAGTACCATTGGATTCATATAATAAAATATTTTTTCATCATACACCTATTTAGTTTCACAAACATTGATATATTTTGCACAAGCTCAGCCAAACTTTAAAATAGTATGATCCTCGAACAAAGTTGGAAGTACACTCTTTAAAGAACAGAGTGCTGAATATGAGATGGACTTTGAGCCCATTTAGCAATTACAGAAAAATCCCTAAGGGCCCATGCTGCCTAGCAAGTGGTGGGAGTTTAGTCCCACATTGCTAGTTGAGAGAGATGTACACCAACTTATAAGGTGAGACATTCTCCCACTAGTATGAGTTGGTGTGAAGGAAGGAGAGGTGTTCCACACGCGTGCTCCTCCTCCTCCGCCGCCCGCCCGTCTCGACGCGCCGCGCCGCGGGTTGCGGGAATCTCGCCGAGCCGATGTGTTCTTTTTGTCACGCAGGATTGGAATTTGAACAGTCAACTGAAAACGATTAATGGAAAATGAATACGAGCTGAAACGTTTCGTCTTAAGTACGGCCGTTACCAGAATTCATTTTGATTCATTATGTGCGTTTATGCTGGACCGTTTGTCTCCTCCTCTGCGCCTATATAAGAGAGGTCGCTCCTCTCCAGAGAACAACACAGATCACATCTGCTCTGCCACCACCACCTCTGTCGTTCCTCTCGCTGCTGCTGTCGCCGGTGACTCCATCCCGTCTTCCGCGTACACGGCCGACGGGAGAGCAGGCCTCCGAAACCCAGCCTCTCCAGATCCTGTACGGGAGAGGGGCGATTAGGTTTTTGGGGAGCGTCTTCTACGCGACTGCTCGCCTCGGTTCGACTGCTTCCTCTACGTCGACTACATCTTCGTCCGCGTCGTCTTCGCCTTCACCTTGAGCACCAGCACCGACGCTGACAAGGCTGCTGCCGACAAGGCCGCCTCCGACAAGCGCATCGCCGACGAGGCCGCCGCCTCTGCTGCTGATCCGGCCAACTGGCCTACTGGAGGGTATAACATGCTTACCCTTATCCTGATTATTTCCATGTGTGCAGTACTAGTGTTTTGCGTAGATGTTTCTACTATATGTCTAGTATGTGCGTACATTATGAATTTTCAGTATATCATTAGCACTGTCTATATCATGTTCATGATTTATTCTTGGATTAAATTAATCGAACAATTGCTTAATTTCTCAACAATCTAAAAACCTAATCTGTGTAGGCAATTTTCGATCCATGGTTTTGCTGCTGCATTGAAACCTGCCCCGTTTACGGGGACGTACTTTAAGCGTTGGCAGACCAAAACCGTCTTATGGCTCACGGCGATGAACGTGTTCTGGGTCGCCGGTGTGACTCCCACGGGAACGATTGCTCCTGAATAGGAGAAGGCGTTCAGGGAGGCCACCGTCGTCTTTGTTGGATGCGTTCTGAGCGTGATCGGAGATAAGTTGGTTGATGCATATTTACATATGCGGGTTGCCAAGGACTTGTGGGAGGCGCTCGAATCTAAATTCGGCGCAACCGATGCTGGAAGCGAGATGTATATTATGGAGCAGTTCCACGATTACAAGATGGTTGAAAACCGTCCTGTATTGGAACAGGCTCATGAGATACAGTGCATCGCTAAGGAACTTGAGGTTCTGAAGTGTGTGCCGCCGGGCAAATTTGTCGCGGGATGCATCATCGCTAAGCTACCCAATTCCTGGAGGAATTTTGCTACCACTCTGAAACATCAGAGGCGTGAATTCTCAGTTGAGGATGTCATTGGCCATCTGAGTGTTGAGCAGAACTCGAGAGCAAAGGACTTGAATGGAAAAGGGAACGAAGGGACCTCTGTCGCCAACATGGTGCAGAAGAACTTCAACCCCCACAAGCCCAAGGGAAAGACTGGTGTCCAACAGAATACCGAGTTTAAGAAGAAGGGCAAGAAGCCTTTCAAGAAGGATAAGAAGAAGGGTGGCTGTTTCACTTGTGGTTCTGATGAACATTGGGCTATCAAGTGCCCACACAAGTTCAAGAAGCCAGGACAGGACTCCAAGACTGTCAACATGATTGTGAGCAACAATGAGAGTGGGCCATCTGGGTACGGTAATTTGTTTACTGTATTTTCAGTTTGCCAGTCTACCGATTGGTGGATTGACGCAGGTGCAAATATTCATGTGTGTGCTGACATTTCATTGTTTTCTTCTTATCAGGCCACAGGAAACGGGTCCGTACTGATGGGGAATGGCGCGAGTGCTTCTGTTCATGGTGTTGGCACGGTCGATCTGAAGTTTACTTCGGGAAGGATCGTGCAACTAAAGAACGTGCAGCATGTCCCCGCCATCAAGAAGAATCTCGTTAGTGGTTCCCTTCTATGTAGAGAAGGGTTTAAGCTGGTATTCGAGTCTAATAAAGTAGTTGTTACGAAATATGGACTGTTTGTTGGAAAAGGTTATGAATGTGGAGGTCTATTCCGCTTTTCCCTCGCTGATTTTTGTAATAAAGTCATGAACAATATTCATTCAAATGTTAATGAAACAGAAGTTTGGCATTCACGTCTTTGTCACATTGGTTTTGGTTGTATGACGCGGTTAGCAAAGTTAAATTTAATCCCAAGTTTCACTTTAGCCAAAGGTTCTAAGTGCCATTCGTGTGTGCAAGCAAAGCAACCTCGCAAGCCCCATAAGGCTGCGGAGGAGAGACACTTGGCGCCATTAGAACTCATACATTCTGATCTTTGTGAGATGAATGGTGTGTTGACTGAAGGTGGAAAGAGATACTTCATGACACTGATAGATGATTCTACTAGATACTGCTATGTATATCTTTTAAACACTAAATATGAGGCTCTACACTACTTTAAAATCTATAAGGCAGAAGTTGAGAATCAACTTGAAAAGAAAATAAAACGAGTCCGGTCAGATCGTGGTGGAGAGTATTTCTCTAATGAGTTTGATTCCTTTTGTGCGGAACATGGTATTATTCATGAGAGGACGCCTCCCTACTCACCTCAGTCAAATGGGGTTGCCGAACGGAAAAACCGTACTCTAACTGATTTGGTTAACGCCATGTTAGATACATCGGGTTTATCCAAGGCATGGTGGGGGGAGGCTATATTGACATCATGTCATGTCCTGAATAAAGTTCCGACAAAAGACAATGAGATCACTCCCTATGAACAATGGGAAAAGAGAAGAACAACACTCTCATACTTATGTACTTGGGGCTGTTTGGCGAAAGTCAATGTGCCGATTCCCAAAAAGCGTAAGCTTGGACCAAAGACTGTGGATTGCGTTAATTTGGGCTACGCTAAGAATAGCGTCGGCTATAGATTTCTGGTAGTGAAATCTGAGGTACCTGACATGAAAGTCGGTACGATTATGGAGTCTAAAGATGCTACATTCTTTGAGGATATTTTTCCTATGAGAGATATGCAAAGCACTTCTAGACTGGAATCTGATGAGACTCCTGAACCTGCCATTCCGATGGAATATTATGAACAAACACATGATGAAAATCCTGAGGAGGAGGACAAGGAAACCCTTGGTAGGGGCAAGAGACAGAGGACTGCAAAGTCCTTTGGTGATGATTTCCTTGTGTACCTTGTGGATGATACTCCCACTTCTATTTCAGAAGCTTATGCGTCTCCGGATGCTGACTACTGGAAAGAAGCGGTCCGTAGCGAGATGGACTCCATCTTGGCTAATGGGACATGGGAAATCACAGAACGTCCCTATGGCTGTAAACCATTGGGATGTAAGTGGGTGTTCAAAAAGAAGCTTAGGCCTGATGGTACGATTGAAAAATACAAGGCTAGGCTTGTGGCCAAGGGTTATTCCTAGAAAGAAGATGATGATTTCTTCGATACTTATTCACCTGTGGCCAGACTGACCACCATTCGAGTATTACTCTCGTTGGCGGCCTCGCATGGTCTTCTCGTCCACCAGATGGATGTTAAGACAGCTTTCCTGAATGGAGAGCTAAACGAGGAAATCTACATGCAACAGCCAGATGGCTTTGTGATAGATGGTCAGGAAGGAAAAGTGTGTAGGTTGATAAAATCTTTATATGGCCTGAAACAAGCACCTAAGCAATGGCATGATAAGTTTAATACAACACTGACATTTGTTGGCTTCGTTGTTAATGAAGCTGACAAATGTGTATACTATCGCCATGGTGGGGGCGAAGGAGTTATACTGTGCTTGTATGTTGATGACATACTGATATTCGGAACCAACCTCAAAGTAATTGAGGGGGTCAAGTCGTTTCTATCTCAGAACTTTGAGATGAAAGACCTTGGTGTGGCTGATGTTATCTTGAACATCAAGCTACTGAGAGATAATGAGGGTGGGATTACACTTTTGCAATCCCATTATGTTGAGAATGTGTTGAGTCGTTTTGGATACTCGGACTGCACACCATCTCAAACACCATATGATCCTAGCGTGTTGATTCGAAAATCCAAAGGCACGGCTATAGATCAATTGAGATACTCTCAAATCATTGGTTCACTGATGTACCTAGCTAGCGCTACGAGGCCTGACATCGCTTTTGCTGTGAGCAAACTGAGTCGGTTTGTATCAAAATCGGGTGATGTACATTGGCATGCTGTTGAAAGAGTTATGCGTTATCTAAAGGGTACTATGAACTATGGACTTCACTATACCGGATACCCGTCGGTACTTGAAGGGTATAGTGATGCGAATTGGATCTCTGATGCTGATGAGATGAAGGCCACAACTGGGTATATGTTTACTCTTGGAGGTGGCGCTGTTTCCTGGAAGTCTTGCAAGCAAACGATCTTAACGAGATCGACAATGGAAGCAGAATTAACAGCATTAGACACATCTGGTGTCGAAGCGGGATGGCTTCGAGATCTCTTGATGGACTTGCCATTGGTTGATAAACCGGTTCCGGCTATCCTTATGAACCGTGACAATCAGATCGTCATCACCAAGGTGAAGAGTTCAAAGGACAACATGAAGTCCAACAAACACATAAGAATGAGATTAAAAGCTGTCAGAAAATTGTGAAACTCCGGGGTGATAGCGTTGGAATATGTCCATACGGCTAAGAATCTGGCAGATCCCTTTACAAAAGGGCTATCACGTGTTGTGATAGATAATGCATCGAGGGAGATGGGCATGAGACCCACATGAGTTGCCATGGTGGTAACCCAACCTATGTGATCGGAGATCCCGTGAAGTAGGACCTGGGAAAACAAGCCAGTGGTGAACTGAGGAGAGTAACTATACTAACCCACTCCGCTGGAGATGCAATACTCTCAATACTGTATGGGAGGATGACTACTGTCTTAATGTGTTCCAAGGCTTATATGTATAAGCAAGATGCTATCCTACAGAGCGATCTTTGGAGGAACACACCTATATGAGCCCGACTGCTGGTCATAGTCTATGAGATTGGGGTGATCTCTAGTAAGCTCATGAACAGGCCAGGAGTGTGACTTATATGCTCCACCCGAGGGGTCAGCCTTCGGCAGCCTAGTATCAGTAAGACATGTGGTGAAACTTCTTTACGCCAAACTGACAATTCAAGGCTTAGTCCATTGTTCAGTTGTGGAGGGGTGTAGCTATTTGCTCTAGGTGGATGTTCAATCTTAACAGGTCTCCACTGAAATACTGGTATATCAAAACAGAGTTTGGAACAGAGGACAACACCATGGGCCTTTGGGATCTGGTGGGGGATTGCTGAATATGAGATGGGATTTGGGCCCATTTAGCAATTACAGAAAAATCCTTAAGGGCCCATGCTGCCTAGCAAGTGGTGGGAGTTTAGTCCCACATTGCTAGTTGAGAGAGATGTACACCAACTTATAAGGTGAGACATTCTCCCACTAGTATGAGTTGGTGTGAAGGAAGGAGAGGTGTTCCACACGCGCGCTCCTCCTCCTCCGACGCCCGCCCGTCTCGTCACGCCGCGCCGCGCCGCGGGTTGCGGGAATCTCGCCGAGCCGATGTGTTCTTTTTGTCACGCAGGATTGGAATTTGAACAGTCAACTGAAAACGATTAATGGAAAATGAATACGAGCTGAAACGTTTCGTCTTAAGTACGGCCGTTACCAGAATTCATTGTGATTCATTATGTGCGTTTATGCTGGACCGTTTGTCTCCTCCTCTGCGCCTATATAAGAGAGGTCGCTCCTCTCCAGAGAACAACACAGATCACATCTGCTCTGCCACCACCACCTCTGTCATTCCTCTCGCTGCTGCTGTCGCCGGTGACTCCATCCCGTCTTCCGCGTACACGGCCGACGGGAGAGCAGGCCTCCGAAACCCAGCCTCTCTAGATCCTGTACGGGAGAGGGGCGATTAGGTTTTTGGGGAGCGTCTTCTACGCGACTGCTCGCCTCGGTTCGACTGCTTCCTCTACGTCGACTACATCTTTGTCCGCGTCGTCTTCGCCTTCACCATGAGCACCAGCACCGACGCTGACAAGGCTGCTGCCGACAAGGCCGCCTCCGACAAGCGCATCGCCGACGAGGCCGCCGCCTCTGCTGCTGATCCGGCCAACTGGCCTACTGGAGGGTATAACATGCTTACCCTTATCCTGATTATTTCCATGTGTGCAGTACTAGTGTTTTGCGTAGATGTTTCTACTATATGTCTAGTATGTGCGTACATTATGAATTTTCAGTATATCATTAGCACTGTCTATATCATGTTCATGATTTATTCTTGGATTAAATTAATCGAACAATTGCTTAATTTCTCAACACAGAGAGAGTACAAATACTGCACCATGTTGTGTTAAAAGACCTTAAAGTCAAGATGATGCTGTCAAGTGACAACTTGAAGCGTGACCAGTCAAGTACTAATCCAACTGCATAGTTCTGATAGGTGTTCTACACGAAAAAACTTATACATTTATTTGTAAGTAAAAACATGCATAATCAATGTAACTTGCTTAAAGTTTTAGGGTATAACCGTACCACAAGGGTGGTCATTACAACTTCGATCGGCTTGGGCACTGCCGTTCAAACAGTTACCAACATGTTGGAATTAAGGGGAAAACATAAGCGTGAGTAGTTACAACAGGACGGAATGTCCAAATAAATATTTTTTAAGCTAATATAGCCACTATAGCTAATTTTATTTAGGAAAACATTTAGGTGTCCAAATAAATAGTTTTAAAGTCTACTCTTTTTTCGCGAAAATGATCCGGATCTATTATCAAAGTTCACTAAAGTACAAAGAACTGCAAATATAATAAAAATTATGTCAAGATTCCTAGACCACCGAACGACCACTATCGCTGTCAGAACGAGCCACCAACACGCCGCTGTCACCGCTCCCCTAACAGAGTTGGCTTGACCTGATCAATGAAAGCCTGGAAGTCTTTGTGCACGTGCCCCTAAGGACTAGCGCCCTGGAGACACAGTCATCGCCGTTGAACCCTTAAATACATCTGAAGCACCTGATACCAAATCTCGCCACACAACGACAAATCCTAACACCACCACCCCAAGTAGATGGCATAAATCTTTAAAGTCTACTCATGCATACTCGTTAGACCAATTCTAATCGATCCCCTATCGGGCTGTAAGGGAGGGTAAATTCGGTTTTCCTCCTGTATGCCGCACCTAGCAGATCCCTTAAACCAAATAGGGAAGGATAAATTCAGTTTTCCTCCTCTATGCCACACCTAGCAGATCCCCTAAACCGAATAAAAAAGGATAATTTATCCTCCGTCGCCTATCCAATCCCTAAATATACTCCATATGAAGGCGGAAGAGAATACATTTTCTTCACGCCAAGGCCTCCTTTGGCCAGTTGGCGACTCACGTGCAGCTTCCTTGTCGAAGGCGGCGACCTCTGGGCTCGTCGGCGATCTTGCCCTCGACCTCTGCCCTTACTACTACGGGTACGGTCACTTCGTGCTGGTGCTCGCCGCCACCGGTGCATGTTGTTGGTGCTGCTCTCGCAGCCGCCGGTGGATGCTGCTGCTACTCCTCCCTGTTGCATGCTTCTGCTGTTGTCCGCTACTCCTCCCTGCTACGTGCGTCTGCTGCTATTGTTGTTGCTCACCGCCGCTAGTTCACATTGCTCACCACTGCTACTCCCTGCTGCTTGATGTTGCTAGTGCTGCTGCTGGCCGCCGTCGGTGTAGGCAGAGGTGCGACGTCTGGCGTGTTCCACGTGTACCCCAGTGTTGTCGGCGTGGTCACCATTGTCGCATAGCAAGTGTTCGACGAAATGTATGAGCCAAATGTAAGTTTACTCCATTATATATAGGGGATCGGCTAGGTCCAGCCAAAACATAGTGGAGTAAAAATACTTCACTAAAGGGTCACTCCACGGATCCTCCTTTATTTTAGAGGGATAGGTTAGAAATGCCTTATGTTGGGAGAACAACACTAGTTATCTCAGTTCTGAAAAGTATTCTCTTTGTCCGTCCACAGAAGGTACTTATAATTGTGAAGACAGGCGACAATCTCTAATCTAGGGAAGCCGCCACCGACGGGAAGGGCCACCGCTGCAATGGGCCTCAAGATGGCAATGAGGCCCTGAAACCCGCATCCTCGCGGGTTTTACCCTATTAGGGACGGGAATGGGCATCATTTTATCCTCGCGAGGCTGTTGTTGGGCACATTATACAACTCGTCACATTTCGTGGGTTTACACCCGTTTCGGCTGTCCCCGAACCTGAAACCCGGCAATACTAGACAAAATATATATTTATTTACCAATCTCTGACCCGGCCCAACCCAAACCGACCGAGCCCCTCACCCAAGCGTCGAGGCTGAACAAACCCCTTACTGTGTGGCCAGTATCGCTCGCTCCTCCCTCCTCGCTCGAGCCCTGAACTCTCTCCCTCTCTCCCACAAAATACCTAGACCTAAACCTAGGACTCCAGCCGCCACCTGGCTTGATTCCATCTTGCAAGAACCACCGACCACGATCTGCGCCGGCGAGCCTCCTCCCATCACGTCTTCTCCACCGCCGCCGGCCTGATGTGGAGAAGGGGCGCTGCCGCCAGTGACAAACCCCAAGGTGGCCTCTTCACGTCCCAAGTCAGGAGAAGGGGCGCCGCCGCCGGTGACAAACCCCATTTGTGAACCAAGAATTATATTTTAGAACTTGTGTAATTGGATATCTTGTTGAACCGTGTATGGCTGAAACATGCTCCTGTTTGTTGCTGAAATCTGATCATCTTTGTTGCTGAAATGTGGTATTGTATTGTGCTAAAAAATGCTCCTAGTAGCTGCTGTTATTGCTCTTTTTGCTCAAATCATGTTGCTGAGATACGCTCCCTATAACTATTCAACCATCTATTGTTTTGTCTTGAAATTTGCTCAAGTTATGCTGCTGAAATATGCTCATTTTGCTGCTGAAATGAAATTCTCTATAGCTACTATGTTTGTTTAAATATGTCGATTTCCCCGTGGGTTCCCTATGTGTTTAGAAAACCTGATGGGTTTAGGGGACGGAAGAAAAACTCGCCTTGTGCACGATGATGGGGACGGGGACGAGTTTACGATTTTCTCGAGGGGACGGGTTTGAGAAGGCAAAATCCGATGGGTTTCATCCCAGTTGCCATTTTGAAATGGGCCGAGCCCGCAGGGGCACTGACTTCTACCACCCTGTAGGCCAGTGACGAGTGACAGCACGAGAAGATGATCCCCCTGTTACCTATGTGTACCGGTACATACAATCCACACGAGGGAAGACACCACAACCTACGTCAACAGATCTGGTCAACGCGGAGATGCAGAAGGCCAAACCAAACTAGGACGTAGATGAACTTCAAGTTGCCCAAATAAAATAAGGATGGAGATTGACAGCAATGAAGAGCTCAAACCCAAACAAATCAATGCCAAAAACAAAGAGAAGAGGACGAAGGATGCATGCCCGAACAGGTTTGGTCGGGGAAGACAATCTTACTTTTGAGGAAGACGAAGACAAGCTTCTATGGCGATATGAAAGAACCTCGCCAAAGGGACACATGGCCACACTGGACAAGAAAGAACGAGCTACCACTACATCGAGATAATGATCGATGCCATTTTTCAGAACAAATTCATAGTCTTTTTTAAATTAGAACTATGGTAAAACCCAATACTGACAAGCCGCAACAATTATAGTGGTCAATTCTCTTCTTCTTAATTAATTTAAGAGGCAAAATTCGTCGTCATTTAGCAAAATGTGTACATTTGATTTTCTTGAAGTTTTCAGATTGCACGGCTATTACTTTTAGCCGAGATTAGCATTTAGTATCCGCAATAGCAGACCTGAAGGCTCCCTCCCCCGCTCCCCTTCCGCCTAGGGTTTCCGCGCCGCCGACGGCGGCTCCCCCGCGTGGAGCCGAGGCCGCGGCCGGAGCCCGCCATCGCCGCTCGCCTCTCCCGCCCCCGCTCCTTCCCCCACCTCCTCCCGTCCCCGTACCACCCGCATCGCCTCCCTGGGCGAGGCGACCGGGGGCCCCGACGCCACTCCCCTCCAGGCTCCCTCCTCGCGGCCCCCTCCTCCCGCCGCTGCCAGAGCCGCCGGGCCTCGGCCGCGTGGTGCTGGCGGCGGCGGGTCTGCCCTTCCCCGCGCGCGGCCCCTCTTGCTCGGATGATGGTGGTTGGCGGCAGTGCTCCTCGGCCGACGTCAGTGTGGCTCATCGGCGGTGATGCCACGTGACACTGTGGTTCTTGACACGGCGGTGCGGCTGTTGGCCGTGGGGCGGCGCGGTGGCGCTGGTGGTTGGCGGAGCCCGCCCAGCCCAGATCTGGGCCCATTTGGGCCCCATCTGGGTTGGGGCGGGCATGTGGCTCGGTGTTCGACGTTATCGTTCCCTGGTGATGACATGGTGGCGTCGGTCTGGGGCGGTGAGGACTTCATCGGTCGGCGAGTTGGAGCGTGGCGACATGATTGTCCAGGTCCAAGTGGACCCGGCCGGGCCATCGAGGCCCCGTAAGTCCTCGTCGCCGCGTCCGGTCGGCTCCGCTGCGGCGGTGGAGGTTGTCCCCTCCCCCCGGTCGAGTTGTGCTCGCTCCCGTGGTCGGGGTCTCCTTGCCCGATCTAGGCCTCGTGTTGGCAGCTCCAGTGAGGCGACGGGGTTGTCCGGTAACCGTGGTGGCACAGGCTGGTCGGCCTATTGGGGTGGTGCATATCGAAGTGCCTGGGGTGATGGTGGTGGCTGTGGATCTGGAGAAATCCTTGTCGGCTTGTCCGGCTCCGACGCGGTGACGTTTGCGGACGCCATCGGACCTTCCTGAGGGGCGTCGGATATATCCCTTCCCCATCATCCCTCACGTACTGGGGGAAACCCTAGAATTTGTTCGGGCAACAGCGGCGGTGGCATCGTCTTCCTTCTTGAAGGTGCTGCTTGGTGCGAGGCGCTTCGAGATGTTGGGAGCGCGGTGGTACTTCGTTGGAGGGTGTAGCGGTTGCCGGTCTTCCTTTCTTCGTTGATCTACCGATGTCGGCATTTATTTCTCTTTCATTTTATTTTCTTTTCTTTTGGGCTTATCTGTGCTGCGGCCTGATACGTCTCCAACGTATCTATAATTTTTTTATTGTTCCATGCTATTATATTATCCTTCTAGGATATTTTATGGGCTTCTATATACACTTTTATATGATTTTTGGGACTAACCTATTAACCCAGAGCCCAGTGCCAGTTTCTGTTTTTCTCCTGTTTTAGAGTATCGCAGAAAAGGAATATCAAACGGAGCCCAATTGACCTGAAACTCAATGGAGGACGATTTTGGACCAGAAGAAGCCCAGAAAGTGCCGGAGGTGGGCCAGAAGCTCCACGGACTACCCACGAGGGTAGGGGGCGCGCCCCCTGCCTCGTGGACAATCCGGAGACCCCCTTTACTTGCCCCCGACTCCAACACCTCCTATATATACTGAAACCTCCGGAAAATAACCTAGATTGGGAGTTCCGCCGCCGAAAGCCTCTGTTGCCACCGAAAACCAATCTAGACCCTGTTCCAGCACCCTGTCGGAGGGGGGGAATCCCTCTCCGGTGGCCATCTTCATCATCCCGGCGCTGTCCGTGACGAGGAGGGAGTAGTCCACCCTCGGGGCTGAGGGTATGCACCAATAGCTATGTGTTTGATCTCTCTCTCTCTCTCTCTCTCTCTCTCTCTCTCTCTCTCTCTCTCTCTCTCTCGTGTTCTTGAGATGGCACGATCTTGATGTATCGTGAGCTTTGCTATTATAGTTGGATCCTATGATGTTTCTCCCCCTCTACTCTCTTGTAATGGATTGAGTTTTCCCTTTGAAGTTATCTTATCGGACTGAGTCTTTAAGGATTTGAGAACACTTGATGTATGTCTTGCGTGGGATACATGTGGTGACAATGGGGTATTCTATTGATTCACTTGATGTATGTTTTGGTGATCAACTTGCGGGTTCTGTGACCTTGGGAATCTATGCATAGGGGTTGGCACACATTTTCGTCTTGACTCTCCGGTAGAAACTTTGGGGCACTCTTTGAAGTACTTTGTGTTGGTTGAATAGATAAATCTGAGATTGTGTGATGCATATCGTATAATCATGCCCACGGATACTTGAGGTGACAATGGAGTATCTAGGTGACATTAGGGTTTTGGTTGATTTGTATCTTAAGGTGTTATTCTAGTACGAACTCTATGATAGATCGAACGGAAAGAATAGCTTCATGTTATGTTACTACGGACTCTTGAATAGATCGATCAGAAAGAATAACTTTGAGGTGGTTTCGTACCCTACCATAATCTCTTCGTTTGTTCTCCGCTATTCGTTACTTTGGAGTGACTCTTTGTTGCATGTTGAGGGATAGTTAAATGATCCAGTTATGTTATTATTGTTGAGAGAACTTGCACTAGTGAAAGTATGAACCCTAGGCCTTGTTTCCTATCATTGCAACACCGTTTATGCTCACTTTTATTTACCTTTCTATTTTTATATTTTCTTATTAGAAAAACCTATATCTAGCATCCATATTGCACTTGTATCACCATCTCTTCGCCGAACTAGTGCACCTATACAATTTACCATTGTATTGGGTGTGTTGGGGACACAAGAGACTCTTTGTTATTTGGTTGTAGGGTTGTTTGAGAGAGACCATCTTCATCCTACGCCACCCACGGATTGATAAACCTTAGGTCATCCACTTGTGGGAAATTTGCTACTATCCTACAAACCTATGCACTTGGAGGCCCAACAACGTCTACAAGGAGAAGGTTGTGTAGTAGTCATCACGGCCCCAGCGAGCTGGATGTATCGAATGTGTGCTTTTTAATATAAAGCGGGGGGGAACCCTTTTTCGTATTAATAGCAGACCTGAAGGTGTATTATATATTTGATCGATGAAAGCCGACATACATTTTATCTATTATTATTATTTTATTAGGAAGAATGTATTTATTTTTTCCATAAAAATAGTCCATTTCTCTTCTGGCCTCTACATGCGAGAATATGACGCTCACTGCCATTATATATATAACACATCTATAAGAAACATTATTATACACAGAGTGGAACCAACACTCTTAAGCAACAAAGCATCCCATGGCCTACTACCCACATATGGATATACCGATAGAATGGGTAATCGAAATGCTGAATAACAATCTTAGTTCATGTGTCCTCACATATGGAAACAAGTGAAAGGATAGCCTGCCGTGAACAAGATTCTTCTACCGGAAACACCGTCAGTCAGTTCTCTATAAACTATTGCTATCAGGATGTACTCCTTTATATTGTTCATGATAGGAGAGAGTCAAATCTTTTGTACGAATTTGATACTCGGGACAGTGGAGCCATCCAAGATTATTCAGAACTCCCCACAAGAAATCTGATTCCGCCAAAAGAATGGTTATGTTTCTTGGCATTATTTTGAACCCGGATGACATGCATCTATTTGAGTAACCCGATGCAAGGATTAAAAGGTTCTGTGTCCATCAAGGAATTTTTTCACAACTCCAGTGATACTATAAGTGCTGGATAGAAGAATGTCACTCCCGGACTTATGAGAAGAGCACATATTTCAGTCAAGATAATATATTGCACCCTAGCTAATCCAGTAGATATAAAAGAACTAGAGTCAGCGTAAGGTTGAACATATGAGGGAAGACTTATTAGAATGGAGCGTACGGCGAATCAAACTACCCCACAACAAGGAAATCATGTCGTACGAGATTCCTTGGAAATAACATATAAAGGAAAAGGATACCCGAGATGGAAACAGTTTCCTCAAGTAAGAATATCCACACTTGTTCCCTAAGAAACCAAATCGCGAGGATGGATTTTTTTGTAAGTAGGGTAGGTTTGTGACACCGCAATTTTTGGTCCTTTTCTTTTCTTCTGTTTTCTTTGGATTTTTGATTTGGACTTCTTTTTGTGTGGTTCTAAGATCTTGAAACCTGGGAAGATCATCTCCCTATCCCCTCCCAAGTGATTCATCACCCTCAAATCCTTTCCAAGGCCATTTCATTTCCATCCTAGCCCAACCCTAATCTTTATTTCTTGGGAACATTCCTTTTTTATTAAAGGAATAACTATGTTTGCCCTAGGAGGTGAAGCAACCTCCATTTCTGTCATTCCTAAAATTTCCACAAAATTCTCATAATTCCTTTGACTCATATGGAGATTTGATACGTAAAAATATTCAAGATTACAAGGTCATGGTAATCACACCATCCAATCTTTGCTTCTAGTCATATTTTCAGTTTGTGAAGCAACTATATTTTATGTTGCTCCATAATTTTTGAACTTTTGTTAAGACATCCTGCCATCTATATAACTTCCTTCCATAAAATTTGTGCTCATTTCATCCAGCCAATAATTCTAAAAAAATCCCAAGTCTTGTCCATAGGAAAGCATTGTGAAGGAAGTACCATTTTTCTTTATCCAAATGGTAAGAAATTTTTACATTGCCTTCCTATTACCAAATCGGCATCCTCCGCCAAATTCCAGCTCAATCAATTTATCCATTTGAGCACAGCTTCAAGTTTCATCTTTCTGTCCAGTCGGGCACTTTTGTAAAGCAAGTGCTAGCTAGACACCTATATTTGGGCTGAAAATTTGTTAATATGGTCTGCTTAGTGAGTGATCAACCCTAGCCAAAGCTCATCATCTATCCAGAGTGAGCTCCCCAACTACATTGCAAACACCTTGCTGCCAGAGACTACAACTGACGGTACCCTTCAGCACAAAGGTGCTTTAACAAAACCAATGCTTCAACTGTGCTCCAGGGTGAAGGGACTACCTGCTAGATATATTTTACCGGGCCTACGTGCCCCGAAAGAACCATGCCATGCGGTGACCACACGGGTCGGCATGCCATTGTCGAGCTCTGAGAGTAGTTTTGCTTTGGGCTTCTTCTTCCAGGTCGTCCCCTCATATCCCATGGCGCCGTCTACCTCCCCCTTCAACCACATGTCCTTCTAGATCCTCTCCCCTCCTCTTTACTCCCTGTCCTGCAATGGCAGCCCCGTCCGTGCACTGTTCGTCGTCCCCACCACCATGGCCGGTCGGCCACGCCGTCCCTGAGTTCTCTCGAGTGTCCCCAGGCTTCTGAAACCCACTGGACATGTTTGCCCTTCCCTCTATGTGTCTCCGAGCTCCAGAGTGCCGACACATGTGTCACCGCGGCCGCACTCCTTCCCCCTCGACATTCTGCTATAAATAGCCATTGCCCGAACATCTCGAGCTCACCAGCAGCTCCCTCTTCCTCCTAGAAACCTCCCAGACGCCTCATTTCCTCCCCATAATCCATCCCTACCTCCCATGGCCGCCATGGATGCTGATACGTCCATTTTGCATCATGATTATATGCTGATATTTATTGCATTATGGGATGTTATTATATGTTTTGTCACAATACTTATGCCTTTTCTCTCTTATTTTACAAGGTTTACATGAAGAGGGAGAATGCCGGTAGCTGGAATTCTGGGCTGGAAAAGGAGCAAACTCTGGAAACCTATTCTGCACAACTCCAAAAGCCCTGAAACTCAACAAAACGTCGTTTCAGAAAATATAAAAAATATCTAGCGAAAGAAGTCCATGAGGGGGGCCACCGGCTGCCCACGAGGGTGGGGGGCGCGCCCCCCTTCCCAGGGCACGCGTCCTGCCTCGTGGGCCAGCCGGAAGGCCCCCGCTGCCCATGTTCTCCTATATGAGGTGTTTTGACCTGAAAAAAAAATCATAAGGAGGCTTTCGGGACCAGACGCCGCCCTCTCGCGGCGGAACCGAGGCGGAAACCAATCTAGGGCTCCGGCAGAGCTGTTCTGCCGGGAATACTTCCCTCCGGGAGGGGGAAATCGTCACCATCGTCATCACCAACAACTCTCCCATCTTGGGGAGGGCTATCTTCATCAACATCTTCACCAGCACCATCTCCTCTCAAACCCTAGTTCATTGACACGTCCATTTTGCATCATGCTTATAAGTTGATATTTATTGCATTATGGGTTGTTCATACATGTTTTTTTCACAATACTTATGCCTTTTCTCTCTTATTTTGCAAGGTTTACATGAAGAGAGAGAATGCCGGCACCTGGAATTTTGGGCCGGAAAAGGTGCAAACTATGGAAACTTATTCTGCACAACTCCAAAAGCCCTGAAACTCCACAGAACATTGTTTCGGAAAAGATAAAAAATATCTGGCAAAAGAAACCCACGAGAGGGGCCACTGGCTGGCCTCGAGGGTGGGGAGCGCGCCCCCCTTCCCAGGGCGCGCCCCCTGCCTCGAGTGCCAACCGGTGGGACCCCGGTGCCCATCTTCTCCTATATGAAGCGTTTTGACCTGGAAAAAATCAAGAGGAGGCGTTCGGGACCAGACACCGCCGTCTCGAGGCGGAACCGAGGCGGAAACGAATCTAGGGCTCCGGCAGAGCTGTTCTGCCAGTGATACTTCCCTCCGGGAGGGGGAAATCGTCACCGCCGTCATCACCAAAAACTCTCCCATCTTGGGGAGGGCTATCTTCATCAACATCTTCACCAGCACAATCTCCTCTCAAACCCTAGTCCATCTCTTGTATCCAATCTTTGTATCCAAACCTCAGATTGGTACCTGTGGGTTGCTAGTAGTGTTGATTACTCCTTATAGTTGATGCTAGTTGGTTTATTTGGTGGAAGATCATATGTTCAGATCAATTATGCATATTAATACCCCTCTGATTATGAAAATTATTATGTCTTGTGAGTAGGTACTTTTGTTCCTGAGGACATGGGAGAAATCTTGCTATTAGTAGTCATGTGAATTTAGTCTTCGTTCGATATTTTGATGAGATGTATGTTGTCTCTCCTCTAGTAGTGTCATGTGAATGTCGACTACATGAAACTTCACCATTATTTGGCCCTAGAGGAAGGCATTGGGAAGTAATAAGTAGATGATGGGTTGCTAGAGTGACAGAAGCTTAAACCCTAGTTTATGCGTTGCTTCGTAAGGGGCTGATTTGGATCCATATGTTTCAGGCTATGGTTAGGTTTACCTTAATACTTATTTTGTAGTTGCGGATGCTTGCATTAGAGGTTAATCATAAGTGGGAGGCTTGTCCAAGTAAGGGCAGCACCCAAGCACCGGTCCACCCACATACCAAATTATCAAAGTACCGAATGTGAATCAGACGATCGTGATGAAAACTAGCTCGACGATAATTCCCATATGTCCGCGGGAGCGCTTTACTTTATATAAGAGTTTGTCCATGCTTGTCCTTTGATACAAAAAGGATTGGGCCACCTTGCTGCACCTTATTTACTTTTACCTTTTGTCACTTACTACCAACTACCTTATCACAAAACTATCTGTTACCTATAATTTCAGTGCTTGCAGAAAATACCTTACTGAAAACCGCCTATCATTTCCTTCTGCTCCTCGTTGGGTTCGACACTCTTACTTATTGAAAGGACTACGATAGATCCCCTATACTTGTGGGTCGTCAAGACTCTTTTCTGGTGCTGTTGCCGGGGAGTGAAGCCCCTTTGGTAAGTGGAATTTGGTAAGGAAAAATTTATATAGTGTGCTGAAATTTATTGTCACTTGTTACTATGGCTCAAAATCCTTTGAGAGGCTTGTTCGGGGTATCTTCACCCCGAGCAGAAGAGCAAAGAGTTTCTCCTCAACCTACTGCACCTCATGAAAATGTTTTCTTTGAGACTCCTTCGGGTATGATAGAGAAACTGCTTGAAAATCCCTATACAGGAAACGGAACACTTCACCCTGATTTACACCTAATCTATGTGGATGAAGTTTGTGGATTGTTTAAGCTTGCAGGTATGCCCGAGGATGTTATCAAGAAGAAGGTCTTCCCTTTATCTTTGAAGGGAGATGCATTGACATGGTTTAGGCTATGCGATGATATGGGATCTTGGAACTATAATCGTCTGAAGTTGGAATTTCATCAGAAGTTCTACCCTATGCACCAGGTTCATCGTGATCGCAATTATATTTATAATTTTTGGCCTCGCGAAGGAGAAAGCATAGCTCAAGCTTGGGGGAGGTTTAATTCAATGTTATATTCATGCCCCAATCATGAGCTTTCAAGAAAAATGTTCATCCAAAATTTTTATGCTCGGCTTTCTCTCAGTAATCGCACCATGCTCGATAATTCTTGTTCTGGCTCTTTTATGATGAAGACTGTTGAATTCAAATGGGATTTATTGGAAAGAATTTAACGCAACTCCAAAGATTGGGATCTCGACGAAGGTAAGGAGTCAGGTATGACCCCTAAGTTTTATTCTGTTAAAGCTTTTATGGATACCGATGTTTTCCGTGAGTTTAGCATTAAATATGGACTTGACTCTGAGATACCATCCCCCTATTGAAGTAAAAGTAGTTGAACCTATTAAAGTTGAAGAAAAGACTATCACTTATAATGTTGATCCTGTTATACCCACCGCTTATATCGAGAAACCACCTTTCCCTGTTAGGATAAAGGATCATGCTCAAGCTTCAATTGTAGTTCGTAAGAGTAATACTAGAACACCTACACCCTCTGAGCAAATTAAAGTTGAACCTAGTGTTGCTATGGTTAAGGATCTCTTGGTAGAAGATTTAGATGGACATGTTATTTACCTCCAAGAAGAGTCTGCTAGAATAGCCAAACCCAATGCTAGGAATAAACATAAACCTATCGTCGGCTTGCCAGTTATCCCTGCCAAGATAGGAGATCATTGCTATCATGGTTTATGTGACGTAGGTGCTAGTGCGAGTATTATCCCTCTTGATTTCAATTATGCTTGATATTGCACCTGTTGAGTTAGAGGGGATTGATGTTACTATTAAGCTTGCTAATAGAGATACTATTTCAGCAGTTGGGATTGTTAGAGATATTGAAGTCTTGTGTGGGAAGGTTAAATACCCTGTTGATTTTCTTGTTCTTAGTTCCCCACAAGATGCTTTCTGTCCCATTATATTTGGCAGACCCTTCTTGAATACTGTTAATGCCAAGATAGACTGCGTGAAAGATATTGTCATTGTCGGACTAGGGGATATGTCTCATGATTTTAACTTTGCTAAATTCCGTAGACAACCCCTTAAAAAGGCACCACCCAGTAAGGATGAACTTATTGGTATCGCTTCTATTGTCGTGCCACCTAATGATCCTTTAGAACAATACTTGCTAGACCATGAAAATGATATTCATATGAATGAGAGAAGGGAGATAGATGAAATATTCCTTATACAGGGACCCGTATTGAAAAACAACTTGCCTGTTGAAATCCTAGGGGCTCCCCCTACACCCAAGGGTGATCCCGTGTTTGAACTTAAACCTTTGCCTGATAATCATAAGTATGTTTATCTTGATGAAAAGAAGATATATCATGTTATTATTAGTGCTAACCTTTCAGAGCAGGAAGAAGAAAGATTATTGAAAACTCTGAAGAAGTGCTGCTATTGGATATACTCTGGATGATCTTAAGGGCATTAGTCCCACTATATGTCAACACAAGATAAAATTGGAAGAAAATGCTAAACCAGTTATTGATCATCAGCGACGGTTAAATCCTAAGATGAAAGAAGTGGTAAGGAAGGAAATTCTAAAGCTCCTAGAGGCAGGTATTATCTATCCCATTGCTGATAGCCAATGGGTTAGTCATGTCCATTGTGTTCCTAAGAAAAGAGGTATGACTGTTGTCCCTAATGATAAGGATGAATTGATCCCACAAAGGATAGTTACAGGTTATAGGATGGTAACTGATTTCCGTAAGTTAAATAAAGCTACTAAGAAAGATCATTACCCATTGCCATTTATTGATCAAATGTTAGAAATGTTATCCAAACATACGCATTTATGCTTTCTAGATGGTTATTCCGGTTTCTCACAAATACCTGTGTCAAAAGGGGATCAAGAAAAGACCACCTTTACTTGTCCCTTCGGTACCTTTGCTTATATACGTATGCATTTTGGTTTATGTAATGCACTTGCTACCTTTGAAAGGTGCATGATGGCTATATTCTCTGATTTTTGTGAAAAGATTGTTGAGGTGTTCATGGATGATTTCTGTAACGACCAAACCTCGAAGGGTTTGAGTCTTTGTGCTTACCATGCTAGTCCCTGGATCGAACTCGCTAGCACACACAGTATAGATGAATACCAGAATACAAGTGCATCATTTATTACAACGTATGATCCAGAGTATATAAAATAAAACAATCTACATAGCTCATGGCTAGCTATTATTCAATCACATAGCGGAAAGTAGCAGAAAATAACGATGAGTCCCGTCATAGCGCAACAGGTGATGCTGAGTGCAGACTCGCGACCCTAACGGTACCTTACTCCTCGTCTGAAAATCCTACAACATGAGACGGTCAGCCGTATAGGTCAATACATTAAATGTATTGGCAAGTTACACAGGAGAAGTAATAAAGCAGACCTACATGTATATGCATAGAACAACAAAGGAAGGCTTGGGGGTTTATTTTGCAGAAAGATGGTTTTGTCCTCATAACTACCTAATAAATAGTCAAATTTTCATTTAGTTGTTTTATTACTACAATTAAATGCATAAGGTTGAGTTGGCAAAATCAACTCCAACCTACCCATTTATTAAGTTACCCACAAATATTATTAAGTGTCACATCTGTTAAGATCATCCAATAACTATAATGGCATAGTGGCTCAAAATATCCATAACCGGGGACACGGCTAATCATGATTAGTTTTATTACTCTGCAGAGTTTTGCACAATTTACCCACTAGACTCAACCCGAAGATTGAGACGAAGTCTTTCAGAAGTAGTGACCTCCACCCCCGGCAGCCGGTACACCTATCCATATCTACATCTGCTAGCATACCTGGGCGAGGATCCCACAACCTACTCAACTAAGCTAGAGCCCATTTAGCTTGTGGTCGCGCATGGAAGCTACTAGTCATTAAGTCTGTCCGATCTTTTTGAGCCTGGGCGGCCGTCCACTTACATTCAGAGGGTATAAACCATGATGTTCTTAAAACCACCCATCAATACCACTTCCGCCCAGAGGGGAGTTAAGCCCTGAATTACTACTCAGTTTGTTAAATATTAATAATCCTCACATAAGCTTAATGTATACAGGAACCAACCCCGTCTACAAGCATAACAAAACTATACCTACCACGATTTGCAAAAGACGGGAGATAGCTCAACAATATAGCTCAAATTATAATAGTCCTATAATGCATAGATTTATAGTGTGGAATAACCTACAAATGCATAGAAAAACAATAGGTAAAGGATGATCAACATATAACTTGCCTTGGTTCTGGTTCAAAAAGTCATACTCCACACAATAGCTCGCGTCGCACTCCGGACAATCTACACGTTTCACACAATATAACAATCAATCACCGAAACTCCATTTAAAGCCAAAATAAAACCAACAGCAAGAAAATCATTTTTAAATTCATCAATAGCATCAAAACAACATGTACAGATCACCTACACATCACTACGATCGCAATGCAAAAAGAAACACTTGATTCCGATAAACAGTTTAAAAGATACGGCCTCCGGAAGTTTTAATTCGAATTCAAACGAATTCAAATTTGAATTGTGCAAACATGTGCGAACTTGGTACTGTGCTAAAGAGCTGATTTTTGTGAGTGCACAGGAAAAAGAATCACCTAAAAATGATTTTCAGAAAAAGAGATATGGATGTTTGAGTTTTTGTTGAAAATCTGAAAAGAAAAGCAAAAGGTGCAACAGAAGTCGCCTGAACTGTAGCAACTCCTGTTCCTGAGCTGTAGCAAACTGCCGCGTGGCAGTTCCCGATTGGTTGGAGGCGTGTGGCTCACCACGCGACAAAAGAACGGCAGTGGCAATCGGGCGATGACGGCTGCGTGTCTCCGGCGACGGTGGGGGTATGGGCAGAGGCGGCGGTTAGTGGCGGAGGCATTGTTGGTTTCGGACGGCGGCGAGGTGCCCTGTACCGACGGCGGTGAGCTCGCGAACGGCGTTGAGCTCCGGCGGTGGTGACGAGCTCGTTCCCGTCGATTGGCTGCGATTCCGGCGACAAGGAAGTGTCAGGGGAGTCCGGAGATTAGTGGCAGATCGAACGGGGCAAGCGGGGCGGCGGCAGAAGCTTTTACGGCGAGGGAACGAAGCGACGAACGGCGGCGGTCTCGAGCTCCTCCGACGAGATCCAAATCACCCACGCGGCGCGTGCGGTCGAGAAGTGGTGGGGAAGAGTGCGCCGTAGGGTTTCTTGAGCCAAGGCGCTCGACCTGGACATCCCAGCCGCGTATGGGGCGGCTCGGAGGCGCGATCCCGACTCGGGTCGCCTCAGTGTGCGCGCTCGGCGGCTGGTCCGTCTCGGTGAGTGAGACGGACAGGGGCGGGGCCCGCTAGTCAGTGAGAGGTGGCACCGGGTCAGGTGAGGTGCGGGTCGGGTGCGGGCGTGCTGTGCGCACCGCTTCGCGTCGAAGTGGGTTGCGGGCGACGGCGCTTGCTGGGCCGCGGTGCTTGGGTACTGGGCCGCGGCTGGCTGGGCTGGCTCGCCGGCCGGCTGCTGCTCCTTTTTTTTAAACAACAGTAGAAAAAGAAATAAACAAAATAAAATACACATGATAAAATCTAACTAAACATACCTAGACATATAGTAAAAATAGCTCTATAGCTATAAACTACAGTAACACTAGTTCCACATCTAATGCAATGTTGTAAAATCATTTTGATGCATTTGGCCACTCAAACAACAAATAAAATCACAAATAAAATACTTTTGAGGATTTGAAAAATACCAGAACATATAAAATCAACTGGAAACATTATTCTGGACATTATGAACATTTTTAAAGATAGGGGAGAAGTCATGTTATCTCCACTCCAAATATTGCCTTTAGTTGCATAATGATCGAAATATTCAAAAATAGCAAATGATGCAATAAAAATATGAGATGCATATGAATGATCTAATAACATCCTAATTTAGTAAAACTAGGATGTTACAAACCTACCCCCCTTAAGATGAATCTCGCCCTCGAGATTCGGGCTGGCTAGGAAATAGGTGTGGGTGCTCCTGCCTGAGATCTTCCTCTCGTTCCCAGGTAGCTTCTTCCTCAGTATGATGATCCCACTGAACCTTGCATAATTTAATTGTCTTGGTGCGAGTAACTCTCTCTGCTGTCTCCAGAATCTTAATAGGTTTCTCCTCATATGTCAAATCACTCTCCAACTGAATTGCATCAAGTGGCACTGTGTCCCTCAATGGAACATCCATCATCTCTGCGTGGCACTTCTTCAACTGAGATACATGAAACACATTATGAACTCCAGCTAATAAGCTACCTCTCCTCTACGCTCCAAGATCGTGTAAGGCCCCACAAAACGTGGTGCTAACTTACCATTAATGCCAAACCTCTTAATTCCACGAAGTGGTGAAACTCGAAGATATGCACGGTCTCCTACCTCATATGTCACCTCTTTCCGCTTTGCATATGCATAACTCTTCTGCCTGGATTGTGCTATCTTCAACCTATCACGAATCATCTTGACCTTCTCCTCAGCATCTCTGATCAAGTCTGGTCCAAAGAACTGTCGTTCTCCAACCTCATCCCACATCAACGTTGTCCTGCACTTCCTGCCATACAATACATCAAATGGTGCCATCTTCAGACTAGCCTGATAACTGTTATTATATGAGAACTCTGCATAAGGTAAATTATCATCCCAACTGGACCCATAGTCCAAAACACAAGGTCTCAACATATCCTCCAAAATCTGATTTACCCTCTCTGTCTGCCCATCAGTCTGTGGATGGAAAGCTGTACTAAACTCCAGCCTGGTGCCCAAGGATTCATGCAACTGACGCCAAAATTTTGATGTGAACTGAGTACCTCTATCAGACACTACCTTCCTTGGAACTCCATGCAGACAAACAATTTTAGCCATATAAACTTTAGCTAGCTGAGAACTGGTATAAGTAGTCATTACCGGAATGAAGTGAGCAACCTTAGTCAAACGATCAACAATCACACAAATAGAATCATAACCTGACCGAGTCCTGGGTAAACCTGTAATGAAGTCCATACCAATCTGATCCCATTTCCACTCATGTATAGGCAATGGCTGTAACAAACCTGCTGGCCTCTGATGTTCTGCTTTAACTCTCTGGCACACATCACATGTTGCAATATATCCAGCAATCTCCCTCTTCAGGCTAGGCCACCAAAATCTTTCCCTCAAGTCCAAATACATCTTAGTATTACCTGGGTGAATAGAATAAGGTGAATTGTGTGCCTCCTGAAGAATTAATTTCCTCATGTCTGCATCTTGTGGTACACAAATACGCTTCTCAAACCATATGGTCCCATGTTCATGAAGGAAATATGCCCTAGAGGCAATAATAAATATGTTATTTGTATTTTCTTATATCATGATAAATTTCTTTTATTCATGCTAGAATTGTATTAACCGGAAACTTAATACATGTGTGAATACATAGACAAAAGAGTATGTCCCTAGTATGCCTCTACTAGACTAGCTCATTGATCAAAAGATGGCTATGTTTCCAAGCCATAGACATGAGTTGTCATTTGATCAACGGGATCACATCATTAGGAGAATGATGTGATGGACTAGACCCATCCGTTAGCATAGCACTATGATCGTTTAGTTTTTCTGCTATTGCTTTCTTCATGACTTATACATGTTCCTATGACTATGAGATTATGCAACTCCCGAGTACCGTAGGATCACCTTGTGTGCTATCAAACGTCACAACATAACTGGGTTATCATAAAGATGCTCTACAGGTGTTTCCGAAAGTATTCGTGGTGTTGGCATAGATCAAGATTAGGATTTGTCACTCCGAGTGTCGGAGAGGTATCTCTGGGCCCTCTCGGTAATGCACATCATAATAAGCCTTGCAAGCAAATGACTAATGAGTTAGTCACGAGATGATGTATTACGGAATGAGTAAAGAGACTTGCCGGTAACGAGATTGAACTAGGTATAGAGATACCGACGATCGAATCTCGGGCAAGTAACATACCGATGGCAAAAGGAACAACGTATGTTGTTATGCGGTTTGACCGATAAAGATCTTCGTAGAATATGTAGGAGCCAATATGAGCATCCAGGTTCCGCTATTGGTTATTGGCCGGAGATAAGTCTCGGTCATGTCTACATAGTTCTCGAACCCGTAGGGTCCGCACGCTTAACGTTTGATGCCGATCGGTATTATGAGTTTATGAGTTTTGATGTACCGAAGGTAGTTCGGAGTCCCGGATGAGATCACAGACATGACGAGGAGTCTTGGAATGTCCGAGACATAAAGATTGATATATTGGACGACTATTCGGACACCGGAAGTGTTCTGGAAAGTTTCGGAATTTACCGGAGTGCCGGGGGGGGGGGGGTTACCGGAACCCCCCGGGGGAATGATGGGCCCTGGTGGGCCATAGGGGAGAGAGAGGGCAGCAGCCAGGAGGTGGCGCGCCCCCTCCCTAGGAGGAGTCCAAATAGGACTAGGGGAGGGGGGCGCGGCCCCTCTTTCCCTCTCCCTCTCCCTCTCTTTCCTTCCCCCTTTCCTTCATTGGTGGACTCCTACTAGGAATAGGATTGCAATCCTATTCCTAGTAGGATTTCTCCCTAGCCGCACCATAGGAGGGCCGGCCGGCCTCCACCCTTGCTCCTTTATATACGGGGGCAGGGGGCACCCAAGGACACACAAGTTGAATTGTTCTAGCCGTGTGCGGTACCCCCCCTCCACAGAAACACACCTCGGTCATACCGTCGCAGTGCTTAGGCGAAGCCCTGCGCCGGTAGATACATCATATCCGTCACCACGCCGTCGTGCTGACGAAACTCTCCCGTGAAGCTCAACTGGATCAAGAGCTCGTGGGACGTCATCAAGCTGAACGTGTGCTGAACGCGGAGGTGCCGTACGTTCGGTGCTTGATCGGTTGGATCGCGAAGAAGTTCGACTACATCAACCGCGTCACTTGACGCTTCCGCTTCCGGTCTACGAGGGTACGTAGACACACTCTTCCCTCTCGTTGCTATGCATCTAGTAGATAGATCTTGCGTGATCGTAGGAAAATTTTAAAATACTACGTTCCCCAACAGTTCATCCTCATGGAAACCTTATGCCTTACCTTTAGTCATATTCTCTTTTATTGCAACAATTTCTTTATCACCCTTTTGAGCTTCCCTGATCCTGTCAAGCAAAGTAGGCTTTACCTCAAGTGTTGCCAAATATCCCTTAGGAACCATCTCCAACCTGAGATCCCTGAACTGATCACATAACTCTTGTGGCATATCATTAATATCAAATTTATTAACATGGCTCCTACAACTCAATGCATCAGCAACAACATTAGCCTTACCAGGATGATACTGCACATTCAAATCATAATCCTTAATAAGCTCCAACCATCTCCTCTGCCTAAGGTTCAAATCCTTTTGAGTAAAAATATACTTCAAGCTCTTATGATCAGTAAATATATCACAATGATTACCAATAAGATATTGCCTCCAAGGTTTCAATGCATGCACAACTAAGGCTAACTCCAAATCATGTGTAGGATAATTATGCTCATGATTCTTAAGCTGACGTGAAGCATATGAAACAACTTTACCTTCCTGCATCAAAATACTCCCAAGTCCTTGACGAGAAGCATCACAATATACCTGGAAGTCCTTATGTATATCAGGCAGAATTAAGACTGTTGCTATGACCAAACGTTGCTTCAATTCCTGAAAGCTGGCTTCACATTCATCAGTCCAAACAAACTTCTTCTCCTTCTTCAACAATTCGGTCATAGGCTTTGCAATTTTAGAAAAGTTCTCAATAAACCTCCTATAATAACCTGCAAGGCCCAAAAAGCTGTGAATCTCCCCAACTGTTGTGAGTGTCTCCCACTCTGTAACTGCAGCAACCTTAGATGAATCAACTACAACTCCATTACCTGATACAACATGTCCAAGGAATGCTACCTCATCCAGCCAAAATTCACATTTGCTGAACTTGGCATACAACTGATGTTCCCTCAGCTTCTCCATGACCAAACACAGATGCACCTCATGCTCTTGTTTATTCTTGGAGAACACCAATATATCATCAATGAAAACAACCACAAATTTATCCAAGAACTCCATAAACACCTTGTTAATCATATTCATGAAGTATGCAGGAGCGTTAGTCAATCCAAATGACATAACAGTATATTCATACAACCCATACCTCGTAGTAAAAGCAGTCTTTGGAATATCTTGCTCACGATTCTTTAATTGATGATAACCAGAACGAAGATCAATCTTAGAAAACACAGTAGCTCCCTCCAACTAGTCAAACAGATCATTTATCATAGGCAAAGGATACTTATTCTTAATGGTTACCTCATTCAGAGAACGATAATCAACACACATCCTCAAGGTCCCATTTTTCTTCTCCACAAACAAAACTGGATCTCCCCAAGGTGATGAACTTGGGCGAATAAATCCTTGTTCCTGCAATTCCCTTATCTGGTTCTTCAATTCCTCCAACTCCTGAGGTGGCATTTTATACGGTCTCTTTGCAATAGGTCCAGTGCATGGTATTAAATCAATAAGAAACTCAATGTCTCTATCTGGTGGCATACGTGGCAACTCCCCTGGAAACACATCTAGGTAGTGCCTCACAACTGGAACATCTTCCAGACTACCCCCCTTAAGAGAGTTCACTTCCACTTGATTATGCTTATACTTACATACATATTTGATCCTCTTACCTCCTGGTGCACTGAGAGTAATAGATCGACTGGCACAATCAATAAGACCTTTATATTTAGTCAACCAGTCCATACCCAAAATAATATCCAGACCCTGTGACTTCAATATAACCAAATCTGTGAAAAAAAAAAGCTTCCCAATGGACAAAGGCATCTGAAAGCATCCCAAACTTACTGCCATCTCAACCCCCGGAGAACTTACTAGCATAGGTGACTTAAGTACTACGGTAGGCAGCTTATGTTTATCCACAAATACCGGTGAGATGAATGAATGCGATGCACCAGAATCCAAAAGAACAAGTGCAGGTATCGAATTAATCAAGAACTTACCAATCACGGCATCAGGTTCATCATAAACCTCCTCCACATTAACATGGTAAACATGAACCTTTTGGAAGGGGTTTGGCTTGCTGACTCCAGAATTCCCATTACCGTTCTTGCTCTCTGGGCAAGTGTTGGAGTAGTGGCCCATCTGCCTACACTTATAGCACTGAACCTGGCTAATGTCCCTCTGCACAGGCACACTCTGGTGGCTCTGGTTATTACTTCCCCCATTACCATTACCATTACCATTACCTTTGACATTGCCATTGTTACTCTTGTGCCCATTGTGATTATGGTGGCCATTCCCTCCATGATGATTATGTCCATTACCTCCATGATGATGATGATGGCCATTACCTCCATTACCCTGATATGAAGTGCGTGGCTTCTGCTGCGGTTCTGAATTATACCTGTTATTATTGTTGTACTTCCTCTTGCGATTCTCTATGGCCTGATGCTTCCCCTCTAGCATAATAGCCTTATCAATCAGCTCCTGACAATTATCAAAAGTGGCCACTGTCAACTGAAGGCTCAACTCATCATTTAGGCCCTCCAAGAATTTCTCCTGCCTAGCTGGATCACTGTTAACATCATTAGGAGCATAACGTGCAAGATTATTAAATTCATCCACATACGCATTAACTGTGCGTCCTCCCTGGCGCAAACTGCGAAACTCCTTCTTTTTCAGACTCATAGCACTAGCAGACACATGTGCAACATGAAAAGCAGTCTGAAACTGAGTCCAAGTGATACCAGCAATGGGATAAGAGACCAAGTAGTTGTCCCACCAAGCTGCGGCAGGACCCTCCAACAAATGTGAGGCAAACCTCACCCTCTCTGCATCTGTGCATCTAACCGTCTCCAGGTTCCTAGTGACTGCACGGAGCCAATGATCAGCCACAATAGGTTCAGGGGAACTGGAGAACCTCTGAGGATTCAACCTCAGGAACCTGGTAAGCATATCCACGGGTGGCGGGTTGTTGTTGTTGTTGTTGTTGTTGTTCTGGTTGTTCTAGTTCTGCACAAGCAACTGGATCAACTGCGTCTGCCCCTGAAGCAACTGCTGCATGTATGGCGGTATGTCATTGCCATTATTGTCTCCTCCTGCAGCATTGCGCCTATTATCATGGCTCGGCGGCATCTAGTGGGCAAGCGTAGAAGAGTTATAGATATAATAGGGCCAGAGCTATAGATATAAATATATTCTACACATATGCATATATGATCAAGGCACCAAAACACAACAACGAATAACACAAACAAACAAACAGACAAACAATCACAATAATATAGTAGTATATATATATATATGTATATATAGTCAAATAATTTTGACGAGATAAAATTTAACAAGCAAGCTACCAATCAAGCAAACAATCTAGTATCTTCATACCACGATAGTGGACATAATAAGATACGCTAACACGGTAACGTTGCAAGATAAAACAAGCATATATGGTGGTCTCAACACTAGTTCCTACTTAACTATTCAAGATACTAGGGTTAACTAATAAACAATAAGAAGTATAACTAGTCTATAAAATAGTTTTCACTCCTATGGCTTTTCTAATCCATTTTCTAGGGTCACGTCCTACAGTCAACACACTGCTCTGATACCATCTGTCACAACCAAACCTAGAAGGATTTGAGTCTCTGTGCTTACCGTGCTAGTCCCTGGATCAAACTTTCTAGCACACACAGTATAGATGAATACCAGAATACAAGTGCATCATTTATTACAATTTATGATCCAGAGTATATAAAATAAAACAATCTGCATAGCTCACGGCTAGCTATTATTCAATCACACAGCGGAAAGTCACTTCTCTCATCCAAACATATACCTCATGAATGAAACACGAAGGCCATGCTTGAAAAGTTTCCAATACTAACTTAAATGTTCAACATGAATCGTGGTCAAGATAAACGATGTTGATGGGCTCAACAACGGTTCATCCGGATATCCATGAAGATGGAATTCCACAATTTATATGAACAAGGTGGTAGCATTGGTCAGACCAAGAGATATAATGAGGTATGCTCGAGGGACACCCACGAGTAAGACAACATTAAGAACATCGTTGGTTCTGATTTGATTTGAGGATAGCCCATTCTCAAATCAAAGACTAGATAGGACAATAGCTCCAACAATTTGATCACGAGGAGTAATTGATGAGGATATTATCTTTCTCCAATAACACACAAACACCAGGATATCCCTTTTGCAATGAACTAAGTTAGATCAAGCTTTTAACTTCCAACTCTCCAAGTTGTTCTTTAGCTTAACCAACTAGTTCAGGGTATCCAACACAGGTTCTTGGAGAAGGGGTGCTTTATAAGTAAACCAACTTGATCATGAGCTCAACATAACGGTCAGGGATCAACCTGGTAATACTTCCGAGAAGATATTCAGAAAATCACGATCCACCGATATGTTAGGAAGCTCGAGATCAATCTTGCTTTTCGGGGCAAGACGATATGATCAAAAGAGCGAGAGATTGACACAATCCTAACTCATTGATCGATGAGTGTACCAGAAAAAATGGACTAGGTAGCACGAATAATCTTAGAATGATGATTCAGTAACCAGCACACTAAGAATGAGATTGTCGTCCATTAACCACCAAGCAATAGGGTTGCTAGGAGTATTGATTTCACACATCACAATTCACTTGTCAGTATTCCGGTTATAATAACACGGAGACCGAGGAATAAACAATGATGGTGAAAGTATCACTGTATCAAGAGTTCATAGGAGGTGGAATTCCCATGACATTCTTGACATAAAGATGGTAATACTCCAGGATAGAACAGATTAGAAGCTGGATTAGCATTCTTCATCTGCGAAGTACAACTTATTTGACCCAATCCTGGATATGGATAAGGTACTGGAGTTTGTTTCTCCTAGTCATTCCAGAATAGAATGGCTTGACGGACCACAAGAATAAAAGGCATCGATGACATGAATGCATGACTACTCCTGACTATCAATTGATAGACGAAGGTCAGAATACAACTAAAAGGGGACAACTCAAAGGAACATATAACTTTCCGAGTTGTGGATGCATAGACTAGCATGTCGAACTAGTTCAGCATGTTTCTTCCGGGTAATCCATGCAGAAAGGTAGGACTGGCAGAGTCACAATATGAATGGAGTACTACTCAGGAGCACTCTGGTTGTGATCTTTGGTTCAGAAGAACTTCTGCCATGATGGTTCATGGTATTGGAAGAACGATAACCACGGACCTCGAGGACTATCACAAGGTTACTAATATCCTAAAGGGATGAGCAAATACTACCAACATGAAGTAAGTAGGGTGAATATCTGGTTTAAGAACCCAGGAGTAGAATGCCTACTAATTAAATGGCATCACGGGAGGCTTTCGAGAAAAATGGCCAAAATTATCACACTGGGAATATAAAGCATTGCTAGATTACTGGTGTTCTTCTAAGACACCTAGGGTCATAATAATAACTCCAACATATATGTCGAGGTGACAGAGTACCTCAACACACTGACTAGTGTGCTTAGTCTGGCCCAAAGGAACATCAGAACATGAAGGAAAGGTTTGCAAATGCATCAGACTATTTAGAAACCTGGGATGACTCGGACAGCACAACGGCTGTAAATGCTCAAAAATTACCTTTGAGACTCATGCACAAAGATAGCATAATCACTCAACATCATAATGTCAAGGTTCTGAGACCAACAGTTGAACAAACATAAGTAGTAGAAACTGAACTGAGGGTTGAATCCACAATTAACTTGATCCTGATAGACAGAATAGGAAGCCTAGTTCCTTAATCCCCGTAGAAAAGAAGAGGACGACACAGATCAGAAGGTCATAAGGTAAAGGAGTAAAAAGATCCTTACGTTCCCTTCCACAATCAATTCCCTTAATATAACTAAAGAGCTTCTAGACACAACTTCGACCAGTTTGGCTTGGTAATCCTACATGCAGTCAGGCTCTGATACCAAAGCTGTCAGGACCCCGATCCTAAGTCACACAGGTCTAGCCTATAACACATCATATCACTTTGCCGCCTCACGCACGGTATTCCCACGGGTGCCACCTTACCTGGCCCGGGACCGTTTGCGCATCTTGGCACACGTATATGATAGTGTCGCTAGCATCCATATGACAGAGAACCCGGGCCGACATGACTAGTTATAAACCAAGAGTGGCGCTAAATTATAGAGACATGCATACATGACCCAGCAACGAACGTGTCGGTCATCAACGTATGAACCCAAGTCGTAGCAAGCTACAAGGACTTAAAGGAACAACGCGTGACATTTCCCCTAAGGGACAGACACAGGAACAAAGAAGGACACATGCCGGCCAGCCTAAGTGTTCCGGAGCAGTAGCAAGCTACCAAGGCTCGGTGGAAGCACTAGGAGACATTTCCCTGTAAGATAGGCTACCAAGGGTAAACAACTAGGTGTCGGATCCCACACATAGCAATACACATTACACGTATGCATAACATGCAAGTATGTGATGTACAACATGGCATCACAACATAACTCGACAACTCATATAGATAAAGGCCCAGAAGAGCCATCATAGCATTTATTACAAATAGAGGTCATACGACCCATCATACAGAGCATACAGGCAACGGAAGCATAACATGTCTGAGTACAGACAACTACAATTGAAAAAGGCTGAGAAGCATGACTATCTACAAGACCCTCCCAAGGGTACAAGATCGTAGCTGAGGTAACAAGCTAAATGTCGAAGTCCACGCGGAACCACTAGCGAGACTGAAGTCTCTCTGCAAAAACATAAATTAAGCAAACGTGAGTACAAAGGTACTCAGCAAGACTTACATTAGAACTATCTACATATGCATGAGTATCAACAAAGGGGTGGTGTAGTTTGACCGCAGCAAGCCAGCTTTGACTCGGTGGCTATCCTAAACTACGACTTCAAGTAACTCTTTTGAGGTGGCACACACGAGTCCACGTATTCACCAATCAATACACCACTATGGATCCGCTCCCGTCTCCCTACGAGAAGGCCATCCATAGCACTCACGCTTATCTTGCGCATTTTAGAGTATCCACTTTCACTTGTCTATGAACTGTTATAGGCAACCCAAAAGTCCATTACTGCGGACACGGCTATTCGAATAGATCATATATAACCCTGCAGGGGTGTACTTCTTCACACATGTTTCCACCACTTAGCGTCTGCACACGACATGTGCTCGACAGACTTCAAGCGAAAGCCGACGTGGGTGTAGACCACGACCTAACCAACCACTCAAGTCTCTCGTCCAGGTTTATCGCCTATTTGGGTTCCATCCGTGGGGAGATCCGGACGGGGTGTCGCTCACAGCCCCAAACGATGTGTATAGGGTTCCCGTGTCACCAAACGGGTGACCGGTACATCGTGCCACGTACCTGCCGCGTCACAGCCCACCCCGAGGGTCAGCGCTGCGCATGACCTCCAGTAAACTACAAACACCAGAAACTAGTTGCAACTCCTGGACAGAGAACAAGGGCAGTCAATAAGTCGAGTGGGCCGGGTCATATTTCAGGGCCCAACATGTGGTAGTAGCTGTTCATGGATCAACCAACACAGAACTCAGTTCCTGAGGACGGTTTCAATGAGACGACCCACCATGTACTCCTACATGGCCTCTCATCGCTACCTTTACCAAATCGTGTTGACACACTTAGCTCACACACAGTAGGACATGTTCATCACCCTTCCAATTCATCCCTGATGAATCAGACCTGACATAACTCTAAGCAATAGCAGGCATAACCAGAAAGCATGAATGAGTAGGCACAACATGGCTCAAACAACTCCTACTCATACTAGTGGGTTTCAACTATTTACTGTGGCAATGACAGGTCATGCAGTGGAAAGGGGTTCAACTACCGCAGCAGGTAACAGTTGAAGCGTTGTTGTCCTAATGCAGTAAAAGAGAGCAAGAGCAAGAGAGTGGGATTGTATCGGAATGCTCAATGGGGTTTCCTTGCCTGGCACTTCTGAAGATATCATTGTGTCTTCATCGGTGTCATCGATCACATCATCGGAACAACGTCTACTGAGAGGGGACAAACACCGGCAACAGAGAAAGAACACAATCAATGCAATGCGACAATATGATGCATGATCATGACATGGCAATATGCTGTTGATTGAGCTAATGCAACTAGCAACCATATTAAATGAAGTTGGTTTGAACCAAAGGGTTCAATTTCAAACTCCATATGTGATTATTTAATTGTCATTTAATTGATTTGACCTGATCAGCAGGTTTAACTTGTTCAAACATGCATGAAAATGCCATAAACAGATTCCTTGAATTTTTCTGATCATTTTTCATATATAAATTATTTTCATCTGATTTATAGATTATTTTCTGTGATTTTTAGAAGCTTTGGCTATTTTTTGAAATAAATAAATCATTTCTGATTTATTTAAAATTCCAGAAAGGCTTTATGATGTCATAGTGACATCATCACTACGTCAGCAAGTCAAAGGCGCCAGCCCAGGTCAAACTAGACGGCTGGGACCCACATGTCAGTGGCACAGCCAGTTAATAAAAACTGTTAGTGCTAACTAGCTAACTAAACTAATTAACCCAGAGGCTGGGCCCATAGGTCAGTGACTAACCTAACTAACTGGATTAATTAGCATTTAACTTAACTAACCTAGCTAATTAGGGGGGAGGGTGGGCCCACATGTCAGTGACCCAGGGGGTCAAACTGGGTCAACCCGGGTCAAACTCGCCGGAGTTGACCCATGGCTCATCGCCGGTGGAGCAAGACACGGCGGAGGGCGTCGGGATTGCACCTCTCGCGACCAAACCAACGGCGGAGGCCATCTACGTAACGAGGAGGCTCGGCCGCATCGACTAGTGCCATCGGTTTCGCCGGAGGTGGCCCGGAACAACGGCGGCGTCCATTCCCGCGGCGGCCGGAGTTCGGGCGAGGTTGGAAAAGGTGCTGTGGAGCACGGCGGGGCGAACGGCTGGGTGCTACGGCCTCCTGGTGAAGCACTGAGTGCAGTGACGTGCTCAGATTTGAGCGTCCGTGGCTGTGGCCACGACGGCGGCATCGTCGGCGGCGGTGAACTCACGGTCACGGAGGGGATCGGGGCTAAAGCACATGCGGGAGTGAGGGGACAAGGGAGGAAGAAGGAGGAGCTCACGGCGAACTCGCAGAGCAGACAAACGGGCTCGGGGAGGCACGAGCGGCGTCGTGGCATCTCCGGCAATCTCAGCGGCCGAAGGAGGAAGAAGAGGTCGGGGACGAAGCTGTAGGGCTCCCTCGGTGGCATGGGTCGCCGGAGAGGATGAGGGAGGCACGGCGGAGCTCAGGGGCGCGTCGGAGAGGCGAGGGGGTGGCGGTGGACGCAGCTGCGGCGGCGGCGTGCTCACGGACGCCTCGGCCATGGCGTCGAGAGGGCGCGGGAGAGACGAAGGGAAAGAGTGAGGAGGTCAGGGGGGTTCCAGACGATAGCGGCGTGTCCTTGGCGGTGTCGCGCTGGCCAGGGGAGGTCCAGGCAGGCAGGTGGCGTGGGAGCCGTGGGCGCGCGCCGTGCCCAGCTTGTCCTCTGCCTACTGGCAAGAGGTAGAAGACGAGGCTGCCCCTGGTGGGCTGGGCCAAACAGGAGCTGGGCCGCCTCTACAGCTCGTAAGTGCCAGGTAAGTTACTCTCTCTCTCTGCTTTTCTCATTTTTGTTTTTCTTTTCTATTTTTGCTTTTGTTTTGAATTTGGTTTTCTAACCAAATTATTTTTGCAGCTTCTGGAAACTTTTGTGGATGTAAAAATGATTATTCCAGAGCTCCACAAGAAGTCTCAGAATTATTGGGGCAATAAAAATATTTATAAGATTTATTTGCTCCAACTCAAATACATTAGTGAATTAAATCAAAGCCCAAACAATTCCCCAAAAATGTTCAATATTTTTGGTTTGGAACAAAACCCTTGCCAAAACTATCAAATATTAATGGAGGCAATTTTTGGGTTTATTGAAAATATTTTTAGGTTAAACCTAATTGCTTTGATTTGGTGCTAAGGTTTAGTCATCCCCATTTCAGGTTTCTGTGAAAAGTAAACATGATGCAACACCAGATGCTAGCACTGGGCAGTAACAGAAGCTAGGGATGTGACACAACTCCTGTTCCTGAGCTATAGAAAACTGCCGCGTGGCAGTTCCTGATTGGTTGGAGGCGTGTGGCTCACCACGTGACAAAAGAACGACATCGGCGATCGGGCGACGACGGCGGCGTGTCTCCGGCGATGGTGGGGGAATGGGCGGAGGCGGCGGTGAGTGGCGGAGGCGTTGGTGGTGTCGGACGGCGACGAGGTGCCCTGTACTGACGGCGGTGAGCTCGCGAATGGCGTTGAGCTCCGGCGGTGGTGACGAGCTCGTTCCCGTCGATTGGCTGCGATTCCGGCGACAAGGAAGTGTCAGGGGAGTGCGGAGATTAGTGACGGATCGAACTGGGCAAGCGGGGCGGCGGCAGAATCTCTTACGGCGAAGGAACGAAGCGACGAACGGCGGAGGTCTCGAGCTCCTCCAACGAGATCCAAATCGCCTAGGCGGCGCGTGCGGTCGAGAAGTGGTGGGGAAGAGTGCGCTGTAGGGTTTTTTGAGTCAAGACGCTCGACCTGGACATCCCACGCGCGTACGGGGCGGCTCGGAGGCGCGATCCCGACTCGGGTCACCTCGGCGTGCGCGCTCGGTGGCTGGTCCGGCTCGGTGAGGGAGATGGACAGGGGCGTGGCCCGCTGGTCAGTGAGAGGGGGCACCGGGTCGGGTGAGGAGCGAGTCGGGTGCGGGCGTGCGATGCGCACCGCTTCGCGTCGAAGTGGGCTGCGGGCGACGGCGCTTGCTGGGCCGCGGCAGCTGGGTACTGATCCGCGGCTGGCTGGGCTGGCTCGCCGGCTAGCTGCTGCCCTTTTTTTTAAACAACAGCAGAAAAAGAAATAAACAAAATAAAATACACAGGATAAAATCTAACTAAACATACCTAGACATACAGTAAAAATAGCTCTATAGCTATAAACTACAGGAACACTAGTTCCACATCTAATTCAATTTTGTAAAATCATTTTGATGCATTTGGCCACTTACACAGCAAATAAAACCACAAATAAAATACTTTTGAGGATTTGAAAAATACCAGAACATATTAAATCAACTGGAAACATTATTCAGGACATTATGAACATTTTTAAAGATAGGGGAGAAGTCATGTTATCTCCACTCAAAATATTGCCTTTAGTTGCATAATGATCCAAATATTCAAAAATAGCAAATGATGCAATAAAAATATGAGATGCATATGAATGATCTAATAACATCCTAATTTAGTAAAATTGGGACGTTACAATTTCTCCGTTTACGAAACTTTTTTTAATGATTGCTTAAGCAACCTTGATCGAGTTTTGCAGAGATGTGAAGACACTAACTTTGTCTTGAATTGGGAGAAGTGCCACTTTATGGTTAATGAAGGCATTGTCTTGGGACATAAAATTTCTGAAAGAGGTATTGAAGTTGACAAAGCTAAAGTTGATGCTATTGAAAAGATGCCATGTCCTAAGGATATCAAAGGTATACGAAGTTTCCTTGGTCATGCCGGGTTTTATAGGAGGTTCATTAAGGACTTCTCCAAAATCTCCAGGCCTCTGACTAATCTTTTACAGAAAGACATTCCTTTTGTCTTTGATGATGATTGTCTAGAATCATTTGAAATACTTAAGAAAGCATTGATCTCTGCACCTATTGTCCAGCCTCCTGACTGGAATTTACCCTTTGAGATTATGTGCGATGCTAGTGATTATGCTGTAGGAGCTGTTTTAGGGCAAAGAGTTGATAAGAAATTGAATGTTATCTAGTATGCTAGTAAAACTCTAGATAGTGCCCAAAGGAATTATGCTACCACCGAGAAATAATTTTTAGCAGTTGTCTTTGCTTGTGATAAGTTTAGACCCTATATCGTTGATTCTAAAGTAACTATTCACACTGATCATGCTGCTATCAAATACCTTATGGAAAAGAAAGATGCTAAACCTAGAGTTATTAGATGGGTCCTCTTACTGTAAGAATTTGACTTGCATATTATTGATAGAACGGGAGCCGAGAACCCCGTAGCAGATAACTTGTCTAGGTTGGAGAATATGCTTGATGACCCACTACCTATTGATGATAGCTTTCCTGATGAACAACTAGCTATCATAAGTACTTCTCATACTGCTCCATGGTATGCTGATTATTCTAATTATATTGTTGCTAAGTTTATACCTCCTAGCTTCACATACCAGCAAAAGAAAAAGTTCTTCTATGATTCGAGACATTACTTCTGGGATGACCCATATCTTTATAAAGGAGTAGATGGTATTATTAGACGTTGTGTGCCTGAGCATGAACATGAACAGATCCTACGCAAGTGCCACTCCGAAGCTTATGGAGGACACCATGCGGGAGACAGAACTGCACATAAGGTATTGCAATCCGGTTTTTATTGGCCTACTCTCTTCAAGGATGCCCATAAGTTTGTCTTATCATGTGATGAATGTCAAAGAATCGGTAATATTAGTAGACGTCAAGAAATGCCTATGAATTATTCACTTGTTATTGAACCATTTGATGTTTGGGGCTTTGATTATATGGGACCTTTTCCTGCCTCTAGTGGGTAGACACATATTTTAGTTGCTGTTGATTACGTTACAAAGTGGGTAGAAGCTATTCCAACTAGTAGTGCTGATCATAACACCTCTATTAAGATGCTTAAAGTAGTTATATTTCCGAGGTTTGGAGTCCCTAGATATCTAATGACTGATGGTGGTTCACACTTTATTCATGGTGCTTTCTGTAAGATGCTTGCTAAGTATGATGTCAACCATAGAATTGCATCACCTTATCACCCACAGACTAGTGGTCAAGTTGAATTAAGTAATAGGGAGCTGAAATTAATCTTGCAAAATATGGTTAATAGGTCTAGAAAAAATTGGTCCAAGAAACTAGATGATGCATTATGAGCCTATAGAACTACATACAAAAATCCTATGGGTATGTCTCCATATAAGATGGTATATGGAAAAGCTTGTCACTTACCTCTTGAGCTAGAACATAAGGTATATTGGGCTATCAAAGAGCTCAACTATGATTTCAAACTTGCCAGTGAAAAGAGGCTATTTGATATTAGCTGTCTCGATGAATGGAGAACCCAGGCCTATGAGAATGGCAAGTTATTTAAAGAAAAAGTTAAAAGATGGCATGACAAAAGGATACAAAAGCGTGAGTTTAACGTAGGTGATTATGTTTTGCTATTCAACTCTCGTTTAAGATTTTTTGCAGGAAAACTTCTCTCCAAGTGGGAAGGACCTTATGTTATCCAGGAGGTCTATCGTTCCGGTGCCATAAAATTCAACAACTTCGAAGGCACAAATCCGAAGGTGGTGAATGGTCAAGGGATCAAACATTATATCTCAGGTAATCCTATAAATGTTGAAACTAATATTATTGAAACCATAACCCCGAAGGAATACATAAGGGACACTTTCCAGAACGATTCAGTCTCCAAAAAGGAAGAGGTACGTGATACGGTAAGTAAACCGACTCCAAAACAGTTCTAAAGGCAATTTTTCTCTGTTTTGGAATATTTAGAAAAATAGAAAAATAAACCGCAGTCCGGATGAGACACGGGGCCTCCTCGAGGGTAGGGGGCGCGCCCCCCTTCCCAGGGCGCGCCCCCCTGCCTCGAGGGCACCCCGTGTGTCCCCTGGACTCCGTTTTCTTGTGGGTTACTCCTTTTGGTCGGTAAAAATTCATTATATATACTCTCGAAGGTTTTCACCTCTGTTTCATGCAAAATTCCTCTGTTCTCATTTCGAGCTGTTTTTTGTTAAGGTTTGCGAAGCCAGGCATCATGTCATCTCCCTCCTCCAATAATGAAGGCAACGATGCTTGGCTGATGAAGATAGATCTGAAGAGGGAAGGACCGGAGGAGATCCACAAGGAGAACAAGATCAAGATGGAGGTGGAAGATCCGGCTCCGGCAGCGGGAGAAGAAGACACCTCCAAATCCCTTCCTAATCTCTTTACCTCAACTGAGCTAGAAGCTTTCAGGATGCTTGAGTTAGCTCAGATCCGCAACAAGCATCTCACAAGTGAAAATCTTTTGTTGAAGGATTACATAGCTGCTCTCAAAGGTATTATCCGCAAGCTGGAAGATCTCATACGCTCGATATATGAGGATCCCCCGTCACTACTTGCAACTCCATCATCACCAACCCCGAAGAAGGAGACATAATCATATGGGTATGGGCACTCCCCTTGGCAACTGCCAAGCTTGGGGGAGTGGCCCCGTTATTGTATCACCATCACTCCTATCCTTACCGTTTTACTTAGTTCGATCCTTTTGGTAGTATCTTGATCTATTAGAATAAAGTTAGCATGATCTAGTTGTGAGCTTTTTCTTTGTGAGATTTATCCTTTGTAATCGAGTCCGTGAGCTATATAATAAAGATTAGTGTTGAGTCAAGGGCTTAATTTCCTCACCTGGGTCATGATAAAAAGAAAGAAAACAAAAAGAGTATCAAAGAGATCATATCGATCTTATGGGAAGTAATGACCTCACATACAAAAGTATGATAAATAAAAGTTGTTGGGAGGTGACAAACATAGTTTTGGTCATCGTTGCAATTAATAGGAAGTAATAAAAGAAGAGAGGCTTCACATACAAATATACTATATTGGACATCTTTTATGATTGTGAACACTCATTAAAGTATGACATTTTAAAGAGTTGATGTTGGACAAGGAAGACAACATAATGGGTTATGTCTTCTTATATCTGAAATAAAGTATATTGTCATGGATCTTCCAACATGTTGAGCTTGCCTTTCTCCCTCATGCTAGCCAAAACTCCTCGCACTAAGTAGAGATACTACTTGTGCTTCCATATATCCTTAAACCAAGTTTTGTCCCGAGAGTCCACCATACCTACCTATGGATTGAGAAAGATCCTTCCAAGTAAGTTGTCATGTTGCAAATCCTCTAAATATGTATGATTTATTAGTGTGGGAGAAATGAGCTTTATACGATCTTGTGATATGGAAGTAATAAAAGCGACGGACTGCATAATAAAGGTCCTTATCACAAGTGGCAATATAAAGCGAAGTTCTTCTATGCTAAGACTTTGTGCACCCAACCATAAAAACACATGACAACCTATGCTTCCCTCTGCGAAGGGCCTATCTTTTATTCTTGTCTTATAAGTGTCAAGGTGAAATCCACCTTTCCTTTTTACAATTTATCCTTTGGTAAGCACATTGTGTTGGAAAGATCCTGACATATATACCCACTTGGATGTAAGTTTTAATGATCTATTGTTGTTGACATTACCCTTGAGGTAAAAGGTTGGGAGGCAACACCATAAGCCCCTATCTTTCTCTGTGTCCGATTAAAACTCCATAAACATAAGTATTGCGTTAGTGTGAGCAATTGTGAAAGACTATATGATAGTTGAGTATGTAGGCTTGCTGAAAAGCTCTTATATTGACTCTTTCCGATGTTACGATAAATTGCAATTGCTTCAATTACCGAGAACAAAGTTTGTTAGTTTCCAATGAAGTTTATGATGCATACTTGATATTGTGGATGAATTGTTACTTTAGCATAATGATCATATGACTATATTTATATAAGCTATTGTTACGAGAATGATCATGTGGACATGTATCTATTTTTATCGACACCACTATCTCTAAACATGTGGACATATTTTTCAACTTTCGCTTGAGGACAAGCGAGGTCTAAGCATGGGGGAGTTGATATGTCCATTTTGCATCATGCTTATAAGTTGATATTTATTGCATTATGGGCTGTTCATATATGTTTTGTCACAATACTTATGCCTTTTCTCTCTTATTTTGCAAGGCTTACATGAAGAGGGAGAATGCCGGCAGCTGGAATTCTAGGCTCGAAAAGGAGCAAACTCTGGAAACCTATTCTGCACAACTCCAAAAGCCCTGAAACTCCACAGAACATTGTTTCGGAAAATATAAAAAATATCTAGCGAAAGAAACCCACGAGAGGGGCTACTGGCTGGCCTCGAGGGTGGGGGGCGCGTCCCACTTCCCAGGGCGCGCCCCCCTGCCTCGAGGGCCAGTCGGTGGGCCCCCGGTGCACATCTTCTCCTATATGAAGCGTTTTGACCTGGAAAAAAAATCAAGAGGAGGCTTTCGGGATCAGACGCCGCCGTCTCGAGGCGGAACCGAGGCGGAAACCAAACTAGGGCTCTGGCAGAACTGTTCTGCCGGGGATACTTCCATCCGGGAGGGGGAAATCGTCACCACCGTCATCACCAACAACTCTCCCATCTTGGGGAGGGCTATCTTCATCAACATCTTCACCAGCACCATCTCCTCTCAAACCCTAGTCCATCTCTTGTGTCCAATCTTTGTATCCAAACCTCAGATTGGCACCTGTGGATTGCTAGTAGTGTTGATTACTCCTTGTAGTTGATGCTAGTTGGTTTATTTGGTGGACGATCATATGTTCAGATCCATTATGCATATTAATACCCCTCTGATCATGAACCATATTATGTCTTGTGAGTAGTTACTTTTGTTCCTGAGGACATGGGAGGAGTCTTGCTATTAGTAGTCATGTGAATTTGGTCTTCGTTCCATATTTTGATGAGATGTATGTTGTCTCTCCTCTAGTGGTGTCATGTGAACGTCGACTACATGACACTTCACCATTATTTGGGCCTAGAGGAAGGCATTGGGAAGTAATAAGTAGATGATGGGTTGCTAGAGTGACAGAAGCTTAAACCCTAGTTTATGAGTTGCTTCGTAAGAGGCTGATTTGGATCCATATGTTTCAGGCTATGGTTAGGTTTACCTTAACACTTCTTTTGTAGGTTCGGATGCTTGCATTAGAGGTTAATCGTAAGTGGGAGGCTTGTCTAAGTAAGGCCAGCACCCAAGCACCGGTCCACCCACATACCAAATTATCAAAGTACCGAACGCGAATCAGACAATCGTGATGAAAACTAGCTCGACGATAATTCCCATATGTCCTCGGGAGTGCTTTACTTTATATAAGAGTTTGTCTAGGCTTGTCCTTTGCTACAAAAAGGATTGGGCCACCTTGCTGCACCTTATTTACTTTTACCTTTTGTCACTTACTACCAATTACCTTATCACAAAACTATGTGTTACCTATAATTTCAGTGCTTGCAGAAAATACCTTACTGAAAACCGCCTATCATTTCCTTCTACTCCTCGTTGGGTTCGACACTCTTACTTATCGAAAGGACTACGATATATCCCCTACATTTGTGGGTCATCATTCATCTCTTGTATCCAATCTTTGTACCCAAACCTCAGATTGGTACCTATTGGTTGCTAGTAGTGTTGATTACTCCTTGTAGTTGATGCTAGTTGGTTTATTTGGTGGAAGATCATATGTTCAGATCCATTATGCATATTAATACCCCTCTGATCATGAACAATATTATGTCTTGTGAGTAGTTACTTTGGTTCCTGAGGACATGGGAGAAGTCTTGCTATTAGTAGTCATGTGAGTTTGGTCTTCGTTCGATATTTTGATGAGATGTATGTTGTCTCTCCTCTAGTGGTGTCATGTGAACGTCGACTACATGACACTTCACCATTATTTGGGCCTAGAGGAAGGCATTGGGAAGTAATAAGTAGATGATGGGTTGCTAGAGTGACAGAAGCTTAAACCCAAGTTTATGCGTTGCTTCGTAAGGGGCTGATTTGTATCCATATGTTTCAGGCTATGGTTAGGTTTACCTTAATACTTCTTTTGTAGTTGCGGATGCTTGCATGAGAGGTTAATCATAAGTGGGAGGCTTGTCCAAGTAAGGGCAGAACCCAAGCACCGGTCCACCCACATACCAAATTATCAAAGTACCGAACGCGAATCAGACGATCGTGATGAAAACTAGCTCGACGATAATTCCTATATGTCCGCGGGAACGCTTTACTTTATATAAGAGTTTGTCCATGCTAGTCCTTTGCTACAAAAAGGATTGGGCCACCTTGCTGCACCTTATTTACTTTTACCTTTTGTCACTTACTACCAATTACCTTATCACAAAACTATCTGTTACCTATAATTTCAGTGCTTGCAGAAAATACCTTACTGAAAACCGCCTATCATTTCCTTCTACTCCTCGTTGGGTTCGACACTCTTGCTTATCGAAAGGACTACGATAGATCCCCTACATTTGTGGGTCATCATTCATTTCTTGTATCCAATCTTTGTACCCAAACCTCAGATTGGTACCTATTGGTTGCTAGTAGTGTTGATTACTCCTATTAGTTGATGCTAGTTGGTTTATTTGGTGGAAGATCATATGTTCAGATCCATTATGCATATTAATACCCCTCTGATCATGAACAATATTATGTCTTGTGAGTAGTTACTTTGGTTCCTGAGGACATGGGAGAAGTCTTGCTATTAGTAGTCCTGTGAGTTTGGTCTTCGTTCGATATTTTGATGAGATGTATGTTGTCTCTCCTCTAGTGGTGTCATGTGAACGTCGACTACATGACACTTCACCATTATTTGGGCCTAGAGGAAGGCATTGGGAAGTAATAAGTAGATGATGGGTTGCTAGAGTGACAGAAGCTTAAACCCAAGTTTATGCGTTGCTTCGTAAGGGGCTGATTTGTATCCATATGTTTCAGGCTATGGTTAGGTTTACCTTAATACTTCTTTTGTAGTTGCGGATGCTTGCATGAGAGGTTAATAATAAGTGGGAGGCTTGTCCAAGTAAGGGCAGCACCCAAGCACCGGTCCACCCACATACCAAATTATCAAAGTACCGAACGCGAATCAGACGATCGTGATGAAAACTAGCTCGACGATAATTCCTATATGTCCGCGGGAGCGCTTTACTTTATATAAGAGTTTGTCCATGCTTGTCCTTTGCTACAAAAAGGATTGGGCCACCTTGCTGCACCTTATTTACTTTTACCTTTTGTCACTTACTACCAACTACCTTATCACGAAACTATCTGTTACCTATAATTTCAGTGCTTGCAGAGAATACCTTACTGAAAACTGCCTATCATTTCCTTCTGCTCCTCGTTGGGTTCGTCACTCTTACTTATCGAAAGGACTACGATAGATCCCCTACACTTTTGGGTCATCAAGACTCTTTTCTGGCGCCGTTGCCGGGGAGTGAAGCGCCTTTGGTAAGTGGAATTTTGTAAGGAAAAATTTATATAGTGTGCTGAAATTTATTGTCACTTGTTACTATTGCTCAAAATCCTTTGAGGGGCTTGTTTGGGGTATCTTTACCCCGAACATAAGAGCAAAGAGTTGCTCCTCAACCTACTGCACCTATTGAGAATGTTTGCTTTGAGATTCCTTCGGGTATGATAGAGAAACTGGTTGAAAATCTCTTTACAGGAGACGGAACACTGCATCCCGATTTACATCTAATCTATGTGGATGAAGTTTGTGGATTATTTAAGCTTGCAGGTATGCCCGAGGATGTTATCAAGAAGAAGGTCTTCCCTTTATCTTTGAAGGGAGATGCATTGACATGGTTTAGGCTATGCGATGATATGGGATCATGGAACTATAATCGTCTAAAGTTGGAATTTCATCAGAAGTTCTACCCTATGCACCAGGTTCATCGTGATTGTAATTATATTTTAAAAAATTGGCTTCGCGAAGGAGAAAGCATCGCTCAAGTTTGGGGGAGGCTTAAGTCAATGTTATATTCATGCCCCAATCATGAGCTCTCAAGAGGAATGATCATTCAAAATTTTTATGCTCAGCTTTCTCTTAATAATCACTCCATGCTCGATACTTCTTGTTCTCGCTCTTATATGATGAAGACTATTGACTTCAAATGGGATTTATTGGAAAGAACTAAACGCAACTCTGAAGATTGGGATCTCAATGAAGGTAAGGAGTCATGTATGACCCCTAAGTTTGATTGTGTTAAAGTTTTTATGGATATCGATGTTTTCCGTGAGTTTAGCACTAAATATGGACTTGACTGTGAGATAGTAGCTTCTTTCTATGAATCTTTTGCTACTCATGTCGATCTCCCCAAGGAGAAGTGGTTTAAATACCATCCCCCTATTGAACTAAAAGTAGTTGAACCTATTAAAGTTGAAGAAATGACTATCACTTATAATGTTTATCCTGTTATACCTACTGCTTATATTGAAAAACCACCTTTCCCCGTTAGGATAAAGGATCATGCTCAAGCTTCAACTGTAGTTCGTAAGAGTAATACTAGAACACCTACACCCTCTGAGCAAATTAAAGTTGAACCTAGTGTTGCTATGGTTAAAGATCTCTTGGTAGAAGATTTAGATGGACATGTTATTTACCTCCAAGAAGAGTCTGCTAGGATAGCCAAACCCAATGTTAGGAATAAACATAAACCTGTTGTAGGCTTGTCTGTCATCTCTGTTAAGATAGGAGATCATTGCTATCATGGTTTATGTGATGTAGGTGCTAGTGCGAGTATTATCCCTTTTGATTTGTACAACAAAATTATGCATGATATTGCACCTGTTGAGTTAGTAGGGATTGATGTTACTATTAAGCTTGCTAATAGAGACACTATTTCACCAGTTGGGATTGTTAGAGATGTTGAAGTCTTGTGTGGGAAGGTTAAATACCCTGCTGATTTTCTTGTTCTTAGTTCCCCACAAGATGCATTCTGTCCCATTATATTTGGTGGACCCTTCTTGAATACTGTTAATGCCAAGATAGACTGCGTAAAAGATATTGTGACTGTTGGATTAGGGGATATGTCTCATGATTTTAGCTTTGCTAAATTCCGTAGACAACCCCTTGAAAAGGCATCACCCAGTAAGGATGAAATTATTGGTCTTGCTTCTATTGCCGTGCCACCTAATGATCCTTTGGAACAATACCTGCTAAACCATGAAAATGATATGCATATGAATGAGAGAAGGGAGATAGATGAAATATTCCTTACACAGGGACCCATATTGAAAAACAACTTGCCTGTTGAAATCCTAGGGGATCCTCCTCCACCCAAGGGTGATCCCGTGTTTGAACTTAAACCTTTACATGATAATCTTAAGTATGTTTATCTTGATGAAAAGAAGATATATCCTGTTATTATTAGTGCTAATCTTTCAGAGCAGGAAGAAGAAAAAATATTGAAAACTCTGAAGAGGCATCGTGCTGCTATTGGATATACTCTGGATGATCTTAAGGGCATCAGTCCCACTACATGCAAACACAAGATAAAATTGGAAGAAAATGCTAAACCAGTTATTGATCATCAGCGACGGTTAAATCCTAAGATGAAAGAAGTGGTAAGTAAGCAAATACTGAAGCTTCTAGAGGTAGGTATTATCTATCCAGTTGCTGATAGTCAGTTGGTAAGTCCTGTCCATTGTGTCCCAAAGAAAGGAGGTATGACTATGGTTCCGAATGATAAAGATGAATTGATCCCGCAAAGAATAGTTACAGGTTATAGGATGGTAATTGATTTCCGTAAGTTAAATAAAGCTACTAAGAAAGATCATTACCCCTTGCCAGTTATTGATCTAATGCTAGAAAGGTTATCCAAACATACTCATTTCTGCTTTGTAGATGGTTATTCTGGTTTCTCACAAATACCTATGTCAAAAGGGGATCAAGAAAAGACCACCTTTACTTGTCCTTTCGGTACCTTTGCTTATAGATGTATGCCTTTTGGTTTATGTAATGCACCTGCTACCTTTCAAAGATGCATGATGGCTATATTCTCTTATTTTTGTGAAAAGATTGTTGAGGTTTTCATGGATGATTTCTCCGTTTACGGAACTTCTTTTGATGATTGCTTAAGCAACCTTGATCGAGTTTTGCAGAGATGTGAAGACACTAACCTTGTCTTGAATTGGGAGAAGTGCCACTTTATGGTTAATGAAGGCATTTTCTTGGGACATAAAATTTCTGAAAGAGGTATTGAAGTTGACAAAGCTAAAGTTGATGCTATTGAAAAGATGCCATGCCCTAAGGACATCAAAGGTATACGAAGTTTCCTTGGTCATGCCGGGTTTTATAGGAGGTTCATTAAGGACTTCTCCAAAATCTCCAGGCCTCTGACTAATCTCTTACAAAAAGATATTCTTTTTATCTTTGATAATGATTGTCTAGAAGCATTTGAAATACTTAAGAAAGCATTGATCTCTGCACCTATTGTCCATCCTCCTGACTGGAATTTACCATTTGAGATTATGTGCGATGCTAGTGATTATGCTGTAGGAGCTGTTCTAGGGCAAATAGTTGATAAGAAATTGAATGTTATCTAGTATGCTAGTAAAACTCTAGATAGTGCCCAAAGAAATTATGCCACTACTGAGAAAGAATTTATAGCAGTTTTATTTGCTTGTGATAAGTGTAGACCCTATATCGTTGATTCTAAAGTAACTATTCACACTGATCATGCTGCTATCAAATACCTTATGGAAAAGAAAGATGCTAAACCTAGACTTATTAGATGGGTTCTCTTGCTGCAAGAATTTGACTTGCATATTATTGATAGAAAGGGAGCTGAGAACCCCGTTGCAGATAACTTGTCTAGGTTAGAGAATGTACTTGATGACCCACAACCTATTGATGATAGCTTTCCTAATGAACAATTAGCTGTCATAAATACTTCTCGTACTCCTCCATGGTATGCTGAATATGCTAATTATATTGTTGCTAAGTTTATACCTCCTAGCTTCACATACCAGCAAAAGAAAAAGTTTTTCTATGATTTGAGACATTACTTCTGGGATGACCCACATCTTTATAAAGAAGGAGTAGATGATATTATTAGACGTCGTGTACCAGAGCATGAACAGGAACATATCCTATGCAAGTGCCACTCCGAAGCTTATGGAGGACACCATGCGGGAGATAGAACTACACATAAGGTATTGCAATCCGGTCTTTATTGGCCTACTCTCTTCAAGGATGCCCGTAAGTTTGTCTTATCATGTGATGGATGTCAAAGAATTGGTAATATTAGTAGAAGTCAAGAAATGCCTATGAATTATTCACTTGTTAATTAACCATTTGATGTTTGGGGCTTTGATTATATGGGACCTTTTCCTGCCTCTAATGAGTACACACATATTTTAGGTGTTGTTGATTACGTTACTAAGAGGGTAGAAGCTATTCCAACTAGTAGTGCTGATCATAACACCTCTATTAAGATGCTTAAAGAAGTTATATTTTGCCAAGTACCACGACGGGCCTCGAAGAGTTCGGCTCTGCCAAGACCGACGACGCTCCTATACAACTACGTGGCCGAGACCAAGACCGGCAAGTACCACGGCGACCCGCCAAGTACCTCTTCGGAGACGTGAACGACTATGAACGAGAACGCCTACTTCCTCTACAAATGTGTACCATGACTCGCGAGAACGACTACTTCCACTACGTCCCTCGACGACTCGTTCCACCCCGAAATGCACGTTCCGAAGGCATAATACCGAGACGATGACCCGTGGATGATGCTTGTTGTGTTGTATGAGATGTATCGAATGTTTTGCTCATGCCATTTCGTCCTTTTGTCGTGCTCCTCGGTTGCCTCGTCGCCGACTCATGGGAACCCGGTGACGGGATCACCCCACCTTTCATCTTGTTCGGCTCGCTCTCCGTCATCTTTTGCACCGGACTCTCAACGGGTTACCGGAACCGAGATGTTGCCGTTGCATCATTTTCGGATCGTTGCCGTGGCACCCTTTCCTTCCACCACGGCGACAATACTCCTTATCTCTTCATGTTAACTTTTAATAAAAATTGCATAAACTTGATCATGTCATCCGCATCATGTTAACAACATTTAAAATGTGTGAATTGTTGTTTGCTTAAAATTGCTAAACATGCTTATGGGGATTTTCCAGAATTGTTGTTGTTATTTCCGGCCTCATTTAAAATGTCTAAATAGGTAGTTTGTTTTGCTTCACCTCTTGCCATGTTAAAAACATTTAATCTTGTCTTGTAAATAAACGAGAGTCAACTAAATAAATAAAATGTGGTGTTCCGTCAATATGCAACTCGTTGCATATTGAGCTCCACTTAACTTGTAGTACTTGTTTGTGCTCATTGCCATGCCATGCATATTTAAACCAGACATGCATCATACTTGGATGTGCATCATATTCCATGTTTATGCTTGTATGTTTACCGTGTTGTTTGCTTCTTTCCGGTTGCTTCTCTTGTTAGCTTCGGTTTCGTTCCGGAGTTGTGAGGATTCGCTCGACTATGTTGCTCCGTCTACTTCATGGACTTGTTCTTCTCCCTCGCGGAATCCTAGGCAAGATGATCATACCCTTGGATACCTTTACTACCATTGCCATGCTTAGTTGTCTCGATGCTATCGTTACATGTCGCGCTACCCATCTTTTATGTCAGCCTCTCCTTGTTGCCATGAAACCTCTAACCTTTGACACCTTCCTAGCAAAACCACTGTTTGGCTATGTTACCCGCTTGCTCAGCCCCTCTTATAGCGTTGTTAGTTGCAGGTGAAGATGAAGATGGTTCCAGGAGGGAACTTGTTGTTGGAATATCACAATATCTATAATTATTATTAACACACCTATATACTGGGCATGGGTGGAAGGCTTGGCCTTTTGCTCGGTGTTTTGTTCCACTCATGCCACCTTAGGCGCCGATAAACCGGCATTATGTTCCTTGATTTTGCGTTCCTTACACGATGGGTGGATGGGGACCCCTTGACAGTTCGACTTTGAATAAAACTCCTCCAGCAAGGCCCAACATTGGTTTTAATTTGCCTTATAATAACAACTTAATTAATTAATTAAAATTGCATAGGGGGTCGCGTCCCCGGGGATTCTTTCTACATAGCAGGGGGGGGGCCAGTGCTGATGGTGTTGGTCCCAAACGGGGAGTATGCGGGGCCACCACGGGGAAACTCGAGGATTGGTTTTACTCGTATAATCGCCCATCCGGTTGTGGCCTGAGACGAGATACGCGCGGCTACTATCAGGGTGTCAGCATGCTGGGAGGTCTTGCTGGACTAGTTTTACCATTGTCGAAATGTCTTGTGCACCGCGATGCCCAGCCTGATCGGATTTCCCTAAGATAAGGGGTGATGATATTATATTTATCACTTCAGCTAATCGTGAGAGCTTGTGATGGGCTAAGTTGGGACACCCCTGCAGGGTTATAATCTTTCGAAAGCCGTGCCCGCGGTTATGTGGCAGATTGGAATTTGTTAATGTCCGGTTGTAGAAAACTTGACAGAGGATCTGAAGTAAAACACACAACTGTGTGAGTAACCGTGACTGTCTCTTTTCACTTTGAGAAGAGAACACGATGGGGTTATGTTTGATTCATATGTAGTTCAGGATCTTTAGCGATCACTACTAGTTGCGACCGTTTGCGTAGATGCTCATCTTATTCTCGTACTCGTAAGCTAGCCACCATATTATGCTTAGCCGCTGCTGCAACCTCACCACTTTACCTCTTCCTACCCACAAAGCTTTGCTAGTCTTGATACCCATGGTTATGGGATTGCTGAGTCCTCGTGGATCACAGATACTACAACACCAGATGCAGGTTCATCCGAGAATGATGCACGAGCAGGTCCAAGTACTTCACTGGGAGCTCGGTGAAGAGTTTGGCCGTATGCTTGTGACGTTTTCGACGATCAGTAGTGATTTCTACTAGGGGCGATTCAGACCTGTGGCTTTATGTTGTTTTGGTATCTTTCTTTTGGATCTTCGCCCGTAGTCGGGTTGTGATGTTTTGAATGATGTTTTGCTTATGTAATGTATTGTGTGAAGTGGCGAGTTTAAGCCAACTATCTCCTTTTGCAATTTAATCCCTCTTTTACATGAGTCGTGCAAAGATACCAAACTTGAGATCATTCCAGAATGGGCTTATATCTTTAAGTCGTGCCTCTACACGTAGGAGGTATAGTCCCATCCCGGGCATTACAATATGTTTCAGGCTATGGTTAGGTTTACCTTAATACTTATTTTGTAGTTGCGGATGCTTGCATTAGAGGTTAATCATAAGTGGGAGGCTTGTCCAAGTAAGGGCAGCACCCAAGCACCGGTCCACCCACATACCAAATTATCAAAGTACCGAACGCGAATCAGATGATCGTGATGAAAACTAGCTTGACGATAATTCCCATGTGTCCTCGGGAGCACTTTACTTTATATAAGAGTTTGTCCAGGCTTGTCCTTTGCTACAAAAAGGATTGAGCCACCTTGCTGCACCTTATTTACTTTTACCTTTTGTCACTTGCTACCAATTATCTTATCACAAAACTATCTGTTACCTATAATTTCAGTGCTTGCAGAGAATACCTTACTGAAAACTGCCTATCATTTCCTTCTACTCCTCGTTGGGTTCGACACTCTTACTTATCGAAAGGACTACGATAGATCCCCTACACTTGTGGGTCATCAGATGCCGCCTCCCTCGGCTCCAATTCGAGCAACCCTCTCAATCTCCCTCCCTCTAACCCACTCCACAACACTCCCCTACACCCTAGACCCTCCCCGTACCTCTAACTCCTCACCACGATAGTGCCACACACCCCAATGTCACCTGCCATCTCTGTCCACCTGGCCCAACGCTGTCACTCCTGGAGTTCATGGACGAGATGGGGGGATGAACCACGAATCACACTCCTTTCTTCATGGTAATACGTCCCCGTCGTATCTACTTTTACAGAAACTTTTGCTATTGTTTTGGACTCTAATATGCAAGATGTGAATGAAACTAACCCGGACTGACGATGTTTTCAGCAGAACTACCATGTTGTTTTTGTGCGAAAATAAAAGTTCTCAGAACTATACGAAACTTTTTGGATATTTTTTTATGGAACATATAAAAAATGTTGAAGCGAAGATCCACCGGAGGCGGGCCTCCAGTTTCCCACAAGGCGACAGGGCGCGGCCATCTTCCAGGGCATGCCATGTTACCTTGTGGGGCACACGAGGCTCCGCTGACCGTAATTCCAGTTCTATAAGTTTCGTTACCCCAAGTTTCATCGTGCTTTACAATAAGAATCCACCGCCACATCATGTTCTTCATTGGGAGGGCTGAACTGCAGTTCGTTCGGGGCTCCAGAGAGGGGGATTCGTCGCCTTCGTCATCATCAATCATCCTCCATCAACAATTCCATGATGCTCAGCGCCGGGAGTGACCTTCGTAGGCTTGTTGGAAGGTTGATGTAATCGAATGACCTTGTGAGGGTTGATCCCTAGTATCCACTATGTTATGAGACTGATGTTTCTACGACTTTCTATGCTTAATGCTTGTTGATACGTCTCCAACAGTTCTATAATTTTGATTGTTCCATGCTGTTATATTATCATTCTTGGATGTTTTACAAATATTTTATAGCAACTTTATATAGTTTTTTGCGACTAACCTATTGACATAGTGCCCAGTGCCATTTGTTGTTTTTTGATTGTTTTTTTACTTCGCAGAAAATCAATACCAAACGTAGTCCAAACACAATGAATCTTTTTGGATAATTTTTCTGGACCAGAAGACACAAGATGGGCCAATGAAGTACCATAGGGGGGCTCCGAGGGGAGCACAACCCACCAGGATGCGCCTGGTCCCCCCGGCGCGCCCAGGTGGGTTGTGCCCACCTCGGTGGCCTCCCGCACTGCCTCTTCGCTCTATAAAGATCCAAATATTCCAGAAACCCTAGGGGAGTCGAGGAAATTTTGTTACAGCCGCCGCAAGTTCCAAAACCACGAGCTCCAATCTAGACACCATCACGGAGGGGTTCATCATCGTCATTGGTGCCTCTCCGATGATGTGTGAGTAGTTCACCATAGACCTACGGGTCCATAGGCAGTAGCTAGGTGGCTTCTTCTCTCTATTTGATTCTCTATACAGTGGTCTCTTGGAGATCTATTAGATGTAACTCTTTTTGTGGTGTGTTTGTTGGGATTCGATGAACTTTGAGTTTATGGTCAGATCTATATCCATGAAAGTTATTTGAGTCTTTTTGATCTCTTATATGCATAATTAATTATAGCCTCGTATTTCTTGTTCAAATATTTGGTTTAGTTAGGCCAACTAGGTCGATTTTTCTTGCCATGGGAAGAGGTGATTTGTGATGGGTTCGATCTTGCGGTGTTCTTTTCCTAGTAACAGAAGGGGCAGCAAGACACGCATGTATCGTTGCTATTAAGGATAACAAGATGGGGGCTATTCCTACATGAATAGATCTCGTCTACATCATGTCATCGTTCTTATTGCATTACTCTATTTCTCCATGAACTTAATACACTAGATGCATGATGGATAGCGGTCGATGTGTGGAGTAATAGTAGTAGATGTAGGCAGGAGTCGGTCTAGTAATCTTGGACGTGATGCCGATACAATGATCATTGCATGAATATCGATATAACTATTTGATTTTCTATCAATTGCCCAACATTAATTTAGTTACCAACCGTGTGCTATTTCTTGAGAGAAGTCACTTGTGAAATCTACGCCCCGGGGTCTTTTCTATCATATTTGCTTTCCGATCTACTATTTTCTTGAGATCTGTTTTTATTTGCTTTTATTTTCACATCTATATTATCAAAACCCCAAAAATACCTCGCTGAGTTTTATTTGTCGTTACTTGTATTTATCAATCTACTACAACTTTATCCTATCAACACGTCAATTTTTGGCACCATTACCCGAAATGAATTGACAACCCCTTTTACGCATCGGGTTGCAAGTATTTGTTCTTTGTGTGCAGGTACCGTTCATATAGTGTTGTGTGGTGCTCCTACCGGTTCGATAACCTTGGTTTCATAACTGAGAGAAATACTTACCGTCGCTGTGCTGCATCATCATGTCCTATTTGGGGAAATACCGACGCATCTCAAGCACACGTCACTTGTCACTAGGGCCCGAATGCATGATTTCATATCTAAGCCCTTTATGTTTCAATGAATATATTGGAGTTCTTGATTCTACCTTGCAAATTGTATGCGCCTATTATGTGTTATGACCCGCATACTGCAAGGTGACAATAATTGGGATTCTTTTCGATGATATATTCACTAAGTGCTAAAGCTTTGTTCCGGTTCTCAATTAAAAGGAGGCCTTAATATCCCTTAGATTTCCTTATGGACCCCGCTGCCACGGTAGGGCAGGAAAAATATGTCATGCAAGTTCTTATTTTAAGCAAGTATGACTATATATTGAACACATGCCTACATTATATTGATGAATTGGAGCTATTGTGTATCGCTCTAGGTTGTGACTGTTACCACTGATCCTATGCATATGCTTTTCGCATATTGATATTTTCTAAGTTACTTTTGTTGCTGTTGTTTTTACAATCATTAGAAAACTGTTATTGTTACTATTGCTACTGTTGGTATTGCTATCAAACTATCTTACTACTGTGCTACTGAACACTTTGCTGCGCATATTTAGTCCTCTAGGTGTGATTGAATGGTAAAATCAACTAATAATACTCATAGATATTCCTTGACTCCCCTTGCGTCAAATCAATAAAGTTGGGTGATTTACTTCACAACTCCCCCTGATTGGAGCTATATCCAGAAGCTAAAGCTCAAGAAGCACGTCAGGATAGCCTTGATATCCTCGAGGAAGAGCTCGGGTAAGCACTCATCATGTTGACATCTTTTCAGCAGGATTTACAGCGTTAGCATGACAGACAGGTCAGAGGAAGTGCCTTGCACGAGGGTGACCTGGTCCTCTGACTAGATCACCGGAAGCCTCACAAGTTGGCGCCTCCACGGCAAGGGCCTGTTGCAATTTCAAAGGTCCTAAACAATGGGGCCTATGAGCTCTACATCTTCAGCAAAGTCATAGAAGAGCCTCGAGCTTAGAATGCACACCTGCTCCACAAATTCTACACTAAGAATAAATTTTTCATTGTAATAGTTTTCTCATTGAATTAGATGAATAAAAGTCTACTGTACATCGTCTAATTTGGCTTAATGTCGTGTTTCACTTCGGTGACTATCAGCATTCGGAAACTAAAACTCTTCCAGTAGGAGAAATAACTTTGCTGCGAACCAAACTTGGCCTAAGTTAAAAAAATCGCCAAGTGCGGACATCCTCCACACTCAGGGGCTTAGCTGCGAACCCGATTTTTCCTAAGTTTAAACATTCTCCGAATGCGGACATGCTCCACACTCATGTGCTTAGCAGCGAAATAGATTTCACCTAAGTTACAAAAAACTCTCCGATTGCGAACATGCTCAATATTCGTGGGCTTAGGTGCGAACGATATTTCGCCTAAGTTTAAACATCCTCCGGGTGCGGACATGCTCCGCACTCGGGGGCTTAGTTGTGAACCAGATTTCGCCTAAGTAAAAGAACTCTCCGCGTGCGGACATGCTCCACACTCGGGGGCTTAGCCGCGAACCTGATTTCATCTAAATTTAAAAACTCTTCAAGTGCGGACATGCTCCACACTAGGGGGCTTAGTTGCGAACCATATTTCTCCTGAGTTTAAAAATTCTTTGATTGCAGACATATACCACACTTGCGGGCTTAGCTGCGAACCATACTTTGCCTAATTTAAAAACTCTCCGAGTGCGGACATGCTCAACACTCGAGGGCTTGTCCGCGAACCAGATTTTGACTAAGTTAAAAAACGTGCGGAGATGCTACACGCTCGGGGCCTTAGCTATGGATCAGACTTCGCCTAAGTTAAAAACAACTCAACAAATAAAACAAGGATCCAGCCACCCAAGTTAAAACCTCGATCCGTTCGAGTATTCGGGGCGAAACACAGAGTAAATGAGCCCCAAACTCATCAAAGTTAGCGGTTACATTAACCACTCGGCATACAACGGCAAATTCATATGAGACTAAGATTTTCCGAGCACGCATCAGGCTGAGGACTGGCTCGATCGATGAAGATGTCCAGGTCTATGTCGTCCGCGATTCGAGTGGCTGCCTCAATGAACGTCTCTATGAAAGTCTCAAACTGGAGTTTCACTAGTAGATAAAGGGACATCTGACCCGGTTCATTAGGGCCTTTAGCCCCGGTTCTTGAACCGGGACTAAAGGGTCGGTACTAATGCCCAGGACCTTTAGTCCTGGTTCAATCCAGAACCGGGGCAGATGGGTCTCCACGTGGCCTGTGCGCGGAGCCCAGGCAGGAGGGCCTTTAGTCCCGGTTGATGGCACCAACTGGGACCAAAAGGCATCAATGCGTCAGCATTTCTGTGGCTGTGGTTTATGTTTTTTTTGAAAGGGGAGGGGGGAGGGTTGGGAGGTTTTGGGGGTTTAATTTAGGTGTTTCATATATTGTGTTAGCTAGCTAATTAATAGAGAGAAGTGTCCTCTCTTATGTCTGTGCTTGGTCGACGCTACGTACTACACATACGTATAGAGAGGAGTAGACACGCTAGCTAGCTAGCTAGTAAGCAAACTAAGGAAACAGAAGATCGTAATCAACATATATATGCATACAGAGAGAAGTAATATCGACCACCTCTCCTTCTCCGAGAGATTGGTCGAACGACAAGTTCTTGTATATCTATCCGACACTACCGGGTACATATATACAATAATTATCTCTTACAAATATAATCTCCTATACGATGGACGCATGGTCCACATAGTATTCTCCGTCTGGCGCGATCACGTGTTCAAGGAAGAATGCCGCCAATTCCTCTTGAATTGCTCGCAGACGATCTGGTGCTAGGAGTTCATCCCGCATCCGAAACATCTAATTTGAAGAAGGGGGTCAATACATGAAATGACGCTATAAAATTGTGAATATTATTAATTAATTGCTTACGCACTTCAAATGATGGTAATGAAATAAAATTGTGAATATTATTAATTGCTTACTGATACTTCCAAAACGTATCTATAATTTCTGCTTGCTCCATGCCTCTTTTGTGTGATATTGCTATGATATTGATGCACTTCCATACACTTTTGATCATATTTGGACTAACCTATTAACTCAGTGCACCACAGTGCCACTTCCTGTTTTCTGCTGTTTTTCTATTTCAGGTTTCCCCCATATTAAAAGTGCTCCAAAAATTCCGGGAAAAATACAGGAAAAATCAGCGTACAGGAAGCTTCGAGAAAAACCAAAGCGGGGCTAGAGGGGAGCCAAGGGTGGCCCAGGCGGCCACCTGGCGCGGCCCCACCCCTGGCCGCGCCAGGGGGGCGCCTGGGGCCCCCTCTCCGCCTCTGGTTGCCCCCCTTCGCATATATATTCCTCTCGTCCCGAAACCCTCGAGGACGGAACCTTTTTTCGCGATCTCGCCTCTGTTCCGCCGCCGCAACGCTTCCAAGATCGGGAGCATCAGGAGAACTCTTCCCGGCACCCTGCCGGAGGGGAGAACCACCACCGGGAGCTTCTCCACCACCATGGATGCTTCCCGGATGAGTTGTGAGTAGTCCACCTTGGACCATGGGTCCATGACCAGTAGCTATGTGATGTTCTCCTCCCCTCTTTGCTCTTCATGGTTTAGACCTCGTGAGCTGCCCTACATGATCGAGGCACATATGTAATCTTTATGCTGTTGCTCTGCTGAGTTTGCTAGGATCCGATGGATTATGAGATTATGTTCAGATTGTGTTTGAGTAATATATTTGATTGACCTCTTTTATATATTTGTTCTTGAGTAATTCTTGCATGTTCTCCGTTGCTGTTTATTGCTTTGGCCAAGTAGTAGGTAGTAACTCCAAGAGGGAGTGTTATGCTTGATTGTGGGTTCATGCCCCCTGATGACTAGCTTGAGTGACAGAAACATGAGTCTAGGGGATGTGCTGTTGCCACAAGGGGGAAAACAACGGTGCTTGTACTTGCGGGTGCAAGGATTGTTTACTTTACGCAAAGTTCTTTTAATGCAGTTGTCTGTTACTTTGAGTTTACACTTTGGGTGGGATTCGCAACTTAATACCAGCGAGATGTTCTGGATAGATATCTCAAGGTGGATGATTAGTAGTAGATGCAGATGGATTTCGGTCTACTTGCCTTGGCGTACCGCCCATGCTTTTGAGCCTCTACCTTTCTTTGCAGCATAGTTAGCATTGGTTTGCGCACATAATCCTGTCAATTGCCCAGCTGTAATTTGTTTACCTCGCTTAGCTGTTTTATCGTCTTTTGGGAGAGAGACATCACTAGTGAACATCATGGGACCCCGGTCCATATTACCACCGCTGATCACACCTTATATTTACTTCCTGTTTCTATTTCCTAGTTGCAGTCATAGCTATCATTATTATCTTGTGTTTGATCCTTTGTAAACAACAAGGCCGGAGGGATTGACAACCTCTCTATACTCGTTGGGAGCAAAGTTATCTGTATCTGTGTGCAGGTCCTGTCAACCGCTAAGTTTCTGGCGCCGTTGACACCTACTTGTCGACCCTCGGAGTCTCACGGGATTCGATCCTTGGTATCTTTGCCAAGGGAAATTTGCTGCTACGCTACATCTCAACCTTCCACTTGGGGTAACTAACGAGGGGCGAGAAGCCATCAAGCAAAGTTTCTGGCGCCGTTGCCGGGGACTCCACTCTTCAAGATAGGGGAGTTGCACGCTATCTTTTATCTTTGCTTTTTAGTCTTGTTAGTTTACCTTTCAATTTTTGCCTTAGTGTCCCTTACCAAAAATCAGAAAAATAGTTATCTTGCTTGCTACTGCTATGGGTTCCACCGAGAACACCATGTTGTGTGACTTCACTAGTCATAACAACAATGACTTTATCTGCACGCCTATTGCTACACCTGCCACTTCAGCACCTTCTTATGAGATTAAACCTGCTTTACTGAACCTAGTTATGAAAGATCAATTCTCCGGTGCTGGAGATGATGCTGCTTTGCACTTACATAATTTTGTTGAGCTCTGTGGTATGCAAAAGTACGAAGAAGTAGATGGTGATATTGTTAAGCTTAAGCTTTTTCCTTTCTCCTTGAGAGGAGGAGCTAAAATCTGGTTTCAATCCTTGCCTAGGAATAGTATAGATTCTTGGGACAAGTGCAAGGATGCCTTTATTGGGAAGTACTATCCCCCTGCTAAAATTATCCAATTAAGGAGTAACATAATGAATTTTAAACAATTGGATAATGAACACGTTGCCCAAGCTTGGGAACACATGAAATCTCTTGTCAAGAACTGCCCTACTCATGGTTTGACTACTTGGATGGTTATCCAAACTTTTTATGCAGGCTTGAACTTTACCTCGCGGAACTTGTTAGATTTGGCCGCGGGAGGAACCTTTATGTCAACTACACTAGGTGCTGCCACTAAGCTTCTCGGTGAGATGATGTCCAATTATTCCCAATGGCACACCGAACGCGCTCCAACAGGTAGGAAGGTAAACTCTGTCGAGGAGATTTCCTCTCTAAATGAAAAAGTTGACTTGATCATGTCTCTACTTTCCAAGCAATCTCCTATTGATCCTCATGATGTTCCTTTAAATTCTTTGATTGCTCAAGATAAAGTAGATGTGAACTTTATCTCTAGAAACAATTTCAATAACAATGCTTATAGGAGTAATTTTGGTAGCAACCCTAGACCGTTCCCCTCTAATTCCTATGGGAACAACAATACTTATCCTAGCACCAAGAACTCCACTTCTGAACTAGAGATTATGCTTAAAGACTTCATCACTACCCAGAAAGCCTTCAATAAGAGTGTAGAAGAAAAACTAGACAAACTACATAATCTCTCTTCGAAGGTAGACAATTTAGCCCATGAGATAGAGTTGCTTAAAATTAGAACTTCTCCTCTTGAGGAGAGGAAGACCACTCCTATGAATGCTATTCAAGTGCAAATTAATGAAAACATTAGGATGATGGCTAAACTTAAAGAGAGATGGGCTAGAGAAAAGGAGGAAGAAGATAGAATTAAGAACCTTCCTACCCACCACACTGTTGCTACTATCCAAGTTGTTGAGGATATCCAAACTCTTAGCACCCAATGCACTCCTAGTCCCATTGGACCTATTAATGGTGATGCTATGACCTCAACCGTAGAAGAAGAAACTCCTGTAACCATAGAAGCTACCAAACAAGTGAGCCTAAAGGACACCACTACCACTTTACTTGATAGTAGTGACCTTGATTTTGATAATTGCACCCTTTCTGAAGTTATTGGTTTTCTTCACAAAATGTCTAGAGATCCCCACACTAGCACACTTAATCTTGTCTTCACGAAGCATATCACTAATGCTCTTATCAAAGCTAGGGAGGAGAAGCTTAGGGTAGAAGCCTCCATACCTAGAAAGCTAGAAGATAGTTGGGATCCTATGATTAAAATTAAGTTGAATAACTTCTCTTGCTATGCTTTATGTGATGTTGGAGCTAGTACCTTCGTTATGCCCAAAAGAATGTATGATACGTTTAAATTGAAATCTTTTGATCCTTGTTCTTTTGGTGTTCGTCTTGTTGATTCTTCCGTAAAGAAACCTTTGGGGAAGATCGACGATGTTCTTATCATTGTCAATGACAATTATGTTCCCGTTGATTTTACTATTATGGATATTGAATGTGAACCTTCTTGTCCAATTATTTTGGGACGTCCTTTTCTTCGCACAATTGGTGCTATCATTGACATGAAAGAGGGGAATATAAAATTCCAACTCCCTCTCAAGAAAGGGATGGAACACTTCCCTAGAAAGAAGATTAAGTTACCTTTTGAGTCCGTTATACGGGCTAGCTATTCTCTTACCCTTGATAAAACTTGATCTTCTCTTTTTGCATCATGCTTAGCTTAAAGGCATAAAAGAAAGCGCTTTTGGGAGGCAGCCCACAACGAATAAGGTTTTATTTATCTTTTGTTGTGTCTTGATGTTTGTTACTACAGTAGCATCATCATTGTATCTTTTCTTTTCAGCTTTGTGCCAAGTTTAGCCTCTGATTGCAAGAAAGTTCAAAAGTTGTGACGTGTTGTCCAGAAAACAGATTCTGTCCTTGGACAGAAAAATTCGAATAAAATCACCAGATCATCTTTTTGATCTGAATTGTTTTGACAGCGTGCCCTATACAATTGGCTTTCGAGCGTCTGTTCTGAGTTTTTTTATTTGAGTTGCAGAAGTGCCCCGAAAAAATTATTTACTACCTGCTGGTCTGTTTTTCATAGATTCTGTCCTGTTTTGCCTGTTCTTCGTTTTGCAAACCTTGAGCTTGCTTTTTCTTTGCAAAAACCTTTTGGCAATCTTGAGAAACAATAGCTCTTCAAGATTATCCTTATTTCCAGTAGGGAAAAATTATTTTATTGTGGGTACTAACCTCGCTAATCCGATTATGATGAGTTATGTATGAAGTGAGTTTTCAAGTGTGCGAGGGAAGATGATAAAAGAAGATTCAGGAGGGTCAAACGCTCAAGCTTGGGGATGCCCCCGTGCACCCCCAAGAAATATTCAAGAAGACTCAAGCGTCTAAGCTTGGGGATGCCCCCATGCATCCCCTTCTCCATCAACAATTATCAGTTCGTATTTCGTTCCACTATATTTTAATCACTTCATGCGTTATGTGCTATGCTTGGAGCGTCTTGCTCTTAGTTTCCTTTTTAGTTTTCTGTAGCTTTGCTTGCTGTTCATAACAAGTTAGAACCCAGCTTTCTTTGTGTGGGAGAGAAACACGCTCCACTTCAACCTAGAACACAACATAGGATTTTCATGCTTATCTTTGCTGTGTGTGTTCTTTGTCTTTCCATAGCTGTTGTCATGTTTAGCTCTTAGTTTTCATGCTTTTCTTTTTAAAGAGCTTTTGTGTAGTTGGTTGCTGAACTCTCTTGAGTTTTCATGTTTATATTGTTAAGAAAGTTTGCCTGTTGCACTGAGTTGTGTGTCTTAACTTAAAGTAGGTAATTGAGGTTGCTATTTAATTTTAGTAGTAACTTGCAATAGTTTTGAGGTATTGCCATGAGTAATGTTTGAACTTTTGGTGTCAAGAGCTTTAGCCTATTAGTGATAGATGTCGTATTTTGGGCAATCCGTGTTTATTTTCGAAAACCTACAAAATAGTTGAGAACTTTAGCTACTAGATGGATCACTAATCTTTGGAGGGATCAAATATTAGAGTACACTCACGTACCATGAGTCGAGGATGCGCAAGGATAACCAAACCCCCATACACTCCTCCTCGGGGTACTTATCTCTTTGTGAACCTCCTAATTAGATTGAGAGTTACCGATAATAAGTGCATGAGTTCTTCGGACTAATGTGAGTATTTGAAAGTTGGCACTTCCACCTAGCCATATTTTTCTAGCCTCTTCGGTACCGTGCATTGCCCTTTCTCACCTCGAGAGTTGGCACATACTTCGTCGGTGCATCAAAATCCTTGGCACGATACGCTCTGTCATCATAAGACTCATTATATCCTTCCTCAAAACAGCCACCATACCTACCTATCAAGGCATTTCCATAGCCTTTCCGAGATACATTGCCATGCAACATCCATCTTCTCATGACTTGATCTTCATGTCATACATGCTTTTTGCTTGATCGATGAGCCGCATGCTAGTTGGGCCTTGCCCTAATCATTGCTACATGACGCGCTAGTATCATTGCATATCCTGCTACACCGGCAGAGGCATACATTTGCATACATCATGATAGTTTCATTTTCTTTATGTTGAGTACTTTTGTAAAGTATGAAAGATCTTCTATACTTCTTGTAATATATAGAGTGTTGCCCCTAAAGTGAGGAAAAGATCTGAAAGAGGACAAAATCAAAAGATCCCAAAGAGGACAAAATCAAAAGATCCCAAAGAGGACAAAATCAAAAGATCCCAAAGAGGACAAATGAGAGTTAAATAGAAAGAGCCATTGAGGCCATAAAAAAATAAAAAAAAAAGAGAAAAAAGAGAAAAAGAAATAAAAAGAGAGAAGGGGGCACACTACTATTTCTTTTGAGAGATCCACACTCGTACTCCATCTTATACCTTGTACTCCATAGAGATTATCATTTATGCATATAGCTATGTGGGGACCTTCACACTATAGAACTTGGCTTGTATATTCCAATGATGAGCCTCCTCAAAAGAGCTCTAGGTCTTCTTGAGCAAGCAAGTTGGATGCACCCCCACTAGTTCCATTGGAGAGCTTACCTTAGCTCATATGTGCATCCATTGCATGGCAATCCCTACTCCTCACATCATATCTATCATTTGGCTTTCTCTCGCCTACGATTGTCCTCATTGATGTGAGCCTTTCACACCTTTTTTGTCTTCCCCCTTCATCATTTTTCTCTCTTTGCCATCCTAAGTGTCAACTTTCTTGCTTACGCTCATCCATTGCATGAGTGCTCAAAATATCGAAAGGGAGTGGATCATTTTGACTTGTACCTGGCTGGTGGTCTGGGGATGAGTCAAGATAAGATTCCAAAGAAGACCAAGTGTGAAACTTTAGTAGATTAAGTTCTCAACAATACAAAAACTATGTTTTACTCTCTCGTATATCCCTATCCCCTTTCTTGCACGGAAACACCATTTGGAGACATTCGAGTCACGGACAGCGAGAGCTCTTGCACCTTTATGTTCTTATGTTGCTTGTTACAATGCTAATATAGACTCTTGCTTGTTATGACTTGAATTGAATTTCATGCCTTGATTGCTTTACTTAAAAAGTTCTTATATGGTTGGTAGCATGTCACCATAGAAATTATGCTTGTTATCATTTAACTACTCGAGGACGAGCAGGAATTAAGCTTGGGGATGTTGATACGTCCAAAACGTATCTATAATTTCTGCTTGCTCCATGCCTCTTTTGTGTGATATTGCTATGATATTGATGCACTTCCATACACTTTTGATCATATTTTGACTAACCTATTAACTCAGTGCACCACAGTGCTAGTTCCTGTTTTCAGCTGTTTTTCTATTTCAGGTTTCCCCCATATTAAAAGTGCTCCAAAAATTCCGGGAAAAATACAGGAAAAATCAGCGTACAGGAAGCTTCGAGAAAAACCAAAGCGGGGCCAGAGGGGAGCCAGGGGTGGCCCAGGCGGCCACCTGGCGCGGCCCCACCCGTGGCCGCGCCAGGGGGGTGCCTCGGGCCCCCCCTCCGCCTCTGGTTGCCCCCCTTCGCATATATATTCCTCTCGTCCCGAAACCCTCGAGGACGGAACCCTTTTTCGCGATCTCGCCTCTGTTCCGCCGCCGCAACGCTTCCAAGATCGGGAGCTTCAGGAGAACTCTTCCCGGCACCCTGCCGGAGGGGAGAACCACCACCGGGAGCTTCTCCACCACCATGGATGCTTCCCGGATGAGTTGTGAGTAGTCCACCTTGGACCATGGGTCCATGACCAGTAGCTATGTGATGTTCTCCTCCCCTCTTTGCTCTTCATGGTTTAGACCTCGTGAGCTGCCCTACATGATCGAGGCACATATGTAATCTTTATGCTGTTGCTCTGCTGAGTTTGCTGGGATCCGATGGATTATGAGATTATGTTCAGATTGTGTTTGAGTAATATATTTGATTAACCTCTTTTATATATTTGTTCTTCAGTAATTCTTGCATGTTCTCCATTGCTGTTTATTGCTTTGGCCAAGTAGTAGGTAGTAACTCCAAGAGGGAGCGTTATGCTTGATTGTGGGTTCATGCCCCCTGATGACTAACTTGAGTGACAGAAACATGAGTCTAGGGGATGTGCTGATGCCACAAGGGGGAAAACAACGGTGCTTGTACTTGCGGGTGCAAGGATTGTTTACTTTACGCAAAGTTCTTTTAATGCAGTTGTCTATTGCTTTGAGTTTACACTTTGGGTGGGATTCGCAACTTAATACCAGCGAGATGTTCTGGATAGATATCTCAAGGTGGATGATTAGTAGTAGATGCAGATGGATTTCGGTCTACTTGCCTTGGCGTACCGCCCATGCTTTTGAGCCTCTACCTTTCTTTGCAGCATAGTTAGCATTGGTTTGCGCACATAATCCTGTCAATTGCCCAGCTGTAATTTGTTTACCTCGCTTAGCTGTTTTATCGTCTTTTGGGAGAGAGACATCACTAGTGAACATCATGGGACCCCGGTCCATATTACCACCGCTGATCACACCTTATATTTACTTCTTGTTTCTATTTCCTAGTTGCAGTCATAGCTATCATTATTATCTTGTGTTTGATCCTTTGTAAACAACAAGGCCGGAGGGATTGACAACCTCTCTATACTCGTTGAGAGCAAAGTTATCTGTATCTGTGTGCAGGTCCTGTCAACCGCTAAGTTTCTGGCGCCGTTGACACCTACTTGTCGACCCTCGGAGTCTCACGGGATTCGATCCTTGGTATCTTTGCCAAGGGAAATTTGCTGCTACGCTACATCTCAACCTTCCACTTGGGGTAACCAATGAGGGGCGAGAAGCCATCACTTACGCACTTCAAATTGTGCTTCAGAGTAGCCCCGCTCAAAGGTCGTGTGGCGGACGGACTCGCAAATGTAGTATCCACAGAAATCATTCCCGGGTTCCTACCACAACCACTTTACAAGAAATAGAGGTCAATCAAACTGATAAGCAAGAATGCGAAATGGTATTGATGAAACTAGCGCTTGAATCAAGATATAGGAGATGCGCGGAACATGCTACTATATAGTACTTACTTTCGGGTGTCTAAATTCTAGCTTCTTCGGCAGTCCCGGAGCTTTTTTGGTGAATTTTCTCCAAACCCTGCCAGACAAAGAAAACAATTACTTGATATCAGAAATGAACAAAGTTGCTGATATGCATGGTGGATAATATTGATCGATTTAACTTACCTGTCGAGCATTTGAGTCATGTCCGCATACTCCTCGGGATCTTTACGTTTAGAGTCCAAGACAGTTACTACTCCCTTCTCAAGCTTAATCTCTAAGAGAATATAGTGGAAGCTGCGCACGCATGCATGAACTCATCAATTACATTACTATAACCTTGACTGATATGTAAGGGAAACCAAATATGCACAAGATAGTAACACTCACTTGAAGTTGTAAGGAAAGAGTATTATATCTTTGTTTTCATTTACCACCAACGATCGTAGCAAGTTGTTCTCGGTATCTGAGGCACGCCATTTAACCTCGGTTGCATCTATGAGGTATGTGTTAATGAACCCAATATCACCGACTTGTCTTTTCTTCATTTCGACGATCTTCAATCTGCATAATATAGTGAGGATAATTATAAATACATGCAATGAAAGAGCTGAGCTATATAAAGAGACTTAATGACAGAAGTAGTACTACTTACAAACAGTAGCAGGTGACCGTTGCTTTATCGAGGCCCAATTGATTGAAACACTGATAGAACTCCTCAAATGGAATAGGCAACCGTTCAATTCCAACGAGGTCATGCTCCGGTTTAACTCTCACATACAAACTATCCCTCCCCCCAGACTCTCTGCAGATTTTCAAGTACCAATCATGCAATTTTCGCATATTTGTTGATAGAGATCTTTCATTTTTGACGAGAGGCTTCCCGTACTTGTATCTTTGTATCTGCACCTCCAAGAAATCATAATGTACATCGTCGGATAGGTAATCTCCAAGATTGCTATAACCGGGCACCATCCTCGGATCATTAGCGACCATGTCGCTAGACACCTTGAGCGGGGGGCACGATTTGTCCGCTTGTTCGCTGATCTGGGTAATTTGTTTCCCTGCTCGTCCTTCTGCTAACCTTTGATCACTTTTAGTACTTCCCGACCGCTTCGCTTCGTGAAATGACTTTTCAATAATGCGGTCATAGTTGTCCTTCGGCTTACTTTTCGCTGGTTTATTCAGGGCAGCAAGAGTGTGCTTTGCTTTCACCGGATCTATCTTCTCCTCCGGAGGTGGATGTCTTTGTGCTTTCAACCCTTCAAGCCAGTCCTTCACTTCGTCTTCAGCGATCTTCGTGTTTTCCTCGTCGGACCTCTCGTATGGTAACTTCTCTAGAGGCGTGAGAGAAGGACCGAATCTGCATTGCCTCCCGCCTCTGGCTGTACTGCTAGACGTCGGCAGACCAGACGAAGCGGCTGTCTTCTTTCCTTGCTTACGCGCCGGAGCAGGAGCAGCCGAAGCGGCGGCAGGTCTCTTCCGCCCTTGCTGACTAGGCGGAGAAGGATGAGCACGCTGGCTGCTCGGGCGCGCCGGCGCAGGCGGAGAAGGAGGAGGCTGGCTGCTCAGGCGCGTTGGCGCAGGGAAGAACGTCCCTTGCTGCGCTGCTTTGATATAGTGCCGAAGCTTCCTGAGTGGTATTTCCAATTGTTTGTCCGTCCAAATGCACCTCCCTAATACAGGGTCCAAGGTTCGGCCAGCCCCGAAGAACCAAGTTCGGCAATGGTCTGGCCAGTTCATTGTCTCTGGTTCGATCCCTTTCTGAACCAGATCATTCTCAGCCTTGGCCCACTTAGGCCGGGCTCTGAGGTAGCCACCTGACCCCGTGCGATGGTGATGCTTCTTCTTCACAGCATTTTTCTGGTTTGTCGCCGACATCTTCTTACTCTTTTCCGATGTCTTATAGGCCACAAATGCGGGCCAGTCATCTTTGATTTTCTCATATATGCCCTGGAATTCTGGAGTCTCTTTTTTGCGGACAAACTTATTCAGGTGTTTCTTCCACCCCCTGAATAGGTCTGCCATCTTCGTAAGAGCAACAGACTTGATTAATTCCTCTTTAACTGGCTTCGCCGGATCATCCTCTGGCGGTAGGGTGAAATTTGACTTCAGCTCAGCCCAAAGATCTTCTTTCTGCATATCAGTGACATAAGACACCTGAGCATCTTCTGCAGCCGGCTTTAACCATTGCTGGATGCTGATCGGGATCTTGTCCCTAACCAGAACCCCGCACTGATTAACAAATGCGTTCTTTGTCGGGATGGGTTCAATCGGTTCACCGGAGCGCGAGATTTCTAAGATCTCAAACTTTTCATCCGACCTCAACTTTTTCTTCGCGCCTCGTCTCTTTACCGAAGATTTGCTCGATCCAGAGGGCTAGAAAAAGGAACATAGATGAGAGTTAATGAATGCATCAATTAACTAGTCAGCATAGGCTTAACTAATATATATACCTACTGGCCGGACTTGGTTCGGTCACCGGAGCAAGCATCACGGTCTCCTTGCACCAGCATTGGGTCACCGGAGCCGTCCTCACGGTCTACTTCTTCCATGTGCATTGGGTCACCGGAGCCATCAATATCATAGCCTAGATCTTCCTCTCTTTCCAGCAGCTCATTGGTGTCGTTGAGAAACGACAAGATGGCATCTTGTCCGTCTGCGATTCTGTCCATCAACATCGCTTCTTGTGCTTCGTCTCGGGTGTTGTCGTCCATAGTTTCTACAAATACATGCCAATTATTATTCAAACATCACAGATGGATATATTAATGGCAAACGTAGAACTAGCTTCGACCCTCGACCCCTGGACGACCCTCGACTGCTCGGCGATCCACAACCCTAGACCCCCTCATGTCACATTTTGTCTAGTGTCAAAGGATTCAACAAAACCAATACTTCATCATTAGGCAAAAGTAACAGGCGCATGATGGTACGAAGCTCTCCAAAGTTATTTTGGAACGGAATTCCGGATAGGATAATTCATAACAAAAGACGGATTATCCTATCAGGAACTCCGTTCAAAAACAACTTTGTAGAACTTCGTACCAACATGCCCCGGTTACTTCTGGCAAATGATGAAGTCATGGATTTCTTCAATACTTTGACACTAGCTAGGCAACCTCTCGACCCATCGACCCTCGACTGCTCGGCGATCCACAACCCTAGACCCCCTCATGTCACATTTTGTCTAGTGTCAAAGGATTCAACAAAACCATGTCTTCATCATTAGGCGAAAGTAACAGTCGCATGATGGTACGAAGCACTCCAAAGTTATTTTGGAACGGAGTCCCAGATAGGATAATTCGTAACAAAAAACAGATTATCCT
>LR738709.1:618020543-618041838 GCA_902687465.1 Secale cereale | reverse complement strand
TGGCACCAACCGGGACCAAATGTCTCTTTTCAGCAGCCCAAAGGGCGGGAAGGAGAGACCTTTGGTCCCGGTTGGTGCCACCAACCGGGACTAAAGAGGTGCATTGGTCCCGATTGGTGCCACGAACCGGGACCAATGACCCCCCTTTAGCCCCGGTTGGTGCCACCAACCGGGACCAAAGCCCTAGTCTTGCCCCGCGGCGCAAATCTTTAGTCCCACCTTGCTAGTTGACAGGGGCTCGGAGTGGTTTATAAGCCCCACTGCGGTGGCTGTATTGAGCTCCTCTCTATTGCAAGCTTCTGGGCCTAACTCTGCGCGCTGCCCTGTGAGCTTGCTGGGCCTTATAGTCTAGATGCATCCTGGGCTGTAGGCCTTGCAGGCTCACTGGACAGCGCCCAATTTTTTTATTTCTAGGTTGTTTTTGCTGTATTTAGAGTTTCTTTGTGAATATTATTGCTTTAGGTAAAACCAATTACAAACTTTCTGTTAGTGCAAGTAGTATTCAAATTTGAATAGTTTAAATTTGAAATTATTTGTTTTCTTTGTTGCTTTATTTATTTTATTTTGTTTCTACTTACAACAAAATACTTATTGTTGCTATTTTTATTTTGTTGCAAGTTTTTTTGTTTTGTTTTCTGCATTATTTATTTTCTTTTGTTTTTTGCTTTATTTTTTAATTCTTTCTCGTAAAACCAATTACAAATTTTCTGTTAGTGCAAGTAGTATTCAAATTTGAATAGTTTAAATTTCCCCTGGACAATAAGTACAACTCATCACAAATAGTGTTGTCACCTCTGAGACGTGTTTCCAACCAACTGCTGAAAGTCCTGATGTGCTCACATGTAATCCAGTCGTCGCACTGCTCCGGGTGTTTGGAGCGCAGACTGTTCTTGTGTTCATCGACATACGGGGTCACCAATGTAGAGTTCTGTAGAACTGTGTAGTGTGCTTGAGACCAAGACTATCCGTCCTTGCATATTATTGAGTCCCTTCCAAGCGTGCCTTTTCCAGTCAGTCTCCCCTCGTACCGCGATTTAGGGAGACCTATCTTATTAAGGCCAGGAATGAAGTCAACACAAAACCCGATGACATCCTCTGTTTAATGGCCCATGGAGATGTTTCCTTCTGGCCTAGCGCGGTTACGGACATATTTCTTTAGGACTCCCATGAACCTCTCAAAGGGGAACATATTGTGTAGAAATACGGGCCCCAGAATGACAATCTCGTCGACTAGATGAACTAGGACGTGTGTCATGATATTGAAGAAGGATGGTGGGAACACCAGCTCGAAACTGACAAGACATTACGCCACATCACTCCTTAGCCTTGGTACGATTTCTGGATCGATCACCTTCTGAGAGATTGCATTGAGGAATGCACATAGCTTCACAATGGCTAATCGGACGTTTTCCGGTAGAAGCCCCCTCAATGCAACCGGAAGCAGTTGCGTCATAATCACGTGGCAGTCATGAGACTTTAGGTTCTGGAACTTTTTTTCTGGCATATTTATTATTCCCTTTATATTCGACGAGAAGCTAGTCGGGACCTTCATACTGAGCAGGCATTCAAAGAAGATTTCTTTCTCTTCTTTCGTAAGAGCATAGCTGGCAGGACCTTCATACTGCTTCGGAGGGATGCCGTCTTTTTCGTGCAAACGTTGCAGGTCCTCCCGTGCATCAGCTGTATCTTTTGTCTTTCCATACACGCCCAAGAAGCCTAGCAGGTTCATGCAAAGGTTCTTCGTCACGTGCATCACGTCGATTGAAGAGCGGACCTCTAGGTCTTTCCAGTAGGGCAGGTCCCAAAATATAGATTTCTTCTTCCACATGGGTGCGTGTCCCTCAGCGTCATTCGGAACAGCTAGTGCGCCGGGGCCCTTTCCAAAGATTACGTGTAAATCATTGATCATAGCAAGTACGTGATCACCGGTACGCATGGCGGGCTTCTTCCGTTGATCTGCCTCGCCTTTGAAATGCCTGCCTTTCTTTCGACATTGATGGTTGGTCGGAAGAAATCGACGATGGTCCAGGTACACATTCTTCCTGCATTTGTCCAGGTATATACTTTCAGTGTCATCTAAACAGTGCGTGCATGCATGGTATCCTTTGTTTGTCTGTCCTGAAAGGTTACTGAGAGCGGGCCAATCGTTGATGGTCACGAACAGCAACGCCTTTAGGTCAAATTCCTCCTGTCAGTGCTCATCCCACGCAGGTACACCGTTTCCATTCCACAGCTGTAAAAGTTCTTCAACTAATGGCCTTAGGTACACATCAATGTCGTTGCCGGGTTGCTTAGGGCCTTGGATGAGAACTGGCATCATAATGAACTTCCGCTTCATGCACATCCAAGGAGGAAGGTTATACATACATAGAGTCACGGGCCAGGTGCTGTGATTGCTGCTCTGCTCTCCGAAAGAATTAATGCCATCCGCGCTTAAGGCAAACCATACGTTCCTTGGGTCCTTTGCAAACTCCTTCTAGTACTTTCTCTCGATTTTTCTTCACTGCGACCCGTCAGCGGGTGCTCTCAACTTCCCGTCTTTCTTACGGTCCTCACTGTGCCATCGCATCAACTTGGCATGCTCTCCGTTTCTGAACAAACGTTCCAACCGTGGTATTATAGGAGCATACCGGGCATGCGTTCAGATCCTTGTATGCACCGCAGTAGAGGATGCAGTCATTAGGGCATGCATGTATCTTCTGCACCTCCAATCCTAGAGGGCATACGACCTTCTTTGCTGCGTATGTACTGTCGGGCAATTCGTTATCCTTCGGAAGCTTCTTCTTCAATATTTTCAGTAGCTCCTCAAATCCTTTGTCAGCCACAACATTCTCTGCCTTCCACTGCAGCAATTCCAGTACGGTACCGAGCTTTGTGTTGCCATCTTCGCAATTGGGGTACAACCCTTTTTTGTGATCCTCTAACATGCGATCGAACTTCAGCTTCTCCTTTTGACTTTCGCATTGCGTCCTTGCATCGACAATGACCCGGCGGAGATCATCATTTGGTTCCTCTTGATCTTCAGCAGCTTCACCCGTTGCAGCATCATTGGGCACATCGTCTGGTTCCTCTTGATCTTCACCAGCTCCCCCCATTGCAGCATCACCGTATTCAGGGGGCACATAGTTGTCATCGTACTCTTCTTCTTCGCCGTCTTCCATCATAACCCCTATTTCTCCGTGCCTCGTCCAAACATTATAGTGTGGCATTAAACCCTTGTAAAGCAGGTGGGAGTGAAGGATTTTCCGGTTAGAGTAAGACATCGTATTCCCACATTTAGTGCATCGACAACACATAAAACCATTCTGCTTGTTTGCCTCAGCCGCATTTAGAAACTCATGCACGCCCTTAATCTACTCGGAGGTTTGTCTGTCACCGTACATCCATTGCCGGTTCATCTGCATGCATTATATATAATTAAGTGTGTCAAAAACCATTACAGAACATCATAAATAGATAATTAAGTGAACAAATTAATAGAAGTTCATCATCACATTAAAACCAAAGTACATACATATATAGTTCTCATCTAACAACATATAGCTCTCCATACACATCGAAACTATGTAAAACATTTCAATGCGAAAACAAATGCGATCATAATCGCAACCAAGGTAACAATTGATCCAACGGCATAATGATACCAAGCCTCGGTATGAATGGCATGTTTTTTAATCTTTCTAATCTTCAACCGCATTGCATCCATCTTGATCTTGTGATCATCGACGACATCCGCAACATGCAACTCCAATATCATCTTCTCGTCCTCAATTTTTTTTATTTTTTCCTTCATGAATTTGTTTTCTTCTTCAACTAAATTTAACCTCTCGACAATAGGGTCCATCTTGATCTTGTGATCATCGACGACTTCCGCAACATGCAACTCCAATTCCATCTTCTCCTCCTCCATTTTTTCCAATTTTTTCTTTAAGGAAATGTTTTCCTCTTCAACTAAATTTAACCTCTCCACAAGAGGGTCGGTTGGAATTTCCGGTTCAACTACCTCCTAGACATAATAAAACATCTATGCATGTCAGGTTGGTCGGCATAACTATCATAAACACTAAAACAAATAGTTATAAATTAAAGATAATATACAACATCCGAATCGTAGACAGGACGAGGGCCCACGTGGGCGGATATCAAAACCATCGCACTATATAATAACAAGCAATAATAAACGTAAGAAAATTAGACAAATATCTATCTAAAGCAATAATAACAAGCAATAATAAAAGTAAGAAAAGCATGGACATAACAAGGGGCTCACCACGGTGGTGCCGGTGACGAGATCGGCGGGGGCGATCGACGGCGGCGAAGACGGGGACGGGACGTGATGGACCGCTAAACCTAGACAAATCTCGGAGAAAATAGAGCTTCGAGAGGAGAAATGCTTAACTAGTGTGGCTCGGGCATTCCATCGAACACGTTGTGTGCATAGGAGGTGAGCTAGAGCACCACTAACCCCTCTCCCCCTCGGCCAAAAAAAACAGAGCAGTGTGCTCTGCTCTTGCGCGAGGGGGTATATATAGGCACCTCATTGGTCCCGGTTGGTGCTACAAACCGGGGCTAAAGGGGTGCCTTTGGTCCTGGTTCATGTCACCAACCGGGACCAATGGTGGTGGGCCAGGAGCAAGACCCATTGGTCCCGGTTCGTCGCTCCAACCTGGACCAAAAGGTCCAGACGAACCGGAACCAATGGCCCACGTGGCCCGGCCGGCCCCCTGGGCTCACGAACCGGGTCCAATGCCCCCATTGGTCCCGGTTCTTGATTGAACCGGGGCTAATGGGCTGGACAGGCCTGGACCAAAGCCCTGTTTTCTACTAGTGTTTCTTCGTGTTGGCGACCTTGAGGGACTCCAGCTTCTCTTCATTCATGTCCTTAGAATGGGCGCATACAAGTGAGAGCGCCACGTCGGCTATGCAGGGGCTGCTGATTTCTTCCATGATTGCACTCGGTGAGGGATCTCGTTCAGTCGGGCCATTAGAGACTCCAGATCACTCTGAATGGCCTCGTCCGGCCACAGCTCCTTATCGATCTTCACCATCATGGACTTCAGACGAGTGATTGATGAGGCTAGAATTACATCGGTAATTCTCCAAAAGGGAAGGGATAATGCATCACATCGATGGTAGGTATTTTCCTCAGATGTGAAATCAAGGTTATCGATCTAGTAGGAGACTCAAGCAACACTATGTAAACTGTAACTGCATATAAAGAAAAAAATACTTGCAACCGGACACGTAAGAGGGGTTGTCAATCCCTCCCGGGTAATAGATTGGTAAATAGGTAGATAGGTAAAAGCAAATGGAACACCGGCAAATAAAATTCAGTAATGTATTTTTGGATTTTCGATAATATAGATCTGAAAATAGAAGATGTAAATAAAGGAAAAGGCAAACAACAATGTAGATCTGAAAGTATATGATAGGAAAATAGACCCGGGGGCCGAAGATTTCAGTAGTGGCTTCTCTCGAGAAATAGCATACGGTGAGTAAACAAATTATAGTTGGGCAATTGATACAAAAGTGAATAATCATGACGATATACAAGACAATGATCATGTATATAGGCATCACGTCCAAGATTAGTAGACCACCTCCTGCCTTCATCTACTACTATTACTCCACACATCGATCGCTATCCAACATCCATCTAGTGTACACACGGAGCTTGAAGACGACGGGGCTCATGGGTGGATTGATTATCTACCATGGAGTCATGTTGAAGGTGGAGTTGGAGTCTGGAGGACTTCACTCAGTGCTGATTGAGGGGCTACGGAGTAAGTCGACAGAGAGTCGAAGCCTATTCAGTGGGAAAATCGCGGGGTGCACGTAGTTCAGACTGCACTCCAGTGGTCTGATGGAAGTGTGAAACTCGTCATCGATTGGTGATGATCGTTGGTACTCTGCAATGGGGGTAGAGTGGTGTGGGTTTGCGACCCTTGAGACTCGGCCAGGACAGCAGAGGCTCGACGCGATAATAGCGGCGAGGCGTGCGGTATGCATGGGATATGGAGACGGGCCAGGGTTGTGGTGGTCATACATGTGAAGAGACTACTGCGAATTTGACATGGGATGACTACAAGCTACGGTGAAATTCTTTCAAATTGCAGACATGCGGTCAAGGAAGAGTGGTGATGTTGAGTTCAGGTAACTCTTATGTGTGACACCCAATATGTGAGTTGTTCAGTTTCACGCATGTAAGTGATCAGTGTGTGATGACATTGGACGGATACTCTAGAAGGAGCACAAACTAGAGTAACGAGGAACTTAATTTTGCTCGAGTGTTGACTGTGATCAAAAAAAGATCAGACTACAGGTTGCAAGTGGAGTCATATGAAGTCTTTGGAGTAGCATCGGTACTCATGGGATAAGCTCAAGTCCAATGTACATGGAAGTTTGACACTTTGACGAATTCAAGTTGGTGGAGAATATTCGCCAAGGTGAAGTTTATTAAAATTGTGTCAAATATTGTGTACAAGGTAGGTTACAGTTGAACTCTCACTACTATTGTGTTTAGATACAAATATGGAGTCGTGTCATGTTAGACACTTACATCATAGGCCTCTCATATATAGCGAGGGTATACACACGATGTAATCTATGTTAATATAATAGCACAGACGTACAGGGGGCCGGCGGTGTGTGTCGGCGCCCGGGTGGCTAGTGTGCGGTATTGTGACGGTGTCACAGGGAGGAGCGCCCGTAGTCAATGCCCCGGGATGTAACCATATCGGTGAACCTCGTTAACAAATTTCAGTGTCGTGCTCGTGTGATTGCTTGGTCCTTGGATGATCGACGGCATTGCCTCGGATTTATTCCAACACATAGTATCCATTGGCCTTCAATCCAATCATAGAATCTTCTAGACAATATACTTAGCGGGATCACGTGTAGTAGAGAGTTGATCGAATGGCCATGTAGCGCTAGAATTCGCCATATCTCTACTGCCGGGTCGGTTTCATCCAACAACCAACATCAAAGTTATTCGCACACACTCTTTAGTGCTACTGATAATGATATTGATACAGATATGGTGAATGCCCTTAGAGAAGTGAAATTTATTCTAGAGTGCAATACAAGAGGAAAGCGTGCAGTGTATAGCTAAGTATTCATAACACTCAACGATTTTCCTTCCAGATAAAAACGTACAACTTCCCATATTATTCGATGTTATAGCATCTAATACACAATGTGCACATAGATGCATCACAAGAAGACGCGTTGACCACGTGACGCACATGCTATAGCTAGATTCCAGGCCTCTAGGGTACACATTTGGGTGCGGAGCACTCCTCTCTGCACGCTTTATTGCACATCTGGCCCATCCCGTAATGACACCCGATGCAGTTTCGGGTGGTGCAGTAGAAGGCACATTTAAAGTTGGGAGCGTCGTTGCACTCGTCGCAGCTGTCGGTGCAGTTTTTGCTGGTCCTGCATTCCTCGATGGCGCTGGTCTTGCAGGAGTTGCAGGGAACTTCGACGTTGCATAATGCGATGCACTTTGAGGGAATGGAGGCGTCGCAGGAAAAGTAGCACTGTGAATAACAGTCGTTGGATGATATCGGTCCCGGCGCCGGCGCTGGAGTGGGTGGCAACGGCGCTGGTGGTGGTGGTGTGGAAGTTGTCGGTGGCGGTGCTGGTGACGGAGAGGCATGACAGCGCCCCAAGGAAGGCACGACCAGCATGACGAGAACAACAGCGACGGTCGCCGCTTTGAGAAAGAGAGCACCTGAACGTGGAGCCATTGTGTTGTGGACACAGCAACCAAGACTAAGGGAGAGGGAGATGCAGGATGGGATGTGAAGTCTTGCTGGTGCACATACGATGCCATTTATATCCTAGTAGGCACCCAAGATTGGAATCTTAGGTATAGCAAATTAGTGGACAAATTAAAATTGCAGCTATGTAAACTGTACCAAGTTGCAAGTTGAGATCTGCGCCGTGCATGTTACAAGTTTGACTTCACATATTGGTACTATTACTTTATTAGTTACTCATCTTGACCGGGCAATTTGTGCTGGATAGTCTTAGTGGAGGAGAGAAAACTGAATTATACGAGAGTCCTGACAACATCCTTATTTTGGAAGATATTGAAATGTAGAATTTGGACACTTCACTTTTTGATTTGTAGGAAGAACTAAACTTTGGTGGTGAAACATTCCGAAAGAAAGAAAGGTTAATTAGATGCCCATCTACAGTGACTTAGGGCGATTTTTGGGCGATCTCGTGCGCATCAGCTCGCCGCCGGCGATCCGGCCGATTCCTCGCCCTCCGACGGCTGCCTCGGCGGCGGGAGGACGGGGAATCAATGGATCCCGGCGTGTACATAGTCTAGGTGTGCGTGGGTGGCCAGCCGGCGGCGCTGAGGAAGAAGCGGCGGTGCCGGAGTGGCTTTTTGCGGCGGTGGGCTTCTTCTCCGATGGTGCGGCTCCGGTGGAGCTTCGCCGCGGATCTTCCGCCCTTTCCTCGCTCGTGGCTCGACGGAGTTCGCGAGTGGGCGTTCCCCTTGCCGGTGGCCGAGAGGTGGCGGCCCCGGTGTGTGTAGATCTCGAAGGTTTGGTTGCTGTTCAACAAGATGGCGGCGCCGTCGGTCGCGCAGGGTGGAGGTGCTTCGGCTCCGAGGAACGTCGACTTCCTGGTCGCGATGGGGAGCCTCCCAGTCCAAGAGTTTGGAGGAGACGCGGCGGGTTTCGCCGGCGTGGCGTCTTGCTCGACGAAGACGATGAAGCCAGAGCTCAGAGGGGTGTCTTTGTATTTTTCATGTTTTCTGGGCTTGTCTGTAAGACTCTTGTTTAATGCAATCAAGTCCTTCTTCGCAAAAAAAAAAAAAAATTAGATGCCCAAAAAAATGTGGTAGTGGCCGCCAAGGTTACTGTGATGGGAATAAGGTAAATGAACATCAGGACCATGCAGTTTGTTCCTCCTTATTTGCACAGGCTAGCAATTTTGATACAAAAACTAATATATGGTATGTATTTTTCTTTGCAGCTAAAATGCATTTTAGTATAGTTCCTGACTAACCACTTGTGTGCGTGCTTATGCTTTTTGGTTGTGTTTAATACTTTTTTGTAATTTGAAATAGAAATGGTTGTGCTTAATAATTATCATGAAACTTCTTTTATCCTTGGTTGGACATGGAGTTTTCTCCATCCATTTAAACCTCTTCCATTGTTAAATCCATTGAGTCCATGGACATCAACCCACAAAACTTTTATTTCGTCTTTCATTTGTGAAACCATGCAAGTTATCTAATTAATAACCATCAAAGATATTGCACTCCTATATTAATTGGAATGGTAGATATCCTTGCCCCCTGCGTCAGCATCCTCTAAGCCGCCTTCTTTATCTGCAACATGAACAACCAGGATATCCAATGGAATATTACCTTGACGACTGTCATTGGATCATTGATAGTTTTCTTTTCAAATATTAGACCACTCCTACATCTCCATATTAGTCCAGGATATCTACAACAACTATTTCACCAATCCATCTCTCCCTTCTAAAATGGTATCAACCTAACCGATTCAACCCTAGCCGTCGCCTGCCGCTTCCGCCCTGCGCGCCGCCCCCGGGGCTGTCGGCCTCCATGACCGTCGCCGGGGGAGGCGCCGCCCGTACCTAGGGTTCGTCCGCCGGTCGTGTTGACCGGCTACCCTAGAGACTTTTCCCGAACCCTTGCTCCGGGTTTTTTTCTCTCTCCCGCTGGTCATCTTGATCGGTATTTTCTTTTTGGTTTTTCAATCCATACTTGATCGGTTTGCATCACCCACCGCCGTCGTCGACCCCCGTGCACCTCTACTCCGACACCGTCGTGACTGGTCAGCTCCTTCACCGACCCGGCGGCCTCGCGCGACATGCGGCCCCTCACGGCCGTCGTCTGTGCGCCGGCCCACCCGTCGATCTACGCCGACCGTCTCCGCTCTCTCCGACCGGGATACATGCATCGCCTCCGCCCGGCGGCCAATTATAGCCACCTGATAACCCACAAGTATAGGGACCACAACAGTTTTCGAGAGTAGAGTATTCAACTCAAATTTATTGATTCGACACAAGGGCAGCCAAAGAATATTCTCAAGTGTTAGCAGCTGAATTGTCAATTCAACCACATCTGGAAAACTTATTATCTGCAGCAAAATATTTAGTAGCAAAGTAGTATGGAAGTAACGGTAACGGTGGTGAAAGTAACAATAGCAGATTTGTAGTGATGGTGACAGTAGCAGTAACGAAAGTAACGAAGAAAGTATCACTATGGAACGAACTCGTAGGCAAAGGATCAGCAATGATAGGTGTCGGATAATATTCATCATGTAGCAGTTATAACCTAGGGTGACACAGCACTAGCTCCAATTCATCAATGTAATGTAGGCATGTATTCCGAATATAGTCATACGTGCTTATGGAAAATAACTTGCATGGCATCTTTTGTCCTACCCTCCCGTAGCAGCAGGGTCCTAATGGACACTAAGGGATATTAAGGCCTCCTTTTAATAGAGTAACAGACCAAAGCATTAGCATTTGGTGAATACATGAACTCCTCAAACTATGGTCATCACGGGGAAGTGTTCCGGTTATTGTCACTCCGGAGTTGCCGGGTCATAACACATAGTAGGTGACTATTGACTTGTAAGATAGGATCGAGAACACAAATATATTCATAAAACATAATAGGTTCAGATCTGAAATCATGGCACTCGGGCCCTAGTGACAAGCGTTAAGCATATCAAAGTCATAGCAACATCAATCTTAGAACATAGTGGATACTGCAGATCAAACCCTAACAAAACTAACTCGATTACATGATAAATCTCATCCAACCCATCACCGTCCAGTAAGCCTATGATGGAATTATTTATGCACGGTGGTGAGCATCATGAAATTGGTGATGGAGGATTTTTGATGATGACGACGGTGACGATCTCCACTCTCCGGAGCCCCAAACGAACTCCAGATCAGGTCTCCCGATGAAGAACAGAAGGTGGCGGCGGCTTCGTATCGTAAAATGCGATGGGATCTTCTCTCTGATTTTTTTCTCCCCGAAAGAGATTATATGGAGTTGGATTTTAGGTCGGTGGAGCTCCAGGGGGCCCACAAGGTATGGGGCGTGCCCTAGGGGGGTGCCCCCACCCTTGTGGCCAGGGTGTGGGCCCTCTTCGGTGATTATTTCCGTCAATAATTTTTATATATTCTGAAAATATTCTTCGTGAAGTTTCAGGTCAGTCTGTGTTAGTTCCATTCAAATCATGCAAATTAGAGTCCAAAAGAAGGGCAAAAGAGTTTGGGGAAGTAGATACGATGGAGACGTATCAACTCCCCCAAGCTTAACGCATTGCTTGTCCTCAAGCAATTCAGTTGATAAACTGAGAGTGACAAAGAAAAACTTTTACAAACTCTGTTTGATCTTGTTCTTGTATATACATAAAGCCAGCATTCAAGTTTTCAGCAAATATTATGAATTAACGACATTCACAATAACATTTAGGTCTCATGTTTACTCATATCAATGGCATAATTAGCTAGCGAGCAATAATAATAAATCTTAGATGACAGCACTTTTTCAAAACGATCATGATATAATATGACAAAGTCGTATCTCGCTAGCCCTTTCTGAGACTGCAAAACATAAATGCAGAGAACCTAAGAAGATCAAGGACTAACTAGACATTGTAATTCATGGTTAAAGAGATCCAGTCACACTCATACTCAACATTAATTAATAACAAAGCATATAAATGACAGAGGTGCTCTCCAACTGGTGCTTTTTATAAGTGGATGATGACTCAACAATAAAAGTAAATAGATAGGTGCTTCGCAGAGGGAAGCAGGGATTTGCAGAGGTGCCAGAGCTCAAGTTTTTGAATCAGAGATGAATATAATTTTGAGCGATAAGCTTTTTTTTGTTAACCCTACGACCAACAGTTCTCAATATCTTTCAAGCTACATACATTATAGGCGGTTCCCAAACAGAATGGTAAAATTTTACTCCCCCTCCACCATCAAACACACTCCACGGCTTATCTGAAACAACGGGTACCGTCCAAACCAACAACAGTCCTGGTGGAGCTTTGTTGAATTATATTTTGATTTGATTTTTGATCTTTTGATCATGGGACGATGTATCCGGTTTACTAGCCATTTTCTCGTGAATGACAAGCGGAGTCCACCCATCGTGAGAATAGCCCACCTGTCATGTAAGATAAAGACATCCTCCAGTCGCCACATGAGCGATTTGGGCATACAAAACATAATTTTATTTGAAGGTTTAAAGTTCGGTACATGAAAATTTACTTGGAACGGCAGGTAAATACCGCATATAGGTAGGTATGGTGGGCTCTTATGCAAAAACTGTGAGTTTATGGGAGTGGATGCACAAGCAGTATTCCCGCTTAGTACAGGTGAAGGCTAGAAAGAGACTGGGAAGCGACCAGCTAGAGAGCGACAACGGTCATAAACATGCCTTGAGATTAATCAACATTGAGTGCAAGCATGAGTAGGTTATAAATTACCATGAACATAAATATCGTGGATGCTATGTTGATTTTGTTTAAACTACATCTGTGAATATGTGCCAAGTCGAGCCACTTAAATCATTCAAAGGAGGATACCATCCTATCATACTGCATCACAACCATTTTAAAAGCATGTTGGCGCGCAAGGTAAACCATTATAAACTCCTAGCTAAGTAAGCATGGCATGATTAACTATAATCTCTAATTGTCATTGCAAACATCTTGCATTCATAATGAGCTGAATGAGGAATGACAACCTAATCATATTTACAAGAACAAAATAGGTCAATTTCTACCAGCTTTTCTCCATCTCAATCATTTCATCATATATCATCATTATTTCATTTCACTTGCACGACCGAACGGCGTGGTTAATAATAATAGTGCACGTGCATTGGACTAAGCTGGAATCTGCAACATTTATTCAAAGGAGAGGGCAAGGTAATATGGTTTCTTTATTAGTTCAACAATAATGCATAAGAGAGCTACTCATCATTTTCATCGTGGTCTTCTCCTCTCGACCCCCAAAGAAAATAAAAGAATCTCAAAAAGCACACTGAAATATTTTTAGAGTTTTTGTTTTTCTGAAGAGAGCAAAACAAGAACAAGAAAAACTATTTACACGGGAAAGCTCCCAACAAACAAAAGAAGAATAATAAATCTTTTTGGATTTTCTTTTAATACTACATACTACTAAGAAACGAACTAGAAAGAAAAGAAAAAAAGAAGCAGGAAATATTTTTGGGTTTTCTAAATTCTTCAAACACACAAGAAGGTAGCGGGGAAAATAAACTATCATGGATAATACAATGGAAAAATATGAACACTGACAATTTGAATGAATGTGTGAACATGAACGTACTCCCCAAGCTTAGGTTTTTGCCTAAGTTGGTCTAGGCCACGGCTCAAAGTAGCCCTCTCCTGGGTATTGAGGTGGATCCAGAGGGTTCCACTGGTTTGTGAGCTCCTGCGGCTCCCACCGAAAGATAGGCTCGCTATAAGGATCAAGGGCCGGTGCTGCTTCAGGCACCGCAGGCTGTGGAAGCACCCAGAATCTGTAGATGTCCTCGGGCCAAATAGTGTACTTTCCTGAATGAACATTAAACAAAGAAAGAACATGCAAGATAATAGTCTGAAAAATATTCTAACTAAATATCAAATTATAAATAAGCTTCTTTTCCTCATCAAAACGAATGAATTTATGCACTACCATGTTGTCATAATCTAAATAAATAATGGGTAGAAATTTGTACTCTTTTTCATAATACCTAATGGGTATCTCAAAGCGTCGAGTAAGGCGAGTGGCGATAATACCCCCGAAAATATGACCCTTAGTATGGTTCAAGCTCAACCGTTTAGCAACCATAGCACCCAAACTAAAAGTTGTATCGCAAAGTAAAGCATGGCGCAAAATGGCAAGGTCAGGGACACTAAGGCCTCCACTCTCTCCACGACCAGCCACACATCTCCCGACAAATAATGAATAATAGCGTAAAACAGGAAAATGCAAACTGGCCACTCTTGCTTGTGGCACCCTTCAATAAAATCTTCCACGTCTGTAGGACGTGGTTCTTCGACGCGACCTTCGTAAGGTAGTTTGCATACCGTAAAAAACTCATAAAGGTTCATCTAGCATCAGATTCTACCATGGGTGGTGATCTTCTAGCATGAAAATGAAAATTTTGCACGAAAGTATTAGTTAGGAGAAGATACTGATCACACTGGTCGCGGAGGAAGTTGGTGATGCCGGCATTCTCGGCCAAATAATAGAAATCTTCAAAAATTCCGGCCGCTTGTAAGAATGCATCACATGGCCATTCACACGCTTGAATCTCCGCGGTACGAGGAAGATTATACTTGGGCTTCTCCTTCTCCTCGTTCTCCTTTTCCTTTGAACCCAGGCTCGAGGAGCCTCTCAACAATCTCATCATTTTCTACCTCTGAAAAATTCTGAAATTTTTACTGACTCAAAATAAAAGGGAACCAACTGATCAAAATTGATAGCAACTACTCCTACAAGTGTTTAGAGGCCATATCATGCATCAAAACTACTTTGGACCATATAAATTTGACATGCAAGCTCAAGAACAAGGTCACCACAGCAGCAAAAATTTGCAATAAATAGAGCACTAGAACAAAAAATAATTGGACTATTGGAGGAGTCACATAACGAGGAACAATCCCCCAAAACAGTTTTGTAAATGATGTATTCACTACTAGGAAAAGGCCTACTAATGGCGCACCTAATTTGGCCATTAATGGCGCATTAGTGGTGCGCCATTAGTGCCACGCCATTAGTATATTTTACTAATGGCGCACCTCCGGTGCGCCATTAGTATCTGGTATACTAATGGCGCACCACAGATACGCCATTAGTGTGCACAGTAGTGCGCCATTAGTATGCCTCCCAGGGGGCCATGTATACCCAGGTGCTTTGGCATACTAATGGCGCACGCCAGCAGGATGCGCCATTAGTAACTTCGGCATAGTAATGGCGCACTATGCAATGATGCGCCATTAGTATCCTTTGGCATACTAATGGCGCACTGTGATGTGATGCACCATTAGTAAGAATATTAGGTTTTTTTTATTTTTTATTTTTCTGTTTTTTGCATAGGTTACAAAATGTATAATTGGAATATAGACAGCACACATCAACAACAGATTCATCGAATACAATAGAAGATTAGTCTCTGAATACAATTCATCATATTAGTCTCTGAATTGAAAAGACCGAACAAAGATAGAACATTATATTACAAGTCTCGAGACCGCGCGTAGCGAGTTTGTCTTCACATTACAAGTCGATATCGATCATCTAAACTACCATCACATAGAAGAGAGCTGCGGTCATCACGATGAGCATCATCACGGTGAAACTCGTCTTCATCCGGTTCCTCCAACGCTCCCTCCCCTCTCCCGCTAGATAGCGGGCGTATCTAGATTCCGCCTCGGCCCTAGTGGTGTACCCTTTGTAACTGTTACTGCTGAATCGGTGAACATGTCTCCGACACTCCTCCCAGTCGTTGTAGACTCCGGGAACCTTACCCTTGTACACGACATACGACGTCATCGCTATGCACTAGCCAAACGAAACGTTAGTACCAATTCACAAACAATACATAAGCAATATATAAGTATGCAACAGAACGATCGAAAGAGAAAAGCAAGACATTAATAGCATGGATTACATCTAAGTTGAACGACTCTCGAAACCAAAGAGACATACTACAAGTTCATTAAAGTTTAATTACAACATGAGCCAATCGATGTTTCAGAACTAGACACAGCATCACTGCTATCGACTCGACTCAAGGGACCGGAGCGTGGATGAAGCCGCCGTCTATCGTGGGAGTCATGAAATCACGGGCGTTGTCAGCCTGCATTTGTAGCATTGAGTCGATGTCACTGTTGGACGGTTGGTTCCTGAGGAAGAACTACCCCGAGGTACGAAGGACATCTTGATGGATGATTTCCGCAAACTCCGACTGGATGCGAAAGAATTGTTGTCTGATGTCCGCGTCCTGGATTGCCGACACGCTCGCGGCCCAATCTTTGAGTTTACTCGGTAGCAAAAGTTGATGATGGTCCCGTACGATCGCCCGCATGTGATGGATGACGTAGTAGGACCCCTTCTGACCGCTAGGCGGCTGCTTGACGCAGCAGAACGTCATATTGTGGGAGAACACGTGCTTGTCGTACTTACGAATAGGCCTGGTGAAGGTGCCTCCAGATTTGGCGTAGCCGGGGAGAACATCATCAAGAACCTTCTTGACATTTGTGTAGTCTACGTTCGACTGACGGTCCGGGTCGAAATACGTGGCCATGGAATATTTGGGCTTAGGAGGATGAGCGTGCAATGTGTGTCACTGCAGAAAACACGAAATGTTAAAAGAAAAACGATCGAAATCTAAGAATTCATATGTTACGGGGCGGTTGAGGGGGAGGACTTACTTGGGAAAGTAAGGCACGAGGAAGTTATCCTTATCTGGGTTTGACAGAATGACGCCTTCGAGGTAAGAACTCGCGACTTGCCGGTCCCCAGCGCTGCCCAAGATCTTGGCACGCATGTAGAAGGGGTCGACTATCACAATGTCCGGGGTCTTGTCGCGAATGATCCGCATCTCTATACTCAGCGAAAATAGCCGAACGAAGGTGTAGTGCAGCGGATGAAGGTTCAACATAGCATGGATGTCATCAAACCGCAGGACGATCGTACCCCCGATGGAGTTATCCACAAAGCCCTTGCTCTCTGGCACCTTGGTCGCGAAAACCGGGTATGCCACATCCTTCTCTCTGAGGCGCCGCTTCTCTAAAGAAAGAACACTGTCATGCAGACTTCGCATAGCACCGGTTGCAGCATCGAGCATATTTGTCGGTAGCATCGGCCTACCCGCCACATGCACCCTCCTCATTAGATCCTCAGGTGAAGGTGGCCCGTCCTGAGCACGGATCGTACTCGGTGCCGGCTGGCTCGCACCGTTGTTAGTTTTTCTTTTGCGTGCCTTCTTCTTCTCCTGAATTGGGACCGAGTTCTGCTCACAGACCGCCTTCTTGAGTGTGTTGGGGCTGATAATATTTCGCACCTCGCCTATCTGAGGCTCGGTGAAGTCGGCAGCTGGAGGCGTCTCCTAAGAGCTGAACGGCAGACGACGCCTGTTGCAACTTGGCTTCTCCGCGGTACCAGCTAGATCGTGCACGTCTTTTGTTTGGTTGGGTTCTTGGGAAGGAGGCCCCATGAAGTCGGCACCGTACCCATGATCGGCAAAGTACTGATTGACGTTGCCAAATGTATCGTCGTCGTCGTCGTTCTGATCCTGTGCCATATGCATGTTTGGATCCAGTGGCATAGGGATGTCCGGCACCGTTGCGGCGGTCTTGCCATGGGGCCGACTTGGCGCCGGCACGACTGGCGGTGTTGTCTTTGGGGTGGTGTCCCCCGCCCCCAAACAAATCTGGCTCTTCGGCCAAAGTAGTTTCCAGCTCCGGCAGCAGCTGAGGGTCATCACGTCATCATCGTCGGCCCCGACGGGTCGAATCGGAGGTAACACCTCGTCGTAGCCTGGCAGCACCCGAACCAGTTGAACTCTAAACAAGTTGGGTGGCATCTGGGTACCGTGGAACAAGGGGTTGCCTGGTTGAACGATTTTGCCCTTGGCGACATCGACCAACTCGTTGTTCACGAAGTGCAGGAGAGTGCACGGAACGTCGGCGGCGCCCTGCGAAAACATGTAGGGCGTCATCAGGGATGCCCAGTCAAAGGCAAGGAGATGAAGTCCTCGTCCGAGAGAGGCTTAATTAGTTACCGTGATGATGGCGTCGAGCTCGGCTAATGTCGAGGCACCGCCAACGGCGGACGTGCAGTTGACGGAGGGGCCGCTTGTTGCAGAGGTGCCGGCCGGCGTACACCCGGGTGCATTAAGCTCCCGTGCCGGCGTCGGAGACACCAATGCCGCCTCCGCAGGACACACCAATGGCCCCGCCATCGCGTTCTCCGAGTTGCTGGACGTGAAGCTAGGAATCGAGGGCGGCCCCTGTTGGCTGCCCGCAATCCACGCACTCAACCCCTCGATCAAGGTAGGCACAATGGTGGTGATCGTCGCTCCGAGCTGTTGTTGCACTTGCTCTTGGACAATCTCCGGAATCCGTGCCACCTGTGCCTTGAGTTCTTGAACCTCGCGCGCCTGGCTTTCCGAGCTGGTCTTTTTCTCCTTTCGCCCACCAGTATTATACTATGACGACCATTTTGTCGACAAGCCTTTGCCGGCCACACGACCAGCTGACGTCGGCTTACTGAGCTTATCCTTGTTCTTCATTACATTCAACGCCCTATTTAGAGTCGTGTCCCAAGGGTTGCTCTTAGTCGACCCCGCGCTACTGCTTTCAGTCGGCTGCGGAAGGAATGTGAACCATTTAGAAATTTGGCTTCATTAATTAGAATGCAACCATATGGAGCTAATTACGCGGGGGTGTATTCCTTACCAGAACATGCTCAAGCGCCCTGGTCTTCGGATCCGTGGTAAGCTCCTTTGTTTTCGGGTCCTTCTTGTACCGGGCCCTGACAAAGTTCCTGGTCTGCTTGTCACCGTATTTATCGAAAAGGGGCGGTAGGCCTTGCTCGGCACGGTCCGCCTCCTCCTTGTCCCATACAGGCTCCGCCACTCTGTAACCGCTGGGACCGAGTGTGTGTTCCCCTAAGTTCAGCTCCCGCATTTCTTTCCCCCACTGACTTGATTCGGAGTGTGCGGTGCTCGAGCAATTGATCTTGAAGTCGTTGTAGTCATCTTTGGTGATCGAAGGATTTTTCTCCTTGATCTTCTCATAACTCTCACCTTTCTCGATCATTCTATTCACATTGCTTTTCCAAGTAGACAGGGCCTTGCTCATCTTCGTGAGGGCAGCATTGTTCACTTTATTCCCTTTGAGGCTTGTGTTTTCAAATTCAGCGGGGAACGTGTATCGTTCGTGGACCTTCGTGAAGAGGAGGTTGCACAAATTCCCTCGGTCAGGATGCCTCAGGTTCTCGGTGTTGATCGAGACGGTGCTTCGGAGAATGCACCCGAGCTGAAGCGAGTACCCCTTGACTATTCGTTCGGGCGCCGTTGGATTCCCGTCGGAGTCCACTTCAATAACTTCCTCCTTGAGGGTGCAGAGCACGGTCGGGCGCCGGTCCTTCCGTTGCCTCTTCGGTTGGCTGCCATCTGTGCGTGCGCCACCATCATCAGTGGTGGCATCCTCGGCGACACCATCAGTGGTGGCATCAGTGGGGTCATCCTCGGCGGTACCATCAGTGTTGTCAGGATCGGTGGGGAAGGCGGCGTCCTCATACAAGTGAGGTTGTTCCTCCATCTCCTGGGACAGCTCCCAGAATGCCTTGCCGCCCGAACCCCCGGCCTCATCGTTGTTGGCCATGTTTCTCTCTAAATAGGAACAAAGTTTGGTCAAAAAGTTGGTTATTGTCAAGTAACAAGATCATGGTCTCATCATTTGGGGTTTGTCGACACCGAGGCATCCTAAAAGCTAAGCTTTTATAATTGAGGGTATTTGGACGCCGAGGCACCCTAAAAGCCTAAGCTTTCATCATTTCGGTTTTTATCGACACCGAGGCACCCTAAAAGCCAAGGTTTTTTAATTTATGGTTTGTCGACACCGAGGCATCCTAAAAGCTAAGATGGGAAGGAGAATTCTAAGTTGGGCCTAATCACTAGCTTGGCTCTATTGCCGCCTATGGTTTAATGCAGCTAGAATAAAGGGGCACTTGATCCTACTTAATTTACTACTAAGATACCCCGGCCCATGCATTAGTCACAAGTACCCCATATGTCCTATTTTTAGCAAAGTCTTGCTAAAATTCACGGAAAATTTCAGCATGACCTTTGCTGAAAATAGGACATATGGGGTACCCAAATTTGTCGGAACGGAAGTTAATCGACATTCCAGCAAACTCAAGGGCCTCTCGGGGTACCTGCAAAATCTTGTAGCATGTCTAGCATGTCTAATACCAGCAGCTAATTGTAGCTTTTGCTTTTCAGTGCCAAATTCTAGCTAGTACCAGTAGTTTTTCTCTTCAGGTAAAATTAACAGCTAGCAACAATTATTTTCAAATATATATACAAGACAAGAGAGACAACAAAATATATAAGAGAGACAGACACTTGCTGTAATAAAATGAGCCAGATTTGCATTACCTTCCAAAAATAAAGTTGTATGCGTGGACTTATTATTTATCAACCAAAAAAGACACGCGCATATAGTGTAGCTGCTAGTGTATATACACTTAACTTAATTTGACAGCTCCATCATGCATCAGCTCTAACTCAACTCTAACAACAATTAAGCTAAGCAATTAAGTACTAACTGTAACAGCAATTAAGCTAAGCAACTAGCATGCCAGGCCAGGCACCACCTCCAGCAAGCAAGTTTGTTTCTTGCAAGGGTTCATATAGCAAGCAAATTAACTGCTAATTTGACCTAGTTAACCTAGTTAATTAATTCGAGAGGGATTTGACCTAGTTAACCTAATTCGAGAGGAGGAAGAGAGGAGAAGAGAGACAGAGGGAGGAGGGTTACCTGAGACGGCGGAGACGACGGAGGGCGGAGACGACGGAGGGCGGAGACGGCGGAGACGACGGAGGGCGGAGACGGCGGGGAGGTCGCGGGCCTCCTCTCCTGGTGGACGTCCTCCCCGCGCGAAGGCGACGACGGCGAACGGAGATAGTGGAGGGGGCGGCGCGTGGCGGGTGGTGGGGGGCGCGGGGGCGCGGCGGTGGTGAGGGGCGTGGGGGCGCGGCGGCGCGGGGGAGCTGCGGTGGTGAGGGGTGGAGTCGGGGAGAGAGAGGGGATCGATAGCTAGGTTGGGGATGGCCGCGGAGGAGTTATGGATGGTGGGGGCGGCGCAATACTAATGGCGCACCACCCCTCGGTGCGCCATAAGTGCATACATACTAATGGCGCACCTCACCGTGGTGCGCTATTAGTATTTATTTATTTTCTGCTCGAGCCAATAGGTTATCTTCCACCTGACCTGATCCACATCAAGTGTCCTCTACTAGCTCGACTGGTCAGCAGCCAGTTCTCACACCAGGAGTTCCTGGGGTTCGATTCCCAGGCTCCACAATTTTTTTATGCATTTCAAATGTTGTTTGATACTTATTTGTGTTTAAATATGTTTAAACTTGTTTAAATATGTTCAAACTTGTTTAAATGACACCAGGAGTAGGGGAATCGAGGGTGCGGGGGGTCGGCGGCGGCGGCCGGTGGACCGGGGAGTGCTCGGCGAC
>LR738709.1:617947418-618020397 GCA_902687465.1 Secale cereale | reverse complement strand
TGGACCGGGGGGTGCTCGGTGGCGGTACAGTAGGGGAATCGAGGGTGCGGGTGGTCGGCGACGGCGGCCGGTGGACCGGGGGGTGCTCGGCGGCGAGGGGGACCGGATCTGGCGAGGTGGGATAGCGATCGAGATGGAGTGGGGGGTCGAGATCGAGTGTCCATGAAATTTAAAAATATTCATGATAGTTCAAAAAGTGCCCATGAAATACAATCGAGAAATGAAGGCTTCGATTTAAATATATACAATCGATCTTAGCTAGCTATCTGTTCACAATCTTCTTGCCCTTCTTTTTCGCAAATGGAGTTCTTCTGTGGAACAGACGTCCTTTAGGTAGGGTGGTCCTGCTTCTTCTTGTGGTGTAAGCTGCTACTTCATCATCGTCGTCATGTTCGATCCTCGGGTCGCCGTACTTGTCGAAGTCTTGCTCATTGGCTACTCCATCCATTCCGATGGTCTTCCTTTTGCCTCTCCTCACGACAACACGACTGGGCTTTGACGAGTCGGTAATGAAGAAGCATTGGTCAACTTGGGTAGCCAGTACCCATGGCTCATTTTTTGCGGTGACATTTGCGCCCGCGGTCTTGGATTTGGCTTCGGGTATAACCATGGTGGTGAAATACCGGTCTTCTTTTAGGACGCTCTTGGCCCATCTGACACGGAACATCGGGACCTTCTCTCGAGTGTAGCTCAGCTCCCAGATCTCCTCGATCCTTCCGTAGTATCTGTCCTTGTCATTACCGGTGTTGGATTCCATCGTTACCCCGGAGTTCTGATAACCATCGCTCTTCATGTCCTTGGCCTCGGTGTAGAATGTGTAGCCGTTGATATCGTACTCCTCATAGGTCATCAGGTTGTGCTCGGCGTCCTGTGATAAGGCGAATATGAGTTGTTCTTCCGCGGAAGAATCCTCATGTAAAGGGTACGACAGAAGCTTCTGCTTGAACCAACGCGTGAAACATGAGTTGTGCTCTTTGATTATATCTCCGTCCGTCCTCTTTTTGCCTCGGTCATTGTACGTCTTCTCAATAAAGGTTTTGTGCTCTACCACCCAAGGACCGACCACGTCTATGTGTTGTAGCGCGACTAGGTTTGCTCTTTAAAAGTCGGCGAGTCGACCCTCGAAGTCGACATGCATTTCGCGGCGACCATCATGGTGACCCCATCCAGCGAGCCTGCCGAGGTGCCTGTTGACGGGCAGACCAACGGGGTTCTCGATGCCTAGATAATTCGTGCAGTAGGAGATGCACTCTTCGGTCAGAAAGCCCCTGGCTATGCTTCCCTCTAGACGTGACATGTTGCGAACGTATCCTTTGATGACACCATTCATCCTTTCGAACGGCATCATGCTGTGCAGGAACGTCGACCCGAGTTGGATGATATCGTCCACGATATGGACCAGTAGATGCACCATAACGTCGAAGAATGCGGGCGGGAAGTACATCTCAAGCTCGCATAGTATCACCACGATCTCTTCCTGTAGCCTTCTGAGTTGCCTCTCGCCAACAGACTTCCGAGAGATGACGTCGAAAAAGTTGCATAGGCCAAATAGGGTTTCACGGACATGCGCGTCCATGATCCCACGGATTGCAACTGGAAGTATCTGCGTCGTCAGCACGTGACAGTCGTGAGACTTCATCCCGCTTAACTTCAGCTTCGCCCGGTCTAGGTATCTGCTTATCTTCCCCGCGTAACCGTAAGGAAGTTGTACTCCTACGAGGCAGGTGAAAAACTGCTCGATCTCGTCCTGACTTAGAGTGAAGCACGTGGAAGGGTAGTCATTTCCGGTCTTCTTGGCCTTTTTTCCTTTGCGATGACTTTCCATGTCCTGCTTCGCCTCATCATCATCATCATCATCATGATCATCATATATAGCGTGAAGCTCCTGCCTGATGCCCATTGATTTCAAGTCTACCCTTGCTTTCGGCCCATCTTTGGTCCTCTCTGGCATGTTGAGCAGGGTACCAAGCAGACTCTCGCACACGTTCTTTGTGATATGCATTACATCAAGGCTGTGAGGCACACGGTGGATCTTCCAGTACGGCAAGTCCCAGAAAATAGGCCTCGTTTTCCATACCTTCAGCAGCGGCTCTGGCGCCTTTCGCTTCTTTCCCGGCTCTGGCGCCTTTTGCTTCTTTCCCGGCAGTGGGCAATCTTTCCAATTTTTCAATAGCTCGTCTATTTCCTCACCGCTCCTCGTACGCGGGCGTCCTCGGGGTTCGGTTTCACCATCGAACAGATCCTTGCGTTTTCTCCACAGGTCATCGTCGCAAAGCCACCTTCGATGTCCCATGAACACGGTTTTCAAAGACCCGGGATCTCTATCTAGCTGGCGATACGTTGTGTCATCCATGCACCTGACGCATCCAGAAAATCCGTGGACCACCTGCCCCGCGACATAGTCGTGCACCGTCGTGAGCAGCGCGGCTCTCATAGGGAAATATTCTTTGTTTTCGGCGTCCCACGTATTGGCTGGCATTTTCCACAGCGTGTCTAGCTCCTCTTTCAGCAGCCCCGGATACAGATTGATGTCGTTCCCTGGTCGTTTAGGTCCTTCAATTAGCATACTCATATGAATGTACTTCCTCTTCATGCACAACCAGGGGGCAAGGTTGTACATCCACACAAACACAGGCCAGGTGCTATGTGTGCTTCTCTAGCTGCCAAATGGATTGACTCCATCGGTGCTCGCGCCCAGCACGATGTTCCTTGGATCGTTCCCAAATTCTAGTTCTTCGAAGTTCAACGCTTGCCACTGACTCACATCCTTAGGGTGACTCAGCATCTTGTCTTTTTTATCCATCTCCGGATCATTTGCTTCATCTTCTCGCTTCTTCTCCTCCCTATCCGCGTGCCAACGCAGGAGCTTTGCTACCTTAGGGTCCGCGAAATACCGCTGCAGACAAGGAGTGATCGGAAAGTACCAGACCACTTTTCGAGGATCTTTCTTCCTCTTCTTGTATCGAGTGACACCGCACACCGGACATATGGTAGACTCCGCGTGCTCGTCCCGATAAATGATGCAATTGTTCATGCACACATGGTATTTCACGTGCGGTAAATCCAGAGGACACACGATTTTCTTCGTCTCCTCCAAACTGGTCGGGCACTTGTTCCCCTTGGGAAGACGTTCATGCCAGAATGACATGTTCTTGTCGAAGCATGCGTCGGTCATTTTGTGTTTTACCTTCATCTCCAGAGCCATGAGCGTTACTTTCAGGCAGGTATCCTCGGCCCTGCATCCTTCATACAATGGAGTAATTGCGTCTAACTCAAGTTGATCCATCTTGGCTTTCTCTCGGGCGGCAGCTCTTGCGTTATCGGTCTGCTTGAGAAGCAGCTCTTGAATATGAGGGTCCTGCACCCAGCCCATCGATGGTCCAGCGTCGTCTGCTCCGCCGGCATCATCATCTTCATGATCATGCCCGTCGTATGCTCCGGCATCTTCCTCATCATCATGTCCTGCATCTTCTACATGATGACTGTGTACAGCATCACCGTCGTGATCATCTCCTGGGGATTCTTCGTCTTCTCGCCCGCCCGAGCCGCGGTGGTTGTCTTGCTGCCCTTCCTCATTTCTTGCCCGGCCCCCATGGACGACTTCGTAGTCATCTTCATCACCTTGCCACCGATAGCCATCCATGAAACCACGCAAGAGCAGGTGGTCCCGCACCTGCCCGGAATCTGGGTCCGCAATAAGGCTCTTCAGCTTGCATCTTCGACACAGACATCTTATCTCCGTCTCGTTCTTTTGAAGCATCTCGGCCTTCGCGGACCTCAAAAACCTATTCACGATGCCTTCGGTCATCGTGCGCACCATGGTCGCCTGCGGGGTAGAGCAAAACGATATTTTAGAACCAAGAAAAAATTTGCCATGACTTTCCCTAAAAATAGGACAAAAAACAATGCTTAATGCCAAAATTCTCACCGAAACGGAAATGAATCAACATTCCGGGGAAATATTGGCAACTATCGCATTTCAAATACCGGTACACCTCCAAACACAAACACATATGCAACACAACAAACTTATGCAATACCACGAACATACATAGATCTAGCTAGGCCATAAAAAGTGCATGTGCACATTGTTGTATGGAGAACAACATAAATATAGCTTCCCCCCTTACTTACCTATCAAAACAAGGTAATTTAACCACTTAATTTGAATGAATCTATGGTGGAAATGAGGTGAAAAAGAGGAGGGACCCGAGACAGGGAGGAGGTGGAGAGAATGAAGTGGGGAGAAAGTGAGTGTGGGTAGGAGAGGCTGTCCAAAATATCTTGTTGCTGCCCACTTAGTAATGGCGCACCTTCTATAAATGCGCAATTAGTAATCAAGGTTACTAATGGCGCATCTTCAGTTAGTGCGCCATTACTAGTTTTCAAAAAAAATAAAAAAAACAATACTAATGGCGCACTGTCCCACAGTGCGCCATTACTAGTTTAAACTAGTAATGGCGCACTATGGAACAGTGCACCATTAGTAGTTTTGCAAAAAAAAAGAATAAAAAATATAATAAAAAAAAGAACATTAATGGCGCACTTTACTTCTAGTGCGCCATTACTAGTTGCAACTAGTAATGGCGCACTTTGTCTGGATGCGCCATTAGTATGTTTGGACAGGCGCACAAGTTCAAAAAAAAAACTTTTTGATACTAATGGCGCACTTTACTACTGGTGCGCCATTACTAGTTACAACTAGTAATGGCGCACTTTGTTTCGATACGCCATTAGTATGTTTGGACAGGCGCACTAGTTCAAAAAAATTTTTTTGTTACTAATGGCGCACCCTGGGCCAGGTGCGCCATTAGTAATTTGAACTCTAATGGCGTATCAGATGTTGGTGCGCCATTATTATATACTAATGGCGCACTGCTTGTCTGGTGCGCCATTAGTATCAATTCCATCTATAGCCCTTTTCCTAGTAGTGATTGAGCAAGGAGATCAAAAATGACAGCAAAGATGAGCTAGAACACGGGTTTGAGCTGGTGGATGATTTTTTCTGGAGGAAGAAGGAGAGGATGGGTGCTGGGATAAGTGGAGGGGGCCACATGGGGCCCACAAGGACATGGGGCATGCCCAAGGGGGTAGGGCGCGCCCTCCACCCTTGTGGCCCACTGGTGCAGCCCCCTAGTGCATTCTCAGTGCCAAAAATCGTAAAATATTCTAAAAAAATCATATTAAATTTTCACGGCATTTGGAGAACTTTTATTTTCAAGACATTTTTTATTGCACGGATAATTCAAAAAACAGACAGATAATACTATTTTTTCTTTATTTAGTATGAATAGCATAAAGTAAAAGTTGGGTACAGAAGGTGGTGTTCTCTAAATTCATCCATCTTATGCTCATCAAAAGGAATCCGTCAATGAGGTTGATCAAGTCTCATTAACAAGCTTCTTTCGAATAACATAAAACCGGAGAATTTTCGAACAACACTAGGTTACCTCAATTGGGGATATGCATGTCCCCAACAATGAGAATATCATATTTCTTTCTGATCATAGGAATAGGGAATTCAAAACCTCCAATAACAATGGTTGAATTTTTTCCGATATAATTGATGCTATTGACTTGACGTTGTTTCTTCGGAAAGTGTATCGTATGCTCATTACCATTTACATGAAAAGTGACATTGCCTTTGTTACAATTAATAACAGCCCATGCAGTATTCAAAAAGGGTCTACCATGGATGATAGACATACTGTCGTCCTCGGGAATATCAAGAATAACAAAATCTGTTAAGATAGTAATGTTTGCAACCACAACAGGCACATCTTCACAAATACCGATGGGTATAGCAGTTGATTTATCAACCATTTGCAAAGAGATTTCAGTAGGTGTCAACTTATTCAATTGAAGTCTATGATACAAAGAGAAAGGCATAAAACTAACACCGGCTTCAAGATCACATAAAGAAGTTTTAACATAGTTTCCTTTAATGAAGCATGGTATAGTGGGTATTCCTGGATCTCCAAGTTTATTTGTTATTCCAGCCTTAAAAGTATAATTAGCAAGCATGGTGGAAATTTCAGCTTCTGGTATCTTTCTTTTATTAGTAACAATTTCTTTCATATACTTAGCATAAGGAGGCATTTTAAGCATATTAGTCAAACGCATACACAAAAATATAGGACTAATCATCTCACAAAAGCATTCATAATCCTCAACATCTTTTTTCTTGGATGGTTTAGGAGGTAAGGGCATGGGTTTCTAAACCCATGGTTCCCTTTGTTTACCATGTTCCCTAGCAATGAAGTCTCTCTTATCATAACGTTGATTCTTTGATTGTGGGTTATCAAGATCAACAGCAGGTTCAATCTCTACATCATTATCATTACTAGGTTGAGCATCGGTATGAACAACATCATTAACATTATCACTAGGTTCATGTACATTACCAGACTAAGTCTTTAATAGTTCTCCAACGTATTGAAGTCTTGGATGTTTAATGGGCTTTATCATTCACTTTTATATCATTTTTGGGACTAACCTACTAACCCAAAGGCCTAGTCCAGATTGCTGTTTTTTGCCTATTTCAGGGTTTTGCGGAAAAGGAATATCAAACGGAGTCCAAACGGAATGAAACCTTCGCGAGAGATATTTTTGGAGGAAATCATGCTCGGGAGTCTTCGGGGCCAAGTCAGGGGATGTGGGACCAGCCCTCGAGGGTGGGGGCGCGCCCCCCTTCCCATGGCGCGCCCCCTGCCTCGAGGCTGGCCCACACGGTCCTCGGTGCCCCCTTCTTCCTATATATACCTACGTACCCCAGAAACTCCATACACAGAGAGAAAACCCAAATTCCACCGCCGTAGCTGCTGTTCCCGTGGAGATCCCATCTTGGAGCCTGTTCCGGGAGGGGGGGTCCATCACGGAGGCCTTCATCATCATCATCATCGCCCTCACCATGCGTTGTGAATAGTTTACCACAGACCTTCGGGTCCATAGCTAGTATCTAGATGGCTTCTTCTCTCTCTCTCCGGATCTCAATACAAAGTTCTCCTCGGTCTTCGAGGAGATCTATTCGATGTAAACTCTTTTTGCAGTGTGTTTGTCGAGATCCGATGAATTGTGAGTTTATGATCAAGGTTATCTATGAAAGATATTTGGTTCTTCTCTGAACTTTTTATGTGTGCTCATAATATCCTTGCAAGTCTCTTTGAAATATTGGTTTGGTTTGGCCTACTAGATCTATAGTTCTTGCAATGGGAGAAGTGCTTGGCTTTGGGTTCAATCTTGCGGTGTCCTTTCCCAGTGACAGTAGGGGCAGCAAGGCACGTATTGTATTGTTGCCATCGAGGATAAAAAGATGGGGTTTTCATCATATTGCTTGAGTTTATCCCTCTACATCATGTCATCTTGCTTAAGGCATTACTCTGTTCGTATGAACTCAATACACTAGATGCATGCTGGGTAGCGGTCGATGTGTGGAGTAATAGTAGTGGATACAGAATCGTTTCGGTCTACTTGTCTCGGACGTGATGCCTATATACAATGATCATGCCTAGATAGTCTCATAATTATTCGCTTTTCTATCAATTGCTCGACAGTAATTTGTTTACCCGCCGTAGAATACCGCTATCATGAGAGAAGCCACTAGAGAAAACTATGGCCCCCGGGTCTATCTTTATCATATTACTTTCCCGTCAACTAGCCTATTTCTGCCGCCGTTGTTTATTTGCTTTCTTTATTTTCTGTTTCTATACCAAAAAAATAACAAAAATATAATTATCATCTCTATCAGATCTCATGATCGTAAGTGACCATAAAGGTATTGACAACCCCTTATCGCGTTGGCTGCAAAGTTCTTATTTGTTTGTGCAGGTGCGAGGGACTGGCGCGTGGTCTCCTACTGGATTGATACCTTGGTTCTCAAAAACTGAGGGAAATACTTACGCTACTGTGCTGCATTTCCCTTTCCTCTTCGAGGGAATACAACGCAAGCTCAAGAGGTAGCAAGAAGAATTTCTGGCGCCGTTGCCGGGGAGGCTTACGCAAAAGTCATATACCAAGTACCTATCACAAACCCTTATCCTTTGCATTACATTTATTTGCCTCTCGTTTTCCTCTCCCCCACTTCACCTTTTCCGTTTTATTCGCCCTTCTTCCGCCGCGTGTTTTTCGTTCGCTTGTTTCTTCTTTGCTTGTGTGCTGCTTGTCTGCTTGTCATCATGTCTAGCACACCTATCATTATCACCTCTCCCGAGAGTGAGGACCTCAACTTTCAACAAAGGGAGGAAGAAAACTTAAAAGATGCCAGGTATAGAATTTGCAATGCTCAAAATAGATCTAATCGGAAGCTTTTCCACTTCCGTGCTTCTTCGCAATTTTTATGTTGGCATAACTCCGTGGAATAAATTTATCTTAGATACCATTACCGGAGGGAATTTCTTGGGTAGCCACACCGTTGATTCTTATAAAGCTATGACTGAATTATTTGGCTCACCACCTCTTATGGTTAATGGGACCATTTTAACTTTGGAGCATGTTATGCAAAGGTTAGAAATTATCGAGAACAAAGTTGCTACGGTAGAATTGCTAGAGAACTTGGATAGAAAAATTCACAACGAAATTACCCAATATGGATCTAAGGTAGTGTCAGGACCCCGATCCTAAGTCACACCGATCTAGCTGTAACACGTCATATCACTTTGCGGCCTCACGCACGGTAACCCCACGGGTGCCACCTTACCTGGCCCGGGACCGTTTGCGCATTTTGGCACACGTATATGACAGTGTCGCTAGCATCCATATGACAGAGAACCCGGGCCGACATGGCTAGTTATAAACCAAAAGTGGCACTAGATTACAGAGACAGGCATCCATGACCCAGCAACGAACGTGTCGGTCATCAACGTATGAACCCAAGTTGTAGCAAGCTACATGGACTTAAAGGAACAACGCGTGACATTTCCCCTAAGGGACAGACACAGGAACGAAGAAGGACACATGCCGGCCAGCCTACGTGTTCCGAGCAGTAGCAAGCTACCAAGGCTCATTGGAATCACTAGGAGGCATTTCCCTGTAAGGTAGGCTACCAAAGGAAAACAACTAGGTGTCGGATCCCACACATACCAAGCATTTCAAACATACACGCAATATGCTCAATATGTGCAAATACAACATTGCATCACAACAGAACTCTATGACTCAAAGTACTTTATTTAAAAGGCTCCAAGAGCCATACATAACATATCCATACAGGTAGGGGTCACATGACCCAACACTCAAGTCATACAGTCATACAAGCACAAGCGGAAGCTACATGTCTGAGTACAGACAACTTAGAAAATAAAACAGGCTTGGTGTGGCCTGACTATCTACAAGGCCCTCCACAAGCTCCAGATCTCCGTCTGGGTGTCAAGCTACTCGTCGACGTCAATGTCTATGTAGAACCCTTCAGCAGGGGCAGGGTTCTCCTCTGCAACAGTTATTAAGCAAACATGAGTACAAAGGTACTCAGCAAGTCTTACCACAGAACCTATCATACATGCAACATTATCAAAGGGGGTAGTGGGGTTCATAGCAGAATGCCAGCTTTGACCTTGGCTAACCTATACTACAACTCTCCACAGATTGCAAGATGTTATTACGAACACGAGTCCTCTACTCACCACATCAATACACTACTGAGGATCCTCTTCCGTCATCCTACGGAAGGGCCATCCACGGCACTCACACTTATCTTGAGGCTTTTAGTAGTATCCATCAACTTGTCTGTGAACTATAAGAGTAACCAAGTAGTTCGTACCGCGAACAACGACTATTCGAATAGTTTGATAACCCTGCAGGGGTGTACTTCTTCACACACGCTTTCACCACTTATCGTCGTTTACTCGGCGTGTACTCGGCAACCTTCAAGCGGAAGCCCAGCGGGGGTGTCGGCCACGACCTGACTAACTACTCAAGTCTCTCGTCCAGGTTTATCGCCTATTTGGGTTCCATCCATGGGGAGATCCGGCCGGGGTGTCGCTCACGGCCCCAAACGATGTGTACAGGGTTCCCAAGTCACCAAACGGGCAACCGGTACACCGTGCCACCTACCTGTCGAATCACAACCCAACCCGAGGGTCAGCGTTGTGCACGACCTCCAGTAAGCTATAAACACCAGAAACTAGTTGCAACTCTTGGACAGAGATCAAGGGTAATTAATAAGCCGAGAGGGTCAATTAAGGATCCCAATGCGTGGTAGTAGCTGTAACTTGAACCACACATACAGATCTCGGGTCCTATGGACGATTCCAATGAAACAACCCACCATGTACTCCTACATGGCCTTTCATCGATACCTTTACCAAGCGTATTCCACACTTCCTTCTCTTTACCGGTATGATCATTTCACTCTGATCCATCACCCAGATGAACCAGACCAGACACAACTCTAAGCATAGCAGGCAGCATAAACAAATAGCATGGTGGATCACACATCACATGGCTCAATCAACTCCTACACATGCTAGTGGGTTTCAACTATTTACTGTGGCAATGACAGGTCATGCAAGGGAATAGGGTTCAACTACCGCAGCAAGTAGCAGTTCACACGCTGTTGCCTTAATGCAGTAAAAGAGAGCAGGAGCGAGAAGATTGGGTTTGTATCGGAATGATCAATGATTGCTTGCCTGACAAGGTAGTTGTCGGGTACTGCTCTTCAACTGGATACGCAACAGTATCCTCGGGAGCAGGACCTAACACAGAGAATACCGGCGATACAATCATTAACAAACAAATGCAACAATATGATGCATGTTCATGACATGGCAAGATGCATGTGTGTTGGCTAATGCAACTAAAACCAGAAGGGTTTGAACCTATTTGAATCAAAGATTCAAATTGAAGTTCAAACTATTATTTAAATAAGTGCATTATCATGTTTTTTCTGTATACAGCAAGTTAACTTGTTCAAACATGCATGAAACAAGTGCCATTGGAAAGATTGGATTTTTCTGATCATTTTTCATATATAAATCTTTTCCATCCGAGCTATGGTTGATTTTATATGATTATTATAAGTTTTGGGTATTTTCTGGAATTTCCTGAATTATTTTTAAACCTAAAAATCCCGGAAAAACCATTACTTCGTCAGCATGACATCATGCTGACGTCAGCCAGTCAACAGGGCCAGTCCAAGTCAAACCTGACCAGTGGGACCCACTGGTCAGTGTCACAGTTAACTAATTAACTGATTAAAATTAAATTAACACCTAAACTAGGTTTGACTTCCGGGCAGGGCCCACATGTCAGTGACCCAAGGGGGTCAAACCCGTGGTCAAACAGGTCCATCCCGCCGGCGTTTAGCCGCCGGCGAGGCCAAACACGGCGGCATGCTTCGGAAATCGCCTACGGTGCACGGCTCGAGCTGCGGTTGGGTGCGTTGGAAAGCCCATGCTGTTGCGCGTCGGATGGTGGTGGTCGCCGGACCTGGGGTGGCCGGAGACGACGGCAACAAGCTCGACGGCGGCGACCGGCGTTGGGCGTGTGTGGGGATGCGGCTGCAGGGGCCTAGGCGATGCGTGCGTAGCACCTTTCGCACCTACGCGCTGCGGCGAGTGTGATGGACGGGTGCCAGTGACCAAATGGTCACCGGAGCATCACCGGCGGCGAGCACGGTGGCGGTGCGTGCGGGCGAGCTTCGTGCAGTGCGTTACAGGGCAAAAGAGAGCCAACGGAGAGGGGGAGGATGAAGCTAAGCTCACAGGGGTTGTAGCAAGCACCGGAGCGAGCTCGGGGGTGGTCGGAGCTGAGCGGGACGACGAGGGGGATCTCCGCGGCCGGAGTTGGGGAAGAAGAGGTCGGGGGTGTTTCCAGGGCGGGCGAGCGCTCGGGGCTCGGCCTGTTCGAAGCAGTCGAGGACGGCGGAGACGATGGACACCAAGGCGGGGCTCAGGGACGACGGTGGACGCGGCTTCTACGCCGGTGCGAGCACGGCGGCGTCGGCCATGGCGCGGGGAGAGCGAGGGAGAGGAACTGGGGGGAGGTGGAGGTGTGTGCGAGGTCGGGGAGGGCGAGAACGATCGAACCATCCTTCCAGGACGGCGAGAGGATGAAGCAGGGCGGCGGGCAGCTGCGTGGCGCGCGGCGCGGTCGCCGTCGAGCACCTGCCTGCCTGCCTGGCCGAGCCAAGCAGCTCGCTGGAGCGGCAGCTGGGCTGGGCCGGCAGGTGGGCCGGGTGGGCGCCAGATAAGCTTTCCTTTCTCCCTTTTTTCTATTTTCTTTTCTGTTTCATTTCTTTTGCAACTTTGTTTAATTAAATAAAATGCCAAAGCATTTTTGTAACTCATAACACTTGTCATACCTACTGTATATAATATGAATAGTAGGAAACATTATAGTTTATGATTATTTGAGCATTTAAAAATAGTTTATAACATTTAAATGCCCAAATTCAAATACCATATGATTTAATCCAGAGCCCTTGAGTGTCCTAGAAAATTGTGCACCATTTTTGGCAGAGGTTTAAGACCAAGGCAGAAATGATGAACATTTTTGAAGGGCATTTTGGGTACATTGGAAAATATTTTAGCAAACCCTAGTTGTTAGGAGAGGGGTGCTGGGGTTTCCGTTAATCCCATTTCAAGTTTCTTTGAAAGTAGACATGATGCACACTCTAGTTAGGTCCTAATGCAAGTGCTAGCTAGGGATGTGACAACTCACCCCCACTTAAAAGAATCGCGTCCCGAGATTCGGGTTCCTCCGGAAAGAGGGTGGGGTACTCAAGTCGAAGACGATCCTCCCTTTCCCAAGTAGCTTCACTCTCGGAATGATGTGACCATTGAACCTTGAGAAACTTGATATTGTGGCGTCGAGTGGTGCGCTCAGTTTGATCAAGAATACGAATGGGGTATTCTCGATATGTGAGATTATCCTGAAGATCAAGCGTTTCGTGGTCCACTCCGCGGATAGGATCCGAGAAGCAACGCCTGAGTTGGGAAACGTGGAAAACATCATGAACTCTGGAGAGGTGCGGGGGTAGTTCCAATTGGTAGGCAACTTCTCCTCGTTTGGCAAGAAATGCGAAAAGGACCGATGAAACGAGGGGCCAATTTGCCTTTGATACCGAAGCGATGGGTTCCCTTAAGAGGAGTAACCCGAAGGTAAGCCTTATCGCCGACTTCAAAAGTCACAGCCTTATGATGACTATCATATTGGCTCTTTTGGCGAGACTGGGCTGTTTTCAATCTCTCACGAACGATGCGAACTTGTTCTTCTGCTTCCTGAATCATATCCGGGCCAAAGAATTGTCTTTCCCCGGTTTCTGACCAGTTAAGAGGTGTTCGACACCTTCGTCCATATAAAACTTCGAAGGGAACTTTGCCCAAGCTGGCTTGATAACTATTGTTATAAGCGAATTCGGCAAATGGAAGACATTTTTCCCACTCCATACCGAAAGAGATGACAGAGGCTCGAAGCATGTCTTCCAGAATTTGATTGACTCGTTCCACTTGACCACTTGACTGCGGATGGAAGGCAGTACTGAAGGAGAGATGAGTTCCCATAGCATTCTGGAAACTTTCCCAAAATCGTGAAGTGAAAAGACTTCCACGGTCTGAGTTAATCTCCAACGGTACACCATGAAGTGATACAATCCGAGAGACATACAAATCTGCTAGCTGGCTAGCGGTAATACTCGTGCGAACAGGCAGGAAATGAGCTACTTTAGAGAGGCGGTCGATAACAACAAAAATAGCATTATTCCCTTTCCTGGACCTGCGAAACCCGGTAATGAAGTCCATACCGACTTTATCCCATTTCCATTCAGGAATAGCTAAAGGTTGAAGGGTGCCAGCAGGCCGTTGATGCTCTTCTTTGACTCGACGACAAACGTCGAAGTTAGCAATGAATTGAGCGATTTCTCTCTTCATCCTAGTCCACCAGAATCTCTGACGTAGATCCTGATACATTTTAGTACTACCGGGATGAATCGTGAGAGGAGATTCATGAGCCTCCTTAAGAATCATTTGTCGTAGTTGTGGTTTCTTGGGTACCACCAGGCGGTTTTCGAAGTACACTACACCTCGATCATCCATAGAGAAACTTCTAGCAACTCCGCTAGCAATGTTCTCCTTGATCCGAGATATGCCTTTATCATACCGCTGGGCAACTATGATTTGATCCATAAGGGTAGGTTTCGCCACCAAGGTGGAAAGAAATACTCGAGGAACAATGTGAAGGTTAAGCTTACGAAATTCCTCGTGGAGCAGTGGTTGACTTTGTTGTCACATTAAATTGTTACAATATGACTTACGACTTAGTGCATCAGCCATGACATTGGCCTTTCCAGGAGTGTAAGTGATTCCTAAGTCGTAATCTGTGAGCAACTCAACCCAACGTCTTTGCCTGAGATTCAGATCCGGTTGGGTGAAGATATATTTCAAACTTTGATGATCGGTGAAGATTTCACAGCGATTACCAAGAAGGTAATGTCGCCATGTTTTGAGTGCATGGACTACAGCTGCAAGCTCTAGATCATGAGTAGGATAGTTATCCTCGTGTGAACGCAACTGTCGAGATGCGTATGCAATCACTTGACGATCTTGCATGAGAATGCAACCTAGTCCTTGTCGCGAGGCGTCGCAGTAGATTATAAACTCCTAGGAAAAGTCTGGTGGTACCAGTACAGGTGCAGATGTCAGGCGTCTTTTCAGTTCCTGAAAACTGGACTCGCACTGTGGGGTCCACTCAAACTTTTTATCTTTCTTGAGGAGTTCGGTTAGAGGTTTAGCAACCTTGGAGAAGTTCTCGACGAAACGTCGGCAATAGCTCGCTAAGCCAAGAAAACTCCTAACTTGCTTGACCGATTCAGGGGGAGTCCAATCAAGTACGGCTTGAACTCGCTCGGGATTGACAGCAATACCCTTGCCAGAGATCACATGACCTAGATAGGTTACTTCTGGCAACCAGAATTCACATTTAGAGAATTTGGCATAAAGGCGGTGCTCTCGAAGTTTTGTCAATACCAGCCTTAAATGCTCGGCATGATCTTCCTTGTTCTTGGAATAGATGAGTATATCATCGAGGTATACCACGACGAATTTATCTAAATACTCCATGAATATAGAATTCATTAACCGAGAAAAGGTAGCTAGGGCATTGGTTAATCCGAAGGACATAACGGTGTACTCGTATTGGCCATAACGAGTAACGAAAGCCGTTTTAGGAATGTCCCCGTTTTTTATTTTGATTTGATGGTAGCCCAACCTCAAATCCATCTTAGAGAAGACTGAGGATCCAGCGAGCTGATCATACAGGTCGTTGATCCTGGGGAGCGGATACTTATTCTTTATGGTGACCAGATTGACAGGTCAGTAATCTACAACCATCCGCTCCGTTCCATCCTTCTTCTTGACGAAGAGGACGGGGCAAGCCCAAGGGGAAGAACTAGGACGGATGAAACCTTTTTGCAAGGACTCATCGAGTTGTTTCTTTAGCTCAGCTAATTCTAGTGGTGCCATCTTATACGGTCTCCTAGAGATTGGGACAGTTCCAGGGATAAGATCTATCACAAACTCGACATCTCTCTCAGGTGGAATTCCTGGCAGTTCTTCTGGAAAAACATCCGGGAAGTCACAAACTACCAGGATATCTTCGAGTTCTGGTAGAGGGCTGGCATTAAGAGAATAGAGCTGACGTTCAGCCATTCGGACCAAGACATTGACTATCTTGCCGGATGGATGTGTAAGTTGAACGGTCCTAGTATAGCAATCGATTTTGGCGTAATGAGTTGTCATCCAATCCATACCCAAAATGATGTTTATGTCCGAGGACTTGAGAGCGATTAGAGATGCAAGGAAAACAAGTCTATCGACAAGGATTTCATTTCCATGGCTTACCCTAGAGGTTTGCCACTTTGAACCAGGAGTTTGAATAACCATGGATGTAGGCATGTCACAAAAAGTCATGTTGTGCAATCCAGCATAGCTCTCAGATATGAACGAATGGGATGCTCCAGTATCGAAAAGAACAGATGTCGGATGGAAGTTTACGAGAAGCGTACCAAGGACGACGTTAGGATCCTCATAAGCTTCCTCGGCAGAGACATAGTTGACATGACCACGTGAAGTGGGGATTGGCTTGACATAATTCACCTTGCCGGTTGGTTTACCACGACCAACGGGTTTTCCTGGCTGGTTCTGAGGACACTCACGCATGTAGTGCCCCGGTTCTCCACACTTGAAACATGTCACAGTGGTGGTGCGTGGAGCAAAGTTGGAAGGTGGTCCTCCATAGGTCTTGGCAGGTGCAAACTGTTGAGTTGGGCGAGGCGCCTCATAGGATGGCCTCGGTGTGTACTTGGGTGGCAGAGCAGTGTTAGGAACCCACACACGGCGCTTGTGAGAGCCAGAGCCGGATGAGGAACCAAAGTCTCGAGTATGCTTGCGGGTGGCCTCGAAGTCGGTCTGGCCTGTTTCAACACTGATAGCCTTGTTTACCAACTTCTGGAAGGAAGTGCACTCGTGCAGACGTAGATGTCGGCGGAGTTCAGGGCTGAGTCCCTTGCGGAACCTCGCCTGCTTCTTGGCATCGGTGGATACTTCTTCAGGTGCATAGCGTGCCAGGTTACCAAACTCACGACTATAGCCATCCACAGTTAAACGGCCCTGGGTGAAATTGCAGAATTCCTCCCGCTTGCGATCCATGAGACCTTCCGGAATGTGATGTTCACGGAATGCCTCACTGAACTCAACCCAGGTAGTGACTTGACCAGCAGGACGCATAGCTTCAAATTTTTCCCACCAAAGACTGGCAGGGCCCTCAAGATGGTAGGCGGCGTAGATAACCTTGTCAGCTTCGGCCACACGGGCAGAGTGTAGCTTGTGGGTGATACTACGTAGCCAGTCATCAGCATCCAGAGGTTCAGTGGAGTGATGGAACTTTGGTGGACACATCTTGATAAAGTCATTGATTGACACCACGTCGTTCCTCTGGCGGAACCCAGTGTTCTGCTCTATGCGTTCCAGCAGACGGTTGGTCTCTCTCTTGTTCCGTTCTGCTTCGAGCATAACTTCCGCCAAGGAGGGTGGCTGGGGCTGATTTCCATCCCTAGTCCCACTAGCCTCACCCAGCTCCTGAGCAGCAGGAGTGTTGCGAGTGTTGACCATCCTAGAAAGACAAAACAACGGTTTAGACAAGGATGGTGAAAATTTGACATAGAAGTGCAGAATGTAATGGATGACACGGAATGCAAGGATGTTCATCCGTACGACATGGTAATATAGGAACTACTATATATACACCAGTGGTCATACACACCATACAAAGTTTAGTACAAGCCAAGGCTAAAGTACAACTGCGGTGAAAGACGATACATCCCATCAGAGGCATTCCAAGCTCCTATACATTATTTAACTACACCTCCGGAACTCAGTACACACTAAGTCATATTCCACAAGACGCGCAGGACTGTGGAAATACAACTACTACAATACTACTACAACCACGGCCTAGCTCAGACATTCGCGTAGTAATCCTCGTAAAGATTACCACCGTAGCCTGGAAGTGGAACAGACAGATCTTGGAACTCGCGAGCACTCGAAGGCTGAGGACCATAAGGACATGGATGTGGTCTCAGTCCCGATGCTGGTGGTAACTGACGCCCACGTGGAGGTGTAATACCCCCAACGTCACGCCAATCCATGCGATCAGGCAGACGAGTCCGCACGGGGTACAAATCCCGCATGTCCAGATATCCGGCGTGCACAGCAGGTGCAAGCCGTGTCAGTGTAGTCCAGTGGGCGGCTCGAGTGTTATACAGCTCCATTCGGAGGGCACGGACCTCACGGTCCCTATCCTCCAACATCTGAACAGTGGTCTGAAGCAGTGGCTCTTCATGAGCAACATCAGTATACAGACCAGTGTAGTAGCCTTCCTCTCTGGGAAGTGAGGCTGGCATGTAACAGAACTCAGTGTTCAGCAACAGGGCATGCCTAGCACGGTGAATGGTCATCATCGAATAAGCGGCATCCTGCACTGCCATCTCGATGGTAATCCCGAGTCCATAAGACCAATGGATGGGATCATTAGCTCCGGGATATGAGGGGTATATCCGGACTGTGCGGAAATACTGACTCTGATTGAAATCCCGGTACTGTTCCTCCACTCTGTAATCGGGATACCAGCGATAACCGGTCTCAGTCATCACCCTGACTAGCATGGCCGTGTGACCGGGCACATTGATGCACCGAGTCAAACGAACCACTTGGTGAGGGATGTGGCCAGACATCTGAAACACGGAATAATGCAAAGGCATTAGTGTTTCTAGAAGAAATCGGGCAGCATAACAACTGTAAATGCTCAAACAAAGATTTGAGACATCATACAAATGATAGCATAGCCACTCAACAATCCATATCAAGGTTCCGGTCCAACAATCATCATACTAAAAGGATAGAAACTGAACTGAGGCTTGAAACCAACAATCCTAAGAGTCTACGGATTAGTAACACGTGAACCTAGAAAGGATAAGAGGCCTAGTCCTAAATCCCCGTAGAAAGAATAGACTGACTCAGATCAGAAGGGCATAAGGTAAAGGAGTAAAAAGAGCCTTACGTTCCCTTCCACAATCAATTCCCCTACATATAACTAAGAATTTTCTCGACTCAACATCGACCAGTTTGGCTTGAGAAACCTACAGGCAGTCCAGCTCTGATGCCAACGCTGTCAGGACCCCGATCCTAAGTCACACCGATCTAGTTGTAACACGTCATATCACTTTGCGGCCTCACGCACGGTAACCCCACGGGTGCCACCTTACCTGGCCCGGGACCGTTTGCGCATTTTGGCACACGTATATGACAGTGTCGCTAGCATCCATATGACAGAGAACCCGGGCCGACATGGCTAGTTATAAACCAAAAGTGGCACTAGATTATAGAGACAGACATCCATGACCCAGCAACGAACGTGTCGGTCATCAACGTATGAACCCAAGTCGTAGCAAGCTACATGGACTTAAAGGAACAACGCGTGACATTTCCCCTAAGGGACAGACACAGGAACGAAGAAGGACACATGCCGGCCAGCCTACGTGTTCCGAGCAGTAGCAAGCTACCAAGGCTCATTGGAATCACTAGGAGGCATTTCCCTGTAAGGTAGGCTACCAAAGGAAAACAACTAGGTGTCGGATCCCACACATACCAAGCATTTCAAACATACACGCAATATGCTCAATATGTGCAAATACAACATTGCATTACAACAGAACTCTATGACTCAAAGTACTTTATTTAAAAGGCTCCAAGAGCCATACATAACATATCCATACAGGTAGGGGTCACATGACCCAACACTCAAGTCATACAGTCATACAAGCACAAGCGGAAGCTACATGTCTGAGTACAGACAACTTAGAAAATAAAATAGGCTTGGTGTGGCCTGACTATCTACAAGGCCCTCCACAAGCTCCAGATCTCCGTCTGGGTGTCAAGCTACTCGTCGAAGTCAACGTCTATGTAGAACCCTTCAGCAGGGGCAGGGTTCTCCTCTGCAACAGTTATTAAGCAAACATGAGTACAAAGGTACTCAGCAAGTCTTACCACAGAACCTATCATACATGCAACATTATCAAAGGGGGTAGTGGGGTTCATAGCAGAATGCCAGCTTTGACCTTGGCTAACCTATACTACAACTCTCCACAGATTGCAAGATGTTATTACGAACACGAGTCCTCTACTCACCACATCAATACACTACCGAGGATCCTCTTCCGTCATCCGACGGAAGGGCCATCCATGGCACTCACACTTATCTTGAGGCTTTTAGTAGTATCCATCAACTTGTCTATGAACTGTAAGAGTAACCAAGTAGTTCGTACCGCGAACAACGGCTATTCGAATAGTTTGATAACCCTGCAGGGGTGTACTTCTTCACACACACTTTCACCACTTATCGCCGTTTACTCGGCGTGTACTTGGCAACCTTCAAGCGGAAGCCCAGCGGGGGTGTCGGCCACGACCTGACTAACTACTCAAGTCTCTCGTCCAGGTTTATCGCCTATTTGGGTTCCATCCATGGGGAGATCCGGCCGAGGTGTCGCTCACGGCCCCAAACGATGTGTACAGGGTTCCCAAGTCATCAAACGGGCAACCGGTACACCGTGCCACGTACCTGTCGCATCACAACCCACCCCGAGGGTCAGCGTTGTGCACGACCTCCAGTAAGCTATAAACACCAGAAACTAGTTGCAACTCCTGGACAGAGATCAAGGGTAATTAATAAGCCGAGAGTGTCAATTAAGGATCCCAATGCGTGGTAGTAGCTGTAACTTGAACCACACATACAGATCTCAGGTCCTATGGACGATTCCAATGAAACAACCCACCATGTACTCCTACATGGCCTTTCATCGATACCTTTACCAAGCGTATTCCACACTTCCTTCTCTTTACCGGTATGATCATTTCACTCTGATCCATCACCCAGATGAACCAGACCAGACACAACTCTAAGCATAGCAGGCAACATAAACAAATAGCATGGTCGATCACACATCACTTGGCTCAATCAACTCCTACACATGCTAGTGGGTTTCAACTATTTACTGTGGCAATGACAGGTCATGCAAGGGAATAGGGTTCAACTACCGCAACAAGTAGCAGTTCACACGATGTTGACTTAATGCAGTAAAAGAGAGCAGGAGCGAGAAGATTGGGTTTGTATCGGAATGATCAATGATTGCTTGCCTGACAAGGTAGTTGTCGGGTACTGCTCTTCAACTGGATACACAGCAGTATCCTCGGGAGCAGAACCTAACACAGAGAATACCGGCGATACAATCACTAACAAACAAATGCAACAATATGATGCATGTTCATGACATGGCAAGATGCATGTGTGTTGGCTAATGCAACTAAAACCAGAAGGGTTTGAACCTATTTGAATCAAAGATTCAAATTGAAGTTCAAACTATTATTTAAATAAGTGCATTATCATGTTTTTTCTGTATACAGCAAGTTAACTTGTTCAAACATGCATGAAACCGGTGCCATTGGAAAGATTGGATTTTTCTGATCATTTTTCATATATAAATCTTTTCCATCCGAGCTATGGTTGATTTTATATGATATTTATAAGTTTTGGGTATTTTCTGGAATTTCCTGAATTATTTTTAAACCTAAAAATCCCAGAAAAACCTTTACCGCGTCAGCATGACATCATGCTGACGTCAGCCAGTCAACAGGGCTAGTCCAAGTCTAACCTGACCAGTGGGACCCACTGGTCAGTGTCACAGTTAACTAATTAACTGATTAAAATTAAATTAACACCTAAACTAGGTTTGACTTGCGGGCAGGGCCCACATGTCAGTGACCCAAGGGGGTCAAACCCGTGGTCAAACAGGTCCATCCCGCCGGCGTTTAGCCACTGGCGAGGCCAAACACGACGGCGTGCTTCGAAGATCGCCTACGGTGCACGGCTCGAGCTGCGGTTGGGTGCATTGGAAAGCCCATGCTGTTGCGCGTCGGATGGTGGTGGTCGCCGGACCTGGGGTGGCTGGAGACGACGGCAACGAGCTCGACGGCGGTGACCGGCGTCGGGCGTGTGTGGGGATGCGGCTGCAGGGGCCTAGGCGATGCGTGCGTAGCACCTTTCGCACCTACGCGCTGCGGCGAGTGTGATGGACGGGTGCCCGTGACCAAATGGCCAACGGAGCATCACCGGCGGCGAGCACGGCGGCGATGCGTGCGGGCGAACTTCGTGCAGTGCGTTACTGGGCAAAAGAGAGCCAACGGAGAGGGGGAGGATGAAGCTAAGCTCACAGGGGTTGCAGCAAGCACCGGAGCGAGCTCGGGGGTGGTCGGAGCTGAGCGGGACGGCGAGCGGGATCTCCGCGGTCGGAGTTGGGGAAGAAGAGGTCGGGGGTGTTTCCAGGGCGGTGAGCGCTCGGGGCTCGGCCTGTTCGAAGCAGTCGAGGACGGCGGAGATGATGGACACCAAGGCGGGGCTCAGGGACGACGGTGGACGCGGCTTCTACGACGGTGCGAGCACGGCGGCGTCGGCCATGGCGCGGGGAGAGCGAGGGAGAGGAACTGGGGGGAGGTGGAGGTGTCTGCGAGGTCGGGGAGGGCGAGAACGATCGAACCATCCTTCCAGGACGGCGAGAGGATGAAGCAGGGCGGCGGGCAGCTGCGTGGCGCGCGGCGCGGTCGTCGTCGAGCACCTGCCTGCCTGCCTGGCCGAGCCAAGCAGCTCGCTGGAGCAGCAGCTGGGCTGGGCCGGCAGGTGGGCCGGGTGGGCGCCAGGTAAGCTTTCCTTTCTCCCTTTTTTTCTATTTTCTTTTCTGTTTCATTTCTTTTGCAACTTTGTTTAATTAAATAAAATGCCAAAGCATTTTTGTAACTCATAACACTTGTCATACCTACTGTATATAATATGAACAGTAGGAAACATTATAGTTTATGATTATTTGAGCATTTAAAAATATTTTATAACATTTAAATGCCCAAATTCAAATACCATATGATTTAATCCAGAGCCCTTGAGTGTCCTAGAAAATTGTGCACCATTTTTGGCAGAGGTTTAAGACCAAGGCAGAAATGATGAACATTTTTGAAGGGCATTTTGGGTACATTGGAAAATATTTTAGCAAACCCTAGTTGTTAGGAGAGGGGTGCTGGGGTTTCTGTTAATCCCATTTCAAGTTTCTTTGAAAGTAGACATGATGCACACTCTAGTTAGGTCCTAATGCAAGTGCTAGCTAGGGATGTGACAGGTAGGAGTTGTTCTGAAAAATCTTAAAGAAAAAGAACCCATAGTTAAAGAAAAGCTAGATCAAGATTCTACTAGAATCAATAAGCTTGAGGATGTTATCACTAATGTGGGTTCCACTCTTTCCGCTATAAAAACCACTCCAAATACCTCCACTAAGTTATCTAAATTCATGTATGTCCCTAAAGACAAGGGTGAAACTTCTAGACTTGCAGATCTCAAATCCGTAAGTGTTCATCCTAATTTTCTTACTTTTGCAAGAGACCCTTTTGACACTTTAGAATTTCTTGATTTCTTGCCCAAGAGTTTGATTATTCATAGGTACAAATAAGTGCCCAAGAATCATAAGTGCTTAATCAAATAATTGCCTTCCCAGGATGACAATACCTAGATCTATCTTGTATCGTGCCTAGCTAGCAGCGTAAAACGATAGCGCTTATTGGGAGGCAACCCAATTTAATGTTTTTTTCTTTTGTTGCTGTTAGGGAATAAATATTGCATCTAGCCTCTGATTACATGTGTTTTCATGTTTTGTTTAGTGTTTGTGCCAAGTAGAACCTTTGGTAAGACTTGTGTGAAGTTTATATGATCTGGCTGTGAAAAACAGAATCTTTACCGCTCGCTAAAGTAGTCTTCATATTTTACTGGAGCGTGCTTTTTAGCTGATTATTTTTGCTGCTGATTGGTAGACAAATTTTGCAAATTTACCAATTTGGTTTGAATTTTTTGGAGTTCCAGAAGTAGGCGAATCCAGCAGATTACTACAGACTGTTCTGCTTCTGACATATTCTGTTTTTCGTGTGTTGTTTGCTTATTGGAGGATATGAATCATAGAGAACTTGGAGTACAGTATTTTTAACACCAATATAAACAAAGAATGAATTCCTTGCTGTACCTTTGAGTAGTGGTTTGCTTTCTCTTACTAACGGAGCTCACGAGAATTTTTGTCTATGTTTTGTGTTGTGAAGTTTTCAAGTTTTGAGTATTGCTTTGATGGACTATGGAACAAGGAGTAGCAAAGGCCTAAGCTTGGGGATACCCATGGCACCCCAAGTAAATTCAAGATAATCAAAAGCCTAAGCTTGGGGATGCCCCGGGAAGGCATCCACTAGTAGAAAACAGGGCTTTGGTCCAGGCCTGTCCAGCCCATTAGCCCCGGTTGAATCTAGAACCGGGTCCAATGGGGGCACTGGACCCGGTTCGTGAGCCCAGGGGGCCGGCCGGGCCACATGGGCCATTGGTCCCGGTTCGTCTGGACCTTTTGGTCCCGGTTGGTGCGACGAACCGGGACCAATGGGTCTTGCTCCTAGCCCACCACCATTGGTCCCGGTTGGTGGCATGAACCGGGACCAAAGGCACCACTTTAGCCCCGGTTCGTAGCACCAACCGGGACCAATGAGGTGCCTATATATACCCCCTCGCGCAAGAGCAGAGCACACTGCTCTGTTTTTTTTTCTGGCAGAGGGGGAGAGGGGTTAGTGGTGCTCTAGCTCACCTCCTATGCACACAACATGTTCGATGGAATGCCCGAGCCACAGTAGTTAAGCTTTTCTCCTCTCGAAGCTCTATTTTCTCCGATATTTGTCTAGGTTTAACGGTCCGTCATGTCCCGTCCCCGTCTTCGCCGCCGTCGATCGCCCCCGCCGATCTCGTCACCGGCACCACCGTGGTAAGCCTCTTGTTATGTCCATGCTTTTCTTACTTTTATTATTGCTTGTTATTATTGCTTTAGATAGATATTTGTCTAATTTTCTTACGTTTATTATTGCTTGTTATTATATAGTGCGATGGTTTTGATATCCACCCACGTGGGCCCTCGTTCTGTCTACGATTCGGATGTGGTATATTATCTTTAATTTATAACTATTTGTTTTAGTGTTTATGATAGTTATGCCGACCAACCTGACATGCATAGATGTTTTATTATGTCAAGGAGGTAGTTGAACCGGAAATTCCAACCAACCCTCTTGTGGAGAGGTTAAATTTAGTTGAAGAGGAAAACATTTCCTTAAAGAAAAAATTGGAAAAAATGGAGGAGGAGAAGATGGAATTGGAGTTGCATGTTGCGGAAGTCGTCGATGATCACAAGATCAAAGTGGACCCTATTGTCGAGAGGTTAAATTTAGTTGAAGAAGAAAACAAATTCTTGAAGGAAAAAATAAAAAAATTGAGGACGAGAAGATGATATTGGAGTTGCATGTTGCGGATGTCGTCGATGATGACAAGATCAAGATGGATGCAATGCGGTTGAAGATTAGAAAGATTAGAAAATATGCCATTCATATCGAGGCTTGGTATCATTATGCCGTTTGATCAATTGTTACCTTGGTTGCGATTATGATCGCATTTGTTTTCGCATTGAAATGTTTTACATAGTTTCGATGTGTATGGAGAGCTATATGTTGTTAGATGAGAATTATATATGTATGTACTTTGGTTTTAATGTGATGATGAACTTCTATTAATTTGGTCACTTAATTATCTATTTATGATGTTCTGTAATGGTTTTTGACACACTTAATTATATATAATGCACGCAGATGAACCGGCAATGGATGTACGGTGACAGACACACCTCCGAGTACATTAAGGGCGTGCATGAGTTTCTAAATGCGGCTGAGGCAAACAAGCAGAATGGTTTTATGTGTTGTCCATGCACTAAATGTGGGAATACGATGTCTTACTCTAACCGGAAAATCCTTCACTCCCACCTGCTTTACAAGGGTTTCATGCCACACTATAATGTTTTGACGAGGCACGAAGAAATAGGGGTTATGATGGAAGATGGCGAAGAAGAAGAGTACGATGACAACTATGTGCCCCCTGAATACGGTGATGCTGCAATGGGGGGAGCTGGTGAAGATCAAGAGGAACCAGACGGTGTGCCCAATGATGCTGCAACGGGTGAAGCTGCTGAAGATCAAGAAGAACCAAATGATGATCTCCGTCGGGTCATTGTCGATGCAAGGACACAATGCGAAAGTCAAAAGGAGAAGCTGAAGTTCGATCGCATGTTAGAGGATCACAAAAAAGGGTTGTACCCCAATTGCGAAGATGGCAACACAAAGCTCGGTACCGTACTGGAATTACTGCAGTGGAAGGCAGAGAATGCTGTGGCTGACAAAGGATTTGAGAAGCTACTGAAAATATTGAAGAAGAAGCTTCCGAAGGATAACGAATTGCCCGACAGTACATACGCAGCAAAGAAGGTCGTATGCCCTCTAGGATTGGAGGTGCAGAAGATACATGCATGCCCTAATGACTGCATCCTCTACCGCGGTGCATACAAGGATCTGAACGCATGCCCGGTATGCGGTGCATTGCGGTATAAGATGAGACGAGATGACCCTGGTGATGTTGATGGCGAGCCCGCCAGGAAGAGGGTTCCTACGAAGGTGATGTGGTATGCTCCTATAATACCACGGTTGAAACGTTTGTTTAGAAACAGAGAGCATGCCAAGTTGATGCAATGGCACAGTGAGGACCGTAAGAAAGACGGGAAGTTGAGAGCACTCGCTGACGGGTCGCGGTGGAGAAAAATCGAGAGAAAGTACTGGAAGGAGTTTGCAAAGGACCCAAGGAACGTATGGTTTGCTTTAAGCGCGGATGGCATTAATCCTTTCGGGGAGCAGAGCAGCAATCACAGCACCTGGCCCGTGACTCTATGTATGTATAACCCTCCTCCTTGGATGTGCATGAAGCGGAAGTTCATTATGATGCCAGTTCTCATCCAAGGCCCTAAGCAACCCGGCAACAACATTGATGTGTACCTAAGGCCATTAGTTGAAGAACTTTTACAGCTGTGGAATGGAAACGGTGTACGTGCGTGGGATGAGCACAGACAGGAGGAATTTGACCTAAAGGTGTTGCTGTTCGTGACCATCAATGATTGGCCCGCTCTCAGTAACCTTTTAGGACAGACAAACAAAGGATACCACGCATGCACGTACTGTTTAGATGACACTGAAAGTATATACCTGGACAAATGCTGGAAGAATGTGTACCTGGGCCATCGTCGATTTCTTCCGACCAACCATCAATGTCGAAAGAAAGGCAAGCATTTCAAAGGCGAGGCAGATCACCGGAAGAAGCCCGCCATGCGTACCGGTGATCACGTACTTGCTATGGTCAATGATTTACACGTAATCTTTGGAAAGGGCCCCGGCGCACTACCTGTTCCGAATGACGCTGAGGGACACTCACCCATGTGGAAGAAGAAATCTATATTTTGGGACCTACCCTACTGGAAAGACCTAGAGGTCCGCTCTTCAATCGACGTGATGCACATGACGAAGAACCTTTGCGTGAACCTGCTAGGCTTCTTGGGCGTGTATGGAAAGACAAAAGATACAGCTGAGGCACGGGAGGACCTGCAACGTTTGCACGAAAAAGATGGCATCCCTCCAAAGCAGTATGAAGGTCCTGCCAGCTATGCTCTTACGAAAGAAGAGAAATAAATCTTCTTTGAATGCCTTCTCAGTATGAAGGTCCCGACTGGCTTCTCGTCGAATATAAAGGGAATAATAAATATGCCAGAGAAAAAGTTCCAGAACCTAAAGTCTCATGACTGCCACGTGATTATGACGCAACTGCTTCCGGTTGCATTGAGGGGGCTTCTATCGGAAAACGTCCGATTAGCCATTGTGAAGCTATGTGCATTCCTCAATGCAATCTCTCAGAAGGTGATCGATCCAGAAATCGTACCAAGGCTAAGGAGTGATGTGGCGCAATGTCTTGTCAGTTTCGAGCTTGTGTTCCCACCATCCTTCTTCAATATCATGACACACGTCCTAGTTCATCTAGTCGACGAGATTGTCATTCTGGGGCCCGTATTTCTACACAATATGTTCCCCTTTGAGAGGTTCATGGGAGTCCTAAAGAAATATGTCCGTAACCGCGCTAGGCCAGAAGGAAGCATCTCCATGGGCCATCAAACAGAGGATGTCATCGGGTTTTGTGTTGACTTCATTCCTGGCCTTAATAAGATAGGTCTCCCTAAATCGCGGTACGAGGGGAGACTGACTGGAAAAGGCACGCTTGGAAGGGACTCAATAATATGCAGGGACGGATATTCTTGGTCTCAAGCACACTACACTGTTCTACAGAACTCTACATTGGTGACCTCGTATGTCGATGAACACAAGAACAGTCTGCGCTCCAAACACCCGGAGCAGTGCGACGACTGGATTACATGTGAACACATCATGACTTTCAGCAATTGGTTGGAAACACGTCTCAGAGCTGACAACACTGTTTGTGATGAGTTGTACTTGTTGTCCAGGGGACCATCTTCGACTGTATTGATTTACAAAGGATACGAGATAAATGGGAATACATTTTACACGATTGTCCAAGATCAAAAGAGCACCAACCAAAACAGCGGTGTCTGCTTTGATGCAACAACCGATAGGGGAAAGGACACATATTATGGTTACATAGTGGACATATGGGAACTTGACTACGGACATGATTTTAAGGTCCCTTTGTTTAAGTGAAAATGGGTCAATCTGTCAGGAGGCGGGGTACAGGTAGACCCACAGTACGGAATGACAACAGTGGATCTGAAAAATCTTGGATACACTGACGAACCGTTCGTCCTAGCCAATGATGTGGCACAGGTTATCTATGTGAAGCACATGTCTACCAGACCGAGAAAAAGAAAAGATAAGGAAGCGAATACATCATACGATGAGCCAAAGCGCCACATAGTTCTTTCAGGAAAAAGGGACATCCTGGGAGTGGAGGGTAAGACAGACATATCCGAAGATTATGAAAAGTTTCATGAAATTCCTCCCTTCAAAGTCAAGGCTGGCCCAAGCATCCTGATAAACGATGAAGATTATCCATGGTTACGGCGCAATAAGCAAATGACACAAGCGAAGAAAAAGTGAAGACTTTTTTCCGCAACTATTATGATGATACCATGCCAACTTTGTAACAGACGAGTATGATACCATTGTCCGTTTGTACTATTCAAACTTCAATACTACTTGCACTAACAGAAAGTTTGTAATTGGTTTTACCAGAAAGAATTAAAAAATATAGCAAAAAACAAAAGAAAATAAATAATGCAGAAAACAAAACAAAAAAACTTGCAAACAAATAAAAATAGCAACAATAAGTATTTCGTTGTAAGTAGAAACAAAATAAAATAAATAAAGCAACAAAGAAAACAAATAATTTCAAATTTAAACTATTCAAATTTGAATACTACTTGCACTAACAGAAAGTTTGTAATTGGTTTTACCAGAAAGAATTAAAAAATAAAGCAAAAAACAAAAGAAAATAAATAATGCAGAAAACAAAACAAAAAAACTTGCAAATAAATAAAAATAGCAACAATAAGTATTTTGTTGTAAGTAGAAACAAAATAAAATAAATAAAGCAACAAAGAAAACAAAGAAAGTTTATAATTTTTGTGACCTAAAAGAAAAAAGAAATCACTAAAAAACTATAAGTATTTAGTTCTAAGTAGAAATGAAAAAATAAATAGAAAAAAAGAGAAAAAAAATGCCACCTACTGGGCCAGCACGGCCTGAATACGACTAGAAACCCAACCATGGGCCAGGATTCAGGCCCGCAGCAGGCCCAGTAGGCCCACAGGCATTGCAGTGTCTAATTAGGGCCGTAAGCCTGCATTTCAGAGGAGTTCGAGAGGACAGAGGCAGCACAGCTTATAAACAGGTGCTGGCCGCTCTCAACTAGTGAGGTGGGACTAAACTCCCACTTCTTCCCGCCCTTTGGGCTGCTGAAAAGGGACCTTTAGTCCCGGTTGGTGGCACCAACCGGTACTAAAGGTGGGTATTAGTCCCGGTTTGTGCCACGAACCGGGACTAATACGCCTTCTATATAAACAACACTTGTGAAACTATGGACGACAACACCCGAGACCTAGCACAAGAAGCCATGTTGATGGACATAATCGCAGACGGACAAGAAGCCGTCTTGTCGTTTCTCAACGACACCAATGAGCTGGTGGAAAGAGAGCTGCTGGAAGATCTAGGCTATGATATTGATGGCTCCGGTGACCCACTGCACATTGAAGAAGTAGACCGTGAGGACGGGTCCGGTGACCCAATGCCGGTGCAAGAAGGAGACCGTGATGCTGGCTCCGGTGACCGAACCGAGTCCGGCCAGGAGGTATATATGTTAGTTAAGCCTGTGCTGACTAGTTAATTGATGCATTCATTAACTCTCGTCTTTGTTCCTTTTTCTAGCCCTCCGGATCGAGCAAATCTTCGGTAAAGAGATGAAGCGCGAAGAAAAAGTTGAAGCCGGATGAAAAGTTTGAGATCTCAGAAATCTCGCGCTCCGGCAAACCGATTGAACCCATCTGGACAAAGAACACATTTGTTAATCAGTGCGGGGTTCTAGTTAGGGACAAGATCCCGATCAGCATCCATCAATGGTTAAAGCCGGCTGCAAAAGACGCTCAGGTGTCTTATGTCACTGATATGCAGAAAGAAGATCTTTGGACTGAGCTGAAGTCAAATTTCATCCTACCGCCAGAGGATGATCCGGCGAATCCAGTTAAAGAGGAATTAATCAAGTCTGCTGCTCTTACGAAGATGGTAGACCAATTCAGGGCATGGAAGAAAAACCTGAATAATTTTGTCCGCGATAAAGAGACTCCAGAATTGGTGGGCATATATGAAAAGATCAAAGATGACAGGCCCACATTTGTGGCCTATAAGATATCGGAAAAGAGTAAGAAGATGTCGGCGACAAACCAGATAAATGCTGCGAAGAAGAAGCATCACCATCGCACGGGGTCAGGTGGCTACCTCAGAGCCCGGCCTAAGTGGGCCAAGGCTGAGAATGATCTGCTTCAGAAAGGGATCGAACCAGAGACAATGCAATGGCCAGACCGTTGCCGGACTTGGTTCTTCGGGGCTGGCGGAACCTTGGACCCTGTATCAGGGAGGTGCATTTGGACGGACAAGCAATTGGAAAATACCACTCAGGAAGCTTCGGCACTATATCAAAGCAGCGCAGGAAGGGACGTTCTTCCCCGACAGAGAGAACGACGAGCTGACAATGGCCCTCGGGAATCCTGAGCACCCTGGACGGACACGAGCCACGCCAGGCTCCGTTCCGTGGAGTGCTGGGTTTCCGGACGCAGGCGGCTACAAATGCCACGAGAGGAGGAAGAAAATGCAGCACACCGAACTACAGGCGCTGCGGGCCAGAATACAAGCGATAGAGGAACGAGAAGCAAATCGGGACAAAAGAATTGCCGAAGCTTCCCCCGAAGCTACCCCGCCATCTCAGCGGAGAAGCCGCGTGGCTTCCACCGAGCTGCTTCAGCCGGAGCATGTCTTGACGGCTACTGCCAGGTAACCCGTGGATGCTATCACGGAGGTACAAAATTGCCACCTTATGACGCAGTGGATAAATATGAGGGCCAAGGCGGCTGCTGGCTCTGTTTATCCTACTGGACCCGGCGACACTTTTCACTGTCGGCCGATTCCAGAAGGATATGCTAGTGTGATGGTGGATGAAATTACGGAGGGATTTGAGGAGCTCCAGCTTGACCACCCTACCGGTGAAGGGGAGACTCGGCTGGGTTCTTCACTGAAGACTCCATGCCTATGGCGGAAGGACCTCATCAACATTCGCAATTGGACGCCTCCGCCTCCTCCTCCTCCTCCTCCTCCTCCGGCGAGTCAGGGCATTCCGCCTCCTCCACCGCCTCCTCCACTGCCTCCTCCTCCGGCGAGTGACGATCAGGGCACTCCGGCTCCTTCTCCGGCGCGTGGCGGCACTCCGCCTCCTTCTCCGCCTGCGCCAACGCGCCCGAGCAGCCAGCCTCCTCCTTCTCCGCCTGCGCCGGCGCGCCCGAGCAGCCAGCGTGCTCATCCTTCTTCGCCTAGTCAGCAAGGGCGGAAGAGACCTGCCGCCGCTCCGGCTGCTCCTGCTCCGGCGCGTAAGCAAAGAAAGAAGACAGCCGCTTCGTCTGGTCTGCTCCGGCTGGAGGCAATGCAGATTTGGTCCTTCTCTCACGCCTCTAGAGAAGTTACCATACGGGAGGTCTGACGAGGAAAACACGAAGATCGCTCAAGGCGAAGTGAAGGACTGGCTTGAAGGGTTGAAAGCACAGAGACATCCACCTCCGGAGGAGAAGATAGATCCGGTGAAAGCAAAGCGCACTCTTGCTGCCCTGAAGAAACCAGCGAAAAGTAAGCCGAAGGACAACTATGACCGCATGATTGAAAAGTCATTTCACGAAGCGAAGCGGTCGGGACGTACTAAAATTGATCAAAGGTTAGCAGAAGGACGAGCTGGGACACAAATTGCCCAGCTCGGCGAACAAGCGGACCAATCGTGCCCCCCGCTCAAGGTGTCTATCGACATGGTCGCTAATGATCTGAGGATGGTGCACGGTTATAGCAATCTTGGAGATTACCTGTCCGACGATGTACATTATGATTTCTTGGAGGTGCAGATACAAAGATATGAGTACAGGAAGCCTCTCGTCAAAAATGAAAGATCTCTATCAACGAATATGTGAAGATTGCATGATTGGTACTTGAAAATCTGCAGAGAGTCTAGGGGGAGGGATAGTTTGTATGTGAGTGTTAAACCGGAGCATGACCTCGTTGGAATTGAAGTGTTGCCTATTCCATTTGAGGAGTTCTATCAATTTTTCAATCAATTGGCCCTAGATAAAGCAACGGCCACCTGCTACTGTTTGTAAGTAGTACTACTTCTGTCATTAAGTCTCTCTATATAGCTCAGCTATTTCATTGCATGTATTTATAATTATCATCACTATATTATGCAGATTGAAGATCGTCGAATTGAAGAAAAGACAAGTTGGTGATATTGGGTTCATTAACACATACCTCATAGATGCAACCGAGGTGAAATGGCGTCCCTCAGATACCGAGACCAACTTGTTATGATCGTTGGTGGTAAATGAAAACAAAGATATAATACTCTTTCCTTACAACTTCAAGTGAGTGTTACTTTCTTGTGCATATTTGGTTTCCCTTATATATCAGTCAAGGTTATAGTAATGTAATTGATGAGTTCATGCATGCGTGCGCAGCTTCCACTATATTCTCTTAGAGATTAAGCTTGAGAAGGGAGTAGTAACTGTCTTGGACTCTAAACGTAAAGATCCCGAGGAGTATGCGGACATGACTCAAATGCTCGACAGGTAAGTTAAATCGATCAATATTATCCACCATGCATATCAGCAACTTTGTTCATTTTTGATATCAAGTAATTGTTTTCTTTGTCTGGCAGGGTTTGGAGAAAATTCACCAAAAAAGCTCCGGGACTGCCGAAGAAGCTAGAATTTAGACACCCGAAAGTAAGTACTATATAGTAGCATGTTCCGCGCATCTCCTATATCTTGATTCAAGCGCTAGTTTCATCAATACCATTTGGCATTCTTGCTTATCAGTTTGATTGACCTCTATTTCTTGTAAAGTGGTTGTGGCAAGAACCCGGGAATGATTATTGTGGATACTACATTTGCGAGTCCATCCGCCACACGACCTGTGAGCGGGGCTACTCTGAAGCACAATTTGGAGTGCGTAAGCAATTAATAATATTCACAATTTTATTTCATTCCCATCATTTGAAGGGCGTAAGCAATTAATTAATAATATTCACAATTTTATAGCATCATTTCATGTATTGACCCCCTTCTTCAAATTAGATGTTTCGGATGCGGGATGAACTCCTAACACCAGATCGTCTGCGAGCAATTCAAGAGGAATTGGCGGCATTCTTCCTTGAACACGTGATCGCGCCAGACGGAGAATACTATGTGGACCATGCGTCCATCGTATAGGAGATTATATTTGTAAGAGATAATTATTGTATATATGTACCCGGTAGTGTCGGATAGATATACGAGAACTTGTTGTTCGACCAATCTCTCGGAGAAGGAGAGGTGGTCGGTATTACTTCTCTTTGTATGCATATATATATGTTGATTACGATCTTCTGTTTCCTTCGTTTGCTTACTAGCTAGCTTGCTAGCGTGTCTAGTCCTCTCTATATGTATGTGTAGTACGTAGCATCGACCAAGCACGGACATAAGAGATGACACTTCTCTCTATTAATTAGCTAGCTAACACAATATGAAACACCTAAATTAACCCCCCAAAACCTCCAACCCCCCTCCCCTTTCAAAAAACAAACAAAAACCATAGCCACAGAAATGCTGACGCGTGGATGCCTTTTGGTCCCGGTTGGTGCCACCAACCGGGACCAAAGCCCCTCCTGCCTGGGCTCGGCGCACAGGCCACATGGACACCCATCTGCCCCGGTTCTGGATCGAACCGGGACTAAAGGGTCAGGGCATTAGTACCGACACTTTTTTCCCGGTTCAGGAACCGGGGCTAAAGGCCCTAACGAACCGGGTCTGATGTCCCTTTATCTACTAGTGATCCCCTCTTTCGTCTTCATCCATCGGTAACTATACTCGGAGCTATATTTTTATTCGCAACATGTTATGTGTTTTGCTTGGAGCGTCTTGTATAATTTGAGTCTTTGCTTGTGAGTTTGCCACAATCACCCTTGCTGGACACACCTATGTGAGAGAGTTAAATATGGCCTAGAAATTGTTAGAACAATATATGTGCTTTACTTATATCTTTTGAGTTGAATAGTTTTTGCTCTAGTATTTCACTTATATCTTTTAGAGCATGGTGGTGGTAATATTTTGTAGAAATTGTTGAACTCTCATGCTTCACTTAGATCTATTTGAGATTTTATTAAAACATCATGGTAAAGTGTTTAGGCTAAAGAAACTAGTCTTCACATGATAAACATCCAATGTCAATGTAGTAAAAAAATTCACATCAAGTGCATTGAATAGAAAGAGATGTTGGATGCTTGATAATTGTTTTGAGACATGAGGATAGTGATATTAGAGTTATGCTAGTGGAGTTATTATGAAATTGAGAAATATTTCTGTTAAGGTTAGTGATTCCCGTAGCATGCACGTATGGTGAACCGTTATGTGACTAAGTTAAAACATGAGGTATTTGTAGAGTGTCAACCTTTGTGTGGAGGTCGGGGGCACGCGATGGTTAACTCCTACCAACCTCCACCCCTAGGAGCATGCGTTGATTGTTTTTTTTATGACTCGTAGATTTTTGCAATAAGTATATGAGTTCTTATGACAAATGTTGAGTCCATGGATTATACGCAGTCTCACCCTTCCACCATTACTAGCCTCTCTTGTACGGCACAACTTTCGCCGGTGCCATAAACCCACTATATATCCTTCTTCAAAACAGCCACCATATTGTTCCTCAAAACAGCCACCATACCTACCTATCATGGCATTTCCATAGCCATTCCGAGATATATTGCGATGCAACTTTCCACCATTTCGTTTATATGACACGCATCATATTGTCATATTGGCATGCATGATCATGTAGTTGACATCGTATTTGTGGCAAGGCCACCATGCATAATCTTTTCATACATGTCACTCTTGTTTCATTGCACATACCGGTACACCATCGAAGGCATTCATATAGACTCATACTTTATTGTTGTAGTATCGAGTTGTAATATTGTGTTGTAATGAAAGTGTGATGATCATCATTTTTAGAGCATTGTCCCATGGGAGGAAAGGCTGAATCTATAAAGCCCCTCCGCAAAAAAAAGAAAAAAAAAGAAAGGGCAAAGAAAAAAAAAGAAGGCCCAAAAAAAGGGACAATTGCTACTATCTTTTTCCACACTTGTGTTTCAAAGTAGCACCATGTACTTCATTGTAGAGAGTCTCATCTTTAGTCATTTTCATATACTAGTGGGAATTTTCACTATAGAACTTCGCTTGTATATTCCAACGATGGGCTTCCTCAAATGCCCTAGGTCTTCGTGAGCAAGCAAGTTGGATGCACATCCACTAGTTTCTTTTGTTGATCTTTCATTCATATTTAGCTCTAGTGCATCCGTTGCATGGTAATCCCTACTCACTCACATTGATGTCTATTGATGGGCATCTCCATAGCCCGTTGATACGCCTAGTCGATGTGAGACTATCTTCCTCTTTTGTCTTCTCCACAACCACCTCTATTCCACCCATAGTGCTCATGTATTGCGTGAAAGTTGAAAGGTTTGAAAAGATAGAGCATGAAAACAAATGCTTGTCTGAAATCGGGGTTCTGCATGATATGAATATTTAGTGTGATAATAAGGGAGCATAGCCAACACTATATGATTTTGTAGGGATAACTTTCTTTAGCCATAGTATTTTGAGAAGACATGATTGCTTTGTTAGTATTGCTTGAAGTATTGTTATTTCTTATGTCAATATAGACTTTTGTCTAGAATCTTTCAGATCTGAACATTCATGCCACAATTAAGAGAATTACATTGAAAAACTATATTGGTTAGCATTCCACATCAAAAATTCTTTCTTTATCATTTACCTACTCGAGGACGAGCAGGAATTAAGCTTGGGGATGCTTGATACGTCTCCAACGTATCTATAATTTTTGATTGTTCCATGCTATTATTTATGAAGTCTTGGATGTTTAATGGGCTTTATCATTCACTTTTATATCATTTTTGGGACTAACCTACTAACCCAAAGGCCCAGTCCAGATTGTTGTTTTTTTGCCTATTTCAGGGTTTTGCAGAAAAGGAATATCAAATGGAGTCCAAACGGAATGAAACCTTCGCGAGAGAAATTTTTGGAGGAAATCACGCTCGGGAGTCTTCGGGGCCAAGTCAGGGGTTGTGGGACCAGCCCTCGAGGGTGGTGGGCGCGCCCCCTGCCTCGAGGCTGGCCCACACGGCCCCCGGTGCCCCCCTTCTTCCTATATGTACCAATGTACCCCCAGAAATTCCATATGCAGAGAGAAAACCCTAATTCCACCGCCGTAGCTGCTGTTCCCGTGGAGATCCCATCTTGGAGCGTGTTCCCGGAGGGGGATCCATCACGGAGGCCTTCATCATCATCATCATCGCCCTCACCATGAGTTGTGAGTAGATTACCACAAACCTTTGGGTCCATAGCTAGTATCTAGATGGCTTCTTCTCTCTCTCCAAATCTCAATACGAAGTTCTCCTCTGTCTTCGAGGAGATCTATTCGATGAAATCTCTTTTTGCGGTGTGTTCGTCGAGATCCGATGAATTGTGAGTTTATGATCAAGGTTATCTATGAAAGATATTTGGTTCTTCTCTGAACTTTTTATGTGTGCTCATCATATCCTTGCAAGTCTCTTCGAATTATATGTTTGGTTTGGCCTACTAGATCTATAGTTCTTGCAATGGGAGAAGTGCTTGGCTTTGGGTTCAATCTTGCGGTGTCCTTTCCCAGTGATAGTAGGGGCAGCAAGGCACGTATTGTATTGTTGCCATCGAGGATAAAACGATGGGGTTTTCATCATATTGCTTGAGTTTATCCCTCTACATTATGTCATCTTGCTTAAGGCGTTACTCTATTTGTATGAACTCAATACACTAGATGCATGTTGGATAGCGGTCGATGTGTGGAGTAATAGTAGTGGATGCAGAATCGTTTTGGTCTACTTGTCTCGGACGTGATGCCTATATACAATAATCATGCCTAGATAGTCTCATAATTATTCACTTTTCTATCAATTGCTCGATAGTAATTTGTTTACCCGCTGTAGAATATCGCTATCATGAGAGAAGCCACTAGAGAAAACTATGGCCCCCGGGTCTATCTTTATCATATTACTTTCCCGTCAACTAGCCTATTTGTGCCACCGTTGTTTATTTGCTTTCTTTATTTTCTGTTTCTATACCAAAAAAATACCAAAAATATAATTATCATCTCTATCAGATCTCACTATCGTAAATGACCGTAAAGGGATTGACAACCCCTTGTCGCGTTGGCTGCGAAGTTCTTATTTGTTTGTGCATGTGCGAGGGACTTTGCGTGGTCTCCTACTGGATTGCTAACTTGGTTCTCAAAAACTGAGGGAAATACTTACGCTACTGTGCTACATCTCCCTTTCCTCTTCAAGGGAATACAACGCAAGCTCAAGAGGTAGCAAGAAGAATTTCCGGCGCCGTTGCTGGGGAGGCTTACGCAAAAGTCATATACCAAGTACCTATCACAAACCCTTATCCTTCGCATTACATTTATTTGCCTCTCATTTTCCTCTCCCCCACTTCACCTTTTCCGTTTTATTCTCCCTTCTTCCGCCGCGTGTTTTTCGTTCGCTTGTTTCTTCTTTGCTTGTGTGCTGCTTGTCTGCTTGTCATCATGTCTAGCACACCTATCATTATCACCACTCCCGAGAGTGAGGTCCTCAACTTTCAACAAAGGGAGGAAGAAAACTTAAAAGATGCCTGGTATAGAATTTGCAATGCTCAAAATAGATATAATCGGAAGCTTTCCACTTCCGTGCTTCTTCGCAATTTTTATGTTGGCATAACTCCGTGGAATAAATTTATCTTAGATACCATTACCGGAGGGCATTTCTTGGGTAGCCACACCGTTGATTCTTATAAAGCTATGACTGAATTATTTGGCTCACCACCTCTTATGGTTAATGGGACCGTTTTAACTTTGGAGCACGTTATGCAAAGGTTAGAAATTAGTGAGAACAAAGTTGCTACGGTAGAATTGTTAGAGAACTTGGATAGAAAAATTCACAACGAAATTACCCAATATGGATCTAAGGTAGGAGTTGTTCTGAAAAATCTTAAAGAAAAAGAACCCATAGTTAAAGAAAAGCTAGATCAAGATTCTACTAGAATCAATAAGCTTGAGGATGTTATCACTAATGTGGGTTTCGCTCTTTCCGCTATTAAAACCACTCCAAATACCTCCACTAAGTTATCTAAATTCATGTATGTCCCTAAAGACAAGGGTGAAACTTCTAGACTTGCAGATCTCAAATCCATAAGTGTTCATCCTAATTTTCTTACTTTTGCAAGAGACCCTTTTGACACTTTAGAATTTCTTGATTTCTTGCACAAGAATTTGATTATTCATAGGTACAAAGAAGTGCCCAAGAATCATAAGTGCTTAATCAAATAATTGCCTTCCAAGGATGGCAATACCTAGATCTATCTTGTATTGTGCCTAGCTAGCGGCGTAAAACGATACCGCTTGTTGGGAGGCAACCCAATTTTATGTTTTTTGCTTGGTGCGCCTTGTATAATTTGAGTCTTTGCTTGTGATTTTGCCACAATCACCCTTGCTGGACACACCTATGTGAGAGAGTTAAATATGGCCTAGAAATTGTTAGAACAATCTATGTGCTTCACTTATATCTTTTGACTTGAATAGTTTTTGCTCTAGTATTTCACTTATATCTTTTAGAGCATGGTGGTGGTAATATTTTGTAGAAATTGTTGAACTCTCATGCTTCACTTAGATCTATTTGAGAGTCTATTAAAACAGCATGGTAAAGTGTTTAGGCTAAAGAAACTAGTTTTCACATGATAAACATCCAATGTCAATGTAGTAAAAAAAATCACATCCAGTGCATTGAATAGAAAGAGATGTTGGATGGTTGATAATTGTTTTGAGACATGAGGATAGTGATATTAGAGTTATGCTAGTGGAGTTATTATGAAATTAAGAAATATTTCTGTTAAGGTTAGTGATTCCCGTAGCATGCACGTATGGTGAACCGTTATGTGACTAAGTTAAAACATGAGGTATTCGTAGAGTGTCAACCTTTGTGTGGAGGTCGGGGGCGCGCGATGGTTAACTCCTACCAACCTCCTCCCCTAGGAGAATGCGTTGATTGTTTTTTTATGACTCATAGATTTTTGCAATAAGTATATGAGTTCTTATGACTAATGTTGAGTCCATGGATTATACGCACTCTCACCCTTCCACCAATACTAGCCTCTCTTGTACGGCGCAACTTCCGCCGGTGCCATAAACCCACTATATATCCTTCCTCAAAACAGCCACCATATTGTTCCTCAAAGCAGCCACCATACCTACCTATCATGGCATTTCCATAGCCATTCCGAGATATATTGCCATGCAACTTTCCACCATTCCGTTTATATGACATGCATCATATTATCATATTGCCATGCATGATCATGTAGTTGACATCGTATTTGTGGCAAGGCCACCATGCGTAATCTTTTCATACATGTCACTCCTGTTTCATTGCACATACCGGTACACCACCGGAGGCATTCATATAGACTCATACTTTATTGTTGTAGTATCGAGTTGTAATATTGTGTTGTAATGAAAGTGTGATGATCATCATTTTTAGAGCATTGTCCCATAGGAGGAAAGGCTGAATCTATAAAGCCCCTCCGCAAAAAAAAAGGGCAAAGAAAAAAAAGGAAGGCCCAAAAAAAGGGACAATTGCTACTATCTTTTTCCACACTTGTGTTTCAAAGTAGCACCATGTTCTTCATTGTAGAGAGTCTCATGCTTAGTCACTTTCATATACTAGTGGGAATTTTCATTATAGAACTTGGCTTGTATATTCCAACGATGGGCTTCCTCAAATGCCCTAGGTCTTCATGAGCAAACAAGTTGGATGCACACCCACTAGTTTCTTTTGTTGAGCTTTCATTCATATTTAACTCTAGTGCATCCGTTGCATGGTAATCCCTACTCACTCACATTGATATCTATTGATGGGCATCTCCATAGCCCGTTGATACGCCTAGTAGATGTGAGACTATCTCCCACTTTTGTCTTCTCCACAACCACCTCTATTCCACCCATAGTGCTATATCCATGGCTCACGCTCATGTATTGCGTGAAAGTTGAAAGGTTTGAAAAGATATAGCATGAAAACAAATGCTTGGCTGAAATCGGGGTTGTGCATGATATGAATATTTAGTGTGATAATAAGGGAGCATAGCCAACACTATATGATTTTGTAGGGATAACTTTCTTTATCCATAGTATTTTGAGAAGACATGATTCCTTTGTTAGTATTGCTTGAAGTATTGTTATTTCTTATGTCAATATAGACTTTTGTCTAGAATCTTTCAGATCTAAACATTCATGCCACAATTAAGAGAATTACATTGAAAAACTATATTGGTTAGCATTCCACATCAAAAATTCTTTCTTTATCATTTACCTACTCGAGGACGAGCAGGAATAAGCTTGGGGATGCTTGATACGTCTCCCAACGTATCTATAATTTTTGAGTGTTCCATGCTATTATTTATGAAGCCTTGGATGTTTAATGGGCTTTATCATTCACTTTTATATCATTTTCGGGACTAACCTACTAACCCAAAGGCCCAGTCCAGATTGCTGTTTTTTTGCCTATTTCAGGGTTTTGCAGAAAAGGAATATCAAACGGAGTCCAAACGGAATGAAACCTTCACGAGAGATATTTTTGGAGTATATCTTGCTCGGGAGTCTTCGGGGCCAAGTCAGGGGATGTGGGACCTGTCCTCGAGGGTGGGGGGCGCGCCCCCCTGCCTCGAGGCTGGCCCACACGGCCCCCAGTGCGCCCCTTCTTCCTATATATACCTACGTACCCCAGAAACTCCATACGCAGAGAGAAAACCCTAATTCCACCGCCATAGCTGCTGTTCCCATGGAGATCCCATCTTGGAGCCAATTCCCGGAGGGGCATCCATCACGGAGGCCTTCATCATCATCATCATCACCCTCACCATGAGTTGTGAGTAGATTACCACAGACCTCCGGGTCCATAGCTAGTATCTAGATGGCTTCTTCACTCTCTCCGAATCTCAATACAAAGTTCTCCTCGGTCTTCGAGGAGATCTATTCGACGTAATCTCTTTTTACGGCGTGTTTGTCGAGATCCGATGAATTGTGAGTTTATGATCAAGGTTATCTATGAAAGATATTTGGTTCTTCTCTAAACTTTTTATGTGTGCTCATAATAACCTTGCAAGTCTCTTCGAATTATTGGTTTGGTTTGTCTTACTAGATCTATTGTTCTTGCAATGGGAGAAGTGCTTAGCTTTGTGTTCAATCTTGCGGTGTCCTTTCCAAGTGACAGTAGGGGCAGCAAGACACGTATTGTTCGTATGAACTCAATACACTAGATGCTTGCTGGATAGCGGTCGATGTATGGAGTAATAGTAGTGGATGCAGAATCGTTTCGGTCTACTTGTCTCGGACATCATGCCTATATACAATGACCATGCCTAGATAGTCTCATAATTATTCGCTTTTCTATCAATTGCTCGATAGTAATTTGTTTACCCGCCATAGAATATCGCTATCATGAGAGAAGCCACTAGAGAAAACTATGGCCCCGGGGTTGTCAGGACCGGGTTTTGGGGATATTCATTTCCCAAAAGCGGCCCTTGTGCTCACCAGCCCCAGGATAACTGTTAGCTGATGAGGCACCAACTTGTTACAGAAACTCCAAGCAAGGTACAAAATATGTAGTACAAGATCATTCTGGCCTGAAGTACAACATAAAGTTTTTAGGAATTGATGGCGGAAGCGGTTTGTGGTTCTTCGGTGACTATGGGACTCCATTTCCCAAAGGAACGGCTGACCGGGATAACTCCTATCTTCGTGAGGCTGCTATCTCCATAAGCATAGGTTTCGGGGCTGTCGTCGCATCGTTCCTTCCCACGCAAGGAATCTTGCCAAGACAATAGCCAGGGACGAGCCAGTGAGTACTTCGAATGTACTCGCAAACATTATGAATAAGGGTGAGACAAAACATGCTCGAGGATGATTCATGATCATTATTATAATAATGATGTGACAGGATATAATTTTAAGTAGGACATTCGAGTAAAAGGCATATGCAATCAGAAAGTAGTAACAAAATAAATAACAAGCATGCCACAGTCGGGCGTCTGAGCGACACCACAGAAAGGGCTTGTAAATAAAAAGAACGCCACAGTCGGACGTCTGACCGACATCACATAAAGGGCTTGTAAATAAAGGAATGCCACAGTCGGACGTCTGAGCAACATCACATAAAGGGCTTGTAAACAAAAAGAATGCCACAGTCGGACGTCTGAGCGACATCACATAAAGGGCTTGTAAATGAAAAGAATGCCATAGTCGGACGTCTGAGCGACATCACATAAAGGGCTTGTAAATGAAAAGAATGCCACAGTCGGACGTCTGAGCGACATCACATAAAGGGCTTATAAATGAAAAGAATGCTACAGTCGGACGTCTGAGCGACATCACATAAAGGGCTTATAATGGAAGGTAAATAATGGTAAATATCTGGGAGGTAGAACCGTCCCAAGGATACTCATCGTTCCAAAGAATACGAATGGTTAGTCCATAATAACAAATCACAATCACCACCTGTCACAAGTCATAAATAAAGTTCTGGCTTAAATGTTTCTCCTCCGAAGACCGACACTAAGACCGACACTCGACCCATCCCAGACTGTAGTCCTTAACCATGGACACGGCTATTCAAATAGGTTTTTTTATCTCTGCAGAGGGTGTACTCTTTACCCACGAATAACGGATTTTCTATAGCCCCTCTGGACTAATTCCGCCTACGGTCTTTTAATTTGAAGACGCGCCTGACTGCACACACCAGCCTAACTTACCGGTGTCTGGAATCACCCACGACACTAGTTAAGCCAAACTCTAAGTGGGGAGGCTACAACCTCGACTAGCATGGGATCACAACAATTTATAACGCGCGCGAAAAACTGGGGAAGCTACCCCCTTCGGCTCCAACCGAAACACACATGCCCCCGGACCAGGTGGCCTGCCTACCGGATGCAGCCGGTATCTTCCACCGTGGCCTCTCTGTACGGTGTGTGATAGAACAGGGGTCGACAATTTACTGAACCATACCCTACCTGGAGTAGGAACACGTGGTAGCACGAAACAAGTATGGGGGTTACTGGAACAAGACTCGATCTATGGTCGACTCAGGAGGTTTCAGCTCTACTATAAGGTTTGTGTCATATAGCTTGACACCGCTCTCTGACAAGGTCACCACCCCTCATGCTTCATCTTGCCTCACTGCACATCGTTCGTCATCACGAGATGTCAGTCACTTCACTGTGCTCACCGGAACACAACTTTCCTTCGGACTCCGTCCGAATTATCATCAGGCATATGAGGCATGAGAAGTGGTTACTGCCACCAATGTCACAAACATAACAAAAAAGATTTTTCACCACAAGTAGATATGCAAGAGTAAGACTTCTGCATGAAATAATGATGCTCCATTTTGGCATATCAGTGGATTTATTGTGTTAACGCAAACAACACACAACGTGTATTATCACGGGGTTCAAGATGCTTGCCTTCAAGTAGAGGGGAGGAGAAAAGCATTCCAACAATTTTGGAAGTTTTCTCCCTCTTCAAAAGTCCTAAAAGAAATAAAAGGAAAATCAATACATAGACTTAGAACAACCCAAAAAAGTTGTCTGGAAAATTTTCATATAAATATGAAAATAAACTAGACAATATTTGGGAAGCAACAGAAAAAGAATCAAGTCATTTGGATTCATAGATTAAAAGATATTGCCAGTCAAAGTTTAGTCAACTCTGGTTTTAATAAAAACCAGAAAAAGGAAAACGAATCGGCTCAGAAGACGTTTTCAAAGAAGAGAACACGTACTCGGGAAATGCGCCTCCACTTAAACCAGTGGGTGGGGACGTGAGGGGCTGACGGTGGGACCTGCGGGCCCATCTGTCATATTTGACTGGTCTACCCGCCTTCTTCCTCCTTCGCCCGACGGGGACGGAGCCCCGGTGATCGTCGCCGGCGAACGGCGGCTCCTCGAGGGCGTTCGAATGCAGGGATGGATCCGCGGGGTTGGTGCGGTCCTCCCGGTGGTCGTGTGGTCGACGGAGGTGGAGGAAACAGACGGCGACGAGCCTCGCGGCGGACGGTGGCCTCAGTGGGTTTGGGGGTTTAGCCCTATGGTGGTTCCCGAGCTCGTTTGAGATGAAGGTCGGCTCCGCAAGAGCATAGGGAGTCGAATGATGGTGGTGGCTGGGCGGAAGGGGCTCGGGTTGCGACGTATTGGACTGGAGGACGGCGACGGCTGTACTCGCCGGAGTTGGGGAAGAAGACATCCCCTGGTCGATTTGCTGCTTCGGGGGTGCTCCGTGGGGTAGCTATTGGCTGTCTGAGGTTGCGGAGAGGCTCGGGGCGCCCTTAAGTAGTAAGGCGATGGCGGTTTCGCGGCGGCCATGGATAAGATCGCTCGCGACCGCCATTCTGTAGCTCAGGGCGACGTGGCGACGATGGGAGCTAGGGGACGAACTTGTGGATGATCTGGTGCTGCTCCAGGGGGCAGGTGGCGAGTGCTGGAGGCTTGGGCGGCGCTGCCCACGGCAGGAGTTGCTGTGGCCGCCCGCTAGCTGCCGCGGCCGACCTGACGGCGGCACTGTGGGGCTCCAGAGCTGTCTCTGCGGTGGGGGAGAGTGCGGGCAGCGGCTTGGCTCGACGCGGCAGGCTGCAGTGGTCTGGATAAGAACGGGGGAGACATGCCAGGGACGCGGCGGCTCGGGCGCGGCACGTGCAAAACGCGCGCTCTCGCCGCGCTCTGTGCACGCACGGCAGGTGCTCGACGAAATGCCAGGGCGGCCAAACCTGCGTGGATGCCAAAGCAACTTAGCAGCCTCAGGCTAGAGGGAGCTAGGAGGTTTGTTGACATGGCGGCTAGGTCAGGGGTTCAAGTCCACCGTGTGAATCAAAAACTATGCCAGCACTGGTCATGCGCACAAGGTGCTCGACCGAATGCTATGGGCATAGGGGCATCTCCACTGGTGGTCAAACTCTCCAGATCATAGCCTCCTTAGGTGAAAGAGGTGATGGCAAGGCTAATTGGGCAGAAATAGAAACTTGCTAGTGCAAGTTTTGCAAAACTTCAGTTCTGGACAGAAAATGCAGAGCATTGTTTCCTGCCCAAAATATATCCCAATAGGCCTACTCTGCTGGACTTAAGGGTTTTGCAAGAAAGACTATAAGCATGAGGAAGCTCAATAGCACTGGAGCAAAATAAACTAGGGTTGCAGTGCAAAATACCAAACTAGACCAGAATGGAAAAGAGGTTGGTTCACTCAAATTCTCCAAAGGACCTAAAAGGGTTTTTGCATAAAGTTGAATAACATACTGCTATGAACATCCCATATTTTTGGTGGAAGCCATACAGGCATATATGAAGGGGTTGTAGTGCAATTTGGCCTACTGGACCAGATTGGAAAACATGTTGTGGAGCTCAAAATATTAAATGAAATAATTGTATTCTTGCATAAAAGTGATCTAATAGCATTACTTGACATCTCCAAATTCTGGTTGAAATTTCAAATAAATTTATCAAGTGGTTGCAGTTCAAAAGAGGCCTTAAAACTAAGGGCAACCATTTATATAGAGAAGATAAATCTAGGGAGACAATTTATAATTAATCCTGCTGATATAAGCAAAGTTTTTAATGAGTGCAAAGGGGGATCTAATATTAGCTGGGAAAGTTTTACTAGGGGTAAAAACATCCAACATATCAGAACAAGAATGGTTCTGAAAACCAAAGGAACATACAGCAAAAGGCAAAATTTTAATTAACTGGCAAAATTTTAGTTAATAAAACATTGCTATATTTTTGGGGTGTTACACGGGTCTATCTTTATCATATTACTTTCCCGTCAACTAGCCTATTTCTGCCGACGTTGTTTATTTGCTTTCTTTATTTTCTGTTTCTATACCAAAAAAATACCTAAAATATAATTATCATCTCTATCAGATCTCACTATCGTATGTGACAGTAAAGGGAATGACAACCCCTTATCGTGTTGGCTGCGAAGTTCTTATATGTTTGTGCAGGTGCGAGGGACTGGCGCGTGGTCTCGTACTGGATTGATACCTTGGTTCTCAAAAACTGAGGGAAATGCTTACGCTATTGTGCTACATCTCCCTTTCCTCTTCGAGGGAATACAACGCAAGCTCAAGAGGTAGCAGTCTCCGCATCAAAAATAGAAATATTATTGAGATTCTCAGGTGTGTCTACAGCTGGTTCAGTAGAAGCAGGAAAAGTCCTGTCAGTTTTATTTTTCTTTTTATTACTAGGACTAGGTTTATCAGTATTAATTCTCTGAGAATCTTGCTCAATTCTCTTAGGATGGCCCTCAGGATACAAAGGCTCCTGAGTTATTTTACCACCTCTAGTTGCAACCATAACAACATTATCATTATTCTTACTATTCAACTCATTAAGCTAATCATTTTGTGCCTTAAGTACTTGTTCTACTTGAGTGGTAACCATGGAAGCATGTTTAGTAATAAGTTTAAGATCATTAGAAGTTCTAGTCACAAGATCACCCAAGCGGTCAAGCATATAAGCATTACGTTTCAGTTGTCTACTAACATAAGCATTGAATTCTTCTTGTTTAACAATAAAATTATCAAACTCATCTATGCATTGGCTAGCAAACTTATTATGAGGAATATCACCTTCGTCAAATCTATAGAGAGAATTTACCTCTACTACCTGTGTCGGGTTATCAAGACCATGTATTTCATCAACATGTGGTAAATTCTTAACATCTTTTGATTTAATACCTTTTTCTTTCATAGATTTCTTTGCCTCTTGCATATCTTCGGGGCTGAGAAATAGAATGCCTCTTTTCTTCGGAGTTGGCTTCCGAGTTGGTTCAGGAAGAGTCCAATCATTATCATTAGTCAATATATTATTCAATAATTTTTCAGCTTGTTCAATAGCTCATTCCCTAAAAACACAACCAACACAACTATCTAGGTGGTCCCTAGAAGCATCGGTTAGTCCATTATAAAAGATATCAAGTATTTCATTATTCTTGAGAGGATGATTAGGCAAATCATTAACTAATTCGAAAAGCCTCCCCCAAACTTGTGGGAGTCTCTCTTCTTCAATTTGCACAAAATTAAATATTTCTTGTAAGGCAGCTTGTTTCTTATGGGTAGGAAAATATTTTGCAGAGAAGTACTTAATCATATCCTGGGGACTACGCACACAACCAGGATCAAGAGAACTAAATCATAAATTAGCATCACCTTTAATGAGAAAGGAAATAATTTAAGAATATAGTAATAACGAATTTTTTCCTCATGAGCAAATAGGGTGGCTATATCATTTAATTTAGTAAGATGAGCCACAACAGTTTCAGATTCATAACCATGAAAAAGATCAGATTCAAATAAGGTAATTAAATTAGGATCAACCGAGAATTCATAATCCTTATCAGTAACACGGATATGTGAAGTAGCAAATTCAGGATCATATTACATTCTAGCATTCAAATATTGTTCTTTCCACTTACGTAATAATTTCTTAAGATCATTCCTATCCTTACAAGCAAAAATGTCTCTAGCTACTTCTCCTTCCATAACATATCCCTAAGGAACAATAGGCAATTCATATCTCGGGGAAGTAGGTCTAACCGGTGTTTCAAAGTTTTCAGTATTAATATCATCAGTTTTAGAAATACCATCATCTTCAGCCTAATCAATAGTATTGGCTCTAGCAAGATGTTTATCAAGTAATTCACCCACTGGCACAGTTTCATCACAAGCATCGTTGATAATAGAAGTGGCATCATCAATATCGTGCAACATATCAGAATCAGTAGTAGGTGTAGGTGTCGCAAGTTTACTCAAAACAGACGGTGAATCAAGTGCAGAGCTAGATGGTAGTTCCTTACCTCCCCTTATTCTACAGGGAACAATCTTGATTCTATCATCCTTTAGTGGCCTCATAGTGATCAACAAATATAAATCCCAAATAACTCAAAGAGTAGAGCTATGCTTGCTACCTTTTGAGCTTGCGTTGTATTCCCTCGAAGAGGGAAGGGAGATGCAGCACAGTAGCGTAAGTATTTCCCTCAGCTTTTGAGAACCAAGGTATCAATCCAGTAGGAGACCACGCGCGAGTCCCTCGCACCTTCACAAACAAATAAGAACTTCGCAGCCAACGCGATAAGGGGTTGTCAATCCCTTTACGGTCACATAGGAAAGTGAGATCTGATAGAGATGATAGTTTATATTTTTGGTATTTTTAGTTTAATAAAACAGCAAATAAAAAGCGGTAAAAGTAAAGTAGATGTAGATTGATATATTGAGAATAGACCCGGGGGCCATAGTTTTCTCTAGTGGCTTCCCTCATGATAGCGATATTCTACGACGGGTAAACAAATTACTGTCGAGCAATTGATAGAAAAGCGAAAAATTATGAGACTATCTAGGCATGATCATTGTATATAGGCATCACGTCCGAGACAAGTAGACCGAAACAATTCTGCATCTACTACTATTACTCCACACAACGACCACTATCCAGCATGCATCTAGTGTATTGAGTTCATAAGAACAGAGTAACGCCTTAAGCAAGATGAGATGATGGAGAGGGATAAACTCAAGCAATATGATATAAGTCCCATCTTTTTATCCTCGATGGCAACAATACAATACATGCCTTGCTGCCCCTACTGTCACTGGGAAAGGACACCGCAAGATTGAACCCAAAGCCAAGCACTTCTCCCGTTGCAAGAACTATAGATCTAGTAGGCCAAACCAAACCAATAATTCGAAGAGACTTGCAAGGATATTATGAGCACACATAAAAAGTTCAGAGAAGAAACAAATATCTTTCATAGATAACCTTGATCATAAACTCACAATTCATCGCATCTCGACAAACACACTGCAAAAATAGATTACATCGAATAGATCTCTTCGAAGACCGAGGAGAACTTTGTATTGAGATCCAGAGAGAGAGAAGAAGCCATCTAGATACTAGCTATGGACACGAAGGTCTGAGGTAAACTACTCACAACTCATGGTGAGGGTGATGATGATGATGATGAAGGCCTCCGTGATGGATCCCCCTCCGGTGGAGCTCCGGAACGGGGTCCAAGATGGGATCTCCACGGGAACAGAAGGTACGACGGTGGAATTAGGGTTTTCTCTCTCTCTCTCTCTCTCTTTGCAGTTTCTGGGGTACGTGGACTTATATAGGAAGAAGGAGGGCACCGGGGACCACTTGAGGAGGCCTCGAGGCAGGGGGCGCACCCTGGGAAGGGGGCGTGCCCCCCACCCTCGAGGGCAGTTCCTCGATCCTCTAACGTGGTTCTCAAGCTTCCTGTGCGTGGTTTTCTCCAAAAATATCTCTCGCGAAGGTTTCATTCCGTTTGGACTCCGTTTGATATTCTTTTTCTGCGAAACCCTAAAATAGGCAAAAAACAGCAATCTGGACTGGGCCTTTGGGTTAGTAGGTTAGTCCCAAAAATGATATAAAAGTGAATGATAAAGCCCAGTAAACATCCAAGACTTCATAAATAATAGCATGGAACAATAAAAAATTATAGATACGTTGGAGACGTATCAAGCATCCCCAAGCTTAATTCCTGCTCGTCTTTGAGTAGGTAAATGATAAAGCAAGAATTTTTGATGTGGAATCCTAACCAATATAGTTTTTCAATGTAATTCTCTTAATTGTGGCATGAATGTTCAGGTCTGAAAGATTCAAGATAAAAGTCCATATTGACATAAGAAATAATAATACTTCAAGCATACTAACAAAGCAATCATGTCTTCTCAAAATACTATGGCTAAAGAAAGTTATCCCTACAAAATCAAATAGTGTTGGCTATGCTCCCTTGTTATCACACAAAAATATTCATATCATGCATAACCTCGATTTCAGCCAAGCATTTGCTTTCATACTCTATCCTTTCAAACCTTTCAACTTTCATGCAATACATGAGCGTGAGCCATGGACATAGCACTATGGGTGGAATAGAGGTGGTTGTGGAGAAGACAAAAAGGAGGGAGATAGTCTCACATCGACTATGCGTATCAACGGGCTATGGAGATGCCCATCAATAGATATCAATGTAAGTGAGTAGGGATTGCCATGCAAAGGATGCACTAGAGCTAAATATGAATGAAAGCTCAACAAAAGGAACTAGTGGGTGTGCATCCAACTTGCTTGCTCACGAAGACCTAGGGCATTTGAGGAAGCCCATCACTGGAATATACAAGCCAAGTTCTATAATGAAAATTCCCACTAGTATATAGAAGTGACTAAACATGAGAATCTCTACAATGAAGAACATGGTGCTAATTTGAAGCATAATTGTGGAAAAAGATAGTAGCAATTGTCCCTTTTCTTTTCCTTTTTTTTCTTTTTTTTTCTTGGCCTTTCTTTTTTTTATTTTCTTTGGCCTTTCTTTTTTTTTTTCTATTCTTTTCTCCCTTTTTTTACGGAAGGGCTTTATAGATTTAGCTTTTCCTCACATGGGACAATGCTTTAATAATGATGATCATCACACTATCATTACAACTCAATATTACAACTCGATACTACAACAACAAAGTATGACTCTATTTGAATGCCTCCGGCGTTGTACCGATATGTGCAATGAAACAAGAGTGACATGTATAAAAATTATGCATGGTGGCCTTGCCACAAATACGATGTCAACTACATGATCATGCAATGGCAATATGACAATACGATGCATGTCATATGAACGGAACGGTGGAAAGTTGCATGGCAATATATCTCGAAATGGCTATGGAAATGCCATGATAGGTAGGTATGGTGGCTGTTTTGAGGAACAATATGGTGGCTATTTTGAGGAAGGATATATAGTGGGTTTATGGTACCGGCGAAAATTGCGCGGTACAAGAGAGGCTAGATATGGTGGAAGGGTGAGAGTGCGTATAATCCATGGACTCATCATTAGTCATAAGAACTCATATACTTATTGCAAAAATCTACGAGTCATCAAAACAAAGCAATCAACGCATGCTCCTACGGGGGAGGTTGGTAGGAGTTTAGCATCACGCGCCCCCGACCTCCACACAAAGGTTGGCATTCTACAAATACCTGATGCTTTAACTTAGTCACACAATGGTTCACCATTCGTGCATGCTACGGGAATCACTAACCTTAACACAAATATTTCTCAATTTTATAATAACTCGACTAGCATGACTGTAATGTCACTATCCTCATATCTCAAAAGAATTATCAAGCATCCAATATCTCATTCTATTCAATGTACTTGGTGTGATTTTTTTTACTACATTGACATTGGATGTCTATCATGTGAAGACTAGTTTCTTTAATAGACTCTCAAATAGATATAAGTTAAGCATGAGAGTTCAACAATTTCTACAAAATATTACCACCACCTTGCTCTAAAAGATATAAGTGAAGCACTAGAGCAAAAACTATTCAACTCAAAAGATATAAGTGAAGCACATAGAGTGTTCTAGCAATTTCTAAGCCATATTTAACTATCTCAAATAGGTGTGTGCAGAAAGGATGATTGTGGCAAACTGTCAAGCAAATACTCAAATTATACAAGACGCTCCAAGCAAAACACATAACATGTTGCGAATAAAAATATAGCTCCAAGTATAGTTACCGATGGATGAAGACAAAATAGGGGACTCCTTCCGGGGCATCCCCAAGCTTAGGCTTTTGATTATCTTGAATTTACTTGGGGTGCCATGGGCATCCCCAAGCTTAGGCCTTTGCTACTCCTTGTTCCATAGTCCATCAAAGCAATACTCAAAACTTGAAAACTTCACAACACAAAACATAGACAGAAATTCTCGTGAGCTCCGTTAGTATAAGAAAGCAAACCACTACTCAAAGGTACAGCAATGTATTCATTCTTTGTTTATATTGGTGTTAAACCTACTGTACTCCGTACTTCTCTATGGTTCATATCCTCCAATAATACTCATAGATGCATCGGAATAAGGAAACAACACACGAAAAACACAATCTGTCAAAGACAGAACAGTCTGTAGTAATCTGCAGGGTTCGCCTACTTCTGGAACTCCAAAAAATTAAAACTAAATTGGTAAATTTGCGCAATTTGTATACCAATCATGTGCAAAAAGAATAAACTAAAAATCACTCTCCAGTAAAATCCCACGACTACTTTAGCGAGCACTAATGATTCTTTTTTTCATAGCAAGATCACATAAACTTCACACAAGTCTTCCCAAAGGTTCTACTTGGCACAAACACTAAACAAAACATGAAACCACATCAAATCAGAGGGTAGATGCAAAATTTATTCCCTAACACCAACAAAAACAAAAAAACAAAAAATTGGCTGCCTCCCAACAAGCGCTATCGTTTTACGCCCCTGGCTAGGCACGATACAAGATAAATCTAGGTATTGCCATCTTTGGAAGGCAATCCATAAGTGTCTCTCATGATAGATTCATATGGTAATTTGATTTTCTTTCTAGGAAAGTGTTCCAAGCCTTTCCTTAACGGAAATTGGAATCTAATATTTCCTTCCTTCATATCAATAATTGCACCAATCGTTCTAAGGAAAGGTCTACCAAGAATAATAGGACATGAAGGATTGCAATCTATATCAAGAACAATGAAATCTACGGGCACATAATTCCTATTGGCAACAATAAGAACATCATTAATTCTTCCCATAGGTTACTTAATAGTGGAATCCGCAAGATGCAAATTTAAAGAACAATCATCAAGCTCATGGAACCCTAGTAAATCATACAAAGTTTTTGGGATAGTGGAGACACTAGCACCTAAATCACACAAAGAGTAGCATTCATGATCTTTTATCTTTATTTTAATAGTAGGTTCCCACTCATCATAAAGCTTTCTAGGGATAGAAACTTCCAACTCAAGTTTTTCTTCATAAGATTGCATCAAAGCATCAACTATTTGTTTAGTGAAAGCTTTATTTTGACTATAAGCTTGCGGAGAATTTAGCACGGATTGCAACAAGGAAATACAATCAATCAAAGAGAAATTAGCATAATTGAATTCCTTGAAATACAAGGTAGTGGGTTCATCACTATGCAAAGTTTTAATCTCTTCATTCCCACTTTTAGCAATTTTAGCATCAAGATCTAAAAACTCCTAATCATTGGGACACCTTAAAGCAGAATCACCTCCAATCCTATTCTCATCAAGATTTATACTAGAAAACAAGGATCTAATAGGAGACACATCAATAACTTTCAAATCTTCATCTTTATTTTCATGATAACTAGAAGAACACGATTTAGTACAATCTTCTCTTTTAGCACGCATTCTAGCGGTTCTTTCTTTGCATTCACCAGTGGAAATTCTCATGGCTTTGAGAGACTCATTGATTACATGCTTAGGTGGGATAGATCTAAGTTTCAAAGAATCAACATCAAGAGTAATTCTATCCACACTTCTAGCCAATTCATCAACCTTAAGCAATTTCTCTTCAAGCAAAGCATTGAAATTCTTTTGCAAGATCATAAACACCTTAACACTAGTTTCAAATTCAGATTGCATCTTTCCATAAGAGTTGTTGTAGGAATTATCATAATTATTGGAGGAATTACTAGGAAAAGGCCTAGGATTAAAATTACCTCTATAAGCATTGTTACCAAAATTATTCCTACCAACAAAATTCACATCCAAAGATTCATTGTTATTCTCAATCAAAGTGGACAAAGGCATAGCATTAGGATCAGAAGAAGCACTCTTAGCAGCAAACAATTTCATAAGTTCATCCAGCTTTCCACTCAAAACACTAATTTCTACGATAACATGCACTTTTTTACTAGTAGATCTTTCGGTGTGCCATTGAGAATAATTAACCATAATATTATCTAGGAGTTTGGTAGCTTCTCCTAAGGTGGTTTCCATGAAAGTGCCTCTGGCGGCCGAATCTAAAAGATTTCTAGAAGCAAAATTCAAGCCGGCATAAAAGTTCTAAATAATCATCCATAGATTCAAACCATGTGTAGGGCAATTACGTATCATTAATTTCATTCTCTCCCAAGCTTGTGCAACATGCTCATGATCTAGTTGCTTAAAATTCATAATATCGTTTCTAAGAGAGATGATCTTAGCACGAGGGAAATACTTAGAGATAAAAGCATTTTTTCACTTTTTTCACGAATCAATACTATTTCTAGGCAAAGAGGAAAACCAAGTTTTAGCACGATCTCTAAGTGAAAACGGAAATAACTTCAATTTAACAATATCGTTATCTATATCCCTTTTCTTTTGCATATCACACAAATCAACAAAGTTGTTTAGATGGGTAGCGGCATCTTCACTAGGAAGGCCGGAGAATTGATCTTTCATGACAAGATTCAACAAAGCAGCATTGATCTCACAAGATTCAGCATCGGTAATAGGATCAATCGGAGTGCTAATAAAATCATTGTTGTTGGTATTGGAGAAGTCACACAATTTGGTATTGTTCTGAGCCATAGTGACAAACAAGCAATCCAACACACACAAGCAAACAAGAAGCAAGGGAACGATAAACACACGGCGGAAGAAGGGCAAATAAAACGGCAAGGGTGAAGTGGGGGAGAGGAAAACGAGAGGCAAAAATGTAATGTGAAGGATAAGGGTTTGTGATAGGAACTTGGTATATGACTTTTGCGTAAGCCTCCCCGACAACTGCGCCAGAAATTCTTCTTGCTACCTCTTGAGCTTGCGTTGTATTCCCTCGAAGAGGAAAGGGAGATGCAGCACAGTAGCGTAAGTATTTCCCTCAGTTTTTGAGAACCAAGGTATCAATCCAGTAGGAGACCACGCGCAAGTCCCTCGCACCTCCACAAACAAATAAGAACTTCGCAGCCAACGCGATAAGGGGTTGTCAATCACTTTACGGTCACTTATGAAAAAGAGATCTGATAGAGATGATAGTTTATATTTTTGGTATTTTTAGTTTAATAAAACAGCAAATATAAGCGGTAAAAGTAAAGTAGATGTAGATTGATATATTGAGAATAGACCTGGGGGCCATAGTTTTCTCTAGTGGCTTCTCTCATGATAGCGATATTCTACGGCGGGTAAACAAATTACTGTCGAGCAATTGATAGAAAAGCGAATAATTATGAGACTATCTAGGCATGATCATTGTATATTGGCATCACGTCCGAGACAAGTAGACCGAAACGATTCTCCATCTACTACTATTACTCCACACATCGACCGCTATCCAACATGCATCTGGTGTATTGAGTTCATAAGAACGGAGTAACGTCTTAAGCAAGATGACATGATATAGAGGGATAAACTCAAGCAATATGATATAAACCCCATCTTTTTATCCTCGATGGCAACAATACAATATGTGCCTTGCTGCCCCTACTGTCACTGGGAAAGGACACCGCAAGATTGAACCCAAAGCCAAGCACTTCTCCCATTGCAAGAACTATAGATCTAGTAAGCCAAACCAAACAAATAATTCGAAGATACTTGCAAGGATATTATGAGCACACATAAAGGTTCAGAGAAGAACCAAATATCTTTCATAGATAACCTTGATCATAAACGCACAATTCATCGGATCTCGACAAACACACCACAAAAAGAGATTACATCGAATAGATCTCCTCGAAGACCGAGGAGAACTTTGTATTGAGATCCAGAGAGAGAGAATAATTCATCTAGATACTAGCTATGGACCCGAAGGTCTGAGGTAAACTACTCACAACTCATGGTGAGGGCGATGATGATGATGATGAAGGCCTCTGTGATGGATCCCCCTCCGGTGGAGCTCCGGAACAGGCTCCAAGATGGGATCTTCATGGGAACAGAAGGTACGGCGGTGGAATTAGGGTTTTCTCTCTATCTTCGGAGTTTCTCGGGTACGTGGACTTATATAGGAAGAAGGACGGCACCGGGGGCCACTTGAGGAGGCCTCGAGGCAGGGGGCGCGCCCTGGGAAGGGGGGCGCGCCCCCACCCTCGAGGGCAGCTCCTCGATCCTCTGACGTGGTTCTCAAGCTTCCTGTGCGTGATTTTCTCCAAAAATATCTCTCGCGTAGGGTTTCATTCCGTTTGGACTCCGTTTAATATTCTTTTTCTGCGAAACCCTGAAATAGGCAAAAAACAACAATCTGGACTGGGCCTTTGGGTTAGTAGGTTAGTCCCAAAAATGATATAAAAGTGAATGATAAATCCCATTAAACATCCAAGACTTCATAAATAATAGCATGGAGCAATAAAAAATTATAGATACGTTGGAGACGTATCAATGCTCCCCGGCAACGGCGCCATAAAAAGGTCTTGATAACCCACAACTATAGGGGATCGCAACAGTTTTCGATGGTAGAGTATTGAACCCAAATTTATTGATTCGACACAAGGGGAGCCAAAGAATATTCTCAAGTATTAGAAGCCGAGTTGTCAATTCAACCGCACCTGGAAAACTTAATATCAGCAGCAAAATATTTAGTAGCAAAGTAGTAAAGACGTAACGGTAACGGTGGCAAAAGTAACAATAGCAGTTTTGTAGTGATGGTGACAGTAGCAGTAACGAAAGTAATGAAGCAAGTATCAATATGGAATGAACTCGTAGGTGATGGATCGGAAATGATAGGTGTCTGATAATATTCATCATGTAGCAATTATAACCTAGGGTGACACAGAACTAGCTCCCATTCATCAATGTAATGTAGGCATGTATGATGAATATAGTCATACGTGCTTATGGAAAAGAACTTGCATGACATCTTTTGTCCTACCCTCCCGGCAGCGGGGTCCTAATGGAAACAAAGGGTTATTAAGGCCTCCTTTTAATAGAGTACCGGACCAAAGCATTAGCATTTAATGAATACATGAACTCCTCAAACTATAGTCATCACCGGGAAGTGTCCTGGTTATTGTGACTCCGGGGTTTCCTGATCATAACACATAGTAGGTGACTATTGACTTACAAGATAGGATGAAGAACACAAATATATTCATGAAAACATAATAGGTTCAGATCTGAAATCATGGCACTTGAGCCCTAGTGACAAGCGTTAAGCATAGCAAAGTCATAGCAACATCAATCTCAGAACATAGTGGATATTAGGGATCAAACCCTAAAAAAATTAACTCGATTACATGATAAATGTCATCCAACCCATCACCGTCTAGCACGCCTATGATGGAATTACACACGCATGGTGGTGAGCATCATGAAATTGGTGATGGAGGATGGTTGATGATGATGACGGCGATGATCTCCACTCTCCGGAGCCCCGAAAGGACTCCAGATCAGGTCTCCCGATGAAGAATAGGAGGTGGCGGCGGCTTCGTATCGCAAAACGCGCTGGGATCTTCTCTCTAATTTTTTCTCCCCGAAAGAGATAATATGGAGTTGGAGTTTACGTCGGTGGAGCTCCAAGGGGCCCACAAGGTAGGGGGCGCGCCCTAGGAGGGCGCCCCCACCCTTGTGTCTAGGGTGTGGGCCCCCTTCGGTGATTCTTCCCGTCAATAATTTTTATATATTCTGAAAATATTCTCCATGAACTTTCAGGTCATTCCGAGAATTTTTATTTCTGTAGAAAAATAACACCAAGACAATTCTGCAGAAAATAGCGTCAGTCCGGGTTAGTTCCATTCAAATCATGTAAATTAGAGTCCAAAACAAGGGCAAAGGAGTTTGGAAAAGTAGATTCGATGGAGACGTATCAACGCCGCTGACGTGCCGGCCCACCAATATATCCACGCCACCGGCCTCCGCCGTGTCTACATGGCGGCCCTGCGGGTTGCCTCGCCGGCCTCGTCCTCGGCTGCGTCGGGCCGGCTGCATCATGCGCATCGGCTATCTCGAGCTTGGACGTCGCTGCTCTGTTGGTCGCCCGGGCCGCGCTACTAGGGCGCTGGCGCTGCTTTGGCGGCCCGGGTGCCGGTGCTGACGCGCTCATCCGCACGTTGTCCCACGCCGTCCATCGTCGTTGGCTTCATCTCGGACTCCGCCGCCACCCCGCCTCCATCGAGCGGCGTCCCCGACCTCGCGCATCATGTGATTGATCACCCGCCCGCCGTGACGATCCGACTCATCTACGCCGGGCGACCGACCTGGCCCATCAGTTGCGCGCGCTTGCGCCGGCCCTATGAAGACCTTCCCGAGTTCAGCACGCCCCTCTACCGATCGAGCAACGGGTTGACGCTGCGTCGCCCCGTCGTACCGCAGAATCGCCGCCCCGTAGTTCTCCCCCGTGGCTGCACGATCTGCGTCACTGCTGTGTCGCCCCTTTGGGCCGTAGTTCCACGGCCCGCAGTCCATCGCCGCCTCGAGGCATCCGCTCTAGGCTGTCCCTGTGGCTGCGCTGACCCTCACGCCGCCGATGCGTCGCCCCGTCGGGTCGTAGGGAGCGGAGCACGTGATCCAGGCCGCCGCCCGAGGCCGTCCCCGCGGTTACATCGACCCGCCTTCTGCCGCTGCGGCGCCCCTTCGGGTCATCGCGCCGCAGCCCGCAGTCCGCGCAACTGCCCCGAGGCCATTCGCCGTTGCCCTGACCTGCCCGTAACTGCTGTGTCGCCCCTTCGGGCCATAGTGCCGTGGCCCGCGGTCCCCTGCCATCTCCGCGCGTCGACCTCTCGTATTATGCGCCGCACAACCTCCCTTGGCGCGAGAAAGCCACTGTCCGCGCTCCTAACCTAGCCGCGCTCCTAACCTAGCCGCCGCCCGCTGTCGAGTTCTTCGCCTACTTCGAGCACCACAGCCGCGCTCCTAACCTAGCCACCACCGTGCTATTTCTCGAGCTTGCGTTGTATTCCCTCGAAGACGAAAGGGTGATGTTGTAGGGGAACATAGCAGAAATCAAAAAAATTCTACGCATCACCAAGATCAATCTATGGAGTCATCTAGCAACGAGGGAGAGGGGAGTGCATCTACATACCCTTGTAGATCGCGAGCGGAAGCGTTCAAGAGAACGGGGATGATGGAGTCATACTCGTCGCGATCCAAATCACCGATGATCCTAGCGCCGAACGGACGGCACCTCCGTGTTCAACACACGTAAGGAGAAGCGACGTCTCCTCCTTCCTGATCCAGCAAGGGGGGGGACAGGTTGATGGAGATCCAACAGCACGACGGCGTGGTGGTGGAAGTAGCCGGATTCTAACAGGGCTTCGCCAAGCGCAACCGAAGGAGGAAGGTGTGTCACGGGAAGGAGAGGGAGGCGCCAGGGCTTAGCGTTCGGCTGCCCTCCTTCCCCCCCACTATATATAGACCCCCTAGGGGCGGCGCTGGCCCTAGGAGATCCCATCTCCAGGGGGGCGGCGGCCAGGCGGGAAACTTGCCCCCCAAGCCAGGTGGAAGCGCCCCCACCCCTAGGGTTCCCAACCCTAGGTGCAGGGGAAGGCCCAAGGGGGGCGCACCAGCCCACCAGGGGCTGGTTCCCCTACCACTTCAGCCCATGGGGCCCTTCGGTATAGGTGTCCCCACCCGATGGACCCCCGGGCCACTTTCGGTGGTCCCGATACAGTACCGGTGACCCCCGAAACTTTCCCGGTGGCCGAAACCTGACTTGCTATATATAAATCTTTACCTCTGGACAATTCCGGAACTCCTCGTGATGTCCGGGATCTCATCCGGGACTCCGAACAACTTTCGGGTTACCACATACTTATATCTCTACAACCCTAGCATCACCGAACCTTAACACTAGTAGATAAAGGGACATCAGACCCGGTTCGTTAGGGCCTTTAGCCCCGGTTCTTGAATTGGGACAAAAGTGTCGGTACTAATGCCCTCACCCTTTAGTTCCGGTTCGATCTAGAACCGGGGCAGATGGGTGTCCACGTGGCCTGTGCGCCGAGCCCAGGCAGGAGGGGCTTTGGTCCCGGTTGGTGGCACCAACCGGGACCAAAAGGCATCCACGCGTCAGCATTTCTTTGGCTGTGGTTTTTGTTTTTTTTTTTGAAAAGGGAGGGGGGTTGGAGGTTTTGAGGGGTTAATTTAGGTGTTTCATATTGTGTTAGCTAGCTAATTAATAGAGAGAAGTGTCCTCTCTTATGTCCGTGCTTGGTCGACGCTACGTACTACACATACGTATAGAGAGGACTAGACACGCTAGCTAGCTAGCTAGCTAGTAAGCAAATGAAGGAAACAGAAGATCGTAATCAACATATATATATATATATATATATATATATATATATATATATATATATATATATATATATATATATATATATATATATATATATATATATGCATACAGAGAGAAGTAATATCGACCACCTCTCCTTCTCCGAGAGATTGGTCGAACAACAAGTTCTCGTATATCTATCCGACACTACCGGGTACATATATATATACAATAATTATCTCTTACAAATATAATCTCCTATACGATGGACGCATGGTCCACATAGTATTCTCCGTCTGGCGCGATCACGTGTACAAGGAAGAATGCCGCCAATTCCTCTTGAATTGCTCACAGACGATCTGGTGTTAGGAGTTCATCCCGCATCCGAAACATCTAATTTGAAGAAGGGGGTCAATACATGAAATGATGCTATAAAATTGTGAATATTATTAATTAATTGCTTACGCACTTCAAATGATGGTAATGAAATAAAATTGTGAATATTATTAATTGCTTACGCACTTCAAATTGTGCTTCAGAGTAGCCCCGCTCACAGGTCGTGTGGCGGATGGACTCGCAAATGTAGTATCCACAGTAATCATTCCCGGGTTCCTGCCACAACCACTTTACAAGAAATAGAGGTCAATCAAACTGATAAGCAAGAATGCCAAATGGTATTGATGAAACTAGCGCTTGAATCAAGATATAGGAGATGCGCGGATCATGCTACTATATAGTACTTACTTTCGGGTGTCTAAATTCTAGCTTCTTCGGCAGTCCCGGAGCTTTTTTGGTGAATTTTGTCCAAACCCTGCCAGACAAAGAAGTACTTCCCGACCGCTTCGCTTCGTGAAATGACTTTTCAATCATGCGGTCATAGTTGTCCTTCGGCTTACTTTTCGCTGGTTTCTTCAGGGCAGCAAGAGTGCGCTTTGCTTTCACCGGATCTTTCTTCTCCTCCGGAGGTGGATGTCACTGTGCTTTCAACCCTTCAAGCCAGTCCTTCACTCCGCCTTGAGCGATCTTCGTGTTTTCCTCGTTGGACCTCTCGTATGGTAACTTCTCTAGAGGCGTGAGAGAAGGACCGAATCTGCATTTCCTCCCTCCTCTGGTTATACTGCTAGACGTCGGCAGACCAGACGAAGCGGCTGTCTTCTTTCCTTGCTTACGCGCCGGAGCAGGAGCAGCCGGAGCGGCGGCAGGTCTCTTCCGCCCTTGCTGACTAGGCGGAGAAGGAGGAGGAGGCTGGCTGCTCGGGCGCGCTAGCGCAGGCGGAGAAGGAGGCGGAGTGCCGCCACGCGCCGGAGAAGGAGCCGGAGTGCCCTGATCGTCACTCGCCGGAGGAGGAGGCGGTGGAGGAGGCGGAGTGCCCTGACTTGCCGGAGGAGGAGGAGGAGGAGGCGGAGGCGTCCAGTTGAGAATGTTGATGAGGTCCTTCCGCCATAGGCATGGAGTCTTCAGTGAAGAACCCAGCCGAGTCTCCCCTTCACCGGTAGGGTGGTCAAGCTGGAGCTCCTCAAATCCCTCCGTAATTTCATCCACCATCACCCTAGCATATCCTTCTGGAATCGGCCGGCAGTGAAAAGTGTCGCCGGCTCCGGTAGGATAAACAGAGCCAGCAGCCGCCTTGACCTTCATATTTATCCACTGCGTCATAAGGTGGCAATTTTGTACCTCTGTGATAGCATCCACGGCATACCTGGCAGTAGCCGTCAAGACATGCTCTGGCTGAAGCAGCTCGGTGGAAGCCACGCTACTTCTCCACTGAGATGGCGGGGTAGCTTCGGGGGAAGCTTCCGCAATTCTTTTGTCCCGATTTGCTTCTCGTTCCTCTATCGCTTGTATTCTGGCCCGCAGCGCCTGCAGTTCGGTCTGCTACATTTTCTTCCTCCTGTCGTGGCATTTGTAGCCGCCTGCGTCCGGAAACCCAGCACTCCACGGAAGGGAGCCTGGCGTGCCTCGTGTCCGTCCAGGGTGCTCAGGATTCCCGAGGGCCATTGTCAGCTCGTCGTTCTCTCTGTCGGGGAAGAACGTCCCTTCCTGCGTTGCTTTGATATAGTGCCGAAGCTTCCTGAGTGGTATTTCCAATTGCTTGTCCGTCCAAATGCACCTCCCTGATACAGGGTCCAAGGTTCCGCCAGCCCCAAAGAACCAACTCCGGCAACGGTCTGGCCATTGCATTGTCTCTGGTTCGATCCCTTTCTGAAGCAGATCATTCTCAGCCTTGGCCAACTTAGGCCGGGCTCTGAGGTAGCCACCTGACCCCGTGCGATGGTGATGCTTCTTCTTCGCATCATTTATCTGCTTTGTCGCCGACATCTTCTTACTCTTTTCCGATGTCTTATAGGCCACAAATGCGGGCCAGTCATCTTTGATCTTCTCATATATGCCCACAAATTCTGGAGTCTCTTTATCGCGGAAAAACTTATTCAGTTTTTTCTTCCATGCCCTGAATTGGTCTGTCATCTTTGTAAGAGCAGCAGACTTGATTAATTCCTCTTTAACTGGATTCGCCGGATCATCCTCTGGCGGTAGGATGAAATTTGACTTCAGCTCAGTCCAAAGATCTTCTTTCTACATATCAGTGACATAAGACACCTGAGCGTCTTTTGCAGCCAGCTTTAACCATTGATGGATGCTGATCGGGATCTTGTCCTTAACCAGAACCCCGCACTGATTAACAAATGCGTTCTTTGTTCGGATGGGTTCAATCGGTTCGCCGGAGCGCGAGATTTCTGAGATCTCAAACTTCTCATCCGGCCTCAACTTTTTCTTCGCGCCTCGTCTCTTTACCGAAGATTTGCTCGATCCGGAGGGCTCGAAAAAGGAACAAATACGAGAGTTAATGAATGCATCAATTAACTAGTCAGCACAGGCTTAACTAACATATATACCTCCTGGCCGGACTCGGTTCGGTCACCGGAGCCAGCATCACGGTCTCCTTCTGATACGTCCAAAACGTATATATAATTTCTGCTTGCTCCATGCCTTTTTGTGTGATATTGCTATGATATTTATGCACTTCCATACACTTTTGATCATATTTGGACTAACCTACTAATGGTTACAAAAGTGCACAATGTTCTTGTTTTACACTTTGTTGTGTAGGAATTACTTGGAAATTGACAAAAACACAAAAGGAGTCGTATTGGAGTAGGACTCTGACTTTCCCGAAATTTGTCTGAGAACGTTTTTTAAAGATGGTCACGTTCCGGCCCGAAGACGACGTCAAACGGAAAAAAGTCTAGTTGAGAAAGTTCGGGGAATTTCGAGGCGATGCTTCTGGATATAAAATTCGTCCAAATCGGAGTGCGGACGGCCGTGTAAAGCCCGTTTTACTGAGGCCCAAAATCTGATGACGGGAATCCGAGAGTCTATATAAAGAGAGGAAACCTAGGTCACCAAGGGCCACCAATTTTCCTCCTCTCGAGCCGCTGTCTTGGAGGGGTGGACCAGCACCATTGCAGCACCATCCACAAGGAAGAAGGGGGGCCAAGGAGCCGCTGCCCATAGGGCCGCCGCCGCCCCGAGGGCCGCCGCCGCCGCCTCCGTGGCTGCCGCCGGCCGTCTCCTCCTCGCGGGGCTGCACCTCTCCATCAACACCATCATCAACCTCCTCCTCACCATGTCCATGTGTGAGTAGTCTTCTCCGGGGCCGAGGGCTCGTACGTGTAGCTATGTGGTTCTCTCTCTCTCCCATGATGTGATCTTCGTTGTGATCATATGCTATGTTAATCTAGGGTGATCCCATGATATTTCCCTTTCCTCTATGTATTGGATTGATGTACTCACTTGTCTTTATCTAGTATAATCCCCGAGACCAAGGTGACAGCGGTCTATTGGACATGGATTCGAAAAATATTTTCATGAGTGATTTCCTCTCTTGTGTGTTGGTTGAAGATTGAGAGTCTCTTGGTGCTTGTCTTTGACTATCCTTTAGATATGTTGTGGTGATTGTGGGACTCTCTTTGGATGGCCGCGGTGACATTGGGAAATCCTTAGATTGAGAACTACAAACTTTGAGGTGTGCTTTTGTAGCCCTACATAATTCTCGTCCTCTCTTGACCACGAAGGAATGACCTCCGGGTCCGTCTTCATTGCATGTTTTATGGGAAATATCATGTGATTCGATTATGTTAATGTTGTTGGGAGTTGCCTCTAGTGAAATTATGATCCCTAGGCCTTGTTTCCACCATTGCAATACCATTTGTGCTCACGTTTACCACTTGTTTGCTTGCTGTACTTTTTATTACAGATTTATATTACTTTGCTTTGCCACTCCTATCATCCATATTTTACCATCTCTTCGCCGAACTAGTGCACCTATACAACTCCTAGTTGTATTAGGTGTGTTGGGGACACAAGAGACTTCTTGTATCTTAGTTGCGGGGTTGCTTGAGAGAGACCATCTTCAACATCTACTTCCCTGAGTTCGATAAACCTTAGGTCATCCACTTGAGGGAAATTGCTGCTGTCCTACAAACCTCTGTGCTTGGAGGCCCAACATAGTCTACAAGAGTAGAAGCGTGTGTAGACATCAAGCTATTTCTGGCGCCGTTGCCGGGGAAGTGAGTGCTTGAAGGTATATCTTTAGATCTTGCAATTAAATCTTTTTGTTTCTTGTTTTTATTTCACTAGTTATGCTTATGGACAACCTTGGTATTGGATCGTTGCTTGCGGGAAGACGCCCCACACCTGTGGTGGTTGCTCCTCCCCCTACTGAAATTGTGCCCTATAAAATACCAGCTGGTATTATCGATTATATTTTGGCTAATCGTTATGCAGGAGACAGACATCCCGGTGAACACTTGCTATATCTGTCACAACTATGTTCATTATTTAAGCTTGCAGGTGTATCAAGGGAGTTTGTCATGAGGAAATTGTTCGCCGTATCACTTATAGATAAAGCTTCAGATTGGTATAAGCTTCTCGATAACTCGCACTTGCTTGATTGGCAAGAGCTTATGTCTCTCTTTTATACTAAGTTTTATCCTCTTCATGAAATTCATCGAGACAGGAACTATATCTATAACTTTAGGTCTCGTGACGGAGAGAGCGTAGCTCAAGCTTGGGGAGACTGAAAACGTTAATGCTAAAAAGTCCTAACCATGGGCTCCCCAAAGATGCTTATGTGGAGAGTAAGAGTACCTTTTTGCATGTGGATCATGGTAACAATGCTTTATGTGATGCTTATATTGTTGAGTTTATTCGTGATCCCACTGAAAATTATTATGAGAAGGGAACATATGCTTATAGATATTTCAATAATATCAAGTTCCCTCTCTTTATGTTGAAGGTTTTGAAGCTGCACTTGTTTTGTCTTCCTATGCTTATTGCTTTGTGCTTCAATGAATTATTCTATTGCAATATTCCTATGCATAGGAAGCATGTTAGGCTTAAATGTGTTTGGTATTTGCTTCTTGATGCTCTCTTTTGTTCTTCAATTCTTATTCCTACAAGAGCATCATTAAAGTCTTATGCCTAGCTTAAAGGCATAAAAGAAAGCGCTTTTGGGAGGCAGCCCACAATGAATAAAAAATTTATTTTGCTTTAGTTGTGTCTTGATGTTGTTACTACAGTAGGATCATCATTGTATCTTTACTTTTCAACTTTGTGCCAAGTTTAGCCTCTGATTGCAAGAAAGTTCAAAAGTTGCGACGTGCTGTCCAGGAAACAGATTCTGTCCTTGGATAGAAAAATTCGTATAAAATCACCAGATCATCTTTTTGGTCTGAATTTTCTCGACAGCGTGCTCTATACAATGGGCTTTCGGGCTTCTGTTCTGAGTTTTTTGATTTGACTTGCAGAAGTGCCCTAAAAAAATTATTTACTACCTGCTGGTCTGTTTTTCACAAATTCTGTCCTGTTTTGCCTTTCCTTCGTTTTGCAAACCTTGAGCTTGCTTTTTCTTTGCAAAAACCTTTTGGCAATCTTGAGAAATGGTAGACCTTCAAGAATATCCTTATTTCCAGCAAGGAAAAATTATTTTATTATGGGTACTAACCTCGCTAATCAGATTATGATGAGTTATGTATGAAGGGAGTTTTCAAGTGTGCGAGTGAAGATGATAAAAAGATTCAGGAGTGTCAAACGCTCAAGCTTGGGGATACCCCCGTGCACCCCCAAGACATATTCAAGAAGACTCAAGCGTCTAAGCTTGGGGATGCCCCCGTGCATCCCCTTCTCCATCAACAATTATCAGTTCGTCTTTCGTTCCACTATATTTTTATCACTTCATGTGTTATGTGCTATGCTTGGAGCGTCTTGCTTTTAGTTTCCTTTTTAGTTTTCTTTAGCTTTGCTTGCTGTTCATAACGAGTTGGAACCCAGCTTTCTTTGTGTGGGAGAGAGACCTGCTCCACTTCAACCTAGAACATAACATAGAATTTTCATGTCTATCTTTGCTGTGTGTGTTCTTTGTCTTTCAATAGCTACTATCATGTTCAGCTCTTAGTTTTCATGCTTATCTTTTTAAAGAGCTTTTGTTTAGTTGGTCGCTGGAACTCTCTTTAGTATCATGCTTATCTTGTTAAGAGAGTTGGCTTCTATTGCACTGGTTGGTATGTCTATGATAAAAATGCTATGTGCATAATGGTGCTTAGTAGTTCATGTTTTCTTATGGTTAGTCTCAAATAACTGGGGGGTTCTCAATGTGTTACTGGAGTACCAACATGATTTGTTTGCCTATGATGTGGTATGGTTTAGTGACATCTTCCTTCAAGAATTTATTTTGATTGACTTGGCGTATGCTCACGCATATTTAAGACTGTAAAGAAAGTCTATCAAGCCTTGATGTTCTTTAATTTCTGAGTAGCGATATAACTTCCATGCCTGATTCAATGTTGCTTTGTCGCTCTGCATGATTATGACCGTCATTGCTCTTTTAGTTGGTCGCTCCCAGTCTTTTGCTAACCTTCGCCTGTACTAAGCGGACTGACTGCTTGTGCATCCAAAATCCTTTAAACCAGTTATGCCATATGAGTCCACCATACCTTTCTATATATGGTATTTATCTGCCATTCCTAACGAAGACTTTCATGTACCATCTCGAAATTATTCAAAAAAGCATTTCTATTTTGTGCCTCTGTTTTAGCTCAAGAGGAAGTAGTAGTTAAGTCATGATCTTTTTAAGTTGGACAAGCTTCACCCCGGGATTGCATGTCTAATGTGCAAACCCTTAATACGAGAAGGAACTGGCATAGAGTGCGCCTGGCTCATTAAAAAAATAATACAACAAACAAACCCTCCTTCACGCTTTGTTCATGAGAAATCAGAAAACTTTGGCAGTGATAAACAAAGGAGATTAAGAGGATGTGATCGTCCTCATGCGGGAGCCATTCCTCGAAACTTGTCCATCTCAAGAAGTGATTGAGTTATCTGCTAGCATTCGTTGACGAAATATGCATATTCTAAAAAAATAATTATTACCTCTGTTTTTAAAACCAAGAGCTCTGGTACATGTTTAGTTTTTGTTTCCGACCACGGGTTTTCAACCTTGCCAACAAAAGCCACGGTTCGAGAGTCTCCACCTTCTTTAAAGCACCAACTATTTAGAGCATGATTGTCATTCTGAGTGTAATGTGCATTGTCCCAAACTACCATTGTCTTTTGCATGATTATGATATCGTTTATTCTGAAATCATTGTATCTACTCGTAACTTAAACCTTGGAGGTGCCCCTGCATTTATGTTTTGCTTTGTCATATTTGTACACCATGCTCACTACAAATCTATTGAGTGTTTCAGTATCATATTGTAAAACTTTCAGTTCTTTGTGATTTTCTAATGAGGCAACTTAATTACTACAGATTCATTATCTCAGTAAGCATTTGTCATGTGACTGTGAAAAGTTCTTATATGGTTAATAGCATGTCACCACAGAAATTATGCTTGTTATCATTTACCTACTCGAGGATGAGCATGCATTAAGCTTGGGGATGTTGATACGTCCAAAACGTATCTATAATTTCTGCTTGCTCCATGCCTTTTTTGTGTGATATTTATGCAGTTCCATACACTTTTGATCATATTTGGACTAACCTACTAATGGTTGCAAAAGTGCACAATGTTCTTGTTTTACACTTTGTTGTGTAGGAATTACTTGGAAATTGACAAAAACGCAAAAGGAGTCGTATTGAAGTAGGACTCTGACTTTCCTGAAATATGTCTGAGAACGTTTTTTAAACATGGTCACGTTCTGGCCCGAAGACGACGTCAAACGGAAAAAGTCTAGTTGCAAAAGTTCGGGGGAATTTCGAGGCGATGCTTCTGGATATAAAATTCGTCCAAATCGGAGTCCGGACGGCCGTGTAAAGCCCGTTTTACTGAGGCCCAAAATCTGATGACGGGAATCCGAGAGTCTATATAAAGAGAGGAAACCTAGGTCACCAAGGGCCACAAATTTTCCTCCTCCCGAGCCGCCGTCTTGGAGGGGAGGACCAGCACCATTGCAGCACCATCCACAAGGAAGAAGGGGGGCCAAGGAGCCGCTGCCCCGTAGGGCCGCCGCCGCCGCCGCGCCCCCAAGGGCCGCCGCCGCCGCCTCCGTGGCTGCCGCCGGCCGTCTCCTCCTCGCGGGGCTGCACCTCTCCATCAACACCATCATCAACCTCCTCCTCACCATGTCCATGTGTGAGTAGTCTTCTCCGGGGCCGAGGGCTCGTATGTGTAGCTATGTGGTTCTCTCTCTCTCCCATGATGTGATCTTCGTTGTGATCATAGGCTATGTTAATCTAGGGTGATCCCATGATATTTCCCCTTCCTCAATGTATTGGATTGATGTACTCACTTGTCTTTATCTAGTATAATCCTCGAGACCAAGGTGACAGCGGTCTATTGGACATGGATTAGAAAAATATTTTCATGAGTGATTTCCTCTCTTGTGTGTTGATTGAAGATTGAGAGTCTCTTGGTGCTTGTCTTTGACTATCCTTTAGATATGTTGTGGTGATTGTGGGACTCTCTTTGGATGACCGCGGTGACATTGGGAATTTTTTTTTGACACACCAAAACAGCAGGAGAGTCTCCTACTGTTGCTTTTCCATTATATATGCCATGGGTGCTAACAGAAAATTGGCACCCAATAGCTAGAATTTACATTTTATAAGACAGGGGGGGCTGTCACCAGCCTAAGGTAACTCAGACAGAAGAGGGTGCTAGATAGAAAGAGAGTTACTAAAATCCCTCAAGAAAGCTAGGTTTTGAGGGGTGATCCTACAACCTAAAATTACCAAGTCCTCTCTTAATCTCCTCAACCAGTCTACATGTGTGGGAACCACTCCTTCGAAGACCTTATTATTCCTTTGTTTCCAAATGTTCCAAGCTGCCAATATGGTTATATCCTTGAAAAGAGGTCCGTGCCACCCAGCCTTTGCCGTGTCAAAATTTTGCTGCAAGTCTTGATGATCACCCCAGTTTATACCTACAGCATCCCAGCATGTCACTGCGAACGGGCAGTCAAAGAATAAATGTTTGTTTGTTTCAAGCACCCCCGAGTTGCACATAGGACAATCATGATCATCCCCAATGTCAAAATGCCGCCGTTGCATGTGACATTGGGAAATCCTTAGATTTAGAACTACGAACTTTGAGGTGTGCTTTTGTAGCCCTACATAATTCTCGTCCTCTCTTGACCACGAAGGAATGACCTCCGGGTGCGTATTCATTGCATGTTTTATGGGAAATATCATGTGATTCGATTATGTTAATGTTGTTGGGAGTTGCCTCTAGTGAAAGTATGATCCCTAGGCCTTGTTTCCACCATTGCAATACCATTTGTGCTCACGTTTACCACTTGTTTGCTTGCTGTACTTATTATTACAGATTTATATTACTTTGCTTTGCCACTCCTATCATCCATATTTTACCATCTCTTCGCCGAACTAGTGCACCTATACAACTCCTAGTTGTATTAGGTGTGTTGGGGACACAAGAGACTTCTTGTATCTTAGTTGCAGGGTTGCTTGAGAGAGACCATCTTCAACCTCTACTTCTCTGAGTTCGATAAACCTTAGGTCATCCACTTGAGGGAAATTGCTGCTGTCCTACAAACCTCTGCGCTTGGAGGCCCAACATAGTCTACAAGAGTAGAAGCGTGTGTAGACATCACCTTCTTGCACCGGCATTGGGTCACCGGAGCCGTCCTCACGGTCTACTTCTTCCATGTGCATTCGGTCACCGGAGCCATCAATATAATAGCCTAGATCTTCCAGCAGCTCCCTTTCCACCAGCTTATTGGTGTCGTTGAGAAACGACAAGACGGCATGTTGTCCGTCTGCGATTATGTCCATCAACATCGCTTCTTGTGCTAGGTCTCGGGTGTTGTCGTCCATAGTTTCTACAAATATTTACAACATGCCAATTATTATTCAAACATGACAGATGGATATATTAATGGCAAATGTAGAACTAGCTTCGACCCTCAACCCCTGGACGACCCTCGACTGCTCGGCGATCCACAACCCTAGACCCCCTCATGTCATATTTTGTCTAGTGTCAAAGGATTCAACAAAATCAATACTTCATCATTAGGCGATAGTAACAGTCGCATGATGGTTCGTAGCTCTCCAAAGTAATTTTGGAACGGAGTCCCAGATAGGATAATTCGTAACAAAAGATGGATTATCCTATAAGGAACTCCGTTCCAAAACAACTTAGCAGAACTTCGTACCAACATGCCCCGGTTACTTCTGGCAAATGATGAAGTCATGGATTTCTTCAATACATTGACACTAGATAGGCAACCTCTCGACCCCTCGACCCTTGACTGCTCGGCGATCCACAACCCTAGACCCCCTCATGTCACATTTTGTCTAGTGTCAAAGGATTCAACAAAACCAATACTTCATCATTAGGCGAAAGTAACAGTCGCATGATGGTACGAAGCTCTCCAAAGTTATTTTGGAACGGAGTCCTAGATAGGATAATTCGTAACAAAAGACGGATTATCCTATCAGGAACTCCGTTCCAAAACAACTTTGCAGAACTTCGTACCAACATGCCCCAGTTACACCTGGCAAATGATGAAGTCGTGGATTTCTTCAATACTTTGACACTAGCTAGGCAACCTCTCGACCCCTCGACCCTCGACTGCTCGGCGATCCACAACCCTAGACCCCCTCATGTCACATTTTGTCTAGTGTCAAATGATTCAACAAAACCAATACTTCATCATTAGGCGAAAGTAACAGTCGCATGATGGTACGAAGCTCTCCAAAGTTATTTTGGAACGGAGTCCCAGATAGGATAATTCGTAACAAAAGACGGATTTTCCTATCATGAACTCCGTTCCAAAACAACTTTGCAGAACTTCGTACCAACATGCCCTGGTTACTTCTGGCAAATTATGAAGTCATGGATTTCTTCAATACTTTGACACTAGCTAGGAAACCTCACAACCCCTCGACCCTCGACTGCTCGGCGATCCACAACCCTAGACCCCCTCATGTCACATTTTGTCTAGTGTCAAAGGATTCAACAAAACCAATACTTCATCATTAGGTGAAAGTAACAGTCGCATGATGGTACGAAGCTCTCCAAAGTTATTTTGGAACGGAGTCCCAGATAGGATAATTCGTAACAAAAGACGGATTATCCTATCAGGAACTCCGTTCCAAAACAACTTTGCAGAACTTCGTACCAACATGTCCCGGTTACTTCTGGCAAATGATGAAGTCATGGATTTCTTGAATACTTTGACACTAGCTAGGCAACCTCTCGACCCCTCGACCCTCGACTGCTCGGAGATCCACAACCCTAGACCCCCTCATTTCACATTTTGTCTAGTGTCAAAGGTTTCAACAAAACCAATACTTCATCATTAGGCGAAAGTAACAGTCGCATGATGGTACGAAGCTCTCCAAAGTTATTTTGGAACGGAGTCCCAGATAGGATAATTCGTAACAAAATACGGATTTTCCTATCAGGAACTCCGTTCCAAAACAACTTTGCAGAACTTCGTACCAACATGCCATGGTTACTTCTGGCAAATTATGAAGTCATGGATTTCTTCAATACTTTGACACTAGCTAGGAAACCTCACAACCCCTCGACCCTCGACTGCTCGGCAATCCACAACCCTAGACCCCCTCATGTCACATTTTGTCTATTGTCAAAGGATTCAACAAAACCAATACTTCATCATTAGGTGAAAGTAATAGTCGCATGATGGTACGAAGCTCTCCAAAGTTATTTTGGAACGGAGTCCCAGATAGGATAATTCGTAACAAAAGACGGATTATCCTATCAAGAACTCCGTTCCAAAACAACTTTGCAGAACTTCGTACCAACATGCCCCGGTTACTTCTGGCAAATGATGAAGTCATGGATTTCTTGAATACTTTGACACTAGCTAGGCAACCTCTCGACCCCTCGACCCTCGACTGCTCGGCGATCCACAACCCTAGACCCCCTCATTTCACATTTTGTCTAGTGTCAAAGGATTCAACAAAACCAATACTTCATCATTAGGCGAAAGTAACAGTCGCATGATGGTACGAAGCTCTCCAAAGTTATTTTGGAACGGAGTCCCAGATAGGATAATTCGTAACAAAA
>LR738709.1:617909158-617944784 GCA_902687465.1 Secale cereale | reverse complement strand
TATATATATTCACATATGAAAAAAACTCCTCACATCGCGGGGCAGGCTGAGGGCGCCGGCGACGAGGAGCGCGGGGGCAGAGGGAGCCGGCGATGGGCGGCGCGGGGCGACGGCGCGGGGCGACGGCGAGCTCGAGAGCAAGGCGGCGTCGGGGCGGGGAAGAAGAACTGAACGAAATTTTCACAAGTGTTGTTTATATAGGAGGCGTATTAGTCCCGGTTCGTGGCACAAACCGGGACTAATACCCCCCCACCCTTTAGTCCCGGTTGGTGCCACCAACCGGGACTAAAGGTCCCTTTTCAGCAGCCCAAAGGGCGGGAAGGAGGGGGCTTTGGTCCCGGTTGGTGGCACCAACCGGGACGAAAGGGGGGCATTGGACCTGGTTGGTCCCACGAACCGGGACCAATTCCACCCTTTAGTCCCGGTTGGTGCCACCAACCGGGACCAATGGCCTTGCGCTGGCGCTACGGTGGGAGTTTAGTCCCACCTCGCTAGTTGAGAGCGGCCAGCACCTGTTTATAAGCTGCGCTTCCTCTGTCCTCTCGAACTCCTCTGAAATGCAGGCTTACGGGCCTAATTGGACACTGCAATGCCTGTGGGCCTACTGGGCCTGCTGCGGGCCTGAATCCTGGCCCATGGTTGGGTTTCTAGTCGTATTCAGGCCGTGCTGGCCCAGTAGGTGGATTTTTTTTGTTTTTTTCTATTTATTTTTTCATTTCTACTTAGAACTAAATACTTATAGTTTTTTAGTGATTTCTTTTTTCTTTTAGGTCACAAAAATGATAAACTTTCTTTGTTTTCTTTGTTGCTTTATTTATTTTATTTTGTTTCTACTTACAACAAAATACTTATTGTTGCTATTTTTATTTTTTTGCAAGTTTTTTTGTTTTGTTTTCTGCATTATTTATTTTCTTTTGTTTTTTGCTTTATTTTTTAATTCTTTCTGGTAAAACCAATTACAAACTTTCTGTTAGTGCAAGTAGTATTCAAATTTGAATAGTTTAAATTTGAAATTATTTGTTTTCTTTGTTGCTTTATTTATTTTATTTTGTTTCTACTTACAACGAAATACTTATTGTTGCTATTTTTATTTTTTTGCAAGTTTTTTTGTTTTGTCTTCTGCATTATTTATTTTCTTTTGTTTTTTGCTTTATTTTTTAATTCTTTCTGGTAAAACCAATTACAAACTTTCTATTAGTGCAAGTAGTATTGAAATTTGAATAGTACAAACGGACAATGGTATCATACTCGTCTGTTACAAAGTTAGCATGGTATCATCATAATAGTTGCTTAAAAAAGTCTTCACTTTTTCTTCGCTTGTGTCATTTGCTTATTGCGCCGTAACCATGGATAATCTTCATCGTTTATCAGGATGCTTGGGTCAGCCTTGACTTTGAAGGGAGGAATTTCATGAAGCTTTTCATAATCTTCGGATATGTCTGTCTTGCCCTCCACTCCCAGGATGTCCCTTTTTCCTGAAAGAACTATGTGGCGCTTTGGCTCATCGTATGATGTATTCGCTTCCTTATCTTTTCTTTTTCTCGGTCTGGTAGACATGTCCTTCACATAGATAACCTGTGCCACATCATTGGCTAGGACGAACGGTTCGTCAGTGTATCCAAGATTTTTCAGATCCACTGTTGTCATTCCGTACTGTGGGTCTACCTGTACCCCGCCTCCTGACAGATTGACCCATTTGCACTTAAACAAAGGGACCTTAAAATCATGTCCGTAGTCAAGTTCCCATATGTCCACTATGTAACCATAATATGTGTCCTTTCCCCTCTCGGTTGTTGCATCAAAGCGGACACCGCTGTTTTGGTTGGTGCTCTTTTGATCTTGGACAATCGTGTATAATGTATTCCCATTTATCTCGTATCCTTTGTAAATCAATACAGTCGAAGATGGTCCCCTGGACAACAAGTACAACTCATCACCAACAGTGTTGTCACCTCTGAGACGTGTTTCCAACCAACTGTTGAAAGTCCTGATGTGTTCACATGTAATCCAGTCATCGCACTGCTCCGGGTGTTTGGAGCGCAGACTTATCTTGTGTTCATCGACATACGGGGTCACCAATGTAGAGTTCTGTAGAACTGTGTAGTGTGCTTGTGACCAAGAATATCCGTCCCTGCATATTATTGAGTCCCTTCCAAGCGTGCCTTTTCCAGTCAGTCTCCCTTGTACCGCGATTTAGGGAGACCTATCTTATTAAGGCCAAGAATGAAGTCAACACAAAACCCGATGACATCCTCTGTTTGATGGCCCATGGAGATGCTTCCTTCTGGCCTGGCGCGGTTACGGACATATTTCTTTAGGACTCCCATGAACCTCTCAAAGGGGAACATATTGTGTAGAAATACGGGCTCCAGAATGACAATCTTGTCGACTAGATGAACTAGGACGTGTGTCATGATATTGAAGAAGGATGGTGGGAACACAAGGTCGAAACGGACAAGACATTGCGCCACATCACTCCTTAGCCTAGGTACGATTTCTGGATCGATCACCTTCTGAGAGATTGCATTGAGGAATGCACATAGCTTCACAATGGCTAATCGGACGTTTTCCGGTAGAAGCCCCCTCAATCCAACCGAAAGCAGTTGCGTCATAATCACGTGGCAGTCATGAGACTTTAGGTTCTGGAACTTTTTCTCTGGCATATTTATTATTCCCTTTATATTCAACGAGAAGCCGTCGGGACCTTCATACTGAGCAGGCATTCAAAGAAGATTTCTTTCTCTTCTTTCGTAAGAGCATAGCTGGCAGGACCTTCATACTGCTTCGGAGGGATGCCGGCTTTTTCGTGCAAACGTTGCAGGTCCTCCCGTGCCTCAGTTGTATCATTTGCCTTTCCATACACGCCCAAGAAGCCTAGCAGATTCACGCAAAGGTTCTTCGTTACATGCATCACGTCGATTGAAGAGCGGACCTCTAGGTCTTTCCAGTAGGGTAGGTCCCAAAATATAGATTTCTTCTTCAACATGGGTGCGTGTCCCTCAGCGTCATTCGGAACAGCTAGTGCGCCAGGGCCCTTTCCAAAGATTACGTGTAAATCATTGACCATAGCAAGTACGTGATCACCGGTACGCATGGCGGGCTTCTTCCGGTGATCTGCCTCGCCTTTGAAATGCTTGCCTTTCTTTCGACATTGATGGTCGGTCGGAAGAAATCGACGATGGCCCAGGTACACATTCTTCCTGCATTTGTCCAGGTATATACTTTCAGTGTCATCTAAACAGTGCGTGCATGCGTGGTATCCTTTGTTTGTCTGTCCTGAAAGTTTACTGAGAGCGGGCCAATCGTTGATGGTCACGAACAGCAACGCCTTTAGTTCAAATTCCTCCTGTCTGTGCTCATCCCACGCACGTACACCGTTTCCATTCCACAGCTGTAAAAGTTCTTCAACTAATGGCCTTAGGTACACATCAATGTCGTTGCCGGGTTGCTTAGGGCCTTGGATGAGAACTAGCATCATAATGAACTTCCGCTTCATGCACATCCAAGGAGGAAGGTTATACATACATAGAGTCATGGGCCAGGTGCTGTGATTTCTGCTCTGCTCCCCGAAAGGATTAATGCCATCCGTGCTTAAAGCAAACCATACGTTCCTTGGGTCCTTTGCAAACTCCTTCCAGTACTTTCTCTCGATTTTTCTCCACTGCGACCCGTCAGCGGGTGCTCTCAACTTCCCGTCTTTCTTATGGTCCTCACTGTGCCATCGCATCAACTTGGCATGCTCTCTGTTTCTAAACAAACGTTTCAACCGTGGTATTATAGGAGCATACCACATCACCTTCGCAGGAACCCTCTTCCTGGCGGGCTCGCCATCAACATCACCAGGGTCATCTCGTCTCATCTTATACCGCAATGCACCGCATACCGGGCATGCGTTCAGATCCTTGTATGCACCTCGGTAGAGGATGCAGTCATTAGGGCATGCATGTATCTTCTGCACCTCCAATCCTAGAGGGCATACAACCTTCTTTGCTGCGTATGTACTGTCGGGCAATTCGTTATCCTTCGGAAGCTTCTTCTTGAATATTTTCAGTAGCTTCTCAAATCCTTTGTCAGCCACAGCATTCTCTGCCTTCCACTGCAGCAATTCCAGTACGGTACCGAGCTTTGTGTTGCCATCTTCGCAATTGGGGTACAACCCTTTTTTGTGATCCTCTAACATGCGATCGAACTTCAGCTTCTCCTTTTGACTTTCGCATTGTGTCCTTGCATCGAAAATGACCCGGCGGAGATCATCATTTGGTTCCTCTTGATCTTCAGCAGCTTCACCCGTTGCAGCATCATTGGGCACATCGTCTGGTTCCTCTTGATCTTCACCAGCTCCCCCCATTGCAGCATCACCGTATTCAGGGGGCACATAGTTGTCATCGTACTCTTCTTCTTCGCCGTCTTCCATCATAACCCCTATTTCTCCGTGCCTCGTCCAAACATTATAGTGTGGCATGATACCCTTGTAAAGCAGGTGGGAGTGAAGGATTTTCCGGTTAGAGTAAGACATCGTATTCCCACATTTAGTGCATGGACAACACATAAAACCATTCTGCTTGTTTGCCTCAGCCGCATTTAGAAACTCATGCACGCCCTTAATGTACTCGGAGGTGTGTCTGTCACCGTACATCCATTGCCGGTTCATCTGCGTGCATTATATATAATTAAGTGTGTCAAAACTTGTAACGCCCCGGACACACCCGCCGATGGTCGTTACTGCTGGCGGGATCTAGACTGGCCTCACATATCAATACTAGTCTTTTCTGTGCACTTTGTCCTCACTCGTGCGCACCCGGGAGCAACTTCCCGGTCGGTCACCCATCCTGAAACTACTCCAAGCTGAGCACGCTTAACTTTGGAGTTCTATCCGAATGGGCTCCCGGAAAAGAAGGAATTCCTTATTGATATGAGTAGTCTATCATCCCTAATAAGCTAGGCCATCACATACACCCTCACTCAGAGGAACCGACGTCCTCGTCGGGCCACAGGAACGTTCCCTCTTTGCACAACCGTCTGTGCTTCCAGGACAACACATGTGCCATGCCGTGTGCCACGACGGGTCACAAACGTCATGCACAACATGACTGCAAAATGTCCGCAAACATCCGTGTAACCGCGAGGGTCGGCTCTGATACCAACTTGTAACGCCCCGGACACACCCGCCGATGGTCGTTACTCCTGGCGGGATCTAGACTCGCCTCACATATCAATACTAGTCTTTTCTCTGCACTTTGTCCTCACTCGTGCGCACCCAGGAGCAACTTCCCGGTCGGTCACCCATCCTGAAACTACTCCAAGCTGAGCACGCTTAACTTTGGAGTTCTATCCGAATGGGCTCCCGGAAAAGAAGGAATTCCTTATTGATATGAGTAGTCTATCATCCCTAATAAGCTAGGCCATCACAAAACCATTACAGAACATCATAAATAGATAATTAAGTGACCAAATTAATAGAAGTTCATCATTACATTAAAACCAAAGTACATACATATATAATTCTCATCTAACAACATATAGCTCTCCATACACATCGAAACTATGTAAAACATTTCAATGCGAAAACAAATGCGATCATAATCGCAACCAAGGTAACAATTGATCCAACGGCATAATGATACCAAGCCTCGGTATGAATGGCATATTTTCTAATCTTTCTAATCTTCAACCGCATTGCATCCATCTTGATCTTGTGATCATCGACGACATCCGCAACATGCAACTCCAATATCATATTCTCGTCCTCAATTTTTTTTATTTTTTCCTTCAAGAATTTGTTTTCTTCTTCAACTAAATTTATCCTCTCGACAATAGGGTCCATCTTGATCTTGTGATCGTCGATGACTTCCGCAACATGCAACTCCAATTCCATCTTCTCCTCCTCCATTTTTTCCAATTTTTTCATTAAGGAAATGTTTTCCTCTTCAACTAAATTTGACCTCTCCACAAGAGGGTCGGTTGGAATTTCCGGTTCAACTACCTCCTAGACATAATAAAACATCTATGCATGTCAGGTTGGTCGACATAACTATCATAAACACTAAAACAAATAGTTATAAATTAAAGATAATATACCACATCCGAATCGTAGACAGGACGAGGGCCCACGTGGGCGGATATCAAAACCATCGCACTATATAATAACAAGCAATAATAAACGTAAGAAAATTAGACAAATATCTATCTAAAGCAATAATAACAAGCAATAATAAAAGTAAGAAAAGCATGGACATAACAAGAGGCTCACCACGGTGGTGCCGGTGACGAGAACGGCGGGGGCGATCGACGGCGGCGAAGACGGGGACGGGACGTGACGGACCGCTCAACCTAGAGAAATCTCGGAGAAAATAGAGCTTCGAGAGGAGAAAAGCTTAACTAGTGTGGCTCGGGCATTCCATCGAACACATTGTGTGCATAGGAGGTGAGCTAGAGCACCACTAACCCCTCTCCCCCTCGGCCAGAAATAAAAACAGGGCAGTGTGCTCTGCTCTTGAACGAGGGGGTATATATAGGCACCTAATTGGTCCCGGTTGGTGCTACGAACCGGGGCTAAAGGGGTGCCTTTGGTCCCGGTTCATGCCACCAACCGGGACCAATGGTGGTGGGCCAGGAGCAAGACCCATTGGTCCCGGTTCGTCGCACCAACCGGGACCAAAAGGTCCAGACGAACCGGGACCGATGGCCCACGTGGCCCGGCCGGCCCCCTGGGCTCACGAACCGGGTCCAGTGCCCCCATTGGACCCGGTTCTAGATTGAACCGGGGCTAATGGGCTGGACAAGCCTAGACCAAAGCCCTGTTTTCTACTAGTGTAAGTGTGTAGACCCTACGGGTTCGAGAGACACGTAGACATGACCGAGACGACTCTCCGGCCAATAACCAACAGCGGGATCTGGATACCCATGTTGGCTCCCACATGCTCCTCGATGATCTCATCAGATGAACCACGATGTCAAGGATTCAATCAATCCCATATACGATTCCCTTTGTCTTACGGTATAGTACTTGCCCGAGATTCGATCGTCGGTATACCGATACCTTGTTCAATCTCGTCATGGCAAGTCTCTTTACTCGTTCCGTAACACATCATCCCATGACAAACCCCTTAGTCACATTGAGCTCATTATGATGATGTCTTACCGAGTGGTCCCAGAGATACCTCTCCGCCATACGGAGTGACAAATCCCAGTCTCGGTTCGTGCCAACCCAACAGATGCTTTCGGAGATACCCGTAGTATACCTTTCTAGCCACCCAGTTATGTTGTGACGTTTGGCACACCCAACGTATTCCTACGGTATCAGGGAGTTGCACAACCTCGTGGTCTAAGGAAAGGATACTTGACATTGAAAAAGCATTAGCATTACGAACTACACGATCTTGTGCTAGGCTTAGGATTGGGTCTTGTCCATCACATCATTCTCCTAATGATGTGATCCCGTTATCAATGACATCCAATGTCCATGGTCAGGAAACCGTGACCATCTGTTGATCAATGAGCTAGTCAACTAGAGGCTTACTAGGGACACGTTGTGGTCTATGTATTCACACATGTATCGTTGTTTCCGGATAATACCATTGAAGCATGAACAATAGACAATTATCATGAACAAGGAAATATAATAATAACCATTTTATTATTGCCTCTAGGGCATATTTCCAACAGTCTCCCACTTGCACTAGAGTCAGTAATCTAGTTACATTGTGATGAATCGAACACCCATAGAATTCTGGTGTTGATCATGTTTTGTTCGTGGAAGAGGTTTAGTCAACGGATCTGCGACATTCAGATCCGTATGCACTTTACAAATATCTATGTCTCCATCTTGAATATAATTCCGGATGGACTTAAAACGGCACTTGATGTCTGTGGTCTTCTTGTGAAACCTGGGCTCCTTGGCAATGGCAATAGCTCCAGTGTTGTCATAGAAGAGAGTCATCGGGCCCGACGTGCTTGGAATAACTCCTAGGTCGGTGATGAACTCCTTCATCCAGACTCCTTGCTGCGCTGCTTCGGAAGCAGCTATGTACTCCACTTCACATGTAGATGCCGCCACGATGCTTTGCTTGCAACTCCACCAGCTGACTGCCCCTCCATTCAAAATATACACGTATCCGGTTTGTGACTTGGAGTCATCCAAATCTGTTTTGAAGCTAGCATCGACGTAACCCTTTACGACGAGCTCTTCGTCACCTCCATAAACGAGAAACATATCCTTAGTCCTTTTGAGGTACTTTAGGATGTTCTTGACCGCTGTCCAGTGTTCCATACCGGGATCACTTTGGTACCTCCCCACCAAACAAATGGAAATGTTCACATCAGGTCTGGTACACAGCATGGCATACATAATAGAACCTATTGCCGAGGCATAGGGGATGACACTCATCTTTTCTCTATCTTCAACCGTGGTCGGGTATTGAGCCGTGCTCAATCTCATACCTTGCAATACAGGCAAGAACCCTTTCTTGGACTGATCCATATTGAATTTCTTCAATATCTTATCAAGGTATGTGCTTTGTGAAAGACCAATGAGGCGTCTCGATCTATCTCTATAGATCTTGATGCCTAATATGTAAGCAGCTTCTCCAAGGTCCTTCATTGAAAAACTCTTATTCAAGTAGGCCTTTATGCTTTCCAAGAATTCTACATCATTTCCCATCAGCAATATATCATCCACATATAGTATGAGAAATGCTACAGAGCTCCCACTCACTTTCTTGTAAATACAGGCTTCTCCCCAAGTCTATATAAACCGAAACACTTTGATCACCTCATCAAAGAGAATGTTCCAACTCCGAGATGCTTGCACCAGCCCATAGATTGAGAGCTAGAGCTAGCATACCTTGTTAGCATTCTCAGGATCGACAAAACCTTCCGGCTGCATCATATACAGTTCTTCCTTGAGGAAGCCATTAAGGAATGTCGTTTTGACATCCATTTGCCATATCTCATAATCATAGAATGCGGCAATTGCTAACATGATTCAGACGGACTTCAGCATCGCTACGGGAGAGAAAGTCTCGTCGTAGTCAATTCCTTGAACTTGTCAATAACCTTTAGCGAGAAGTCGAGCCTTATAGATGGTCACATTAGCATCCGCGTCAGTCTTCTTCTTAAAAATTCTATTTCGGATTTCATGGCTTCAAGACATTTGTTGGAATCCGGGCCCGCCATCGCTTCTTCATAGTTCGAAGGTTCACCGTTGTTTAACAACATGATTTCGAGGACAGGGTTGCCGTACCACTTTGGTGCGGAACATGTCCTTGTGGAACTACGAATTTCAGTGATAACTTGATCTGAAGCTTCATGATCATTATCATTAACTTCCTCCCTAGGTTGTGCAGGCACCACAGGAACATCTTCCTGTGCTGCGCTACTTTCCGGTTCGGAAGGGGTGACAATCACCTCATCAAGTTCCACTTCCCTCCCACTTCTTTCGAGAGAAACTATTTGTCCAGAAATGATCCATTCTTGGCAACGAAGACCTTGCCTTCGGATCTGAGGTAGAAGATGTACCCAATAGTTTCCGTAGGGTATCCTACGAAGACGCATTTTTCAGATTTGGGTTCGAGCTTTTCAGGTTGAAGTTTCTTGACATAGGCATCGCATTTCCAAACTTTTAGAAATGACAACTTAGGTTTCTTGCCAAACCAAAGTTCATATAGTGTTGTCTCAACGGATTTAGACGGTGCCCTATTTAAAGTGAATACGGCAGTCTCTAAAGCATAACCCCAAAAAGATAGCGGTAAGTCGATGAGAGACATCATAGATCGCACCATGTCCAACAGAGTGCGATTACGACGTTCGGACACACCATTACGCTGGTGTTCCAGGCGGCGTCAATTGTGAAACATTTCCACAGTTCCTTAGGTGCGTGCCAAATTCGTGACATAAATATTCTCCTCCACGATCCGATCGAAAGAACTTTATTTTTCTGTCACGTTGATTCTCAACCTCATTCTGAAATTCCTTGAACCTTTCAAAGGTCTCAGACTTGTGTTTCACCAAGTAGACATACCCATATCTACTTAAGTCATCTATAAGGGTGAGAACATAACGATAGCCTCCGCGAGCTTCAACACTCATTGGACCACACACATCGGTATGTATGATTTCCAATAAGTTGGTAGCTCGCTCCATTGTTCCGGAGAACGGAGTCTTGGTCATCTTGCCCAAGAGGCATGATTCGCACGTGTCAAATGATCCACAATCAAGAGACTCCAAAAGTCCATCTGCATGGAGCTTCTTCATATGTTTGACACCAATATGACCAAGGCGGCAATGCCACAAGTATGTGGGACTATCATTGTCAACCTTACATCTTTTGGCATTCACACTATGAATATGTGTAACATCACGTTCGAGATTCATTAAGAATAAACCATTGACCAGCGGGGCATGACCATAAAACATCTCTCTCATATAAATAGAACAACCATTATTCTCGGATTTAAATGAGTAGCCATCTCACATTAAACGAGATCCAGATACAATGTTCATGCTCAAAGCTGGTACTAAATAACAATTATTGAGGTTTAAAACTAATCCCGAAGGTAGATGCAGAGGTAGCGTGCCGACGGCGATCACATCGACCTTGGAACCATTCCCGACGCATGTTGTCACCTCGTCCTTCGCCAGTCTCCGCTTATTCCATAGCTCCTGCTTTGAGTTACAAATGTGAGCAACTGCACCGGTATCAAATACCCAGGAGCTACTACGAGCATTGCTAAGGTACACATCAATAACATGTATATCACATATACCTTTGACGTTGTCGGCCTTCTTATCTGCTAAGTATTTGGGGCAGTTCTACTTCCAGTGACCCGTTCCCTTGCAATAAAAGCACTCAGTCTCAGGCTTGGGTCCATTCTTTGGCTTCTTCCCGGCAACTGGCTTACCGGGCGCGGCAACTCCTTTGCCGTACTTCTTGAAGTTCTTCTTACCCTTGCCTTTCTTGAACTTAGTGGTTTTATTCACCAACAACACTTGATGTTCTTTCTTGATCTCCACCTCCGCTGATTTCAGCATTGAATACACCTCGGGAATGGACTTCTCCATCCCTTGCATATTGAAGTTCATCACGAAGCTCTTGTAGCTAGGTGGGAGCGACTGAAGGATTTTGTCAACGACTGCTTCATCTGGGAGATTAATTCCCAACTGAGAAAAGTGATTGTGCAACCCAGACAATTTGAGTATGTGCTCGCTGACAGAACTATTCTCCTCCTTCTTACAACTGTAGAATGCGTCGGAGACGTCATTTCTCTCGACTCGGGCATGAGCTTGGAAAACCATTTTCAGCTCTTGGAACATCTCATATGCTTTGTGGTGCTCAAAACGCTTTTGGAGCCCCGATTCTAAGCTGTAAATCATGCCGCACTGAACCAGGGAGTGATCATCACAACGTGACTGCCAAGCGTTCATAACGTCTTGGTTCGCTGGGGCGGGAGCGTCACCTAGCGGTGCTTCAAGGACATATGTTTTCTTGGCAGTTATGAGGATGATCCTCAAGTTACGGACCCAATCCGTATAGTTGCTACCATCGTCTTTCAGCTTGGTTTTCTCGAGGAACGCGTTGAAGTTGAGGGTAACATGAGCGTGGGCCATTGGATCTACGAGACATATTGTAAAGAATTTAGACTAAGTTCATGACAATTAAGTTCATCCAAACAATTTAATGAATTCCCACTCAAATAGACATCTCTCTAGTCATCTAAGTGATACGTGATCCGAATCGACTAGGCCGTGTCTGATCATCACGTGAGACGGACTAGTCATCAACGGTGACCATCTTTATGTTGATCGCATCTTCTATACGACTCATGTTCGACCTTTCGGTCTTCCGTGTTCCGAGGCCATGTCTGTACATGCTAGGCTCGTCAAGTGAACCCTAAGTGTATTGCGTGTGTAAATATGGCTTACACCCGTTGTATGCGAACGTTAGAGCCTATCACACCCGATCATCACGTGGTGCTTCGGAACAACGAACCTTAGCAATGTGCACAGTTAGGGGGAACACAATTCTTGAAATTTTAGTGAGAGATCATCTTATTTACTACCTTCATTCTAAGCAAATAAGATGTAAAACATGATAAACATCACATGCAATCAAATAGTGACATGATATGGCCAACATCATTTTGCTCCTTTTGATCTTCATCTTCAGGGCTCCATGATCATCATCGTCACCGACATGACACCATGATCTCCATCATCATGATCTCCATCATCGTGTCTTCATGAAGTTGTCTCGCCAAACATTACTTCTACTACTATGGCTAACGGTTAGCGATAAAGTAAAGTAATTACATGGCGTTTTTCATTGACACGCAGGTCATACAATAAAATAAGACAACTCCTATGGCTCCTGCCGGTTGTCATACTCATCGACATGCAAGTCATGATTCCTATTACAAGAACATGATCAATATCATACATCACATATAAATCATTCATCACATCCTTTTGGACATACCACATCACACGGCACATGCTGCAAAGAACAAGTTAGACGTCCTCTAATTGTTGGTGCAAGTTTTTACGTGGCTGCTATAGGTTTTCTAGCAAGAACGTTTCTTACCTACGCCAAAACCACAACGTGATATGCCAATTTCTATTTACCCTTCATAAGGACCCTTTTCATCGAATCCGATCCGACTAAAGTGGGAGAAACAGACACCCGCTAGCCACCTTATGCAACTAGTGCATGTCAGTCGGTGGAACCTGTCTCACGTAAGCGTACTTGTAAGGTCGGTCCGGGCCGCTTCTGAAGGAAATATGCCCTAGAGGCAATAATAAAGATGTTATTTGTATTTCCTTATATCATGATAAAAGTCTTTTATTCATGCTAGAATTGTATTAACCGGAAACTTAGTACATGTGTGGATACATAGACAAAACAGTATGTCCCTAGTATGCCTCTACTAGACTAGCTCATTGATCAAAGATGGTTATGTTTCCTAGCCATAGACATGAGTTGTCATTTGATCAACAGGATCACATCATTAGGAGAATGATGTGATGGACAAGACCCATCCGTTAGCATAGCACTATGATCGTTTAGTTTAACTGCTATTGCTTTCTTCATGACTTATACATGTTCCTATGACTATGAGATTATGCAACTCCCGAATACCGTAGGAACACCTTGTGTGCTATCAAACGTCAAGGAGAATGATGTGATGGACAAGACCCATCCGTTAGCATAGCACTATGATCGTTTAGTTTAACTGCTATTGCTTTCTTCATGACTTATACATGTTCCTATGACTATGAGATTATGCAACTCCCGAATACCGTAGGAACACCTTGTGTGCTATCAAACGTCACAACGTAACTGGGTGATCATAAAGATGCTCTACAGGTGTCTCCGAAAGTATTCGTGGTGTTGGCATAGATCAAGATTGGGATTTGTCACTCCGAGTGTCGGAGAGGTATCTCTGGGCCCTCTCGGTAACACACATCACAATAAGCCTTGCAAGCAAAAGACTAATGAGTTAGTCACGAGATGATGTGTTACGGAACGAGTAAAGAGACTTGCCGGCAACGAGATTGAACTAGGTATAAAGATACCGACGATCGAATCTCGGGCAAGTAACATACCGTTTGACAAAAGGAACAACGTATGTTGTTATGCGGTTCGACCGATAAAGATCTTCGTAGAATATGTAGGAGCCAATATGGGCATCCAGGTTCCGCTATTGGTTATTGACCGGAGAGATGTCTCGGTCATGTCTACATAGTTCTCGAACCCGTAGGGTCCGCACGCTTAAACATTCGTTGACGATATAGTATTTAATGAGTTATGTTTGTTGGTGACCGAATGTTATTCGGAGTCTAGTATGTAATCACGGACATGACAAGGAACTCCGAAATGGTCCGAAGATAAAGATTAATATATGAGATAATAGTGTTTGACCTCCGGAAGGGTTCCGGAATTCACCGGAAGAGGTTCCGGATGTTTCCCGAAGTGTTTGGGTACAAGAACACGTTATTTGGGCCAAAAGGGAAAGCACACAAGGTTTTTGGAAAGCGCAAAAGGAAGTTTTGCGGAGTCCAGGGGCCAGACGCCAGGGTCCCTGGCGTCTGGGTCCAGACGTCAGGAACCCTGGCGTCTGGCCCTGGAGTCCGAGAAGGACTCTTGCCTTACGGGTGAAACCGACTTTGTGAAGGCTTTTACTCCAAGTTTCGACCCCTAGGCTCAACATATAAATAGAGGGGTAGGGCTAGCACCCAAGACACATCAAGATACACCAAGCCGTGTGCCGGCTACCCCGACCCTCTAGTTTATCCTCCGTCTAGTTTCTGTAGTGCTTGGCGAAGCCCTGCAGAGATTGTTCTTCATCAACAACCGTCACCACGCCGTCGTGCTGCCGGAACTCATCTACTACTTCGCCCGTCTTGCTGGATCAAGAAGGCGAGGACGTCATCGAGCTGAACGTGTGCTGAACGCGGAGGTGCCGTACGTTCGGTACTAGATCGGGACGGATCGTGAAGGTGCACGACTACATCAACCGCGTTGATAAACGCTTCCGCTTTCGGTCTACGAGGGTACGTAGACACACTCTCCCCTCTCGTTGCTATGCATCTAGTAGATAGATCTTGCGTGTGATCGTAGGAAAATTTTGAAAATACTACGTTCCCCAACAGTGGCATCAGAGCCAGGTCTATGCGTAGATGATATGCACGAGTAGAACACAATAAGATTGTGGACGATACTAGTCATACTGCTTACCAGCATGTCATACTTTGCTTCGGCGGTATTGTGAGATGAAGCGGCCCGGACCGACATTACGCGTACGCTTACGCGAGACTGGTTTCACCGTTACGAGCACTCGTTGCTTAAAGGTGACTGGCGGGTGTCTGTCTCTCTCACTTTAGCTGAATCAAGTGTGGCTACGCCCGGTCCTTGTGAAGGTTAAAACAGCACATACTTGACGAAACATCGTTGTGGTTTTGTATGCGTAGGTAAGAACGGTTCTTGCTAAGCCCGTAGCAGCCATGTAAAACTTGCAACAAACAAAGTAGAGAACGTCTAACTTGTTTTTGCAGGGCATGTTGTGATGTGATATGGTCAAGACATGATGAGTTATACGGTTTTGTATGAGATGATCATGTTTTGTAAAGTTATCGGCAACTGGCAGGAGCCATATGGTTGTCGCTTTATTGTATGAAATGCAATCGCCATGTAATTGCTTTAGTTTATCACTAAGCAGTAGCGATAGTCGTAGAAGCAATAGTTGGCGAGACGACAACGATGCTACGATGGAGATCAAGGTGTCAAGCCGGTGACGAAGGTGATCATGACGGTGCTTTAGAGATGGAGATCAAAAGCACAAGATGATGATGGCCATATCATGTCACATATTTTGATTGCATGTGATGTTTATCTTATTATGCTTCTTATTTTGCTTAGAACGACGGTAGCATTATAAGATGATCCCTTACTAAATTTCAAGGTATAAGTGTTCTCCCTGAGTATGCACCGTTGCGAAAGTTCGTCGTGCCGAGACACCACGTGATGATCGGGTGTGATAAGCTCTACGTTCAAATACAACGGGTGTAAGCCAGTTTTGCACACGCAGAATACTCGGGTTAAACTTGACGAGCCTAGCATATGCAGATATGGCCTCGGAACACTGGAGACTGAAAGGTCGAGCGTGAATCATATAGTAGATATGATCAACATAAGATGTTCACCATTGAAACTACTCCATCTCACGTGATGATCGGACATGGTTTAGTTAATTTGGATCACGTGATCATTTAGATGACCGGAGGGATGTCTATCTAAGTGGGAGTTCCTTAATATGATTAAATTGAACTTTAACTTATCATGAACTTAGTCCTGATAGTTTTTGCATATCTATGTTGTTGTAGATCAATGGCCCGTGCTACCGTTCCTTTGAATTTTAATGCATTCCTAGAGAAAGCTAAGTTGAAAGATGATGGTAGCAATTACACGGACTGGGTCCGTAACTTGAGGATTATCCTCATTGTTGCACAGAAGAATTATGTCCTTGAAGCACCGCTAGGTGACAAGCCCCCTCCCGCTAATGTAGACGCTTTGAACGTCTGGCAGTCGCGGTCTGATGACTACACGATAGTTCAGTGTGCCATGCTTTACGGCTTAGAACCGGGACTTCAACGACGTTTTGAACGTCATGGACCATATGAGATGTTCCAGGAGTTGAAGTTAATATTTCAAGCAAATGCCCGGATTGAGAAATATAAGATTTCCAATAAGTTCTACAGCTGCAAAATGGAGGAGAATAGTTCTATCAGTGAACACTTGCTCAGAATGTCTGGGTACTACAATCATATGACTCAACTTGGTTGCAAAGTTGACGAGGATAGTGTTATTGATAGAGTTCTTCAATCACTGCCACCAAGCTATAAAGGCTTCGTGATGAACTATAACATGCAAGGGATGCAAAAGACAATTCCCGAGCTCTTCGCTATGCTCAAAGCTGCGGAGGTAGAAATCAAAAAGGAGCATCAAGTGTTGATGGTTAATAAGACCACTAGTTTCAAGAAAAAGGGCAAGGGAAAGAAAGGGAACTTCAAAAAGAATAGCAAGTCAGTTGCTACTTCAACGAAGAAACCCAAATCTGGAGCCAAGCCTGAAACTGAGTGCTTCTACTGCAAGGGAACTGGACACTGGAAGCGGAACTGCCCCAAGTATTTGGCGGATAAGAAGGATGGCAAGATGAACAAAGGTATATATGATATACATGTTATTGATGTGTACCTTACTAATGCTCGTAGTAGTACCTGGGTATTTGATACCGGTTCGGTTGCTAATATTTGTAACTCGAAACAGGGACTACGGATTAAACGAAGATTAGCTAAGGACGAGGTGACGATGCGCGTGGGAAACGGTTCCAAAGTCGATGTGATCGCCGTCGGCACGCTACCTCTACATCTACCTTCGGGATTAGTTTTAGACCTAAATAATTGTTATTTGGTGCCAGCGTTGAGCATGAACATTATATCTGGATCTTGTTTATTGCGAGACGGTTATTCATTTAAATCAGAGAATAATGGTTGTTCCATTTTTATGAATAGTATCTTTTATGGTCATGCACCCTTAAAGAGTGGTCTATTCTTACTAGATCTTGATTGTAGTGATACACATATTCATAATATTGAAACCAAAAGATGCAAGGTTAATAATGATAGTGCAACTTATTTGTGGCACTGCCGTTTGGGTCATATTGGTGTAAAACGCATGAAGAAACTCCATAAAGATGGACTTTTGGAATCACTTGATTATGAATCACTTGGTGCTTGCGAACCATGCCTCATGGGCAAGATGACTAAAACTCCGTTCTCCGGAACTATGGAGCGAGCAACAGATTTGTTGGAAATCATACATACTGATGTATGTGGACCAATGAGCGTTGATGCTTGCGGCGGGTATCGTTATTTTCTGACCTTCACTGATGATTTGAGCAGATATGGGTATATCTACTTAATGAAACACAAGTCTGAAACATTTGAAAAGTTCAAAGAATTTCAGAGTGAAGTAGAGAATCATCGTAACAAGAAAATAAAGTTCCTACGATCTGATCGTGGAGGAGAATATTTGAGTTACGAGTTTGGTCTTCATTTGAAACAATGTGGAATAGTTTCACAACTCACGCCACCTGGAACACCACAACGTAATGGTGTGTCCGAACGTCGTAACCGTACTTTATTGGATATGGTGCGATCTATGATGTCTCTTATCGATTTACCACTATCGTTTTGGGGTTATGCTTTAGAGACAGCTGCATTCACGTTAAATAGGGCACCATCTAAATCCGTTGATACGACGCCTTATGAACTATGGTTTGGCAAGAAACCAAAGTTGTCGTTTCTTAAAATTTGGGGCTGCGATGCTTATGTGAAAACACTTCAACCTGATAAGCTCGATCCCAAGTCGGAAAAATGTGTCTTCATAGGATACCCAAAAGAGACTGTTGGGTACACCTTCTATCACAGATCCGAAGGCAAAAATATTCGTTGCTAAGAACGGATCCTTTCTAGAAAAAGAGTTTCTCTCGAAAGAAGTGAGTGGGAGGAAAGTAGAACTTGATGAGGTAATTGTACCTTCTCCCGGATTGGAAAGTAGTACATCACAGGAAATTGTTCCAGTGATTCCTACACCAATTAGTGAGGAAGTTAATGATAATGATCATGAAACTTTGGATCAAGTTTCTACTGAACGTCGTAGATCAACCAGAGTACGTTCCGCACCAGAGTGGTACGGCAACCCAGTTCTGGAAATCATGTTACTAGACCATGATGAACCTACGAACTATGAGGAAGCGATGATGAGCCCAGATTCCGCAAAATGGCTTGAAGCCATGAAATCTGAGATGGGATCCATGTATGAGAACAAAGTATGGACTTTGGTTGACTTGCCCGATGATCGGCAGGCCATCGAAAATAAATGGATCTTCAAGAGGAAGACCGACGCAGACGGTAATGTTACTGTTTACAAAGCTCGACTTGTTGCGAAAGGTTTTCGACAAGTTCAAGGAGTTGACTACGATGAGACTTTCTCACCTGTAGCGATGCTTAAGTCTGTCCGAATCATGTTAGCAATTGCCGCATTTTATGATTATGAAATCTGGCAAATGGATGTCAAAACTACATTCCTAAATGGATATCTCAAAGAAGAGTTGTATATGATGCAACCAGAAGGTTTTGTCGATCCAAAAGGTGCTAACAAAGTTTGCAAACTCCAGCGATCCATCTATGGACTGGTGCAAGCATCTCGGAGTTGGAATATACGCTTTGATGAGGTGATCAAAGCATATGGTTTTATACAGACTTTTGGAGAAGCCTGTATTTACAAGAAAGTGAGTGGGAGCTCTGTAGCATTTCTAATATTATATGTAGATGACATATTGTTAATTGGAAATGATATAGAATTTCTGAACAGCATAAAAGGATACTTGAATAAAAGTTTTTCGATGAAAAACCTCGGTGAAGCTGCTTACATATTAGGCATCAAAATCTATAGAGATAGATCAAGACGCTTGATTGGACTTTCACAAAGCACATACCTTGATAAGATTTTGAAAAGGTTCAAAATGGATCAGTCAAAGAAAGGGTTCTTGCCTGTTTTACAAGGTATAAAGTTGAGTAAGACTCAATGCCCGACCACTGCAGAAGATAGAGAGAAAATGAAAGTCATTCCCTATGCCTCAGCTATAGGATCTATCATGTATGCAATGCTGTGTACCAGACCTGATGTGTACCTTGCTATAAGTCTAGCAGGGAGGTACCAAAGTAATCCAGGAGTGGATCACTGGACAGCGGTCAAAAACATCCTAAAGTATCTGAAAAGAACAAAGGATATGTTTCTCGTATATGGAGGTGACAAAGAGCTCGTCGTAAACGGTTACGTCGATTCTAGCTTTGACACTGATCCGGATGACTCTAAGTCACAAACCGGATATGTATTTTTATTGAACGGTGGAGCTGTCAGCTGGTGCAGTTCCAAGCAGAGCGTCGTGGCGGGATCTACGTGTGAAGCGGAATACATAGCTGCTTCAGAAGCAGCAAATGAAGGAGTCTGGATGAAGGAGTTCATATCCGATCTAGGTGTAGTACCTAGTGCATCGGGTCCAATGAAAATCTTTTGTGACAACACTGGAGCCATAGCCTTGGCGAAGGAGTCCAGGTTTCACAAGAGAACAAAGCACATCAAAAGACGCTTCAATTCCATCCGCGATCTAGTCAAGGAGGGAGACATAGAGATTTGCAAAATACATACGGATCTAAATGTTGCAGACCCGTTGACAAAGCCTCTTCCACGGGCAAAACATGATCAGCACCAAGACTCCATGGGTGTGAGGATCATCACTTTGTAATCTAGATTATTGACTCTAGTTCAAGTGGGAGACTGAAGGAAATATGCCCTAGAGGCAATAATAAAGATGTTATTTGTATTTCCTTATATCATGATAAAAGTCTTTTATTCATGCTAGAATTGTATTAACCGGAAACTTAGTACATGTGTGGATACATAGACAAAACAGTATGTCCCTAGTATGCCTCTACTAGACTAGCTCATTGATCAAAGATGGTTATGTTTCCTAGCCATAGACATGAGTTGTCATTTGATCAACAGGATCACATCATTAGGAGAATGATGTGATGGACAAGACCCATCCGTTAGCATAGCACTATGATCGTTTAGTTTAACTGCTATTGCTTTCTTCATGACTTATACATGTTCCTATGACTATGAGATTATGCAACTCCCGAATACCGTAGGAACACCTTGTGTGCTATCAAACGTCACAACGTAACTGGGTGATCATAAAGATGATCTACAGGTGTCTCCGAAAGTATTCGTGGTGTTGGCATAGATCAAGATTAGGATTTGTCACTCCGAGTGTCGGAGAGGTATCTCTGGGCCCTCTCGGTAACACACATCACAATAAGCCTTGCAAGCAAAAGACTAATGAGTTAGTCACGAGATGATGTGTTACGGAACGAGTAAAGAGACTTGCCGGCAACGAGATTGAACTAGGTATAAAGATACCGACGATCGAATCTCGGGCAAGTAACATACCGTTTGACAAAAGGAACAACGTATGTTGTTATGCGGTTCGACCGATAAAGATCTTCGTAGAATATGTAGGAGCCAATATGGGCATCCAGGTTCCGCTATTGGTTATTGACCGGAGAGATGTCTCGGTCATGTCTACATAGTTCTCGAACCCGTAGGGTCCGCACGCTTAAACGTTCGTTGACGATATAGTATTTAATGAGTTATGTTTGTTGGTGACCGAATGTTATTCGGAGTCTAGGATGTAATCACGGACATGACGAGGAACTCCGGAATGGTCCGGAGATAAAGATTAATATATGAGATAATAGTGTTTGACCTCCGGAAGGGTTCCGGAATTCACCGGAAGAGGTTCCGGATGTTTCCCGAAGTGTTTGGGTACAAGAACACGTTATTTGGGCCAAAAGGGAAAGCACACAAGGTTTTTGGAAAGCGCAAAAGGAAGTTTTGCGGAGTCCAGGGGCCAGACGCCAGGGTCCCTGGCGTCTGGGTCCAGACGCCGGGAACCCTGGCGTCTGGCCCTGGAGTCCGAGAAGGACTCTTGCCTTACGGGTGAAACCGACTTTGTGAAGGCTTTTACTCCAAGTTTCGACCCCTAGGCTCAACATATAAATAGAGGGGTAGGGCTAGCACCCAAGACACATCAAGATACACCAAGCCGTGTGCCGGCTACCCCGACCCTCTAGTTTATCCTCCGTCTAGTTTCTGTAGTGCTTGGCGAAGCCCTGCAGAGATTGTTCTTCATCAACAACCGTCACCACGCCGTCGTGCTGCCGGAACTCATCTACTACTTCGCCCGTCTTGCTGGATCAAGAAGGCGAGGACGTCATCGAGCTGAACGTGTGCTGAACGCGGAGGTGCCGTACGTTCGGTACTAGATCGGGACGGATCCTGAAGGTGCACGACTACATCAACCGCGTTGATAAACGCTTCCGCTTTCGGTCTACGAGGGTACGTAGACACACTCTCCCCTCTCGTTGCTATGCATCTAGTAGATAGATCTTGCGTGTGATCGTAGGAAAATTTTGAAAATACTACGTTCCCCAACAGCTTCATCCCACGATGCCACCGAATCAAGATAAGACTAGTAGCAGCAAGCAAATTGACATGATCTACGCCCACAACTACTTTGTGTTCTACTCGTGCAAGATACTACGCATAGACCTAGCTCATGATGCCACTGTTGGGGAACGTAGCAGAAATCAAAAAAAAATTACGCATCACCAAGATCAATCTATGGAGTCATCTAGCAACGAGGGAGAGGGGAGTGCATCTACATACCCTTTTAGATCTCGAGCGGAAGCGTTCAAGAGAACGGGGATGATGGAGTCGTACTCGTCGTGATCCAAATCACCGATGATCCAAGCACCGAACGGACGGCACCTCCGCGTTCAACACACGTACGGAGCAGCGACGTCTCCTCCTTCTTGATCCAGCAAGGGGGGAGGAGAGGTTGATGGAGATCCAGCAGCACGACGACGTGTTGGTGGAAGTAGCAGGATTCCAGCAGGGCTTTGCCAAGCGCAACCGGAGGAGGATGGTGTGTCACGGGAGGGAGAGGGAGGCGCCAGGGTTTAGGGTTCGTCTGCCCTCCCTCCCCCCACTATATAGGGACCCTAGGGGCGGGCTCCGGCCCTAGGAGATCCCATCTCCAGGGGGGCGGCGGCCAGGGGGGAAACTTGCCCCCCCAAGCCAGGTGGAGGCGCCCCCACCCCTAGGGTTCCCAACCCTAGGCACATGGGGAGGCCAAGGGGGGCGCACCAGCCCACCAGGGGCTAATTCCCCTCCCACTTCAGCCCATGGGGCCCTCCGGGATAGGTGGCCCCACCCGGTGGACCCTCGGGGCCCTTCCGATGGTCCCGGTACAATACCGATGACCCCCGAAACTTTCCTGGTGGCCGAAACCCGACTTCCCATATATAAATCTTTACCTCCGGACCATTCCAGAACTCCTCGTGACGTCCGGGATTTCATCCAGGACTTCAAACAACTTTCGGGTTACCGCATACTTATATCTCTACAACCCTAGCGTCATCGAACCTTAAGTGTGTAGAACCTACGGGTTCGGGAGACACGTAGACATGACCGAGACGACTCTCTAGCCAATAACCAACAGCGGGATCTGGATACCCATGTTAGCTCCCACATGCTCCTTGATAATCTCATCGGATGAACTACGATGTCAAGGATTCAATCAATCATGTATACGATTCCCTTTGTCTTACGGTATAGTACTTGCCCGAGATTCGATTGTCGGTATACCGATACCTTGTTCAATCTCGTCATGGCAAGTCTCTTTACTCGTTCCGTAACACATCATCCCGTGACAAACCCCTTAGTCACATTGAGCTCATTATGATGATGTCTTACCGAGTGGGCCTAGAGATACCTCTCCGTCATACGGAGTGACAAATCCCAGTCTCGGTTCGTGCCAACCCAACAGATGCTTTCGGAGATACCCGTAGTATACCTTTATAGCCACCCAATTACGTTGTGACGTTTGGCACACCCAAAGTATTCCTACGGTATCCGGGAGTTGCACAACCTCATGGTCTAAGGAAAGGATACTTGACATTGGAAAAGCTTTAGCATTACGAACTACACGATCTTGTGCTAGGCTTAGGATTGGGTCTTGTCCATCACATCATTCTCCTAATGATGTGATCCCGTTATCAATGACATCCAATGTCCATGGTCAGGAAACCGTGACCATCTGTTGATCAACGAGCTAGTCAACTAGAGGCTTACTAGGGACACATTGTCGTGTATGTATTCACACATGTATCACTATTTCCGGATAATACAATTGAAGCATGAACAATAGACAATTATCATGAACAAGGAAATATAATAATAACCATTTTATTATTGCCTCTTAGGCATATTTCCAACAGTCTCCCACTTGCACTAGAGTCAGTAATTCAGTTACATTGTGATGAATTGAACACCCAGAGAGTTCTAGTGTTGATCATGTTTTGCTCGTGGAAGAGGTTTAGTCAACGGATCTGCGACATTCATATCCGTATGCATTTTACAAATATCTATGTCTCCATCTTGAATATAATTCCGGATGGAGTTGAAACGGTGCTTGATGTGCTTGGCCTTCTTGTGAAACCTGGGCTCCTTGGCAATGGCAATAGCTCCAGTGTTGTCACAGAAGAGAGTCATCGGGCCCGACACGCTTGGAATAACTCCTAGGTCGGTGATGAACTCCTTCATCCAGACTCGTTCCTGTGCTTCTTTGGAAGCAGCTATGTACTCCGCTTCACATGTAGATGCCGCCATGACGCTTTGCTTGCAACTCCACCAGCTGACTGCCCCTCCATTCAAAATATACACGTATCCGGTTTGTGACTTGGAGTCATCCAGATCTGTGTCGAAGCTAGCATCGACGTAACCCTTTACGACGAGCTCTTCGTCACCTCCATAAATGAGAAACATATCCTTAGTCCTTTTCAGGTACTTCAGGATGTTCTTGACCGATGTCCAGTGTTCCATACCGGGATCACTTTGGCACCTCCCCACCAAACAAATGGCATGGTTCACATCAGATCTTGTACACAGCATGGCATACATAATAGAACCTATTGCCGAGGCATAGGGGATGACACTCATCTTTTCTCTATCTTCTGTCGTGGTCGGGGATTGAGCCGTGCTCAATCTCATACCTTGCAATACAGGTAAAAACCCTTTCTTGGACTGATCCATATTGAACTTCTTCAATGTCTTATCAAGGTATGTGCTTTGTGAAAGACCAATGAGGCGTCTCGATCTATCTCTATAGATCTTGATGCCTAATATGTAAGCAGCTTCTCCAAGGTCCTTCATTGAAAAACTCTTATTCAAGTAGGCCTTTATGCTTTCCAAGAATTCTACATCATTTCCCATCAGCAATATATCATCCAGTAGGCCAAACCAAACCAATAATTCGAAGAGACTTGCAAGGATATTATAATCATACATAAAGAGTTCAGAAAAGAACCAAATATTTCTCATAGATAATCTTGATCATAAACCCACAATTCACCGGATCTCGACAATCACACCGCAAAAAGAGATTAAATTGAATAGATCTCCTCGAAGACCAAGGAGAACTTGGTATTGAGATCCAAAGAGAGAGAAGAAGCCATCTAGATACTAGCTATGGACCCGAAGGTATGTGGTAAACTAATCACAACTCATAGTGAGGCAATGATGATGATAATGATGTAGAAGCACTCCGTGGAAGATCCCCCCTCCGGCGGAGCCCCAAGATGGGATCTCACGGGAACAGAAGGTTGCGGCGGTGGAACTAGGGTTTTCTCTGTTGTTTTGATAGTTTCGGGGTACGTAGGTATATATAGGAGGAAGGAGGGCACCTGGGGCCAGACGGGGTGCCCACGAGGTAGGGGGCGCGCCCTATAGGGGGGCGCGCCCCCACCCTCGTGGACGCCACGTCAGCCCTACTCCGTGGTTCTCAAGTCTCCCGTGCGTATTTTTCTCCAAAAATATCTCTACCGAAGGTTTCATTCCGTTTGGACTCCGTTTTATATTCCTTTTCCGTAAAACCCTAAAACAGGCAAAAAACAGCAATCTGGAATGGGCCTTTGGGTTAGTAGGTTAGTCCCAAAAATAATATAAAAGTGTATAACAAAGCCCATTAAACATCCAAAACATCATAAATAATAGCATGGAACAATAAAAAATTATAGATATGTTGGAGACGTATCAAGCATCCCCATGCTTAATTCCTGCTCGTCCTCTAGTAGGTAAATGATAAAAATAGATTTTTTTTATGTGGAATGCTAACCAACATAGTTTTTCAATGTAATTCTCTTAATTGTGGCATGAATGTTCAGATCTGAAAGATTCAAGACAAAGTCTATATTGACATAAGAAATAATAATAATTCAAGCATACTAACAAAGCAATCATGTCTTCTCAAAATACTATGGCTAAAGAAAGTTATCCCTACAAAATCATATAGTCTGTCTATGCTCCCTCTTCATCACATAAAATATTCATATCATGCACAACCCCGGTTTCTGCCAAGCACTTGTTTTTACACTCTATTCTTTCAAACCTTTCAACTTTCATGCAATACATGAGCGTGAGCCATGGACATAGCACTATGTGGAATAGAGAGGTGGTTGTGGAGAAGACAAAAAGGAGGGAGATAGTCTCACATTGACTAGGCGTATGAATGGGATATGAAGATGCCCATCAATAGATATCAATGTGAGTGAGTAGGGATTGCCATGCAACGAATGCACTAGAGCTAAAAATATATGAAAGCTCAACAAAAGAAACTAAGTGGGTGTGCATCCAACTTGCTTGGTCACGAAGACCTAGGGCATTTGAGGAAGCCCATCGTTGGAATATACTAGCCAAGTTTTATAATGAAAATTCCCACTAGTATATGAAAGTGACTAAACATGAGACTCTCTATCATGAAGAACATGGTGCTACTTTGAAGCACAAGTGTGGAAAAAGATAGTAGCAATTGTCCCTTTTTATTTTGTTTTTTTGGGCCTTTCTTTTTTTCTTTGGCCTTTCTCTTTTTTCTTTTCTTTTTTTGGAGGGGCTTTCTTGATTTAGCCTTTGCTCACATGGGACAATGCTCTAATAATGATGATCATCACACTTTCATTGAATTACAAATCGATACTAGAACAAAGTATGACCTATATGAATGCCTCCGGCGGTTTACCGGGATGTGCAATGAATCAAGAGTGACATGTATGAAAAATTATGCATGGTGGCTTTGCCACAAATATGATGTCAAATACATGATCATGCATGGCAATATGACAATGTGAAGCGTGTCATATGAACGGAACGGTGGAAAGTTGCATGGCAATATATCTCGGAATGGCTATGGAAATGCCATGATAGGTAGGTATGGTGGCTGTTTTGAGGAAGGATATATAGTGGGTGCATGGTACCGGCGAAAGTTGTGCGGTACAGGAGAGGCTAGCAATGGTGGAAGGGTGAGAGTGCGTATAATCCATGGACTCAACATTAGTCATAAGAACTCATATACTTATTGCAAAATTTACAAGCCATCAAAACAAAGCAATCTACGCTTGCTCCTAGGGGGGAGGTTGGTAGGAGTTAACCATCGTGCGCCCCCGACCTCCATACAAAGGTTGACACTCTACAAATACATCATGCTCTAACTTCGTCACATAGCGGTTCACCATACGTGCACGCTACGGGAATCACTAACTTTAACACAAGCATTTCTCAATTTCATAATAACGCCACTAGCATGACTCTAATATCACTATCCTAATATCTCAAAACAATTATCAAGCATCCAACTTCTGATCATATTCAATGCACTTAGTGTGAAAGTTTTTACTACATTGATATTGGATGTCTATCATGTGATGGCTAGTTTTATAGCCAAAGCACATTACCATGCGATTTTAATAGACTCTCAAATGGATATAAGTGAAGCATGAGAGATCAACAATTTCTACAAAATATAATCACCACCGTGCTCTAAAAGATATAAGTGAAGCACTAGAGCAAAAACTATTCAACTCAAAAGATATAAGTGAAGCACATAGAGTGTTCTATCAATTCATAGGACATATTTCACTCTCTCAAATAGGTGTGTCCATCAAGGATAATTGTGGTGAACTAACAAGCAAAGACTCAAATTATACAAGACGCTCCAAGTAAAACACATATCATGTGGTGAATAAAAATATAGCTCCGAGTATAGTTACCGATGGATGACGACGAAATAGGGGATGCCTTCCCAGGGAATCCCCAAGCTTAGGCTTTTGGTTGTCCTTGAATTTTACCTTGGGGTGCATTGGGCATCCCCAAGCTTAGGATCTTGCCACTCTTTGTTCCATAGTCCATCAAAGCAATACTCAAAACTTGAAAACTTCACAACACAAAACTTAGACAAAAATCTCATGAGCTCCGTTAGTATAAGAAAACAAACCACTACTCAAAGGTAGTGCAATGAATTCATTCTTTGTTTATATTGGTGTTAAACCTACTGTATTCCAACTTCTCTATGTTTCATACTACCAAATACTACTCATAGATGCATTGAAACAAGCAAACAACACACGAAGAGCAGAATCTGTCAAAAACAGAATAGTCTGTAGTAATCTGTAACTTTCGCATACTTCTGTAACTCCAAAAAAATTGAAATAAATTGGTAAATGTGAGGAATTTGTCTACTAATCATCTGCAAAAAAGAATCAACTAAATAGCATGCTCCAGTAAAATCTGGTGACCATTCTAGCGAGCGCTAACGATTCTGTTTTTCACAGCAAGATCATATAAACTTCACACAAGTCTTCCCAAAGGTTCTACTTGGCACAAACACTAATTAAAACACAAACCACATCTAAACAGAAGCTAGATGCAATATTTACTCCTAAGCAAAATCAAAAACAAAAAATATAAAATTGGGTTGCCTCCCAACAAGCGCTATCGTTTTACGCCCCTAGCTAGGCATGATACATGGATAGATCTAGGTATTGCCATGTTTGATCTTCACCCTTTTAATGGGGTCAAGCTCGAATCCGGGAGGTTCTTTACCTTTCCCTTCATATTCGGAAATCTTTAGATCTAAAGAATCCAACCGCTTATTACAAAAGGTAATCAACATATTCATGCGGTGGAGATTCCCACTAACACTCTTAAGAGGTTCAAGAGACTTTTGTAGTATTTTTGTTACTTCGCAAATTTTCTCAAAAACTTGCGTCCCTTCCTGCGTTGGATGTGACCCTTTTTGGGGAGGTAGTGTTCCCACTATTCTCTCTATAATTTCATGCGCAATACTAGGATCAATTTCGATAAAATTCCCTTTGGCAATGCAATCGAAGAGTTGTCTATGAGACATATTCAAACCAACATAAAAATTGCGAAGCAAGATTCTATAATTCACCTCTAAGGTGCACTTACGATAAGATTCCATCATCCTAAACCAAGCATCTTTTAAATTTTCTCCTTGTTTTTCCTTGAAGTGAAGAACTTCAAACTCGGGAGACAGAGGAGCGGATAAGGGGCTAGCCATGACGACAGGGCAAAGCGAACGATAAACACACGACAGAAGAAGGGCGAATAAAACGGTAAGGGTGAAGTGGGGGAGAGGAAAACGAGAGGCAAAAATGTAATGCGAAGGATAAGCATTTGTGATAGGTACTTGGTATATGACTTTGCAGTAAGCCTCCCGGCAACGGCTCCAGAAATTCTTCTTGCCACTTCTCGAGCTTGCGTTGTATTCCCGCGAAGAGGAAAGGGTGATGCAGCACAATAGCGTAAGTATTTCCATCAGTATTTGAGAACCAAGGTATCAATCCAGTAGGAGACCACGCGCGAGTCCCTCGCACCTGCACAAAAAAATAAGAACTTTGCAGCCAACGCGATAATGAGTTGTCAATCCCTTTACCGTCACTTACGAAAGTGAGATCTGATAGAGATGATAGTTTGATATTTTTGGTATTTTTGGATATAAGAACAGAAAGTAAAAGCAGATAAGTAAAGTAGATTGTATATTGATATGTTGAGAATAGACCCGGATGCCATAGTTTTCTCTAGTGGCTTCTCTCATGATAGCGATATTCTACGGCGGGTAAACAAATTACTGTCGAGCAATTGATAGAAAAGCGAATAATTATGAGACTATCTAGGCATGATCCTTATATATAGGCATCACGTCCGAGACAAGTAGACCGAAACGATTCTGCATCTACTACTATTACTCCACACATCGACCGCTATCCAGCATGCATCTAGAGTATTAAGTTCATAAGAACGGAGTAACGCCTTAAGCAAGATGACATGATGTAGAGGGACAAACTAAAACATAGTGATATAAACCCCATCCTTTTATCCTCGATGGCAACAATACAATACGTGCCTTGCTGCCCCTACTGTCACTGGGAAAGGACACCGCAAGATTGAACCCAAAGCCAATCACTTCTCCCATTGCAAGAACTATAGATCTAGTAGGCCAATCCAAACCAATAATTCGAAGAGACTTGCAAGGATATTATAATCATACATAAAGAGTTCATAAAAGAACCAGATATTTCTCATAGATAACCTTGATCATAAACCCACAATTCATCGGATCTCGACAAACACACCGCAAAAAGAGATTATATCGAATAGATCTCCTCAAAGACCGAGGAGAACTTGGTATTGAGATCCAAAGAGAGAAAAGAAGCCATCTAGATACTAGCTATGGACCCGAAGGTCTGAGGTAAACTACTCACAACTCATGGTGACGCGATGATGATGTAGAAGCACTCCATGGAAGATCCCCCCTTCGGCGGAGCTCCGTAGGTATATATAGGAGGAAGCAGGGGAACGGGGGCCAGACGGGGTGCCCACGAGGCAGGGGGCGCGCCCTATAGGGGGGGCGCCCCCCACCCTCGTGGACGCCACGTCAGCCCTACTCCGTGGTTCTTAAGTCTCCCGTGCGTATTTTGCTTCAAAAATATCTCTCCCGAAGGTTTCATTCCGTTTGGACTCCGTTTGATATTCCTGTTATGTAAAACCCTAAAACAGGCAAAAAAATAGCAATCTGGACTGGGCCTTTGGGTTAGTAGGTTAGTCCCAAAAATAATATAAAAGTGTATAACAAAGCCTATTAAACATCCAAAACATCACAAATAATAGCGTGGAACAATCAAAAATTATAAATACGTTGGAGACGTATCACGCCGCCGTTAGGCCGCCGCTGTCGCTCTTCTTCGGCCGCCGCAACCGCCCGTCCACCCCCTTCGTCTTCGTCAAGCACCAGCCCATCGCCAGCGGTGCCGTCTTCTTCCTCAACCACTTCGGCCACTCCGACTACCGTCAGTGGGACGCCTCAAGACCGATGCTCCAGAAGACTTCTAGCTACTCTGAGTTTTGCCGTGTGATTTATTTGTTTGTTGCATTCTTCATATCATCTTTTGCATTGCATCATGTCATCATGCCATCATGTCATTTAATTTTTGCAACTCAACTAAATAAATTGCATAGATCTTTTGATCTATTTAAATCGAGGGAAAGCACATGGTGAATTCTCTAGCAACAATTGGTTTCCGTTAGTGGCCGGTTGTCACCTCATAATTTTGAGATGTTTTCCATAAGCCCTCAACCATCTTATTCTTTTGTTGTTGTTTCTTTTCAACAACTCCGTTCAACTCTTCTTCGTAAGGATGTTTTTCAAATTTATTTGTTGGAGAAGTTGTCATTTTCTTCTCCGTTCTTTCTTTCCAACGATCTAGCATCTATTCTTTAATTCCGGAGGCATTGTGATGTTGCTCTCTTAAAACCATCATCTTGTTATATCGAGATCGTGTTTTTTTCTTTGCTTATCCATTCAACTGGAGTGTTGTGTTCTCCATTCAAGTTCTCTCATCCTATCATGTTTTCCTCTCTTTTCAACTGGAGCACTATCTGAAGCCTTTCTTACGCCTTGTGCCATTCGTTCAATAGTTTCGGAGGCAGTGTGTTGTTGATTTTATCAAGTATCATCACATCTTCCCAAGTTCATGTTAATTCCTTCCATTTTCAGTCGGAGTGATGTCTGAATTATTTTATTATTATTCTTTCTCTATCTTGTTTTAACCGGAGTGGTTTCAATGTCTATCTGGTCACCTAAGCTCTTCATTCTCGTAATATTCCTTGTTCCTCATGTCTAACGGAGTGTTTGCGATTTCGTTCATCTCCATTGTATTATTTCTTTCAATTTGTTCGACCTCTCCAAGGTTTGTTGGTTTCACTCATTTGTCGAAGAAGCAACTTTGTTTTACCTCTTCCTCTTCCGCTTCTATCCGGTGCCATCCTTAGGATCTCGATCGAGATCTTCTGTTAGTGCGGGACAGTTGTGATGCCCAAAGACTGACGCTCCAAAAGACTTCCAGCAACTCTGAGTTGCGGCGTGTGATTTATTTGTTTGTTGCATTCTTCATATAATCTTTTGCATTGCATCATGTCATCATGCCATCATGCCATTTAATTTTTGCAACTCAACTAAATAAATTGCATAGATCTTTTGATCTATTTAAATCGAGGGAATGCACATGGTGAATTCTCTTTAAAACTTACCCTCCGAATATTTAGGGAGCTATTAATAAATATTCTATTCTTTTGGAATAAACCATAACACACTTGCATAATATTCTCCGTGCCTTTTGTATCTCAATTCTTGATCTCAAACTTTGCCCATAAATCCTTTCGTCGTATTCCCGAGCTCCATAAAAAATTCTCGACATTTTTTGGACATACCAATTACCCACTTCCTTCTCAAACTCATCTGAATTAAATTCAAACGAGTTTTAAATCAACTTCACAATCATGCCACTTCTATTTTTCCTGGATAAGGCTCATTTTTATGAGTCCGGGAAAACTACCCGCATGCGCAAAATCTTTCCCTAACCATTTCTTTCTATTCATCTTTTTTTCTTTCTATTAAAGAAAATAGAAGGGAAAGAGAGAGAGAGAGGCAGAGAGCACAGTAGCCAGGCGGCCTGCTTCCCCACGACCCATTTGCCTCCAAGGCCCAAGGCCCAGCCACGCCCCCTGCTTAACCTAGCACGACGCCACCTCGCTCCCTCATCCCTCCGCCGCCACTCCACCAGGCCGACCAGCACCTCCCTGTCCTCTCTATCGCCTCCTCCCTCCACTCTTCTCTCTCCCTCCTGACCAAACAGCCGTCGCCCGGATCTCCATGCTCGAGCAACGCCCGCAGCCGGCACAGGAGAGCTCGTGCTCGATCCCGCAGCCCTCCATCCTCCTCCCGATTCCGTGCCAGCGAGCCTTCACGACCTCCTTCGGGCCTCCTCGACGCCGACCCCATGCACTGCCGCACCGACGACCTCCGTGTCGCCCCACGCCCCGCTCCTCCTGCCAGGCCGCCGCCGCGCCGGCCACTTCCTCCCCACGGCCGAGTCGCCTCGTCGTCGCCTCCCGCGGCTGCAGTGCCGCCCCGACCGCAACCACCGGGCGATGCTATGGTCAGCCTCAACTTCTCCTCTGGCCGCCTCCATCCTCGCCGAGCCTCACCATGGACGCTGTCTCCTCGACCTCGTCGTTGGACGAGAGGATGAGCGCCCAGCTGCTCTGCCTCGTCACTATGTTGTCCAGCCGCCGCCAAGTCCTTCTCCCCACCTCCTTCGCTTGTGCCTCACCTCGCCGAAGCTCCGTACGCGTCGCTGTCGTCGTCTTCGTGTCGCAGCCCAATCGCTGCCTCCTTCTGTCGGGAGCAGACCGAGGAAGCCGCCCCTGCTGCGTTGACGCCAAGTACATCTACAGACGCACCGGACAACTATGAACCATGTACAGCTACCGTTTCACTTGGATTCGCCAAGATCCCGAGTTCGACTACACGGTGCGCCAAGTACCACTACGACCATCCCTCGCTAAGTACCGGTTCGAGTACGACGACATGAACATCTAAAAAACGTGTGCCCCTACGTCAACGACAACCCCGACACCCCGTGTTCAAGTACCGTCGACTCCATGGATGTCAAGTTCCTCATCGTGACCCCGAACATCTACGAAACGTGTACCACTACCGCCGTCGAGGACTGATAGTACGACTACTTCCCTTGACGAACTCGAACCGCTCCGAAATGCACGTTCCGAAGGTATAACCGCCGAGCCGATGACCCTATGGATGAATGTTTGCGATGTATGAGATGAATCACATGTTTGCACCATGTCCGAGTTACCCCTTGTTTGCCATGCCATCGACCCATGGGAACCCGATAACGGGATCACCCCACCTATCTCTTGCATGACACACTCACGCCACAATTTCTTTTGCGCCGGCATCTCAACGAGTTACCAGAACCGATTCGTTGCCGTGGCAGCATTTCGGTTATCGCCGCCGTGGACCTTTTCTTTCCACCACAGAGACGAAATACTCCATATCTTGCTCATGTCCACTTTTAATAAAAGTTGCATAAAACTTGAACGTGTCATTCGCATCATGATAACAACATTAAAATGTTTAAATTGTGTTTGCTTAAAAATTGCTAATTATGGACATGGAGATTTTTCGGAATTGTTATTGCTATTTCCAGCTCATTTAAAATGCCTAGATAGGTAGTTTCATTATGCTTCACCTCTTGCCATGTTAAAAAACATTAAAACTTGTTGTCTATATAAAACAAGAGAAAACTAAATGATTAGATGTGGTGTTTCCTCAATATGCAACTCGTTGCATATTGAGCTCCGCTTAATTTGTCGTGTTGTTTGTATACTTTGCCATGACATGCATATTTAAACCGTACATGCATCATACTTGCTTGTGCATCATATGCCATGTTTATGCGTGTGAGTTTACAATACTGTTTGCTTCTTTCCGGTGTTGCTTCTTAGTTTTGGTTTCATTCCGGAGTGGTGAGGATTCATTCGACTACGTCCGTTTGCCTTCTTCATGGACTCGTTCTTCTTCCTTGCGGGATCCCAGGCAAGATGATCGTTCCCCGATATCACCTCTATCTTTGCTTTGCTAGTTGTCTCGCTCTATAGTTATGCCTCGATGCTCATTCTTGTCTTGTCAGCCTCCTATGTTGCCATGAAACACTCTAACCACCTTCCTAGCAAACCTTTGATTGGCTAAGTACGCTTTTGCTCAGCCCCTCTTATAGCGTTGTTAGTTGCAGGTGAAGTTGGAAGATTGCTCCATGTTTGGACTTGTTTTATTGGGATAACACAATATTTATCTTATTTAATAATGCACATATATATTGGTAATGGGTGGAAGGCTTGGCCTTTTGCTTGGTGTTTTGTTCCACTCATACCGCCTTAGGACCCGATAAACCGGTGTTATATTCCTTGATTTTGCATTCCTAACACGGTTGGGGTTTATGGGCCCCCTTGATAATTCGCACTGCTTAAAGCTTTTCCAGCAAGACCCAACTTTGGTTTTACCATTTGCCTAACAACTAAAACTTGCATCCGGAGTAATTAACCCGAGTTCTTAATCAACAACCCTGGCCAGTGCTCCTCATGAGTGTTGGTCCAAACTAGGCAGACTGCAGGGCCGCCTTGGGGAAACCCGAGGTATTTGGTATATACCTGTAGGCTGACCTATCCGGTCGTGGCTTGAAATGAGATACGCGCGGCTACTATCAGGGTGTCGGCACGCCGGGAGGTCTTGCTGGATTAGTTTTACCTTTGTCGAAATATCTTGAGCACGGGATTCCGAGAATACTCGGGTCTTCCCAACATGGAGTTGCGACTCCGTAGATCGTGAGCTTGTGATGGGCTAAGTTGGGACACCCCTGCAGGGTTATGAACTTTAGAAATCCGTGCCCACGGTTATGTGGCAGATGGGAATTTGTTAATACCGGTTGTAGATAACTTGACACCATATCCTTAAGAATACACTACATGTGTGAGTAACCGTGATGGTCCCTTTTCGAAGGGGTTTTCGGAAAGTGAACACGGTGGGGATATGCATGAACGTCAGTAGCTAGGATCACTTATTGATCACCTTTGGCGACCTTTGGCACTTTTCTCTCCTCGCTCTAACTTCGTAAGCTAGTTGCTTAGTGCTTGTTGCAACCACTTTATTACCTCTCCACACCTAAAAGGCTTTGTTAGTTTTGATACCCGAGAATGGGAACGCTGAGTCCTTGTGACTCACATATTGCAACACACACCAGATGCAGGTACAACTGAGTACGACGCAGGAGATGGACAAGAACTTCATTGGGAGTTCGATGAAGAGCGTGGTAGTATGTATGTGACGTATCCCAACGATCAGTAGTGCTTCCTACTAGGGGCGATCAGGACTTGTGGTTGTGGTATCTTTTCTCGTTTGATTTCGTTTGTAGCCGGACTCTGTGTTATTTGGATGAATGTATGAATGTTGAATTAATTGTGTGACGTGGCGAGTGTAAGCCAACTATTTTTATCTCTTTCATCCCTGTTCATTACATGAGTTGTGCAAAGATACCACCCTTGAGATCATTCCAGAATGCGATTATGTCTCTAACTCGTGCCTGGACACGTAGGAGCTATAGTCGCATCCTGGGCATTACAGTCAGCGACATCAGCCTCGCCCCGATTGGTGATGCAACCATCGTCGAGTCTTCTTCT
>LR738709.1:617884978-617909110 GCA_902687465.1 Secale cereale | reverse complement strand
GTATAGCTCGTGCATGTCCCTCATCTACGCATGCCCGGTGCTTGCAACATCGATGTGTGCCTTCATCCAGGATGTGTCACCGGGACTGGCAAGCCTGGTCGGCGCTTCGTCAACTTCGTCTTCATCCGCCTATGCATGCTCGGTGCTGGCAACATCGGCTCGTGCCTTCGTCTACGATGTGTCCTCGGGATTGGCACACCGACGTGATGCTTTGTCAACACCTTCTTCTTCCCGGCGCACCACTACTTCGACACCACTGCACCCATGACTAAATCGGCGCCTCCTTGCGCCCGCGGCTTCACGGCGACTTCATCGACACCGGCTACCCCGACTCAACATCGACACGGCATTTTTCGCACGGCTACCTCAACCACGGCTCCACCACATATGCTCTGGGCTACCACGACAAACGGCACAAAGGTCTACCGCCTTGCTTGAGCAACCTCGTCAGTTTTCACTCCAGCCAGGACTTCCGCGATGCGTCGACCGTTACGACTGCGGGGGTCTGTCCGTCGGCTTGCCTTCGGATTGTTCTCTAGTCTCACCGTTTGCGTCGCTATCGTTGTGACTGCGGGGGGATGTTGAGTATAATGATTATTAGGCAAGACGAGATAGACTATGATTTGTTCCTGCCTTGTCTTGTACTCCAAGTTAGTCATTGTACTCCTATATCTATATATGCACATGAGGCTCAAGCAATACAACAACTATTGCACCAATCCCTCTCTTCCTTCTAACGGGTGGTTATGCCTCTTGGTTATCTGGAGGTCGAGGGGTGTAACGACGGGTGGCTCGTGCTCCCTCTCCGTCATTGGCAGTGGTGACACCCAGAACCGGACCTAGAGGCTTGCGCTCATCGCAGACGTCTTGGGCGCCTCATGGTGGCATGGCGGAGCTGCCGAGCGAAAGCTCCGCGCTTTGGCGCAAACGGCGGTGACACCCGTGGCGCCGCTTTCCTCTTGAGGCGTCATTGCAGTTCTCCTCTCCATGCTAGGGTTCTCGGTGAAAGCCCTTGTTCTTCATGGAATCGATGGCGATGAAGCACCGCACCGTTCCCCCTTATGAGGGCGTTGTCATGGAGTTTAGATGTCCTGGCGTGTCGTGGCGTAGTTTTGTAGGCCTACATGTGTTTTTGTTCCGCAAGATAGTCCCTGAGTGTATATGTTTGTCCGGTAATCTAGGGGTGTGCTTTGTAAGAGGGTCGCATCACCACTTTGTGTTGTTCGACCATGTACTCTGACTTGTGCTTTATATATAATGTGGGGCGAGAGCCTATTTCGAACAAGGCTACTCCATAGATCCAAAGTCTCACCAAGCAGAGCTCTCATAAAATAAAATCCACCCTATCCTTTCTCAAGAACCTCACTGGTAGAGATTTTATGATCAAAGCGAAGATTGTATGATCTGGCATAAGTGATTTTAAGTGGTCTATCTCCAACCCACCATCTTATATTCTTCCATCCCCAATCACTTTCTTGCAATGTTGATAAAGGAGATCTTTAACTTGTAGTAAGCTAGTCCGGAAATGAGAGTCTCCAACTCCAAGTTTTACCCTAGAAATACATTTATTTTTCCCATGTATGTTTGCTATAATCCAGACTCAGTTTCTACCTTCCAATACCACTTGGCGAGCAGAGCTTTGTTCATACACTGTAAATGTAGAGTGCCTAAACCCGCTTGCTTTAGGTTTACAACAAGTTTTCCAATTGACAAAAGGATATTATTTTTGTTTCCGTCATCAGCTAGTCGGACTAATTTGGCTACGAAGAAATCAATTATTTTCCTAACCCCAACAAGAATGGAGTAGAAGGACATCAAATACATGGGCATATTAGTCCGACAAGCCCAAACTAAAGTGATTCTGACCGCAATATTGACTAGTTTGTCCTGCCAGCATCCACAGCTTATTTTCACTTTTGTCTTCCACCCCTTTTCAGCGTCTACTTCTAATTCTTACATTAGAAACAAGGATGCGCAAATATTTCGGAAGTGGAATATCCAAAGCACAAGCAAATATATCTTGGTACATGCTAGATTTATTAATGGCATCTCCAACTAAGAAAAGTTCATTTCTGAAATTTCATAGTTAGCCAGACATTTGTCCAAATGCACACAGAAAGAACTTTACGTTTGTAGCACTATATTCATCATATTGCAAAAAAAAAGTATCATTGGCATACTAGCGTGTATTAACACCATGATTCAGAATCTCTCCTAGAATTCCTTTTACAATTCTATTATGCCTAGCTTTATCTAACTTAAAGGCCAAACATCAGCAGCCAGGTCAAGAATAAGGATGGCAATGGGTAGGGTATGGGCAGGATAGAGCAATATCATACCCATACCCATATCCATGGGTATGAAACTTTACCCGTACCCATACCCGACGGATTCCCGTATCCATTTGGTACCCGGTGGGTAGAACAAATAGTACGCAAGTTGTTCACATTTGAACATTCATTGATAGCACATTTGACAAAAAATCATTTAACTCGGCTCAATAACAGGTACATGAGTACAACATACTCAAAAGTCAATAGGAGTAGACAAGTCACATGACAAGTTAATGATTAATTGATGACAACTGAACATTAGTTCACAAGCGGACAGGGTATGGGTATTCCCATGGGTACAAGGTTATACCAGTACCTTACCCATAACTTAAGGGATAGGGTATGGGTACTACCCATGGGTATAAAAGTGTGCCAATACCCTGCCCATGCGGATACGGTACCCGCGGGTACCCGTATCCATCGGCAAAATTGCCATCCTTAGTTCCTACTTCCTACAGGGCAGTGTGAGAACCAGTATGTATATTATTTAGAGCTCGAGGGCCAACGACAACGTCTCTCACCCCATCCAGCGCAGGTGCACGGCGGGCGCTGGGGCGGGCCTAAGAGGCGCCCGATGGGGCCGATGCCGTCGGCGAGTTGGGCAAAGGCTGCAGCGTTTTTTTTCATTTCTATTGTATATTTTTGCTTCTCCTCTTTTATTTTATTTTTTCCTTTTAAAACTATATTATTCTTTTTTAAAAAAATTCAACAATTTGCAATAATTTTTGAAATGCCCAAAAAAATTATTACTTTTAAAATTTTCACAATTTTAAAAATATTCAAGAAATTCGAGAAATATTCCCATTTCCAAGTTCACAAACTTAAGGAAAGTTTGTGTTTGAAAAGTGGTGAGAATTTTTTTAAGTTAGTCGTTTCAAATATGCGTTCACAAATTTCATCATCCATTGGGAATTTGTTGACAATTTTCAAAAAACTGTTCAAGTTTATAAAAATTTCATAAATAATTTAAATTTCCAAAATTGTTGATACATTAAAAAAATGTTGGAACATAAGAAACGTTCAGGTTGATTCATAATAACGGAAATTTCATAGTTGAAATAATAGTCATTTAGATTACAGAAAACTACGTGCTCACAGATCTACCCGTCTCGGCTAATCTTGCACCCTTTTCTCTCAACTGGTAGTGTTTTGCACTATGGATAAATGGCACAAACTTTATGCAGCTGCCTTGCATGGACATATGGGGCATACATGCCTGATTCGAACAAATTCTGACATGGTCTGCACAATGCGATATGTCTGACCATTATATCGGTCATTATTGATCCACAATAATTCGAAAAATGGCAAATAGTTGTCCTATGGGAGTACCACTTAGCATGGGGCCATGAATTGGTCATACAAAGTAATAACAAAAAATGGGGTCATTTGATGGATGTCGGGAAACAAGGTGCTCAAAAACGGTTCATTTGCCCTATCTGGACATCCTCGTTGAACATGGTCTTTCTTTGGACATGTAAGAAATGACTACAACTTTTGGCGGAAAGGGGGCATGACCATGATAGTCATCCATGCCTGGTTTGACTTTCGACATCGTTTGCAAGTTGCTATGATGTGTCGCCATTTATCCGTCTTTTAACCATAATAATTCCAAAAAATGCATAACTTGACAAAATATAAAGTCACTTGGCATGGTGCCACGAATTGGCCAGACAAGATTTTAAAAAAAACTAGGGTTATTTCCTGGATATCGAGAAATGAGGTGCTCACAAACGGATTCTTCTGGCCTATCCGGACACCCTCTGTTGAACTTCGTCTTTTGAAGAAATTCTAGGAATTACATCAACTTTTGGCACCAAGGGGTACTCCCATGGTAGACATCTATGCCTAATTTGAATGACTTTTGACATCGCTTGCATGTTACGAAAGGTGTGGCCATTAATCGAGCTTTTTCAGTTGAAATAATTCCATAAAAGTTATAACTTGACGGAATACAAAGCCACTTGTCATGGTGCCACAAATTGGGCATGTAAGGTCCTAAAAAATGGAGGCCATTTGGTGGATGTCCTAAAGCAGTGTGATCTTAACTGGACCCTTCTGGCCTACCTGCACACGGTCTGTTGAACACGGTAATTTTTTTTGGACATCCGTGAAATGACCCTAAGTTTTGGCAGCAACGGGACATGCACATGTCAGTCATTAACGTCTTGTTGTAGTCACTTCCGACACCATTTAAACTGTGACATGTGTGGCCCTTTATCGACCACTGTTCACCGAAATAATTGCAGGAAATGTATAACTTGACGAAATGCAACTAAACTTGGCATGGTGTTCTGATTTGGTCATACAAGGTCATGGAAAATTTGGGCCATTTGACGAATGTAAAAAATTAACGTGCTAAGAAACAAACCCTTATGGCCTACTCGAACACCGTCCTGTGAACATGGTATTTTTTTTTGGATATCCCTGAACTGACCACAACTTTTGCCAGCAAGGGGGGCATGCCCATGGTAGTCATGCATACATGTTTGTGATGACTTCCAGCATCCTTTGCACGTTGTGACACGTGTGGACATTTATCAACCATTTTTCACCAAAAATATTCCCAAAAAATCATAACTGGATGAAATACGAAGCCACTTGGCATGGTGCAAAAATTGATCATACAAGGTAATGAAAAACAATTGGGCCATTTCACATATGTTGAGAAATGTGATGCTGACAAACAGACATTCCTAGCCCTACCTGGACACCGACATTGACCCCAACTTTTGGCACCAAGGAGAAATGCCCATGGTAGGCATCCATGCCTGGTTTGAATGACTGTCGACACCGTTTGCATGTTGCGACACATGTGGCTATTTATAGGTCATTTTTAACGAAAATAATCACAGAAAATTCATAACTTGATGAAATACAAATCCACTTTTCATGGTGAAACTAATTGGTCATACAAGGTCATGAAGAAAACTGGGCTCATTTAACCAATGTCGAAAAATTACGTGCTCATAAAAAGGACCCTTCTGGCGTATTCGGACACACTCTGTTGAACATGGTCTTTTTTTAACATGGTCTTCGTGCACCGTTTGGACATTGAGACATGTGTGGCCATTTATCACCAAAATAATTCCAGAAAATTTATAACTTCATGAAATACAAATCCACTTTCCATGGCGCTATGATTTGGTCATACAAGGTCATGCAAAAAAATGGGGCCATTTGACAGGTGTTGAAACACGACGAACTCACAAACAGATCCTTCTGGCCTACCCTAAAACAACATGGTATTTTTTGGACATCCTTCAAATGACCCAAACTTTTGCTAGCAAGGGGGCATGCCCATGGCAGTCATCCATGCCTAGCTGCAATGACTTCCAACATCGTTTGCACATTGCAACAGATGTGTCCATTTATCAGCCTTTCTAGACCGAAATAATTCCAGAAAATTCTTAACTTGACAAAATACAAAACCAATTGGCATGGTGCCATGATTTGGTCATAAAAGGTCATGAGAAAAATATTGGGGCCATTTGACGGACATGGAACAATTCAGCCTTTGTGACAATAACTTAGAAAACTTGTTTGAAGTTATTAACATAAATAAGGAAGAAAAATATTTAAAATCATACTTTAAAACAAAAACTGCTCATAGATGTCTAGTTCTTTATTTTTGTAGGAAAGGAAGTCCATATCTACTTCCTTGCCGCTAACTGCAGTTTGCAATGATTAGAAAAGCAAAAATAACAAAAAGTGATAAAAACTTACAAAATGATTGAACTTCTGTTACTTCACAAAAGTATGGAGCCCAAAGAAGAGCATATCAACATGTTTTCTTTTGCATATTTCTTACTGCATCGATTGAGCAGCAATTTAACTGTAACGATTAGCATTTTCATAAAAGGTGTAGAATATTTTTTGTAAGAAAAGGGGACATACCTCGGTCCGTACATCACCTAATGCACACAAACATTTTTATTAAATAAAACAAGAGTAGCTCAATAGTGCCAACTAAAAGAAAGTAAAAAAGATAACTACCAGTCGGTAAAAGAGATTACATGAATCAATACACAATTATGAAAATAAAATTCACGTACAATTGTTCGTCATCTCCACTGACCCATCTCTCTAGGCTCATGCTACAACCGGAGTTAGATGTGGCAGACAACCAATCAACTCTTAGCATACTCACCATGGACTTCCTTCTTGTCGTCATCGCCATTGTGCTGGATAGCGAAGGTGGACCCAACATTCCTTATGCATAATTGTGTATGTGTAATTGCTAAGACCCACCCCCACCCTGCTCTGTAGCCGCTATTTTGGATATCAGTGGCGTGATGTCATGATTGCTGAAATTTACGTAACTTTACGCGAAATAAATAACTGAGACTATGGTTGGTGAGGTATTGCAGTACTAGTTATTGTTTGCATGTATATCTGGCATCAATATATATTAGACTTAGTCTCGGCTTCTATTTGATAGCAAGATAGAGCTATAGTACAAACTTCCTCGCATCTATTAAGTACTAGTAGTTTTTAGCCACGATAATAATAGAGGGGGGACACTGTGATGAGGATGTTGAGAGACTACTAATGCCGGTTATTTCTCTTTTGAAATGAGATGCATCGAGAATTTAGTTGTGAGGTCATGGAATCCATAAAGTTCTTGGTAAGGCATTGGCATGAGCAGAAGCAATGATGATGTAGCCTGCATGCACTGCGACTGCGGGCTGAGAGAGAGGGGACTTCACCATCTGAAACACCATTAAAGCAATAACAACAGAATTCAAACATGTGTGTTTGGCAATTCGTTATGTTTTTTTAGAAACTACCCCATGGCTAACTTCAAATCCAATTAGTCCGATTTTGCAGCATGCTTGATGTGGACTAAGGTCGTATCTTCCTCAGATGCAAGATTGTGAAGGTTATCTCGAGAGATGCCTACCTTGATTTGTTCTAACCAGATTGTTAGGTCGTGCCAATGCCAATCAGACGTTGATTCCCTTTTGAATTTGGAGTCTATAACCATGCTCTAGAACCTCTGGAAGTCATGTGATGTGGTTAATACTGGATGTCCCGTCCCTCAATCTGCCTAGTGCAATCATGTCGGCAGCCCTACGCCATGCATGTAGCTGAAATTCTAGAACACTAATGCGGGACTCCTGGAGTAATTCTTCCCAGTACTGGTCGTTGGTCAAAGCCACGAGAAGGTTTCCTCACGATCAACATCAAAATAACCCTTTTTGTGGAAGTCCAGATTCGGGTAGCTCGGGCTTTGGCATACATGATTTTAATGGACGTCCTCAGAATCAACCAAACTAGCAAGCTTGATCACCTTGCTGAAATTCGACAACCCCAAATTAGCCTGATTAGGAAAAAAAAGATAGCATCTCTCATGGTTGATTGAATTAAATTGTATAGGAGCCATGATGTAATCATGTACTAGAACCTCTTTTGCTCTATAGCAGGATTTTTTTAGCTCTTTTATGGTATCCCCTAGTCAATGCAGACCGTCCATTCTTTTTTTTTTTTGGAAACAAGGCAAAAGATTTGCCATTTTCATTAATTAAGAAGGAGTTTTTAGATGGTTTACAGACCAAGCCTTGCCTCAAAGAGGCAAGGCGAAAAAAAGCCTACTCTCGCGGCATCAAACCACACAACTTTTTAGCACCGGCAAAGAACCACAAGGCCGCCTCTTCTTTAATCTTTTGAATAAGCATTGGTGCGGTCATCGACTTGTTTTGAAAGACACGGGCGTTCCGTTCAAGCCAAATTTCCCATGAGACGAGCATGGCAAGAGAAGCCAAAGCCTTCCGATGCCCCCCCGCTTGTGGATGACGGATCTCCACCACTCCTCCACGGTAACCAGCCCGTCCCAAGCCGTAGGGTCGAGGCCATCTAAGCCAAGCCAAGACCTCAACGAAGACCAAATCCTCTTGGAGAAACGGCATTTGAAGAAAAGATGAACGGACGTCTCTTGCTCTTGATTGCATAGCTTGCATTGTCCCCCATTTGGCCATCCACGCCTTTGGAGCCTATCCGCCGTCCATATCCGGTTTTGGAGCATCAACCATGAGAAAATTTTGCACTTGGGAGGTGCCCACGGCTTCCACACTAAAGTAGGCATCATGGAATTAGTTTGCCCCAAGAATTGCAAGTGATATGCCGAAGAGGATGAATATCTTCCATTCTTCGTTAATTTCCAAGAGATTTTATCCCGTGTTGTTGGGTCAAGATGAACCTCCTCGAGAAGTCTCCAAAGGTTGACGAATTGGGAGATATGCTCGACGGTGAGGCCCTCTAAAATATTAATTTGCGAGATCCAAAATCCATTTTCCAACCCCATGCGGACCGAAGAAGCTCTCTTTTTGGAGATGTCAAAGATAAGTGGCGCCAAATCTTGGGGCCTCATCCCATTTAACCATGGGGAGCTCCAAAAACTTGCTTTGTCTCCATTTCCCACCACCACCGTGGTGGCCGCCGCAAACAATTCTACATCATTTGAGTTGCAAGGGTTACCAAGTCCTACCCACGGTTTGGGCTCCTCCTCCCATTCCGCCCATAGCCAACGAAGTCGGAGAGCCGCTGCAAACTTCCTAAGGTTTAGGATGCCCAATCCACCCATCTTTTTTGGCTTGCAAACTTTTTCCCAATTAATCTTGCATTTTCCACCGGTTACCTTCTCACTAGCCGCCCATAGATAAGCCCGCCGTATGCTATCAATTTTCTTGAGGGACTCCAATGGCACTTCAAGGACGGTGATAAAATAGACCACCACGCTTGTAAGAACCGACTTGACGAGAACCGACCTCCCGGCCATGGTGGCGTTCTTCCCTTCCCAAGGACGAAGCTTACCGGCCACCCTATCTTCAAGTTGTTGGAAATGGATCCTCTTTAGGCGTGAAACCGACAAAGGGAGCCCAAGATACTTCATGGGGAACGTGGTGCGCGCAGCCGGGAAGGATTGGAGGATACCATCAAGATCAATGCCCTCACATCTAATGGGAGCCACTTGACTTTTCGTGCAATTTGTGACAAGCCCGGTGACGTTGCCAAAATTGGAGAGGGTATGCACAAGGAAGTCAATGTCTTCTTTCTTTGGAGCAATGAAGATGGTGGCATCGTGGGCGTAGAGCGAGGTGCGAATGGTAGGAGCCCTCCCTCTTATCTCTTTCAAATGACCTTGTGCGGTGGCTTTGCAAAGGATGTGGTGTAGGGGATCGATAGCCAAAACAAAGAGAAGGGGGGAGAGAGGATCTCCTTGCCTTAATCCCCTCCCATGCTTGAAAATCCAATAGACTGTGTTGATCTCTACTGGTAGTTTGGGTCAGCACTCAGCAATATACACAGCTAGGCTAGGCCCGAGCAACACGAAGAGGTATATGGCCATTGATGGTAATCTGGGAAAGATTGGAGATACAAATCCTGCCTATTAGTTCAGCAAACAAATCCCGCCTATATGAGCCTCGACATGCATGATTGTAGATTTCAGTCACTAGTTTATCAATGTAAATGAAGATAGATTAGTTCATGAATGAACAGATCTGTAGGCAAAGATCTCTCGCATAACAGGCTTCGGTTTGAAAACAATAGCTTTCCAGGTTTGTTTGCAAAGTGACACGCAGATGTTCGTCACCTTCTCAGTTCTCACCCGATGCAGGTCATGCAGCAAGTAGTTTCGTTAACCTCTAATCAAGAATTTAAGTACTGAAAAAATGGTTCCATGCAATCCATTATAATGAGGTTGAAGAGCGCTGTGAGAGTGACGAGATTAACGCGGCGATGCAAGCTCGACGAACATGATGGATCCGGGCAGCTAGTGCGGCCACAGTAGTGGCCAGTGGCAAGGACAGACACTGAAAGGAGCTTGGCCACACAAAAAAAAGAGAGAGAGAAGGACGGCCACACCACATGGGTTAAAATATTAGCCTCTTATTTTAGTATACAGGCCACATTATAATATATTTTATGACAAAAGTCTAAAGTACCCTTAAGGAATCAATCGATGGATCAGAATTATACTGCGTAGTCTCCCATAGCAGTATAGGGTATGGTGGTAAAAAAACTCTATTTTAGCATACGTAGGGTGTGATGCCGGGACTGCCAAAACTGCTCTTACTTCACACGCAAAATAAATGACTGACACTATGATTTTGAAGCATTGCACTACTAGTTATTGTTCGCATGTACATCCGGCATCCATTATATATTGTACTTAGCCTGGGCTTCTAGTCCATAGCAAGACAAAGCTGTACTACAAACTTGCTCGCATCTATTAGCTACTCCCTCCGTCCCATAATGTAAGACGCTTTTTGACACTACACTAGTGTAAAAAAACGTCTTACATTATGGGACAGAGGGAGTAGTTTTTAGCCACGATTATAATAGAGGGGAAGAGTGTGATCAGGACGTTGAGAGACAGCTAACGTTGGTTATTTGTCTTTGGAATGGGATGCACCAAGAATTTAAGTGTCCGCGCATGAAATGACAAAAGTTCTTGGACAGGCTTTTGGACGAGCAGAAGCAACGACGATGTAACCCTCTTGCACTGCAGGCTGTCACAGAGGAGACTCATGGCCCATTTGGCTGGGGCAGACGGGGGCAGCTTACGGCCTCTCTGTGCTTCTCTAGTGTGACGGAAAATCTTCAGGAGAGCAAGCAGCCTCACAAACAACTTCCTTCTCGGTGTTAGCTACTACACAGTTAGCTAATTAGCAGCTTCAGCCGTCGGCAAAATATCGCCGTAAAGCATCTCGACGTGAGGGCAGAGGAAGTGAGGCATATCCGGCCCTGCTCCTCAAAATAAAACAAGTACTCTTGGCCTGACAAACGGATGACAGTGTGGGCGTTTTTTTTCCGCTCCATTTTGCACCCACATCCGCAAATGAAATGAATGTAAAAAACCGACGCAATATGTTTGCCATTGCTTATTTCTCGGTTCAGAATGTAACTGCAATTAAGAAACAAAAAAAAACATGACTCATGTCTGCCCGGCCGGCTTATCCGTCTTTCCGGGAAGCTCTGAGCCGCTGACCCTAAAACAAATCTCCAGGTTGGGACCAAAAGTTCAGCCGGAATCAGAAGTCTAGTGATATCCAAACGGCCAGCTTCACGTACTCGCCGCTGTCCTCTGACTCCTTCTCACCCATAGAGCGTGAAGACGAGTATTAGAGCGTGAAGACGAGTATTAGAGCTCTCCAGCCGCGTCCTCAACGGCCTCCCAAGACGACTTCTTTCGTGCCGACATAAAAAAAAGACCCTAGTCGTGCTCCCAATACGTTGAAATCCGTCGGCTCGACCCGTTTCTGGGTCCGGCGATCTTAGGCCGAACCCAGCGCACTGGGGTGGCGCTCGGGGGCTCCGGCGAAAGGAAAAGCCATGCTTGGGCCAGACTGTCAGACGAATAGTCGACAGATTCGCCCCCTCCCCCACATGCCTCCTGTCACCTTGCCGATCCCGGCGTCGCTCCACCGCCCACCACCGCTAGATAGGATGTTCCCCGCCGGAGAAGGGAGAGGGTTTCGCCACGGCAACCTCTCCGCCACCTTCTTGCGCCCGTATTTCGGCGCTCCGACCGCGCAGGGCGTGATTCCGGCGGCAATGTGTCTGCCTCGCCCGCCAGGTGTTCGGCGATTTGCTTGCTCGGCCATGGATTCGGACGACCAGGAGGTGCTCGCGGCGCTGCTAGAGGAGGAAGCCGATGCCGACGTCCAGCACCAAGAGCATCTCACGGTACTCGCCGCCCTGGCCAGCCTGCTCGCAAGCGAAGCGATGCAAAGCCGCGGCGAGGTGGCTCGGCGCCGGGGCGGCTGAAAGCAAAGAAACTAGAAGGCTATTGCATGCTTTACTCCGACTACTTCGCCGACGCTCCACTGCACGGCGACAAAGTATTTCGGCGCCATTATCGGATGAGCCGAAAACTTTTCCACATGAATTTCATCCGGGAGTTCGACAACTACTTCAAGTGCGAGAAGAATTTCACAGGCACACTTGGATTCACTTCAATCCGGAAGTGCACGACAGCTATGAGGATGCTTGCATACGGAGCTCCCGGTGATTCACTGTACAACTATGGGCGCATGGCCCAGTCCACGACTATTGGGGGTTTCTACAAGTTCTGCAGGGCAATGGTGGCAGTGTTTGAACCGCAATACTTGCGATCACCCAATGCTGATTACACTGCTCGGATCCTAGCACATAATGCAGCAAGAGGATTTCATGGGATGCTTGGAAGCATCGACCGTATGCATTGGAAATGGAAAAACTGTCCATTTGCTTGGCAGGGGATGTACAAAGGCGCCAAAGACGGTTGCAGTGTGGTACTTGAGGCAGTGGCCACACACGACCTCTGGATTTGTCACTCCTTCTTTGGTATGCCAGGAACTCACAATGACATCAACGTACTGCAGTGTTGTCATGTCTTTGTCAAGCTGGTTGAAGGTCATACTCCTTCGGTGAAATTCGAGGCCAATGGGCGGCACTCCAACAAGGGATACTACCTAGTAGATGGCATCTACCCGAGATGGTCTACATTTGTGAAGACTATCTCAAACCCTGTGCCAGGAGGCAAGAACTCCCACTTTGCGAAGGTTCAAGAGGCTTGCACGAAGGATGTCGAGGGGATATTTGGTGTGCTCCAATCTCAATTTGTTGTTGTCCAGTACCCCGCTCAGACCTGGTCGAAAGATCAAATGTGGGAGATCATGACTTGTTTTGTTATCTTGCATAACATAATCATTGATTTGCTGTTGTCCGGTACCCCGCTCAGACCTGGTTGAAAGATCAAATGTGTGAGATCATGACTTGCTGTGTTATCTTGTATAATATGATCATTGAAAGCGAGCATGAAGAGTCAGTGTTTGACACTAAACCATATTACAGGCAGAGTCCTTTTGCTCAAATTGATCACCGGCTACCGGCAACCTGGACTGCCTTTCTCAACATGTGTTACACTACAGGAATCGCAGGATATGCCTACGGTTAAACCCGAAGGCAAAAAGCCAAATCCCGTAGGCATAGGCTATGCCTACGGTGACCGTAGGCATAAATAGCGTCGGTATACCTCCCCTGCCCGTAGGCATAGATGATCTATGCCTACGGTCACCGTAGGCATAGATACCCGTCGGCAAAACAAATTAACGGCGTGTCCGTCAAGTGCAGCCAGCGCACGTGCACACATCGGATGTCGACACGTGTCCGATTTACGCCTACGGTTAAACCGTAGGCATACATCATATTATGCCTACCGTACAACCGTAGGCATAGATGCCTTATGCCTACGGGTTACCCGTAGGCAAACCCTACGCGTGCCATGATCTAGCGACTCGATTTGTCTATGCCTAAGGGTTACCTGTAGGCATATATTTACACGCGTCGTGATCTGGTGATGCGATATGTCTATGCCTACGGTTTCCCCGTAGGCGTATATGTACACGTGTCGTTATCTGGTAGTACGCTGTGTCTATGCCTACGGTTTCCCCGTAGGCATATATGTACACGTGTCGTGATCTGGTAACTCAGTGTACCTATGCCTACGGTTTTCCCGTAGGCATAGTTTTGGCCAGATTTTGCATTCCTAATGGAATAAGCACAGCAGCAAAATCAATATATATAACAGCATTTGCATCACACAAACTATATAGCATCATCACATCATCTATTGAAACAAAACATAGAGCATCCACTACATAGCATAAATATACCATGAACATCAAAAATAGAGCATCCATTACATATCACATAGAGCATCCATTACATATCACATAGAGCATCCACTACATATCACATAGAGCATCATATGGTCCAGCACATCATCAATATCAACCATAGAGCATCATATCGAAGACCGTCGGCCGACGAACAACACCCACTGCCAGAACCCGAAGTCCATCTCCAAATAGCTTCCTCACTACAAAATGAAGAATCACAATAATTTAGGATGGCATTTAACATGGCATCTTGTCTAGTTCTAAGTTTGCCGCTTTGGACATGTTATAACTATGAAAAATGCATCTTGAGAGTACGGGACTTACAAAAAGAGGCGATCCACGGCACGAGGTAGAACCACCACCACCTGGGTTATGAACTGGGGTCATCGGGCTCCCAGAAGCAGGAGTACCATCACCAGGAGTGTAGGATGCTTGGCCTGATCCCTACATTGTGTTGGGACATTAAAAAGAGATCTCAAGCTATTTGTTGAAAAATGATAGGTAATGCTTGACATGTTTGACAATGTACTAACCGGAGTCTCGTCGTCACCACGTGTCAAGAATTCCTCCATCGTTAGCATTACTGGGGTCGGCCCAGGATTGGGTGGTGCCGGTCCCATTGGTGCAGCCCGAGTGCCAGATTCCATCCAAATGTACATATTCTGCATGTTAGTTGTCAAAGCGAAGACGGAAGTCAAAAATAGTGAAAGCACAAAATTTAGCTAGCTTGGCTATAAATGGTGAAAACTAACTAACCTGCAATTGTTGGGCACGGTACTCCTCGACTCGAACCCGTTTGGCTTCATGTTCAGCGAACTCTTGACGATAAGTTTTGACATACCTAGAGTAGGCCTACAATTTGACACAATGAATCTAATCAGCATAACCATGAAGGAAAGAAATGTGTGAACGAGGATGAAAGGAGAGATGCTTACTTCTTCCTCTTTGGAACGACTAGGACGTGCCCGGGATGGGTTAGCCGAACTCGCGCCAGTGCTGGAAGTCCGGAGCTGGACGTAACTGATGGCGGGCTGGAACACGCCGTCAAGAACCCCCGAGCGGCCATGTGGTCTACCGTGTGCAGACATAACCATCGCCGTCTTGTCTGTCTCCGACGCTATGGGATCAACACCAGGAGGATTCCGCTCAATAAACGATGCCTTATAGTTTGTCAGATGCTCCTCTGACTTGCCATAGTAAGGGCTCTCCCCCTTCTTAGGATCCTTCCGCACACGGCCAAGCGACCACGCCTCAATATGTGAGATAGGCCTCTTCAACACGGCTTCCTGCAACGGCAAAAAGATGCTACACATGCATACCAATGTGACCGGAAATGAAAGCAATGGTGTTTCATATATATATATATACCTTGTGCTTCTTGAAGCGATGGTGGCTTCGGTTTCCTTGAATGTGTGTTCCGTCAGATCCTCGGTTTTTCGTGTTGATTGTGCTCGTGGCCGCAAACGATTCATCTTCCCCGAGCCACCTATCCACCAACGCCGACCATCCATCAGCCTTGCCATTGCACCAACCCGGAATCACCTAAACAAGGAAATCGTGGAATTTCAGGATCGAACAATCAAATTTAGCACAAACGTGAGAACAAGAAGGATGTGCTACTTACGTCCATGTACTGCTCCTTGGTCAAAGGGGGGCGTTCCGCCCTTGCTTTGCTCTTGGTCATCTTCTGGCGCAGAATAGTGTGATAGAACTGCGTGATGGCCACCCAGCGCGCCTCGTACGGCATCTGACGGAGCCTCAAAGCCGCAGCCGCCTCGAAGACCTTGTCGGCTCTGGCCTTGTCCCCCTCAGCAACTCTATAGAACTCCTACAGTCATGCATATAACAGAATGAAACAAGTCATGAGTTAAGTGATGAACTATGAATGATATGGAACTCCTATAGTCATGCATATAACAGAACGAAACAAGTCATGAGTTAAGTGATGAACTATGAATGATATGGACACAATATTTGACGGGAGAAGTTCTGAAGAAACTTACCCAAAAATGATCCCTCGCGGCCTGAGCATGAGTCCCGTGGTCAAAAAGCCTGGCAGCTTTATAGTGATGCCAGCGTACCGCTAACACCCGTTCCTCACACGGCGGGTCCGCACCAGGGCGCGGGTTGAACAGGCCCGGCCAATATTTCCTCAGCAGAATAGTAATCACGCCATTTGGAATCCGACCCTCCCCAACAATCTCCCAATTGCTGCAGAAGAATCAAATTATTAGTATGTGTTAATTTATTAGAATAAAAAAAACTAAATAAAACAAAATAAAATTGAAGAAACAAAATAAAACTTACTTTGTCCCCTTCGGAATAATGAGGGTCTTCTCTGCCTCAGTAGCAGGACGACGAGGGAGGGTAGCCACTCCACGCAGCCACCCCTCCTCGCCCGTACCCTCCTCCTCCCCCTCGTCCCCATCTGCCCTCTGCTCACCCTCAACCTCCTCCCTATCCTCGGTCGCCCGCTCCTCACCCTGAACTTCCTCACTCTCCGAGTCCTCCCCCTCCTGCTCATACTCCTCCTCGTCTTCATCGTCCTCGCCCGCGGTGCCACCGGTAGAGGGCACCTCACTAGAGGACGTCCGAGGCCAGCCCCCTATGTCCGTGATGGAGCGCAGTTTCTGGACACGTGTTCTGTCTGTAGAGGAGCATCCCCCTCCTCGTCCTCCCCCTCGTTGCTTGCCCCCTGCTCCTCTAGGGATTCTTCCCCCGTCAAAGTCACGTAGTCGAGAGGGAACGGTGCTGGCTCTTCCTCTTCGAGTCAGCTTATCGCGAAGTGTGTCAACCAAGCCACTGGAACTAGCCTTGCCCATGGTTCAATCACCTGCATTGTCAAATAATAATCAATTGGTAAGTATAATAGACCATAAAAAAGGCATATTAATAATTCTACATGCAAAAGAAGCATATTAATAAACCATAAAAAAGACATAAAACATACTTCTGCTAGAACCCATACGAATCATCACTGTTGTAATCCATTCCTCGACCGGTCTCATCATCACTATCACGCATATCATCATGATTGTCTGAGGGGGGTGGAGGTTCATCTATGTCGTCATCGTCATCATGTAACTTCTCAAGCATATCTATGTCCTTTATATTGACAACTACCTCACCATCACACCGTGCATCATCATCATCTTGGTCCACATCATCATCACCCAAGCATACGTTTTCTTTAACGTTTCGGTTCACTTCATCATGTTGCTCTTGATAGAACACTCCCTCGTATGTCATAGGGTTTATGTTGTCGTAATCGTCATTGTTTGGGTCGGGTAACTTACCATGTGGCGATACTTTGAACACAACTTCCCAGCCCTTTAGGTATTTTCTCTGGCATGGATAGGGCAGGTAATAAACTTGCGTGGCCTGGTGAGCCACAATAAAGAGATCAGCTCCGGCATATACGGTTGATGGTTTAACTTCAACTAAACCAATGGAGGGCGTATGTTTCAGCCCCTTATCTGGGTCGAACCATCGACATTTGAAAACAACGAGATTGAGATCTTCACGCCCAAGACTGAATGTAAGCTCGTATATTTTTTCGACCCTTCCGTAGTAGTCAACTTTAGTATCTCCTTCTGTAAACACTCCTGTGTTTATAGTTTTTGGATCAGGCCGACTATTCTGGTGCTCCTCTGTATGGAAGCGATAACCATTCACATCATATTTTTCACATTTCATGACCCGACGACCAAAACCCATGGAAACCCATCTCAATTCGTCATCCATGGTTGTGTTGGGATCTTTTCCCTACAAGTTTAATTGGAATAGTTGGGTTTATTAGTGCCGTGTAATAGAAACAATAAATGTTAAACTAGGTAATTGGAGCAAGTTAGAAATTACTTTCTCCATGAACCAAGCAACAAAATTTTTTCTTCCGGGGCACCCTTTCTGAGAAGAGTATCCACCTCCTTGGCATTAGGAGGCATCATTCCTGACCACTCTTGAAGCACGAATTCACTAAAATAAGAAAAGGGGTATTAGAAGGAAATAAAGTGATTGGTTGCAAAGAAATTTGTTCATCCTTACCTCATCCATACATCGTGAACTTCCTTAATGTTGTCCAAGACGTAGAACATGACGTCCTCCCACTCAGAGTTTGACATGTTATAAGGTTTGGAGCCCCCGGCCTTTCCACCTTGCCCATTGAAAAGGAGTAGTTTGGGTCTATACTTGGGCTCTTCTACATTGTATCGACACAACTTATTATGCAGAGTGGGAACATCGTCCGGATAGTATGTTGTCGTGATGTTTGACACCTCTCCCAGGATAACTGCCTCAGCTATGGATGCTTCAATCTTAGCTTTGTTTCCGCATTTGGATCGAAGATGCTTGTTCTGCCTCTCAGGCCCGTACTGCCAACGATTCTGCACAGGGCCCCCCAACAATGCCTCGTTCGCGAGGTGCAACATGAGATGTGCCATCGGAGTAAAGAAGCCCGATGAAAAGATCATCTCTAGCTTGCATATCAACTCCGGTGCCTTATTATGCAATTGTTTCATCATCTTCGGACAGATTTCTTTAGCACAGAGCATGCGGAAGAAATGACTAACCTCTGCAAGCACTCTCCAGACACGCTCGGGGAGATAGCCTCGAACCATCACCGGCATTAACCGCTCAATCCATGCGTGATAGTCATGACTTTTGAGTCCGGTGACTTTGCCTGTTGAAAGATTGACTCCCTTACTCATATTCGATGCATAACCATCAGTGAACTTGACGATGTGTTTGAGCCACTTCAATGCCTCCATCTTTTGTGGCTTTGTAAGGACGAAGTCAGCATCTGGCTTGAACCAAGTTTTCCGACTGATAGTGGGAGGCTGCATGTTTAGCTTTTTTCTATCACAAATCTTCTCTTGATCGGCTCTAGCCTTAACGTTATCCTTTGTCTTATCAGGGAAGTTGAGGATCGTGTGAAAAAGGGACTCCGCAACATTCTTTTCAGTGTGCATCACATCGATGTTATATGGAAGTTTGAGGTCCTTGAAATAGGGAAGCTTCGTGAAGCCAGCAATGTGAGTCCAATTATGCGTCTCGCCATAGCCCTGAAAACCTTTACCCCCTTTGCCTTTGCCTTTGCTTTTAGGCTCGAGAGCATTTAGCTGAGCAAGAACATCTTCACCCGAAAACGTTGGAATCTGCTTTACTTCATGGACAACCCGACCTTTCGTGAAGTTCTTTTTGTCTTCCCTGTATTCATGGTCGGCAGGGAGAAACTGTCGATGCAGGTCAAAGGAAACATACTTGCCACCCTTTTTCAGCCAAATGAAATGTAGAGCCTGCATGCACACTGGACATGGCATCTTCCCACTTGTACACCATCCACAGAATAGGGCATAGCCGGGAAAGTCATGCATGCAATTCTGCAACCAAACTTTCATCAAAAAGTTTCTTTGCAAATGTCGGTCGTATGTCAACCTAGGGAAGTACCAAGAATGGTGCAAATCATCCACCAACGGCTGCATGAACACATTCAAATTCTTCCCTGGGTATTCAGGCCCTGGAATGATCAGCGACAGGAACATGGTCTTGCGTTGCATTAGGACGCATGGAGGGAGATTAAGCGGAATAACAAACACAGGCAAACAGCTGTATGAATTAGAGGACATACCATATGGATTGAACCCATCACCTGATACCGCAATTCTTACATTCCCAGCCTCAGCGGCTTCATCGGGGTATTCATTGTTTCATAATTTTTTATGCAAAAAGGAAAATGAATATATATTATTTTGCAGATTTGTGAAGTTCTTGTCTAGCTGTGGTGAAACAGAGGTGACCAACGAGGACGCCGAGGCAAACTTTTCACTACCTATCAAGTTATTGTAATTCCAGTATGCATCTACTTATAAGCTAATTATCACTGTATTTGTAGAGTTCAATTGCAAGTTGATTAGTTTGCTAATGTTAGGCACCGATGGCTTTAGATGTGTAAATAAAAATAACTTTTAAGTAAAACTAAGTATTTAATTATTGTTCTGTTGTGTTATTGATTTCACCGGTTTTATGTCAGCCATGAGTTCTGAAGGATTCCGCATCGGCCAGTTTGGATTATGTTACTAGATTATTGGATGAACCTCATGATATATGAATTTAGAGGATTTGTTGAGATTTGATGCAAAATATTGATAGCCAGGCACTATACTGCGCATAAGCACAATTTTCAGATTTTCTTTTCGTTTTCATAGCACTTTTATGTACCAATAGTGTGACATCACACTGCTGCATTTTCACATGCCATGGAACAATGAAGAAGTTAGCAAGGAATACCCAAACGGTCTACTGTTATAGTTATGGGTGCACTTTGGATCTATTGGATGTCTGGATGTGCCGCAGATCCACATTCACTGATGCAAATGTATGTTGCTAGCTTCTCATGTTGCTACAAATTCAGAAATGCTAATTGCTCATACATATTTTAGAAGTGTTTTGAGCTCTTGTTTTGACACAAATTTACTCTGTATGATTCACCCAGGGCTCAGGATAAGGATTTCCCGATCTTCTGTTTGCCACATCTTGGTATTTCTCATCTGAACATGAATTCAGAATGTTCCCTTTTGCATCCAAGTAAAACTATTCGTCGACATTCTATCATTTAGAAAATCACTCACTTTCCTTAGTGCTGATGGGGAATTCACCATTAGTTACAACTCTGTTTGGTTTTGAGTTACTGTTTCACTAATTGACACCTGCAAGTAAGGAGTCCTGATGGAGTGAACGATTTGTGTGTGTGAATCCGATTAGGCTGTGTCAGGTTGATACCTTTTGTGTAGAAGGGTTTGGCGCTGTAAGTCTGCTCCCTGTGGTAATTCTGTTGTGTTGCATGGCTAGCCTGCTGTACATGGCTTGATATGCAATTGGCTTGGGATGACATGGTTTCACCGATTAGCTAGTTCCTACTAGCTATTTCTTTGGTTCTTTTTATGTAAATATAACTTCTAGGTGTAATTCTTGGTTATTTAGATACTAGCTGGCCTATACATATATTTCTGATGATTCAATTGGTCTTAGCAATACTGAAGTATAAAGTATAGCCTTTAATTTGTATGCAATTATAATTATTTTATTGCTTTTCATAGATTAGTTCATTCTTTAGGTGTATATGCTCTTTGTAGTTTATGTTTTCTTGTTGTTTATGTATGCTTATAGAATTATACCAACCTAAATGTTGTGAGGTGCTTGGTGTCCTATATACAGTAATATACCAAGTGCATGTGTGTGCTTGGTGTTCTGCATAGATGCAGATGGTTATAGATGTACTACCATGGCCTATTTCTTATCTTATAGGTTATGTGCGGTATATTATCTTGCCTAAATCTGATTTGAACAAATGCTACACTTGCTCTCCCCACTCTTTCTTTCTCTCCTCCTCTCACTTCTTTTGCCAGCCAATGATGTTGCACTGAAGCTCTCACTGGGATTTAATAGATGCTACACTTATATGCTTCGATGAAGGCGTAGTCCTAGCATCTCTAGGCTGTCTAAGGACATCTCCACTCTAAAATCCTACCTCTATTCTTCTGGCTTAGATTAAACTTCCTCTTATGGTAAGCCTGCATCTCCTAGCTGGTCACTCTGGAGAATGGCGGCGATGAGGAGGCTCGGCCCTTGGCGCAGACCTAAACCCCCGAGCGGTGGTTGTGTCGGATCTCCCCGCCTCACGGGGCCAGATCTCCCATCCACGCCGCGACACTGCTGGCATGGTGGCAAGGGTTCAGGCAGCGGCCGTGGTGTCGGGTGCGCTGGCGAGGTCTTTGGGGATCGAGAGGCAGGGGATTGGCACGGCTTTCGGTCATAGGTTATGGCGACGCCAAGCCGTAGATCTGAGCCACCGTCCCCATAGTAGGCATAGCCCTGTGGTAGATGCTTCGTGTGCTCCCTTGATGTAGTGTCCTCTTGCCACCATCCTGAGACAAGATACAAGCTCCATCGTTCTGCTCCTTTAATTTGTCTGAACTTTCTAATAGCCGCATGTTGACTTTGAGCACACTATTTTAGCTAAAACTATGTACCGCAGGTGCAACTTTGACATGTTGTGATGGAATTACCAACCAAGATGACATCAAGCAGCAACAATGTAGCCTTTGGTCTTTAACAAGGTCAGTTCACCACCTTGCAAACTACGACGGCGGCAAGATCAACCATCCAACAACACAGTTTCTCTCATGTCCAATACTTTCCTCTGCCAACTTGAATCCAACTTATTTTCTTGATGTTTGGCAATGCATTCTTAAGTATCTGATGAATTATTAACTTGCAAAGACTGCTTGATGTGGTGGAGATACTTACAGTACATCAAGGAAAACAAATACGATGTTGATACATGCAAGTATTGTTTTATTTTCAGTATAAAAGTGCCAAATTTAGCTTTTGCAAGGTTCCACATTCGAGGCTGGGTGTGATGAAAGCTTGCATCCCACAATTGGCATGGTCTTTGTTTGATGGAAATCTAGCGAGTGATGGTGATGTGATCAAAGATGACCCTATTTTGTGCAGATGGCCGGCTCCGTCCTCCTCCAGCGTGGCCGGCCGTCAACCCAGTGAACACAAGAGGCATTAACAGGAGAAGCACAACTCAGGTACACATGCCCTTCTTTCTCCTGATTTTTTCTTACCTCTTTGCCCTACTCCTAAAGCATTTCTTCTTTGTTTGTGAAGATGATGTTCCTCTATGTTTATATGGTCTTTGATGAAAATCTAAGAAGGCTGACAGGGTTTGATGTAAGTCATGAGATTTCAATTTTGTAAAATTTAGTTCAAGTCAATGATAAAAAGTTAAGTAGTCGAGTGCTGAGACACTTGAGCTGTTCTGTCACATAAGTTGAATGATCCATTAACGTTGATTGTAAATTAACTACTGAATGTTTATTTCCATGTTCTCTGGTTTTCAGTTTTTCGAACTGTCTCCTTCTCCCCTTCTGTTTCTACATTAGTAACTCCAAGTGGTTAGCTTTCTTGCATTCCAATCTTCTCGTGGTTTTGCTATGGACGCAGAATTATCATGTTGTTTAGAATCAAAACCAAGAACAGTTTATTTTGATCTTGTGTGCACAAGGTATCCTATTCTTGGGTATCTACACTTTTGATCTAACTTTCACTACTAAGATATCCCACTGCGGGCTATCTAGACTACCATCACTTGATGAAATCGATTTGATCTAACTTTTGCTGGTCGGCATAAACCAATACACAACATTATATGGTAGGAATGACAGGATGTGGGTCAGGAAACTTCATGCTCAATGCTTCAACGGATGCTGCAATCTTCTCTACTGGTCAGTCATGATAACCAAACATATGAAAAACCTCATAATCCAATGTCAGTATGGCTGATTTCTACATGTGCTATGCTGCTTACAAGCAGCTTCAAATTTTCTCTAAAGTTTTGTTTACCTTCTTATTTAATTACATGTTTAATTGATAATACACATATATGTGTCTACTTTCACGCATCATTGAGTTGGCTACACATAGTTTCCTGGGTAATGTTCACTCTGGTGAAACATGTTATGTTGAAGAGAAGTATGAAAACACACGTGTCTTCATTACTAAGAATGGTAGGTCACTGAGGTTTGTACTGTTGCCAGCTGATAAGATTTTTGCCCTTGAATAAATTCTCAGTTGATAAGTTGATGCATTACCACTACATGCCAGCCTCCTAGGTGCTATAAGATGGTTTCAGTTTTCTGTGCATATGCCACAACTGAACCACCAACACCGAGCATCAGCAACGTGTACCACTGTAATCGTTGTTCTGTATGTAGAAGACCAGGAACCCGTAATGTGTACTACTTCATATAATGCATTTGATTCTACGAGATAATATTCGAGAGATAAGTACCTATGTATGGGTTACACTTCATATAATGCATTTGATTCTACGATATACTATCTGTATAAGTTCCTACATGACATTCGTATGCGGCATTTCTTTGCCTAATTTACTTGCTGGTGATTATATAGAGAAACAGTGAGACATTTAATATGCTCATGAGCCAATGTTCACTTACATAACACAGTTGCTAAACCATGTGCATAACCGGGCTAGGAGCACACAAGCCCGCCTTAGGTGGCGCCCCAGCCTCTAGTAATCGTGTATGTGTGACTGCTAAGACCCC
>LR738709.1:617840270-617871930 GCA_902687465.1 Secale cereale | reverse complement strand
AAAAGGTGACATGAGGGGGACTAGGGTTGTGGATCGCCGAGAAGTCGGGGGTCGAGGGGTCGAGAGAGGTTGCTTAGCTAGTGTCAAAGTATTGAAGAATTCCATGACTTCATCATTTGCCAGAAGTAACCGGGGCATGTTGGTACGAAGTTATGCAAAGATGTTCTGGAACGGAGTTCCTGATAGGATAATCCGTCTTTTGTTACGGATTATCTTATCTGGGACTTCGTTCCAAAACAACTTTGGAGAGCTTCGTACCATCATGCTACTGTTACTTTCGCCTAATGATGAAGTATTGGTTTTGTTGAATCATTTGACACTAGCTAGACAAAATGTGACATGAGGGGGTCTAGGGTTTGTGGATCGCCGAGCAGTCGAGGGTTGAAGCTAGTTCTACGTTTGCCATTAATATATCCATCTGTCATGTTTGAATAATAATTGGCATGTTGTAAATATTTCTAGAAACAATGGACGACGACAACACCCGAGACCTAGCACAAGAAGCGATGTTGATGGACATAATCGCACACGGACAAAATGCCGTCTTGTCGTATCTCAACGACACCGATGAGCAGGTCGAACAAGAGCTGCGGCTGGAAGATCTAGGCTATGATATTGATGAATTCGGTGACCCAATGCACATGGAAGAAGTAGACCGTGAGGACGGCTCCGGTGACCCAATGCCGGTGCAAGAAGTAGACCGTGATGCTGGCTCCGGTGACCGAACCGAGTCCGGCCAGGAGGTATATATGTTAGTTAAGCATGTGCTGACTAGTTAATTGATTCATTCATTAACTCTCGTCTTTGTTCCTTTTTCTAGCCCTCCGGATCGAGCAAATCTTCGGTAAAGAGACGAGGAGCGAAGAAAAAGTTGAGGCCGGATGAAAAGTTTGAGATCTCAGAAATCTCGCGCTCCGGCGAGCCGATTGCACCCATCCGCACAAAGAACGCATTTGTTAATCAGTGCGGGGTTCTGGTTAGGGACAAGATCCCGATCAGAATCCATCAATGGTTAAAGCCGGCTGCAAACGACGCTCAGGTGACTTATGTCACTGATATGCAGAAAGAAGATCTTTGGACTGAGCTGAAGTCAAACTTCATCCTACCGCGAGAGGTTGATCCGGCGTAGCCAGTTAAAGAGGAGTTAATCAAGTCTGCTGCACTTTCGAAGATGGCAGACCAATTCAGGGCATGGAAGAAAAAACTGAATAAGTTTGTCAAAGATAAAAAGACTCCAGAATTCGTGGGCATATATGAGAAGATCAAAGATGACTGGCCCGCATTTGTGGCCCATAAGAAGTCGGAAAAGAGTCAGAAGATGTCGGAGACAAACCGGATAAATGCTGCGAAGAAGATGCATCACCATCGCACGGGGTCGGGCGGCTACGTCGTAGCCCGGCCTAAGTGGGCCAAGGCTGAGAATGATCTGCTTCAGAAAGGGATCGAACCAGAGACAATGCACTGGCCAGAACGTTGCCGGACTTGGTTCTTCGGGGCTGGCGGAACCTTGGACCCTGTAACACGGTGGTGCATTTGGACGGACAAGCAATTGGAAACACCACTCAGGAAGATGCGACAGTATATCAAAGCAGCGCATGAAGGGACGTTCATCCCCGACAGAGAGAACGACGAGCTGACAATGGCCCTCGGGAATCCTGAGCACCCTGGACGGACACGACGCACGCCAGGCTCCCTTCCGTGGCGTGCTGGGTTTCCGGACGCAGGAGGCTACAAATGCCACGACAGGAGGAAGAAAATGGAGATGACCGAAATCCAGGCGCTGCGGGCCAGAATACAAGCGATAGAGGAACGGGAAGCTAATCGGGAGAAAAGAATTGCCAAAGCTTCCCCCGAAGCTACCCCGCCATCTCAGCGGAGAAGCAGCGTGGCTTCCACCGAGCTGCTTCAGCCAGAGCCTGCCTTGACGGCTACTGCCAGGAATCCTGTGGATGCTATCACGCAGGCACAAAATTGCCACCTTATGGCACAGTGGATGAATCTGAAGGTCAAGGCGCCTGCTGGCTCTGTTTATCCTTCTGGACCAGACGACACTTTTCACTGCCGGCCGATTCCAGAAGGATATGCTAGGGTGATGGTCGACGAAATAACGGAGGGATTTGAGGAGCTCCAGCTTGACCACCCTACCGGTGAAGGGGAGACTCGGCTGGGTTCTTCATTGAAGACTCCATGCCTATGGCGGAAGGACCTAATCAACATTCTCAACTGGAAGCCTCCGCCTCCTCCTCCTCCTCCGACGAGTCGGGCACTCCGCCTCCTCCACCGCCTCCTCCTCCGGCGAGTGACCATCAGGGCACTCCGGCTCCTTCTCCGGCGCGTGGCGGCACTCCGCCTCCTTCGCCGCCGGCGCGTGGCGGCACTCCGCCTCCTTCGCCGCCGGCGCGTGGCGGCACTCCGCCTCCTTCGCCGCCTAATCAGCAAGGGCGGAAGAGACCTGCCGTCGCTCCGGCTGCTCCTGCTCCGGCGCCTAAGCAAGTAAAAAAGACAGCCGCTTCGTCTGGTCCGGCGACGTCTACCAGTACAGCCACAGGCGGGAGGCGATGCAGATTCGGTCCTTCTCTCACGCCTCTAGAGAAGTTACCGTACGAGAGGTCCGACGAGGAAAACACGAAGATCGCTGAAGGCGAAGTGAAGGACTTTTTTGAAGGGTTGAAAGCACAGAGACATCCACCTTCGGAGGAGAAGATAGATGCAGTGAAAGCAAAGCGCACTCTTGATGCCCTGAAGCAACCAGCGAAAAGTAAGCCGAAGGGCAACTATGACCGCATGATTCAAAAGACATTTCAAGATGCCAAGCGGTCGGGAAGTACAAAAAGTGATCAGAGGTTAGCAGAAGGACGAGCTGGGAAACAAATTGCCCAGCTCGGCGAACAAGCGAACCAATCGTGCCCCCCGCTCAAGGTGTCTAGCGACATGGTCGCTAATGATCCGAGGATGGTGCCCGCTTATACCAATCTTGCAGATTACGCGTCCGACGATGTACACTATGATTTCTTGGAAGTGCAGATGCAAAGATACGAGTACGGGAAGCCTCTTGTCAAAAATGAAAGATCTCTATCAACGAATATGCGAAGATTGCATGATTGGTACTTGAAAATCTGCAGAGAGTCTGGGGGGAGGAATAACTTGTATTTGACAGTTAAACCGGAGCATGACCTCGTTGGAATTGACCTGTTGCCTGTTCCATTTGAGGAGTTCTATCAGTTTTTCAATCAATTGGCCCTCGATAAAGCAACGGTCACCTGCTACTGTCTGTAAGTAGTACTACTTCTGTCATTAAGTCTCTCTATATAGCTGATCTTCATTGCATGTATTTATAATTATCCTCACTATATTATGCAGATTGAAGATCGTCGAATTGAAGAAAAGACAAGTAGGTGATATTGGGTTTATTAACACATACCTCATAGATGCAACCGAGGTTAAATTGCGTCCCGACGATACCGAGACCAACTTGCTACGATCGTTGGTGGTAAATGAAAACAAAGATATAATACTCTTTCCTTACAACTTCAAGTGAGTGTTAATGTCTTGTGCATATTTGGTTTCCCTTATATATCAGTCAAGGTTATAGTGATGTAATTGATGATCTCATGCATTCGTGCGCAGCTTCCACTATATTCTCTTAGAGATTAAGCTTGAGAAGGGAGTAGTAACTGTCTTCGACTCTAAACGTAAAGATCCCGAGGAGTATGCGGACATGATTCAAATGCTAGCCAGGTAAGTTAAATCGATCAATATTATCCACCATGCATATATATATATCAGCAAATTCATTTCTGATATCAACTAATTGTTTTCTTTGTCTGGCAGGGCTTGGAAAAAATTCACCAAAAAAGCTCCGGGACTGCCGAAGAAGCTACAATTTAGATACCCGAAAGTAAGTACTATATAGTAGCATGTTCCGCGCGCGCATCTCCTATATCTTGATTCAAGCGCTAGTTTCATCAATACCAATTTGGCATTCTTGCTTATGATCAGTTTGATTGACCTCTATTTCTTGTAAAGTGGTTGTGGCAGGAACCCGGGAATGATTATTTTGGATACTACATTTGCGAGTCCATCCGCCACACGACCTGTGAGCGGGAATACACTAATGAACAATTTGAAGTGCGTAAGCAATCAATAATATTCACAAATTTATAGCATCATTTCATGTATTGACCCCCTACTTCAAATTAGATGTTTCGGATGCGGGATGAACTCCTAACACCAGATCGTCTGCGAGCAATTCAAGAGGAATTGGCGGCATTCTTCCTTGAACACGTGATCGCTGAAGACGGAGAATACTATGTGGACCATGCATCCATGTGTTAGGAGATTATTTTTGTAAGAGATAATTATTGTATATATGTGCCCGGTAGTGTCGGATAGATATACGAGAACTTGTTGTTCAACCAATCTCTCGGAGAAGGAAAGGTGGTCGATATTACTTCTCTCTGTATGCATATATATGTTGATTATACGATCTTCTGTTTCCTTCGTTTGCTTAGTAGCTAGCAGCTAGCTAGCTAGCTAGCGTGACTCTAGTCCTCTCTATATACGTATGTGTAGTATGTAGCGTCGACCAAGCATAGACATAAGAGAGAACACTTCTCTCTATTAATTAGCTAGCTAACACAATATATGAAACACCTAAATTAACCCCCCAAAACCTAAAACCCCCCCTCCCTTTTCAAAAAATAAAATAAAAACCACAGCCACAGAAATGCTGACGCGTGGATGCCTTTTGGTCCCGGTTGGTACCACCAACCGGGACTAAAGCCCCTCCTGCCTGGACTCGGTGCACAGGTCACGTGGACACCCTTTTGCCCCGGTTCTGGATTGAACCGGGACTAAAGGGTCAGAGCATTAGTACCGACCCTCTTGTCCCGGTTCCAGAACCGGGGCTAAAAGGCCAGTGTACATGCATGCACGTCCAGCGATTGTGCAGCTCCACTGACGGCCACACGAACTGGCTATGCATGTAGCTATCTAACTCAGTGCGTCATCCACACACAACGCTGGCCAACTAAATTCATCCAACTAACAAACTTGCATGTCAAGATTACTACTAACACCATGCATGTAGCTGAAATTCTAGAACACCAATGCGGGACTCCTCGAGTAATTCTTCCTAGTACTGATAGTTGGTCAAAGCCACGAGAAAGTTTCCTCACGATCAACATCAAAATGACCCTTTTTGTGGAAGTCCAGGCTCGGGTAGCTCGGGCTTTTGCATACCTGATTTTAATGGACTTCCTCAGAATTAACCAAACTAGCAAGCTTTATCACCTTGCTGAAATTCCACAACCCCCAATTAGCCTCATTCGGAAAAAAAGATAGCATCTCTCATGGTTGATTGAATTAAATTGTATAGGAGCCATGATGTAATCATGTACTAGAACCTCTTCTGCTCTATAGCAGGAAATTTTTAGCTCTTTTATGGTATCCCCTAGTCAATGCAGACCGTCCATTCTCGAAAATCCAATAGACTGTGTAGATCTATACTGGTGGTTTGGGTCAGCACTCAGCAGTATACCCAGCTAGGCTAATGCCCGAGCAACACGAAGAGGTATATGGCCATTGATGGTAATCTGGGAAAGATTGGAGATACAAATCCTGCATATTAGTTCAGCAAACAAATCCCGCCTATATGAGCCTCGACATGCATGATTGTAGATTTCAGTCACTAGTTTATCAATGTAAATGAAGATAGATTTGTTCATGAATGAACAGATCTGTAGGCAAAGATCTCTCGCATAACAGGCTTCGGTTTCAAAACAATAGCTTTCCAGGTTTGTTTGCAAAGTGACACGCAGATGTTCGTCACCTTCTCAGTTCTCACCCGATGCAGGTCATGCAGCAAGTAGTTTCGTTAACCTCTAATCAAGAATTTAAGTACTGAAAAAATGGTTCCATGCAATCCTTTATAATGAGGCTGAAGAGCGCCGTGAGAGTGACGAGATTAACGCGGCGATGCAAGCTCGACGAACATGATGGATCCGGGCAGCTAGTGCGGCCACAGTAGTGGCCGGTGGCAAGGACAGACACTGAAAGGAGCTTGGCCACACAAAAAAAAGAGAGAGAGAAGGACGGCCACACCACATGGGTTAAAATATTAGCCTCTTATTTTAGTATACAGGCCACATTATAATCAGGGCCGTCTCCAGGAATTTGGGGGCCCGGTGCGAAATAAAAAAAGTTTGTTCTATGGCCGACTAATTCTCATATCATCCAAGATGATCTTACTCTATGATCCGCGCTTGGTTGCACTGCTGAGCAATCAATCACATGAATCCAATCGTACGGGAGTACTTAAGGTGCACATTTGCGTGATATGAATAACGAATATAAAATAGGACCCCAAATTTAGAAAAATCATACTTCCTTTATTTTGTTTTATGGTGCATTAACTTCTGATGGAATTTCAAAATAGTAAAGTGTACATTTGTGTTGGGTAAAATAGTAATCGTATTTGATTTATTCTTTGATTCCCTAATTTGCTAGTGGGTTGTTTCCATTTGATGACATGCAATTACATCAATTACACGCATGCAATTACTTGCCAGCAATTTCAAAATAGTAAAGTCCCCACGGATTTGGGGGGGGGGGGGGTCTCCTTTCCTCGCTGATGATTTCCTTTCCTCCCTAATCTTCATGCATGCAATTACATGCCAGCTAACAGATCCGGAAACAAAACGGCATATGGATTAGGCAGTTGCGCCCAGAAAAACTGCTGCTTGAGATGAAGAAATCCTGTGCATGCACGGGATATAATCAAGCAGATTGCGGGATCGTGCGCAGAGTAAGAAATCCACTCATGCGGAACATACCATTTAATTAGTTTTAATTTTCTTTTGAGAATTAATTAGCGCTAAATTAGTGTGATCTGGGGCCCCTAGATTTTTAGGGCCCTGTGCGGTCGCCCACCTTGGCCACCCTTGTCGACGGCCCTGATTATAATATATTTTATGACAAAAGTCTAAAGTACCCTTAAGGAATCAATCGATGGATCAGAATTATACTGCTTAGTCTCCCATAGCAGTATAGGGTATGGTGGTAAAAAAACTCTATTTTAGCATACGTAGGGTGTGATGCCGGGACTGCCAAAACTGCTCTTACTTCACACGCAAAATAAATGACTGACACTATGATTTTGAAGCATTGCACTACTAGTTATTGTTCGCATGTACATCCGGCATCCATTATATATTGTACTTAGCCTGGGCTTCTAGTCCATAGCAAGACAAAGCTGTACTACAAACTTGCTCGCATCTATTAGCTACTCCCTCCGTTTCATAATGTAAGACGCTTTTTGACACTACACTAGTGTAAAAAACGTCTTACATTATGGGACAGAGGGAGTAGTTTTTAGCCACGATTATAATAGAGGGGAAGAGTGTGATCAGGACGTTGAGAGACAGCTAACGTTGGTTATTTGTCTTTGGAATGGGATGCACCAAGAATTTAAGTGTCCGCGCATGAAATGACAAAAGTTCTTGGACAGGCTTTTGGACGAGCAGAAGCAACGACGATGTAACCCTCTTGCACTGCAGGCTGTCACAGAGGAGACTCATGGCCCATTTGGCTGGGGCAGACGGGGGCAGCTTACGGCCTCTCTGTGCTTCTCTAGTGTGACGGAAAATCTTCAGGAGAGCAAGCAGCCTCACAAACAACTTCCTTCTCGGTGTTAGCTACTACACAGTTAGCTAATTAGCAGCTTCAGCCGTCGGCAAAATATCGCCGTAAAGCATCTCGACGTGAGGGCAGAGGAAGTGAGGCATATCCGGCCCTGCTCCTCAAAATAAAACAAGTACTCTTGGCCTGACAAACGGATGACAGTGTGGGCGTTTTTTTTCCGCTCCATTTTGCACCCACATCCGCAAATGAAATGAATGTAAAAAACCGACGCAATATGTTTGCCATTGCTTATTTCTCGGTTCAGAATGTAACTGCAATTAAGAAACAAAAAAAAAAAAAACATGACTCATGTCTGCCCGGCCGGCTTATCCGTCTTTCCGGGAAGCTCTGAGCCGCTGACCCTAAAACAAATCTCCAGGTTGGGACCAAAAGTTCAGCGGGAATCAGAAGTCTAGTGATATCCAAACGGCCAGCTTCACGTACTCGCCGCTGTCCTCTGATTCCTTCTCACCCATAGAGCGTGAAGACGAGTATTAGAGCGTGAAGACGAGTATTAGAGCTCTCCAGCCGCGTCCTCAACGGCCTCCCAAGACGACTTCTTTCGCGCCGACATAAAAAAAAGACCCCAGTCGTGCTCCCAATACGTCGAAATCCGTCGGCTCGACCCGTTTTTGGGACCGGCGATCTTAGGCCGAACCCAGCGCACTGGGAGGCGCTCGGGGGCTCCGGCGAAAGGAAAAGCCATGCTTGGGCCAGACTGTCAGACGAATAGTCGACAGATTCGCCCCCTCCCCCACATGCCTCCTGCCACCTTGCCGATCCCGGCGTCGCTCCACCGCCCACCACCGCTAGATAGGCTGTTCCCCGCCGGAGAAGGGAGAGGGTTTCGCCAAGGCAACCTCTCCGCCACCTTCTTGCGCCCGTATTTCGGCGCTCCGACCGCGCAGGGCGTGATTCCAGCGGCAATGTGTCTGCCTCGCCCGCCAGGTGTTCGGCGATTTGCTTGCTCGGCCAATGATTCGGACGACCAGGAGGTGCTCGCGGCGCTGCTAGAGGAGGAAGCCGATGCCGACGTCCAGCACCAAGAGAATCTCACGGTACTCGCCGCCCTGGCCAGCCTGCTCGCAAGCGAAGCGATGCAAAGCCGCGGCGAGGTGGCTCGGCGCCGGGGCGGCTGAAAGCAAAGAATCGGCATCGACTAGAAGGGTATTGCATGCTCTACTCCGACTACTTCGCCGACGCTCCACTGCACGGCGACAAAGTATTTCGGCGCCATTATCGGATGAGCCGAAAACTTTTCCACAAGACTGTGAATTTCATCCGGGAGTTCGACAACTACTTCAAGTGCGAGAAGAATTTCACAGGCACACTTGGATTCACTTCAATCCGGAAGTGCACGACAGCTATGAGGATGCTTGCATACGGAGCTCCCGGTGATTCACTGTACAACTATGGGCGCATGGCCCAGTCCACGACTATTGGGGGTTTCTACAAGTTCTGCAGGGCAATGGTGGCAGTGTTTGAACCGCAATACTTGCGATCACCCAATGCTGATTACACTGCTCGGATCCTAGCACATAATGCAGCAAGAGGATTTCATGGGATGCTTGGAAGCATCGACCGTATGCATTGGAAATGGAAAAACTGTCCATTTGCTTGGCAGGGTATGTACAAAGGCGCCAAAGACGGTTGCAGTGTGGTACTTGAGGCAGTGGCCACACACGACCTCTGGATTTGTCACTCCTTCTTTGGTATGCCAGGAACTCACAATGACATCAACGTACTGCAGTGTTGTCATGTCTTTGTCAAGCTGGTTGAAGGTCATACTCCTTCGGTGAAATTCGAGGCCAATGGGCGGCACTACAACAAGGGATACTACCTAGTAGATGGCATCTACCCGAGATGGTCTACATTTGTGAAGACTATCTCAAACCCTGTGCCAGGAGGCAAGAACTCCCACTTTGCGAAGGTTCAAGAGGCTTGCACGAAGGATGTCGAGGGGACATTTGGTGTGCTCCAATCTCAATTTGTTGTTGTCCAGTACCCCGCTCAGACCTGGTCGAAAGATCAAATGTGGGAGATCATGACTTGTTGTGTTATCTTGCATAACATAATCATTGATTTGCTGTTGTCCGGTACCCCGCTCAGACCTGGTTGAAAGATCAAATGTGTGAGATCATGACTTGCTGTGTTATCTTGCATAATATGATCATTGAAAGCGAGCATGAAGAGTGAGTGTTTGACACTAAACCATATTACAGGCAGAGTCCTTTTGCTCAATTGATCACCGGCTACCGGCAACCTGGACTGCCTTTCTCAACATGCGTAATTAGGAGATCTGAGACCCACAGGTGCATCAACAACTGCAGCAGGATCTGGTGAAGCACCTATGAAGGCTCAAGGGCAACGCCTAGCTCAACGTGTGATGAAATATGAGTTTTTATTTGTTGAACTATATGATTTGTATTGAACTATTTGTTGTTTAATTGGTTTTATTGATTTTCTGTGATGAACTATATGATAAAAAAATAACTTCTGTTGAATTTACGCCGAACCACGACGAATATGGGCCGATTTGCGTCGATATCGGGCCATTTTTCGCCGAAAGCGGGCTGAAAAGCAGGTACTTTTGCGCAAAAAATTGGCCGATATCGACGCCTTGGGACGACCTGAGGCGGCTGCCAGGAACCCAATCGCCTCCAAAGCCGATTTTCTTTGATGAACTATGTGATAAAAATCTCCAGCCGTGAGGAAAAGTCGTTCATGCGGGTGAAAGCCAGCGGTGCCCTGGAAGACGGCAGTGATAAGAGAGCCGACTGTGCGTGCGCGCTCCCGCGCAGGCTGTGGTTGTGGTGAAGGACAAGGAGCCTAAGCAATCGGTTGCGGCCAAGAAGACGGTGAGCGCGTGAAGGAAGACAAGTACTCCGTAGGTCGCATGGACCTGGACGAGGCAGAGCAAGAGCGTGTGGAATATGCAACCGTACATCGTGCCTAGCAGCAAGTAGTTACGTACAAAGCAAAGAAAGAACACCCTATGGGCAGCCACTTGTGTGGTGTCGGTAACTAGGGCGGGCAGCAAGTGAGAGTGAGCGATTACAGTTGTTACCGACACCACGAGGTTCCTCTAATCACTCACTCTCACGCAAATGAAGTAACGAGCTGTACGAAGCAAGAAGAGGATGCATGGTTGACTCTTACATTGTTCGGTGATGCGAGAGTAAGCCAACCAAATAATTTTAATTATAACAAAACTCGAAGGTTCTCCGAAAATCACGCCTTGGCCCCCGCGTGGCTCATCCCGGTCGACACGGGCGGCAGCGGCGTTGCCCCACCTAACTACCTCTCCTCCCGTCGTTCCCTCCCGCAGTCGCCGGAGGACACCCCCGGCAAAGCTAGTGCCGCTGACGGTGGCGGCAGGGGTCCCTGCTTATGGCTGTTCTTCATGGGATTACAAAGACCAGGAGAGATCGAATCGATTCTAGATGTGCTGTATTGCTTGGCAGCAAATCAATCAACCTGCATGTGTGCTTGGTTGAGGGGTTGCTGCACGTACGTGTGACTTCTCATCGACGGCGGCGGCTTTGGGCAGTGCTCCATTGGTGGCTGTTCGGCTGGCTGGTGGTCTGCCCGTTCGCAGAGGATAAGCGCCCCCCCATGCGCTGCTCGCATCGCCTGGCAGAGGAGGCACCATGGTGGGGGCCAGATTCCACTGTTCCTGTGGTGCTTCTATCCTCTGGGTCAGTCCTGGCCCCGCTACTCATTCAAGATGTTGATCAGTGCTGCCGGCTGGCCCCTCCGGGTTATGAAGATGGGAGCAATGGATGAGATGCGACGGGCATCACCAGTGTGGCTGCTACCACATGATCATCTTGTCCCGGCAACGGCCTTGATGTGGATTGCGGTCGCCATCAATACATCTTCGTGAGGTTTTCTCACTTCAAATTCGGTGGTTTACTTTGACGATAAGATGCAAACTAAGGATGATGACTTGGCGCAAAGGATGGTGGTGCAGCGGTGCCGACTGTTGAGATCATGGAAATGGGGTGGCGGCACCACATGAGTGACTTGATGATGGTGCTCCTCAAGCACCCGGTCTCGAGTTCCGGGGTGAAAGGCTAGGTGACCCGAGTTGGTTATGCTTAGAAATGGCGATGCTTTTACGTCGTTACCTTGTTGAACGTATTGCTCGGATATGCTAGGACTGTTTTTCAGGGTGAAAACCTTGATTCTGACCATAAGTGGTTGAATCCGGTGACGACGGCAACTGATCGTCGCTCCCTTCCTGAAGGCGTTGCTGTTGAAGAACTTCGTCATTCGCGTGATGTCATGACATAGTTGGTGCGGATACGGTCATTGATATAGTTTGCCTATTATGGATTTGATGACTCTGGTTTTTTCCATCGCCTACGCATAGCTTTTGTCTTATATGACTATGCTATTTGCTGGCGTGTTTTTGTGTGTGTGCGTTGGTGTTGGCTATGTGCATCCTAGCTATGCAGAGGTCGGGTGTGCTCACTATGTTTGTATTCTCTTGATGCCTCATTTTAAGCAAATAAAATTCACCCTTTGTCGAAAACAAAACTTGAAGAGGGTGACATCATCCTTTTTTTAAGATCCAATGATGTTGGAATTCATGTATTAAGCAGATGATTGAGAAAATACTGAAGACAAATAGTTTCGCTCATTCAACGAGAGCATGACTTCTCCTTCCTCCCCTTTCCGCATCGCTCCCGTGTGGCGACAGGGGGGGGGGGCGCCGGCTACGGGCCTCCCCTCGTCCCATCCCTTCCTCGTCGTCGCCGGGCAAAGCCCTCCCGCGCCGGTGGCGGCGGGGCCCTTCTTCATCCTGCTCAGAGGCTGTTGCCGTGAGGCGACATCGGTCGGCGGTGCTTCGCGTTGGTGAGGGGCGCGGAGGCGCAGCGGCGGGGTAGCGAGGGCTTGGTGGCGACGCGGTGGGCTTCACGGGGTGGCTCGCGCTCGTGGTTGCAGTGGCGGTCAGGTCTGGGCTCGGCTAGATCTGGCGGTCCGGTGGGCGCGGGCGGTGCGCGGCGCCTCACCGGCGGGGAACTCAAGTCTTTTTCGTTGGTGGAATGGATACACATCACAAAATGTTTTTTTTTCTCTAATTTTTTCGCTCTGTGCTCTGGCACCTCTACAAATCCCTACTTCCCTCTACGAAGGGCATTTCTTTTACTTTATGCAATTTTTATTTTGAATTTGAGTCTCCATCTTCTCTTATAAAAAGCACAAACAAAGAGGCAATATGATCATGCTTAAGTATTGTGTGTAGCTAATATTCGAGTGTGTTTCATGAATGGATCAATGTTTGAGCATAATGGGCTAAGGATAACTTGTTTTAGCGTTGATATTTTGAAAGACATGGTTGCTTGTGGATATGCTTGAGTATCTAAATTATTATGTCAAAACTAGACCTATTGACATAAAAGTCCAAATGTCCATGCTATAAAGAAAAGAATATGTTATGACTTGATAAACATCACTCCACATAAAAAATTCTGTTTTTATCACTTACCTACTCGAGGACGGGTATGAGTTAAGCTTGGGGATGCTGATACGTCTCCAACGTATCTATAATTTTTTATTGTTCCATATTATTTTATTATCAAACTTGGATGTTTTATAATCATTTTATAGTCATTTTATATCATTTTTTCGGTACTAACCTATTGACATAGTGCCAAGTGCCAGTTGCTGTTTGCTACATGTTTTTTACATCGCAGGAAATCAATACAAACGGAGTCCAAACGCAGCGAAAAAAATTGGAGATTTTTTTTGGACCAGAAGAAACCCAATGGGCCAAGGCAGCACCTGGGGGGGGTGCTCCGAGGGGAGCACAACCCACCTGGGCGCCCCCTGGTGGGTTGTGCCCACCTCGGGTGCCCCCCGGACCGCCTCTTTGCTCTATAAATACAGCAAAAATATCATAACCCTAGGGGAGTCGACGAAATATTCATCCAGCCGCCGCAGAGTCCAGAACCACCAGATCCAATCTAGACACCATCTCGGATGGGGTTCACCACCTCCATTGGTGCCTCTCTGATGAAGCGTGAGTAGTTCTTCGTAGACCTACGGGTCCGTAGTTAGTAGCTAGATGACTTCCCCTCTCTCTCTCTTGATTATCAATACAATGGTCTCTTGGAGATCCATATGATTTAACTCTTTTTTTAGTGTGTTTGTTGGAATCAGATGAACTTTGAGTTTATGATCTGATTTATCTTTTTATATCGATGATAGTATTTGAATTTCTTTGATCTCTTATAGCCTCGTATTTCTTCGCCGATATTTGGTTTTTTTTGACCAACTTGATCTATTTATCTTGCAATGGGAAGAGGTGCCCGGTAGTGGGTTCGATCTTACGGTGATAGATCCCAGTGACAGAAAGAGAACCAACACGTATGTATCGTTGCTACTAAGGATAAAACGACGAGATCCATATCTAACGCGATAGATAAACGGATCTTGTCTACATCATGTCATCATTCTTAATGCATTACTCCATTTTTCTCCATGAACTTAATACACTAGATGCATGCTGGATAGCGGTCGATGTGTGGAGTAATAGTAGTAGATGCAGGAAGGAGTCGGTCTACTAATCTTGGACGTGATGTCTATGTAATGATCATTGCCTGGATATCGTCATAATTATTTGGGGTTCTATCAATTGCCCAACGGTAATTTGTTTACCCACCGTTTGCTATCTTTCTCGAGAGAAGCCACTAGTGAAACCTATGCCCCGGGTCTTCTTTCTCATATATTTGCTTGTGATGTACTTTTCATTTGCATTTTTATTCAGATCTATTAAACCAAAAATACAAAAATACTTTGCTACATTTTGTTTTATTTACGATATATTATTCCAATCTATTACAAATTCCTGGCATCGTTACCCGAAAGGGATTGACAACCCCTTTAACACGTCGGGTTGCGAGGTGTTGTTATTTGTGTGCAGGTGTTGTTTATGTTGTGTTGCTTGGTTCTCCTACTGGTTCGATAACTTTGGTTTCATCACTAAGGAAAATACCTACCATCGATGTGCTGCATTATCCCTTCCTCTTTGGGGAAATACCGACGTAGTCCTAACAGACAGGAGCTTTTCTGGCGCTATAGTCAGAAAGTAATTAGTTGGTGGCAGATGCAATCTTGGATTGGGTGAGGGAAACACCAACAATTGGTCCAACATCACTCCATGGGAAGCTATTTGAGAAGTACAAGATTAATATATCTTACATCAAGATTTTCTATGCTAAGGAGAGGGCTCTTGATAGGATTAATGGTCCAAGAATGAGAGTTTTCAGTTGCTTTACACCCTCAAAGATGAAGTGAAGACGGCTAGTCCAGAGAGTGATGTAGAGATTGACAAGCATACAGTTTAGTACAAATTAAAAGGGAAAGTGAAGAAGGACTACTTCGGGAGGGCTTTTGTTTGTTTCAAGGCTTGCTGGCAGGGGTTTCTGAATGGTTGTAGGCCCTATTTGGCTGTCGATGCAACTATTTCAATGGATGACGGAGAGGCCAGCTAGCAGCAGCTTCTGAAGTTGACGGACACAACTAGCTACTCCCAGTTGCATTTGGTGTTTTGGAGGCAGAGTCCGAGGAGAGTTGGGTCTGGTTTCTGTAGCAGTTGCGCAACATTATAGGTACACCCTCAGGTTTAGTTATACACACAGATGCTTGCAAGGGTTAGGAAGTGCAGTAGAAATTGTATTCCTTGGAGTGGAACATAGGGAATGTATGCGCCAACTAGCGCAGAATTTTAAAAAGAAATTCAAATGCAAAGTTTATGATGAGAACCTATGGCCAACATCATACACATGCAGTTTGAGGAAGTATGAGCACCATTTGAGAGTGTTGTATGCTCACAATCCTTTTGTGATGGAGTACATCGATGAACATCATGGAAAGGTGTGGTCAAGAAGCAAGTCCAATGAAATCTGCAAAGTAGACTATGTGACCAATAACCTCGCCGAGTGTTTCAATGCAAAGTTCAGGTCAGTGAAAGGGTTTTTGTTGTGGGAAGCATTTGATAAGATCAGGAAGATGATCATGATAAAGATGGCTCTTCGTAAAAGAATTGCAGAAACATAATATGTTGGCCATGTTATGCTCCCATCTCTTATTAAGGCATTGCATGCCAAGGCAAGAGGACTAAGGATGAAATGCATTCGACTGTCGACATACGAGGCTGAGGTGACATACACTGCCAGTAAAAATAGGGAATGGAGATATCCAGTGAACCTTGCATCTAAGGAATGCAGTTGTAGGCAATGGCAGATCTGCGGGAAGCCCTGCATACATGCCCTACATCTCATGACTGTTATTGGAGGTGAAGATGGTGAATTTGATCAGTATTGCTCTGAATATTTCTCTGTTGCCAAATTTAGGGCTACTTATGCTAAAAATATGTATGCACTCTTAGGAAAATACCAATGGAACATAGTAGACCCTGGGTTCAAACTCCATTCTCATGTACTGACTAGACCACTAGGAAGACCAAGGTAAAACATGATAAGAGCTGGTGAAGAGGGTCGTGTAAAAAAACAGTGTGAGTGCAAAAGATGTGGTATCCTAGGGCATATTGCTAGGCGTTGTAGCAATCCAGTTGATGCATCATTTGGAGAAGAGAACAATGGGCAGCACCAAATGCATAGGAGAATGCAGTAGCAAAGGAGAATGCAGTAGCAAAGGAGAATGCAACTAAAGTAGCAGCTTGGTATGTGTGCAACATTTCCCTTTTTCGCATTTGTTCTCTTTTTTATCGATAGCTAAGCTTATTTCTGTTTGATCCTGCTCTACGATAATTAGAGGCACATGACAAAAAAGACCTAGAGAGGAAGACACTTCGGTTGAACCATCATCTGATGCAGTATTTGAAACCATGGCTTATGAAGGTTTTGAGCTATAAGAGAGGAGGAAGTTATTTTGTCCGATGTTCCTTTAAGGATAAGTGAACCCACAGATGACCATCAACTAGTCATCACTTGCTCGGTCAGTCAAAGCTCAACAAAACCACCACCACCGGAAGTGAAGATCAGAAGCAACAAGGCAAAGCTTTCAAAAGGCCAAAATATCCCAGCTAGGGAAACCAGGAGCAACATGCTTAACCCATCCCGGAACACATGGAGCAAGGCAAAGATTTGAATTTGAACTTGAATGCAAGTCATAAACTTTGAACTTTAAGGATTTGTAATATGGATTATGTCGTCAATTTGAACTACTGTGAAAACTTCTAAGGTGTAATAATTCTATTTGTAATTTGATGTGAAATTTGAGGTAGAGTACAAAACTGAGGCGAAATTTGAATTTTAGGCAAACTTTGAATTTGAACCAACACTTGAAGTCCATTGCCATGTGGTGTGTGATGATGCTACAGACCTAGGGTAGGGTCACGGGCCTGACCCGGGTACCCCACCCAAGGTCACTACCCCAGAATTTCAAAGGACAACTCGACGACAGCAGGGTCGGTCGACTATTACGGCCCAAGAGGACGTATCACTCGACCGTACACCCTCTCCCAAACGAGTCAACTCCACTCAACCATTCAAGGACACTCGAACCCTGAATGTCAAAGGTCCCTTAGGACAGCAACGGTCCGGCATTCATTATGTGATAATTAATACCTTTATCACTCTTCATTGCAGGCGTTATCAGTAACACCCTGCCTTTATGTACATTGAACCCTTTGTAACGTGGGGAGGGCTGGGGTCCTGGCGCACTCTATATAAGCCACCCCCTCCTCCAGTACATGGGTTCGCACCCCCTGTAACTCAAACGCACATATACATTCCAGTCGACATAGGTCTTTTACTTCCTCCGAGAAGGGCCTGAACTCGTAAACACCTTGTGTACAATCTCACCATAGCTAGGACCTTGCCTCTCCTTACGTACCCCCTACTCGTACTGTCAGACTTAGAACCACGACAGTTGGCACCCACCGTGGGGCGGGTGTCTTAGCGACTTCCGTTGAGGTTGCAAACTTTTCTTCGACCTCCATCATCATGGTTTCCGGCGCTGGTTTGGCGTTGGGCCGCAAGATCCGACTCGGCACGCTCGTCTTCGTCGCCGACGACTCCGCTTGGCTCCAGGAGGCCCCCCTCGACGTCGAGGCGTTGCCCGTCCGCGGGGCAGCGCACTTCCGTGCCAGCGCCTACGACGTCCTTCTCCGGCAGCCGTCGACTCATTACCAGCCGGCTCCTTCATCGGCCGTGATCCCCGCTGGACGCCGCCGCAAGCGATATGGTCGTTTCGCGGCTCCAGCGGTGGGTGAAACACGCGGTGGCCCACCAAACGGCCACCCCTCAAGTTGCGGCCATCGAGCCCGACGAATACCTCTATGGGCCGGTCGATCAGTCGATTGAGCCCGCAGATTCGCTTTCCGGGTGCGGAAGCAGCGATCCCGCAGCCGAAGTTCTCATGGTCGACTCGCGTCGCAGTCCGCCGGGATACCCTCGTGGCGGAGATGGCGGCAGCGGCAATGGTCAGTCATACGATCACGACGGGTACATTCCCCAACCGCTCACTGCCGAGTAGAGAGACGAGCTCTGCTGCCGCAATGAAAATGCACTTTTCACCCCTGTCGTGGGAGATTCCCCAAAGGCTCGGGCCCTGAAAGTTACGCGCCTAGCCACCGTGGCTGAGCGTGTGCGACTGGAAAATATCCAGCGCTCACTCGACGAACGGGCCCGCCGACTGATTCCCGAATCCAGTCGACGGCCTCGGGAGTCGTTCCCGCGCGAAACTCAAGTGTTCCGAACGCCTGTCCAGAACCTTAAAGCCGCGGCTCGCATCGCAGATACTATCCAGCCGTCTCAGTCGGAGGCTGGGAGAGGCTTGCAGCTGATCCGAGCCCTGCTCCAGACGGCAGGAGAGCAGAATGCGGCTATTTCTCAGTCGCGTAACAGGATTCACAGCAGATCAGTGGCGGCGGACACTGTCTAGTCAGCTCACAGCCCAAGATTGCCCCTGAGGCGTGAAGACCGCGGACCCCGTCAAGACCGGCATCTGGGTCGGAATAATGAGCAGTATGATCGTCGACCCGGTCACAATGACTGCCGTCGAGTGCCTACGCCTCTTCCGGGAAGCGGATCGTACTCGCCCAGGCGACACGAAGGCAGGCGCTTGGAGGACGACGAGCGGAGGATTCCCCCAGATCCCAGAAGGCCCGGCTTTGAGGCAAGATCTATTCTTGTGCAGGGGCTGGTCGACAGGAACAGAGAGTATAGAGAAGAGCGAGGCAGAGATCGTCCGAGTGGAAGCCGAGCGTCTGTCTCTAGGCCCGAATGTTTTAGCAGTGCCATCAGGGCCGCTAAGAACCCCCCAAACTTCAGGTTGGCGGCGGGAGTGAGTAAGTTCACCGGCGAATCAAAGCCGGACACCTGGCACGAAGATTACCGAGTGGCCGTGCAGATCGGTGGCGGCAATGATGACGTGGCCATGAAGCACCTCCCCCTGATGTTGGGTGGCTCGGCCCGGACATGGCTAAATCAGTTGGCCCCTGGGAGCATTTATAGTTGGGAAGAGCTGGCCCGAGTGTTTATCAGGACCTTTGAAGTCACCTGTAAACGGCCTGCAGGGCTTGCGGCATAGAGAAGCCGAATGAAACCCTGAGAGATTACATCCAAAGGTGGACCACCTTGCATCACACGGTGGAAAACGTATCCGAGCACCAAGCAGTCTACGCCTTCAAGGAGGGCGTGCGGTACAGAGGGCTGAACCCGAAGTTCGGTCGAACGGGAGATATGTCCCTGTCTCGGATGATGGAAATAGCCAGTCGGTATGCCAACGGAGAAGAAGCCGATCGACTCCGCAGTGGCAAGAAACCAGTCGGTTAAGATGACCAGAACTCCAATCGGAAACCTAAGCCTAAGGGTAAAGGAAAGCCTAAGGGACCTTGGGTCCCTAAGAAAGTGAAAGATCAAGCAGGAAATGACGTGCTGGACCTGTCGTGTCCTATCCACACGAAGAAAGATGAAGAGGGGAACTTGGTTTATCCCAAGCACACCACTCGACAGTGCTGGCTCCTGATCCAGAGTTTCCAGAAAGATCAGCCGACTGAGAAAGAAAAGGAATCAGAGGAGACCGAAGACAAAGAAGGGGATGAAGGTTACCCCCAGATTAACTCCACCTTGATGATTTTTGCTGACGTTGAAAGCAAAAGCCAACTGAAAGTTATCAACAAAGAAGTTAACATGGTTGCCCCGGCCACAACGACGTATCTGAAATGGTCCAAGACCCCCATCACATTTGACCAGTTTGATCACCATGCACACATCGCTACCCCTGGGCGACAGGCATTGGTGGTCGACCCAGTTGTCGAGGGAACTTGTTTGACCAAGGTCCTAATGGATGGCGGCAGCGGCCTGAACATTCTGTATGCTGAAACCCTCCGTGGGATGGGCATTCCGATGTCCAAGCTAAGCGAGAGTAACATCAGATTCCACGGGGTCATCCCCGGAAAGAAAGCCGACTCACTTGGCCAAATCTTACTCGACGTGGTTTTCGGCGATTCAAAGAATTTCCGCAAAGAGAAGCTGACGTTTGAGGTGGTGGACTTCCATAGCGCCTATCATGCCATTCTGGGTAGGCCCGCCTACGCCAGGTTCATGGCTCGACCGTGCTATGTGTACCTCAAACAGAAGATGTAGGGGCCCAACGGAGTCATAACCGTCACGGGGAACCGGCAGAAAGCGGAAGAGTGCTTCCAGGAAGGCTCGAAAATTGCTGACGAGCAGATGGCAGCAGTGGAGATGGAAGAGTATCAAAAGAATGTGGATCCGAGTGATTTGCTGCGGACTAAGAAGCCAGCTTCCGAGTCAGCTTTCCAGTCAGCGGGGGAGACGAAGGCCGTGCACATTGACCCCACCGACCCCAATGCAGCCCCGACCCACATCTCAACTACACTCGACATCAAATAGGAAGAAGCGCTCATCCAGTTCCTCCGTGAGAACTGGGACATCTTCGCATGGAAACCGTCCGACATGCCAGGTGTACCCAGGGGACTGGCTAAGCATCGTTTGCGAGTTGACCTGAAAGTGAAGCCCGTAAAGGAGCATCTCTGTTGGTCCGCCGCGGAGAAGAGAAAGGCAATTGGCAAAGAGGTGGCTCGGCTTCTGGCAGCAGAGTTCATCCGCGGGATCTACCACTCCGAGTGGCTCGTCAATGTGGTTATGGTCCCCAAGAAGGACAAATCCCTCCCCATGTGCATCGATTTCAAGCATATCAATCGGGACTGCCCGAAAGATCATTTTCCTCTCCCCCGCATCAATCAGATAGTCGACTCGACTGCAGGATGCGAGCGTTTGTCTTTTCTGGACGCATATTCTGGGTACCATCAGATCCGACTGTTTGGACCCGATGAAATCAAGACAGCCTTCATCACCCCATTTGGGTGTTTCTGTTATGTCACCATGCCTTTCGGTCTCAAGAATGTCGGCGCTACCTTCATGCGCATGATTCAGAAGTGCCTGCTGAAGCAAATCAGTCGGAACGTGGAAGCGTACATGGATGACATCGTGGTAAAGTCACGCAAGGGTTCCGACCTGCTGACTGACCTCGCTGAGACATTCGCAAATTTGAGAAGCTATGATATTAAGCTTAATCCGTCGAAGTGTACATTCGGAGTTCCGGGCGGTAAGCTACTCGGTTTCCTTGTTTTAGAACGAGGAATCAACGCCAACCTAGAGAAAGTCAGTGCCATCCTCCGAATGAAGCGTCCCGAACGTATACACGACGTCCAGAAGCTAACTGGTTGCTTGGCCGCATTGAGTCGGTACATTTCTCATCTCGTTGAGAAGGCATTACCTCTCTACCGACTGATGAAGAAATTCGAAAAGTTCGAGTGGAATTCTGAAGCTGAAGCAGCGTTTGAAGAGCTCAAAGCCCTGCTTTCCACCCAGCAGGTGCTTGCTGCCCCCGTCAGCAAGGAGCCTCTTTTACTGTACATCGCAGCCACCGGGCAAGTTGTCAACATTGTACTCACGGTCGAGCGGGAAGAAGAAGGCAAAGCCTACAAAGTCCAATGCCCAATCTACTTCATTTCCAAAGTATTGACTCCCTCCAAGCAAAGATACCCGCATTACTAGAAGCATGTGTATGGGATTTACTTGATCGCAAAGAAAGTTGCTCATTACTTCTCAGATCATTCGATCTCTGTCGTCAGCGACGCGCCACTGTCAGAAATCCTGAACAACCGAGGCGCAACCGGTCGAGTGAAAAAATGGGCGATTGAACTCCTTCCGCTAGATATCAAGTTTGAAGCGAAGAAAGCTATCAAGTCTCAGACAATAGCAGATTTTGTGGCCGAATGGATAGAACATGAGCAGACGACTCAGATCCAGTCGGACCACTAAACTATGTTCTTCAATGGATCCAAGATGTTCTCCGGATCTGGTGCAGGTGTGGTTTTGGTGTCCCGAAGGGGCGATAAGCTCAGTTATGTCCTTCAAATCCACTTCGACTCTTCAAACAACGAAGCCGAATACGAAGCGCTTTTGTACGGGTTGCGTATGGCCACCTCACTTGGCGTCCATCGCCTGATGGTTTACGGCGACTCAGACTTAGTGGTCAGTCAGGTGATGAAGGAGTGGGACGTCAGAAGCCCAGCAATGACCAGTTATTGCAGTGAAGTGCGGAAGCTGGAAAAGAAGTTTGAAGGTTTAGAGCTCCATCACGTGCCCAGAATCAAGAATGAGCTTCCTGACGATCTCGCGAAGATAAGGTCCACTCGGAAGCCTATACCCAAGAATGTGTTTTTGGAGCACCTGCACACCCCCTCAGTCAAAGAAGACCCCTTCACAGAGGAGCCCCCGCAGCCAATCAGCGCGTCTGATCTGACCAAAGTCGAGGTTCCTGCGGTGGTCGACCTAATCATGGAGATTTTGGTGATCACGCCCGACTGGACTGTTCCATACATATCATACTTGCTCAGGCAGGAACTGCTTGAGGATGAAGAAGAGGCGCGTTAGATCGTCCGTCGATCCAAAGCCTTCACTGTCATTCAGGGGCAGCTCTTCAGGGAGAGTGTCACGGGAGTCGCCCAACGCTGTATTACCCAGAGGAAGGTCGACTGATTCTGAACGAGATTCACTCGGGAACCTGTGGCCACCATGCTTCCTCTCGGACTATTGTGGCCAAAGCATATCGAACTGAATTTTACTGGCCCCGAGCAAATGAGATGGCGAAGGCCATCGTAGAAAAGTGCGAAGGCTGCCAATTCTATTCCAACATGTCCCATAAACCTGCATCTGCCTTGAAGACCATCCCGTTGGTTTGGCCATTTGTTGTTTGGGGGTTGGACATGGTCGGTCCCTTCAAAACCGGCAGGAGCGGATTCACTCACTTGCTCGTGGAAGTCGACAAGTTTACCAAGTGGATCAAAGCCAAGCCCATCAAGAACCTCGGCTCGAGCACTGCCATCAGCTTCATCAAAGAATTGATATTCAGATACGGAGTCCCCACAACATCATCACGGATAACGGCTCCAACTTTGACTCGGACGAATTCAGATCTTTTTGTTCCTCCCAAGCTACGCAGGTCGACTACGCATCTGTAGCGCATCCGCAATCGAATGGACAAGCAGAAAGGGCGAATGGTTTGATCCTCCAACGCCTAAAGCCGTGGCTTATGCGCGACCTCAAGCATGCCGCCGGAGCTTGGGTGACCGAACTGCCGTCCGTCTTATGGGGGCTGAGGACAACTCCGAACCGGTCAACTAACCGTACACCCTTTTTCATGGTCTAAGGAGCTGAGGCCATGCTGCTTCTACCTCTTGAGCTTGCGTTATATTCCCTCGAAGAGGAAAGGGAGATGCAGTACAGTAGCGTAAGTATTTCCCTTAGTTTTTGAGAACCAAGGTATCAATCCAGTAGGAGACCACGCGCTAGTACCTCGCACCTGCACAAACAAATAAGAACTTCGCAGCCAACGCGATAAGGGGTTGCCAATCCCTTTACGGTCACTTACGAGAGTGAGATCTGATAGAGATGATAGTTTATATTTTTGGTATTTTTGGTTTAATAAAACAGCAAATAAAAGCGGTAAAAGTAAAGTAGATGTGGATTGATATGTTGAGAATAGACCCGGGGGCCATAGTTTTCTCTAGTGGCTTCTCTCATGATAGCGATATTCTAAGACGGGTAAACAAATTACTGTCGAGCAATTGATAGAAAAGCGAATAAATATGAGATTATCTAGGCATGATCATTGTATATAGGCATCACATCCGAGACAAGTAGACCGACTCCTGCCTGCATCTACTACTATTACTCCACACATGACCGCTATCCAGCATGCATCTAGTGTATTGAGTTCATAAGTATAGAGTAACGCCTTAAGCAAGATGACATGATGTAGAGGGATAAACTCATGCAATATGATGTAAACCCCATCTTTTTATCCTCGATGGCAACAATACAATACGTGCCTTGCTGCCCCTACTGTCACTGGGAAAGGACACCGCAAGATTGAACCCAAAACCAAGCACTTCTCCCATTGCAAGAACTATAGATCTAGTAGGCCAAACCAAACCACTAATTCGAAGATACTTGCAAGGATATTATGAGCACACATAAAAAGTTCAGAGAAGAACCAAATATCTTTCATAGATAACCTTGATCATAAACACTAAATTCATTGGATCTCGACAAACAGACCGCAAAAAGAGATTACATTGAATAGATCTCCTCGAAGACCGAGGAGAACTTTGTATTGAGATCCAGAGAGAGGGAGAAGAAGCCATCTAGATACTAGCTATGGACCCGAAGGTCTGTGTTAAACTACTCACTACTCATGGTGAGGGCGATGATGATGATGATGAAGGCCTCTGTGATGGATCCCCCTCCGGTGGAGCTCTGGAACAGGCTCCAAGACGGGATCTCCACGGGAACAGAAACTACGGCGGTGGAATTAGGGTTTTCTCTCTGTTCACGGAGTTTCTGGGGTACGTTGACATATATAGGAAGAAGGAGGGCAACGAGGGACGCTCGAGTGGGCCTCGAGGCAAGGGGCGCGCGCTGGGAAGGGGGGCGCGCCCCCCACCTTCGAGGGCCACTCGAGGCTCCCCTGACGTGGTTCTCAAGTTCCACTGGCATGATTTTCTCCAAAAATATCTCTCGCGAAGGTTTCATTCCGTTTGGACTCCGTTTGATATTCTTTTTCTGCAAAACCCTGAAATAGCCAAAAAAATAGCAATGTGGACTGGGCCTTTGAGTTAGTAGGTTAGTCCCAAAAATGATATAAAAGTGAATGATAAAGCCCATTAAACATCCAAGACTTCATAAATAATAGCATGGAACAATAAAAAATTATAGATACCTTGGAGACGTATCAAGCATTCCCAAGCTTAATTCCTGCTCGTCCTCGAGTGGGTAAATGATAAAGAAAGAATTTTTTATGTGGAATGCTAACCAATATAGTTTTTCAATGTAATTCTCTTAATTGTGGCATGAATGTTCAGATCTGAAAATTCAAGATAAAAGTCTGTATTGACATAAGAAATAACAATACTTCAAGCAATACTAACAAAGCAATCATGTCTTCTCAAAATACTATGGCTAAAGAAAGTTATCACTACAAAATCATATAGTATGGCTATGCTCCCTCTTCATCACACAAAATATTCATATTATGCACATCCCCGATTTCAGCCAAGCATTTGTTTTCATACTCTATCTTTTCAAACCATTCAACTTTCAAGCAATACATGAGCGTGAGCCATGGATATAGCACTATGGATGGAATAGAGGTGGTTGTGGAGAAGACAAAAAGGAGGGAGATAGTCTCACATCGACTAGGCGTATCAACGGGCTATGGAGATGCCCATCAATAGATATCAATATGAGTGAGTAGGGATTGCCATGCAACGGATGCACTAGAGCTAAATAAGAATGAAAGCTCAACAAAAGAAACTAGTGGGTGTGCATCCAACTTGCTTGCTCACGAAGACCTAGGGTAATTTGAGGAAGCCCATCGTTGGAATATACAAGCAAAGTTCTATAATGAATGTTCCCACTAGTATATGAAAGTGACTAAGCATGAGACTCTCTACAATGAAGAACATGGTGCTACTTTGAAGGACAAGTGTGGAAAAAGATAGTAGTAATTGTCCCTTGTCTCTTTTCTCTCATTTTTTTGGAGAAGCTTTCTCTTTTTTATATTAGCCCCTCTCTATTTTTTCGTCCATCTCTTTTTTTATTGGCCTTTACTCACATGGGACAATGCTCTAATAATTACTACTATCTTTTTCCACACTTGTGCTTCAAAGTAGCACCGGCGATGTACAACTCGAAATTACAACTCGAAAGTGTGATGATGGCCTCGATAGATCATCATCACACTTTTTATTACAACTCGATACTACAACAAGTATGACTCTACATGAATGCCTCCGGCAATGTACCGGGATATGCAATGAATCAAGAGTGACATATATGAGAAATGATGCGTGGTGGCTTTGCCACAACTACGATGTACTACATGATCATGCATGGCAATAAGACAATATGATGCGTGTCATATAAACGAAATGGTGGAAAGTTGCATGGCAACATATCTCGGAATGGCTATGGAAATGCCATGATAGGTAGGTATGGTGGCTTTTTTGAGGAGCAATATGGTGGCTGTTTTGAGGAAGAATATATAGTGGGTTTATGGCACCGGCGAAAGTTGCGCGGTACAAGAGAGGCTAGCAATGGTGAAAGGGTGAGAGTGCGTATAATCCATGGACTTAACATTAGTCATAAGAACTCATATACTTATTGCAAAAATCTACGAGTCATAAAAAAAGCAATCAACGCATGCTCCTAGGGGGGAGGTTGGTAGGAGTTAACCATCGCGCGCCCCCGACCTCCACACAAAGGTTGGCACTCAACAAATATCTCATGCTCTAACTTCGTCACATAGCGGTTCACCATACGTGCATGATACGGGAATCACTAACCTTAACACAAGTATTTCTCAATTTCATAATAACTCCACTAGCATGACTCTAATATCACTATCCTCATATCTCAAAACAATTATCAAGCATCCAACATCTCATTCTATTCAATGCACTTGGTGTGAAAATTTTACTACATTGACATTGGATGTTTATCATGTGAAGACTATTTTATTTAGCCTAAACACATTACCATGCTTTTTTAATAGACTCACAAATAGATATAAGTAAATCATGAGAGTTCATTAATTTCTACAAAATATTACCACCACCATGCTCTAAAAGATATAAGTGAAGCACTAGAGCAAAAACTATTCGACTCAAAAGATATAAGTGAAGCTCATAGAGTGTTCTAATAACTTCTAGGCCATATTTAACTCTCTCAAATAGGTGTGTCCAGCAAGGATGATTGTGGCAAACTAACAAGAAAAGACTCAAATTATACAAGATACTCCAAGCAAAACACATAACATGTTGCGAATAAAAATATAGCTCCAGGTGTAGTTACCGATGGACGAAGACGAAAGAGGGGATGCCTTCCCGGGGAATCCCCAAGCTTAGGCTTTTGATTATCTTGAATACCTTGGGGTGCCACGGGAATCCCCAAGCTTAGTCCTTTGCTACTCCTTCTTCCATAGTCTATCAAAGCAATACTCAAAACTTGAAAACTTCACAACACAAAACTTAGACAAAAAATTTCGTGAGCTCCGTTAGTAAAAGAAAGCAAACCAGTACTCAAAGGTGCAGCAATGAATTCATTATTTGTTTATATTGGTGTTAAACCTACTGTACTACAACTTCTCTATGGTTCATATCCTCCAATACTACACATAGATGCATCGGAATAAGCAAACAACACACGAAAAACAGAATCTGTCAAAGACAGAACAGTCTGTAGTAATCTGCAGGGTTCGCTTACTTCTGGAACTCCAAAAAATTCAAAATAAATTGGTAAATTTGAGGAATTTGTCTACCAATCATCTGCAAAAAGAATCATCTAAAAAGCACGCTGCATTAAAATCCCACGACTACTTTAGCAAGCACTAACGATTCTGTTTTTCACAGCAAGATCACATAAACTTCACACAAGTCTTCCCAAAGGTTGTACTTGGCCAAAACACTAAACAAAACATGAAAACACATCTAATCAGAGGCTAGATGCAATATTTATTACCTAACAGCAACAAAAACAAAAACAAAAAATTGGGTTGCATCCCAACAAGCGCTATCGTTTTACGCCCCTAGCTAGGCACGATACAAGATAGATCTAGGTATTGCCATCCTTGGAAGGCAATCCATAAGTGGCTCTCATGATAGATTCATATGGTAATTTAATTTTCTTTCTAGGAAAGTGTTCCATGCCTTTCCTTAACGGAAATTGGCATCTAATATTTCCTTCCTTCATATCAATAATTGCACCAATCGTTCTAAGGAAAGGTCTACCAAGAATAATAGGACATGAAGGATTGCAATCTATATCAAGAACAATAAAATCTAAGGGCACATAATTCCTATTGGCAACAATAAGAACATCATTAATTCTTCCCATAGGTTTCTTAATAGCGGAATCCGCAAGATGCAAATTTAAAGAACAATCATCAAGCTCATGGAACCCTAGCAAATCACACAAAGTTTTTGGGATAGTAGAGACACTAGCACCCAAATCACACAAGGCATAGCATTCATGATCTTTTATCTTTATTTTTATAGTAGGTTCCCACTCATCATAAAGCTTTCTAGGTATAGAAACTTCCAACTCAAGTTTTTCTTCATAAGATTGCATTAAAGCATCAACTATATGCTTAGTGAAAGCTTTATTTTGACTATAAGCATGCGGAGAATTTAGCACGGATTGCAACAAGGAAATACAATCAATCAAAGAACAATTATCATAATTGAATCCCTTGAAATCCAAAATAGTGGGTTCATCACTATGCAAAGTTTTAATCTCTTCAATCCCACTTTTAGCAATTTTAGCATCAAGATCTAAAAACTCCGAATCATTGGGACACCTTAAAGCAGAATCATCTCCAATCCTATCTTCATCAATATTAATACTAGAAAACAAGGATCTAATAGGAGACACATCAATAACTTTCAGATCTTCATCTTTATTTTCAAGATCTTCCGATTTAGCAGCCATCTTATTAATCAAGGTGGACTGTTTATCCAAAATTTGGGCAATTAAATTCTCAAGATGAGCAAATTGAGATTTCAGGCCATAAAATTCCTTAGACATAACATCAAGGTCTTTATTCATATACTCCATAAACTTTTTCTGTTCTTTAAGCTCACTTCTGAAGAAGTCATTCTGCTCAAATTGTATAGTCATAAAATATCTAACATTGCATTCAATCTCCTCCGGCCTCTTGAGGTGAGGGTCAACACTAGTAGGGACAGCCATAGTGACAAGCAAGCAATCCAACACACACAAGCAAACAAAAAGCAAGCGAACGGAAAACAAACGGCGGAAGAAGGGCAAATAAAACGGCAAGGGTGAAGTGGGGGAGAGGAAAACAAGAGGCAAAAAATGTAATGCAAAGGATAAGGGTTTGTGATAGGTACTTGGTATATGACTTTTGCGTAAACCTCCCCGGCAACAGCGCCAGAAATTCTTCTTGCTACCTCTTGAGCTTGCGTCGTATTCCCTCGAAGAGGAAAGGGAGATGCAACACAGTAGTGTAAGTACTTACCTCAGTTTTTGAGAACCAAGGTATCAATCCAGTAGGAGACCACGCGCGAGTCCCTCGCACCCGCACAAACAAATAAGAACTTCGCAGCCAACGCGACAAGGGGTTGTCAATCCCTTTACGATCACTTACGAGAGTGAGATCTGATAGAGATGATAGTTTATATTTTTGGTATTTTTGGTTTAATAAAACAGCAAATAAAAGCGGTAAAAGTAAAGTAGATGTAGATTGATATGTTGAGAATAGACCCGGGGGCAATGTTTTCTCTAGTGGCTTCTCTCATGATAGCGATATTGTACGACGGGTAAACAAATTACTGTCGAGCAATTGATAGAAAAGCAAATAATTATGAGACTATCTAGGCATGATCATTGTATATTGGCATCACGTCCGAGACAAGTAGACAGACTCCTGCCTGCATCTACTACTATTACTCCACACATCGACCGCTATCCAGCATGCATCTAGTGTATTGAGTTCATAAGAACAGAGTAACGCCTTAAGAAAGATGACATGATGTAGAGGGATAAACTCAAGCAATATGATGTAAACCCCATCTTTTTATCCTCGATGGCAACAATACAATACGTGCCTTGCTGCCCCTACTGTCACTGGGAAAGGACACCGCAAGATTGAACCCAAAGCCAAGCACTCCTCCCACTGCAAGAACTATAGATCTAGTAGGCCAAACCAAACCAATAATTCGAAGAGACTTGCAAGGATATTATGAGCACACATAAAAAGTTCAGAGGAGAACCAAATATCTTTCATAGATAACCTTGATCATAAACTCACAATTCATCGGATCTCGACAAACACACCGCAAAAAGAAATTACATCGAATAGATCTCCTCGAAGACCGAGGAGAACTTTGTATTGAGATCCAGAGAGAGACTAGAAGCCATCTAGATACTAGCTATGGACCCGAAGGTCTGTGGTAAACTACTCACAACTCATGGTGAGGGCGATGATGATGATGATGAAGGCCTCCGTGATGGATCCCCCTCCGGTGGAGCTCCGGAACAGGCTCCAAGATGGGATCTCCATGAGAACAGATGCTACGGCGGTGGAATTAGGGTTTTCTCTCTGTTTACGGAGTTTCTGGGGTACGTGGACTTATATAGGAAGAAGGAGGGCAACGAGGGACGCTCGAGTGGGCCTCAAGGCAGGGGGGCGTGCCCTGGGAAGGGGGGCGCACCCCCACCCTCGAGGGCCACTTGAGGCTCCCCTAACGTGATTCTCAAGTTCCTCTACCGTGATTTTCTCCGAAAATATCTCTCGCGAAGGTTTCATTCTGTTTAGACTCTACTTGATATATTTTTTTGCAAAACCCTGAAATAGGCAAAAAAACAGCAATCTGGACTGGGCCTTTGGGTTAGTAGGTTAGTCCCAAAAATGATATAAAAGTGAATAATAAAGCCCATTAAACATCCAAGACTTCGTAAATAATAGCATGGAAAAATCAAAAATTATAGATACGTTGGAGACGTATCAGCTGCCGAGTGATTTGCTGCACAATGCCCCCAAGTAGAACTCTTCTCCGAGGCAGAAGCAGAGCAAGCCCGTCAAGATGCAGTCGACCTCCTGGAGGAAGAACGCGAGATGGCTTTGATCCGCTCGACCATTTACCTACAGGATATGCGTTGATTCCATGCTCACAATGTCCAGAGCCGAGCATTCCAGGAGGGAGACCTGGTTCTCCGAGTACGTCAGAAGCGACCGCACAAACTCGCCCCAGCTTGGGAAGGCCCCTTCATTGTCACCAAGGTACTGCACAATGGGGCGTATCACATCTACAATGTCGCCAAGAAGAAAGATGAAACCCGTTCGTGGAACGCGGACCTGCTCCGCCGCTTCTATACTTGAAGCACTCGATCAGTCGAGTTGTAATAAGAATCATCCGGATTTTTTTCAAAGACAAGTTTGCAGCAGTTCCTTAATGATTGTTGGTTACAATGATGCTCATCCTCAAATCCCCTAGTGGGTGCTTAGCCGCGAACCCGTAATCGCCTAAGTTACAAAAACCACTCCGAGTGCAGAGCAACCCTCTCAATCGGGGGCTTAGCTGCGACACTGTAATCGCCTAAGTTACAAAAACTACTCCGAGTGAAGAGCAACCCTCTCACTCGGGGGCTTAGCTGCGACCCTGTAATTGCCTAAGTTACAAAAAGCACTCCGAGTGAAAAGAAATCCTCTCACTCGGGGGCTTAGCTGCGCCCCGTAATCGCCTAAGTTACAAAAACTACTCCGAGTGAAGAGCAACGCTCTCACTTGGAGGCTTAGCTGTGACCCCGTAATCGCCTAAGTTACAAAAATTACTCCGAGCAAAGAGCAACCCTCTCACTCGGGGGCTTAGCTTCGACCCCGTAATCGCCTA
>LR738709.1:617816692-617840089 GCA_902687465.1 Secale cereale | reverse complement strand
CTCCGAGTGAAGAGCAACCCTCTCACTCGGGGGGCTTAGCTGCGACCCCGTAATCGCCTAAGTTACAAAAACCACTCCGAGCAAAGAGAAACCCTCTCACTCGGGGGCTTAGCTGCGGTCCTCCGAGCTACGCCATAAGTACAACATGGCTCTGTCCTCGAAGCTCCGCCACAAGTACAACGTAGCTCGTAATCGCCTAAGTTACAAAAACCACTCCGAGTGAAGAGCAACCTTCTCACTCGGGGGCTTAGCTGCGGTCCTCCGAGCTACGCCATAAGTACAACATGGCTCTGTCCTCCGAGCTCCACTACAAGTACAACATAGCTCGTAATAGCCTAAGTTACAAAAACCACTCCGAGTGAAGAGCTGTTGGGGAATGTATGATTTCAAAATTTTCCTACGATCACGCAAGATCTATCTAATAGATGCATAGCAATGAGAGGGGAGAGTGTGTCTACGTACCCTCGTAGACCGAAAGCGGAAGCGTTTATCAACGCGGTTGATGTAGTCGTGCACCTTCACGATCCGTCCCGATCTAGTACCGAATGTACGGCACCTCCGCGTTCAGCACACGTTCAACTCGATGACATCCTTGCCTTCTTGATCCAGCAAGACGGGCGAAGTAGTAGATGAGTTCCGGCAGCACGACGGCGTGGTGATGGTTGTTGATGAAGAACAATCTCTGCAGGGCTTCGCCAAGCACTACAGAAACTAGACGGAGGACATCTTATGTTGATCATATCTACTATATGATTCACACTCGACCTTTCGGTCTCCAGTGTTCCGAGGCCATATCTGCATATGCTAGGCTCGTCATGTTTAACCCGAGTATTCTGCTTGTGCAAAACTGGCTTACAACCGTTGTATTTGAACGTAGAGCTTATCACACCCGATCATCACGTGGTGTCTCGGCACGACAAACTTTCGCAACGGTGCATACCCAGGGAGAACACTTATACCTTGCAATTTTGTTAGGGATCATCTTATAATGCTACCGTCGTTCTAAGCAGAATAAGAAGCATAAAAAGATAAAGATCACATGCAATCAAAATATGTGACATGATATGGCCATCATCATCTTGTGCTTTTGATCTCCATCTCCAAAGCACCGTCATGATCACCTTCGTTAATGGCGCGACACCTTGATCTCCATCATAGCATCGTTGTCGTCTCGCCAACTAGTGCTTCCACGACTATCGCTACCGCTTAGTGATAAAGTAAAGCAATTACATGGCGATTGCATTTCATACAATAAAGCGACAACCATATGGCTCCTGCCAGTTGCCGATAACTTTACAAAACATGATCATCTCATACAAAAACCGTATAACTCATCATGTCTTGACCATATCACATCACAACATCCCCTGCAAAAACAAGTTAGACGTCCTCTACTTTGTTGTTGCAAGTTTTACGTGGCTGCTACGGTCTTAGCAAGAACCATTCTTAATTACGCATACAAAACCACAACGATATTTCGTCAAGTATGTGCTGTTTTAACCTTCACAAGGACCGGGCATAGTCACACTCGATTCATCTGAAGTGAGAGAGACAGACACCCGCCAGTCACCTTTAAGCAACGAGTGCTCAAAACGGTGAAACCAGTCTCGCGTGAGCGTACGCGTAATGTCGGTCCGGGCCGCTTCATCTCACAATACCGCCGAAGCAAAGGATGACATGTTGGTAAGCAGTATGACTAGTATCATCCACAACTCATTGTGTTCTACTCGTGCATATCATCTACGCATAGACCTAGCTCATGATGCCACTATTGGGGAACATAGTATTTCAAAATTTCCCTACGGTCACGCAAGATCTATCTACTAGATGCATAGCAATGAGAGGGGAGAGTGTGTCTACGTACCCTCGTAGACCGAAAGCGGAAGCGTTTATCAACGCGGTTGATGTAGTCGTGCACCTTCACGATCCGTCATGATCTAGTACCGAATGTACGGCACCTCCGCGTTCAGCACACGTTCAGCTCGATGATGTCCTCGCCTTCTTGATCCAGCAAGACGGGCGAAGTAGTAGATGAGTTCGGTAGCACGACGGCGTGGTGACGGTTGTTGATGAAGAACAATCTCTGCATGGCTTCGCCAAGCACTACAGAAACTAGACGGAGGATAAACTAGAGGGTCGGGGTTGCCGGATCACGGCTTGGTGTATCTTGATGTGTCTTGGGTGCTAGCCCTACCCCTCTATTTATATGTTGAGCCTTGGGGTCGAAACTTGCAGTAAAAGCCTTCACAAATTCGGTTTCACCCGAAAGGCAAGAGTCGTTCTCGAACTCCAGGGCCAGACGCCAGGGTCCCGGCGTCTGGACCCAGACGCCAGGGACCCTGGCGTCTTCCCCTGGACTCTGCAAAACTTCATTTTGCGCCTTCCAAAAACCTTGTGTGCTTTCCATTTTGGCCCGAATAAAGTGTTCTCATACCCAAACATTTAGGGAAACATCCGGAACCCCTTCCTGAGGTCAAACACTATTATCCAATATATTAATCTTTATCTCCGGACCATTCCGGAGTTCCTCGTCATGTCCATGATCACATCTGGGACTCCGAATAACATTTGGTCACCAACATACATAACTCATTAAGTACTATATTGTCAACGAACGTTTAAGCGTGCGGACCCTACGGGTTCGAGAACTAGACATGACCGAGACATCTCTCCGGTCAATAACCAATAGCGGAACCTGGATGCCCATATTGGCTCCTACGTATTCTACGAAGATCTTTATCGGTCGAACCGCATAACAACATACGTTGTTCCCTTTGTCATCGGTATGTTACTTGCCCGAGATTCGATCGTTAGTATCTCAATACCTAGTTCAATCTCGTTACCGGCAAGTCTCTTTACTCGTTCCGTAATACATCATCTCGTGACTAACTCATTAGTGATTTGCTTGCAAGGCTTATTATGATGTGCATTACCGAGAGGGCCCGGAGATACCTCTCCGACACTCGGAGTGAGAAATCATATTCTTGATCTATGCCAACACCACGAACACCTTCGGAGACACCTGTAGAGTATCTTTATAATCACCCAGTTATGTTGTGACATTTGATAGCACACTAGGTGTTCCTCCGGTATACGGGAGTTGCATAATCTCATAGTCATAGGAACATGTATAAGTCATGAAGAAAGCAATAGCAGTAAAAACTAAACGATCATAGTGCTAAGCTAACGGATGTGTCTTGTCCATCACATCATTCTCCTAATGATGTGATCCCGTTGATCAAATGACAACTCATGTCTATGGCTAGGAAACGTAACCATCTTTGATCAATAAGATAGTCTACTAGAGGCATACTAGGGACATATTGTTTTGTCTATGTATTCACACATGTACTAAGTTTCCGGTTAATACAATTATAGCTTGAATAAAAGACATTTATCATGATATAAGGAAATACAAAAAACATCTTTATTATTGCCTCTAGGGCATATTTCCTTCAGTCTACCACTTGAACTAGAGTCAATAATCGAGATTACAAAGTAATGGCCCTAACACCCATGGAATCTTGGTGCTGATCAAGTTTTGCCCGTGGAAGAGGCTTAGTCAACGGGTCTGGAACATTCAGATCCGTATGTATCTTGCAAATTTCTATGTCTCCTTCCTTGATGAGATCGCGGATGGAATTGAAGCGTCTTTTGATGTGCTTTGTTCTCTTGTGAAACCTGGATTCCTTCGCCAAGGCTATTGCTCCAGTGTTGTCACAAAAGATTTTCATTGGACCCGATGCACTAGGTATTACACCTAGATCGAATATGAACCTCTTCATCCAGACTCCTTCATTTGTTGCGTCTGAAGCAGCAATGTATTCCGCTTCACACGTAGATCCCGCCACGACGCTCTATTTGGAACTGCACCAACTGACAGCTCCACCGTTCAATCAAAATACATATCCGGTTTGTGACTTAGAGTCATCTGGATCAGTGTCAAAGCTTGAATGGAGGTAACCTTTTACGACGAGCTCTTTGTCACCTCCATACACGAGAAACATATCCTTTGTCCTTTCAGGTACCTCAGGATGTTCTTGACCGCTGTCCAGTGATCCACTCCTGGATTACTTTGGTACCTCCCTGATAGACTTATTGCAAGACACACATTAGGTCTGGTACACAGCATTGCATACATAATAGATCCTATGGCTGAGGCATAGGGAATGACTTTCATTTTCTCTCTATCTTCTGCAGTGGTCGGGCATTCAGTCTTACTCAACTTCACACCTTGTAACACAGGCAAGAACCCTTTCTTTGACTGATCCATTTTGAACTTTTTTAAAACTCTATCAAGGTATGTGCTTTGTGAAAGTCCAATTAAGCGTCTTGATCTATCTCTACAGATCTTGATGCCTAATATGTAAGCAGCTTCACCGAGGTCTTTCATTGAAAAACTTGTATTCAAGTATCCTTTTATGCTATCCAGAAATTCTATATCATTTCCAATCAATAATATGTCATCCACATACAATATCAGAAATGCTACAGAGCTCCCAGTCACTTTCTTGTAAATACAGGCTTCTCCAAAAGTCTGTATAAAACCATATGCTTTGATCACCTCATCCAAGCGTATATTCCAACTCCGAGATGCTTGCACCAGTCCATAGATGGATCGCTGGAGCTTGCACACTTTGTTAGCACCTTTTGGTTGCATCATATACAACTCTTCTTTCAGGTATCCATTCAGGAATGCAGTTTTGACATCCATTTGCCAGATTTCATAATCATAAAATGCGGTAATTGCTAACATGATTCAGACAGACTTAAGCATCGCTACAGGTAAGAAAGTCTCATCGTAGTCAACTCCTTGAACTTGTCGAAAACCTTTCGCAAAACTCGAGCTTTGTGAACAGTAACATTACCGTCTGCGTCGGTGTTCCTCTTGAAGATCCATTTATTTTCGATGGCTTGCCGATCATCGGGCAAGTCAACCAAAGTCCACACTTTGTTCTCATACATGGATCCCATCTCAGATTTCATGGCCTCTAGCCATTTTGCGGAATCTGGGCTCATCATCGCTTCCTCATAGTTCGTAGGTTCATCATGGTCTAGTAACATGACTTCCAAAACTGGGTTGTCGTACCACTCTGGTGCGGAACGTACTCTGGTTGATCTACGAAGTTTAGCAGAAATTTGATCTGAAGTTTCATGATCATCATCACCAGTTTCCTCACTAATTGGTGTAGGAATCACTGGAACTAGTTTCTGTGATGTATTACTTTCCAATTCAGGAGAAGGTACAATTACCTCATCAAGTTCCACTTTCCTCCCACTCACTTCTTTCGAGAGAAACTCCTTCTCTAGAAAGGATCCATTCTTAGCAACGAATATTTTGCCTTCGGATCTGTGATAGAAGGTGTACCCAACAGTCTCTTTTGGGTATCCTATGAAGACACATTTCTCCGACTTGGGTTCGAGCTAATCAGGTTGAAGCTTTTTCACATAAGCATCGCAGCCCCAAACTTTAAGAAATGACAACTTTGGTTTCTTGCCAAACCACAGTTCATAAGGCGTCGTCTCAACGGATTTTGATGGTGCCCTATTTAACGTGAATGCAGCTTTCTCAAAATCATATCCCCAAAATGATAGTGGTAAATCGGAAAGAGACATCATAGACCGCACCATATCCAATAAAGTACGGTTACGACATTCGGACACACCATTACGCTGTGGTGTTCCGGGTGGCATGAGTTGTGAAACTATTCCACATTGTTTCAAATAAAGACCAAACTCGTAACTCAAATATTCACCTCCACGATCAGATCGTAGAAACTTTATTTTCTTGTTACGATGATTCTCTACTTCACTCTGAAATTCTTTTAACTCTTCAGATGTTTCAGACTTGTGTTTCATCAAGTAGATATACCCATATCTGCTCAAATCATCAGTGAAGGTCAGAAAATAACGATACTCGCTGCGAACTTCAACACTCATTGGTCCACATACATCTGTATGTATGATTTCCAACAAATCTGTTGCTCGGTCCATTGTTCCGGAGAACGGAGTTTTAGTCATCTTGCCCATAAGGCACAGTTCGCAAGCACCAAGTGATTCATAATCAAGTGATTCCAAAATTCCGTCACTATGGAGTTTCTTCATGCGCTTTACACCAATATGCCCTAAACGGCAGTGCCACAAATAAGTTGCACTATCATTATTAACCTTGCATCTTTTGGCTTCAATATTATGAATATGTGTATCACCACAATTGAGATCCAACAAGAATAGAACACTCCTTAAGTGCGCATGACCATAAAAGATATTATTCATAAAAATAGAACAACCATTATTCTTTGATTTAAATGAATAACCATCTCGCAACAAACAAGATCCAGATATAATGTTCATGCGTAACGCTGGCACCAAATAACAATTATTCAGGTCTAAAACTAATCCCGAAGGTAGATGTAGAGGTAGCGTGCCGACGGCGATCACATTGACTTTGGAACCATTTCCCACGCGCATCGTCACCTCGTCCTTCGCCAATCTTCGTTTAATCCGTAGTCCATGTTTCAAGTTACAAATATTAGCAACCAAACCGGTATCAAATACCCAGGTACTACTACGAGTATTAGTAAGGTACACATCAATAACATGTATATCACATATACCTTTGTTCACCTTGCCATCCTTCTTATCTGCCAAATACTTGGGGCAGTTCCGCTTCCAGTGTCCACTCCCTTTGTAGTAGAAGCACTCAGTTTCAGGCTTGCCTCTAGACTTGGGTTTCTTCGCGGGAGTAGCAACTGTCTTGCTATTCTTCTTGAAGTTCCCCTTCTTTCCATTGCCCTTTTTCTTGAAACTAGGGGTCTTGTTAACCATCAACACTTGATGCTCCTTTTGATTTCTACCTCCGCAGCCTTGAGCATTGTGAAGAGCTCGGGAATTGTCTTTTGCATCCCTTGCATATTATAGTTCATCACTGATACGTCCAAAACGTATCTATAATTTCTGCATGTTCCATGCCACTTTTGGGTGATATTGCTATGATATTCATACACCTCCATACACTTTTGATCATATTTGGACTAACTTACTAATCCAGTGCACCCCAGTGCCAGTTTCTGTTTTCCAATGTTTTTTTATTTCAGGTTTTCACGTTTCGAGAACTGCCCAGAAAAATCCAGAAAAAATATATAAAAAATCAGCGTATCGGAAACAACACTGCGTCCGAAGGGCAGCCTGGGGGGGCACAGGGGCTCCAGGCGCCCTGTGGGCACCCCCCCCCCTGGGCCGCGCCGGGGGGGCGCCTTGGCCCCCCGAGAGCCCCCCGGTGCCCTACTTTGGCATATATTTAAAGGGTTCCCCGTAACCCTCGAAACAGGACTTCTTTTCGCGATCCCATCTCTGTTCCGCCGCCGCCGCTTCCAAGATCGGGAGCACCAGGAGCACTCTTCCTGGCACCCTGCCGGAGGGGAGGATCACCACCAGGAGCTTCTCCACCACCATGGACGCCTCCCGGATGACTCGTGAGTAGTCTCCCTTGGACCATGAGTCCATGACCAGTAGCTATGTGATGTTCTCCTCCCGTTCTTGTGCTTCACAAATTAGTCCTCATGAGCTGCCCTACATGATCGAGGCACCTATGTAATCCTTAAGTTGTTGCTATGTTGAGTTTGCTGGGATCCGATGGATTATGAGATTATGTTCAGATTGATCTTGAGTAATATATTTGATTCACCTCTTTTATATTTTAGTTCATAAGTAATTCTTGCATGTTCTCCATTGTTATTTATTGCTTTGGCCGAGTAATAGGTAGTGACTCCAAGAGGGAACGTTATGCTCGATTGTGGGTTCATGCCCCTCGATGACTAGCTTGAGTGACAGAAACATGAGTCTAGGGGATGTGCTGTTGCCACAAGGGGGAAAACAACGGTGCTTGTGCCCGCGGGTGCAAGGATTGTTTACTTTACGCAAAGTTCTTTTAATGCAGTTGTCTGTTGCATTGAGTTTACACTATGGGTGGGACTCGCAACTTAATACCAGCGAGATGTTCTGGATAGATATCTCAAGGTGGATGATTAGTAGTAGATATTGATGGATTTTGGTCTACTTACTTTGGTGTACCGCCCATGCTTTGAACCTCAACCTTTCTTGCAATGTAGTCAGCATTGGTTTGCGTTCGTGGTCCTGTCAATTGCCCAGCTGTAATTTGTTTACCTCACATAGCTGTTTTATCGTCTTTTGGGAGAGAGACATCACTAGTGAACATCATGAGACTCCGGTCCATATTACCATCATTGATCACATACACTATTTACTTTTCCGCTATTTACTTACTATTGCAAAACACTATCTATCACTACTATCATATTGCTTTTAACCCTTTGTGAACTACAAGGCCGGAGAGATTGACAACCTCTCTGTACTCGTTGGGAGCAAAGTTATTTGTATCTGTGTGCAGGTCCACGTTGATTGCTAATTGCGCCGTTAGCAGTTGACACCTACCTGTTGAACCTAGGAGTCTCTGGGGATTCAATCCTTGGCATCTTTGCTAGGGGAAAACACTTCTACTTACTGCATCTTACACCTTCCACTTGGGGTAACCAACGAGGGGTTCGAGGCCCATCACTACCAGGCACCCGAAGCACAGCCAGAGGGGGACCACCAGGGCCCCAGGCGCCCTGGTGGCGCGCCCCCCCCTGGGCCGCGCCGGGGGGGGGGGGGCGCCTGGGCCCCCCGAGCCTCGTCTGACGCCCCCCTTTGGCATATATTTAAAGCGTCTCCCGAAACCCTCGAGACGGGAACTCTTTTTCGCGATCTCATCTCTGTTCCGCCGCCGCCGCCGCTTCCAAGATCGGGAGCACCAGGAGAACTCTTCCCGGCACCCTGCCGGAGGGGAGGATCACCACCGGGAGCTTCTCCACCACCATGGACGCCTCCCGGATGAGTTGTGAGTAGTCTCCCTTGGACCATGGGTCCATGATCAGTAGCTATGTGATGTTCTCCTCCCGTTCTTGTGCTTCACTAATTAGTCCTCGTGAGCTGCCCTACATGATCGAGGCACATATGTAATCCTTATGCTGTTGCTATGATGAGTTTGCTGGGATCCGATGGATTATGAGATTATGTTCAGATTGTGTTTGAGTAATATATTTGATTCACCTCTTTTATATTTATGTTCGTAAGTAATTCTTGCATGTTCTCCGTTGTTATTTATTGCTTTGGCCAAGTAGTAGGTAGTGACTCCAAGAGGAAACGTTATGCTTGATTGTGGGTTCATGCCCCTCGATGACTAGTTTGAGTGACAGAAACATGAGTCTAGGGGATGTGCTGTTGCCACAAGGGGGAAAACAACGGTGCTTGTGCCCGCGGGTGCAAGGATTGTTTACTTTACGCAAAGTTCTTTTAATGCAGTTGTCTGTTGCATTGAGTTTACACTATGGGTGGGACTCGCAACTTAATACCAGCGAGATGTTCTCGATAGATATCTCAAGGTGGATGATTAGTAGTAGATATTGATGGATTTCGGTCTACTTACTTTGGCGTACCGCCCATGCTTTGAACCTCAACCTTTCTTGCAATGTAGTCAGCATTGGTTTGCGTTCGTGGTCCTGTCAATTGCCCAGCTGTAATTTGTTACCTCACATAGCTGTTTTATCGTCTTTTGGGAGAGAGACATCACTAGTGAACATCATGAGACTCCGGTCCATATTACCATCATTGATCACATCCACTATTTACTTTTCGCTATTTTATTTACTATTGCAAAACACTATCTATCACTACTATCATATTGCTTTTAACCCTTTGTGAACTACAAGGCCGGAGAGATTGACAACCTCTCTGTACTCGTTGGGAGCAAAGTTATTTGTATCTGTGTGCAGGTCCACGTTGATTGCTAATTGCGCCGTTAGCAGTTGACACCTACATATTGAACCTAGGAGTCTCTGGGGATTCGATCCTTGGCATCTTTGCTAGGGGAAAACACTTCTACTTACTGCATCTTACACCTTCCACTTGGGGTAGCCAACGAGGGGTTCGAGGCCCATCAAGGAGTATTTTCTGGCGCCGTTGCCGGGGACTCCACTCTTCAGGATAGGGGAGTTGCATGCTATCTTTTACCTTTGCTTTTTAGTCTTGTTAGTTTACCTTTCATATTTGCTTTAGTTCATTTTATCGAAAATCACAAAAATAGTTATCTTGCTTGCTTGCTACTATGGGTTCCACCGAGAACACCAAGTTGTGTGACTTCACTAGTCACAACAACGATGACTTTATCAGCACACCTATCACTACACCTGCCACTTCAGCACCTTCATATGAAATTAAACCTGCTTTACTTAACTTAGTCATGAGAGAACAATTCTCCGGTGCTGGAGATGATGCTGCTTTACACTTGAACAACTTTGTAGAACTTTGTGATATGCAAAAGTACCAAGAAATAGATGGTAATATTGTTAAGCTTAAGCTTTTTTCCTTTCTCTTTGAGAGGAGGAGCTAAAATTTGGTTTCAGTCTTTGCCTAGAAATAGCATAGATTCATGGGACAAGTGCAAAGATGCTTTTATCGGAAAATACTATCCACCCGCTAAAATTAACCAGCTTAGAAGTAACATCATGAATTTTAAACAATTGGATAATGAACACGTTTCCCAAGCTTGGGAACGTATGAAGTCTCTTATCAAGAACTGCCCTACTCACGGTTTGACTACTTGGATGGTTATCCAAACTTTTTATGCAGGCTTGAACTTTACCTCGCGGAATTTGTTAGACTCGGCCGCGGGAGGAACTTTTATGTCAACTACACTTGGTGCTGCCACAAGGCTTCTCGATGAGATGATGACCAACTATTCCCAATGGCACACCGAACGCGCTCCAACAGGTAGGAAGGTAAACTATGACGAGGAGATTTCCTCCCTTAATGAAAAAGTTGACTTGATCATGTCTCTACTTTCGAAGCAATCTAATGTTGATCATCATGATGTTCCTTTAAATTCTTTGATTGCTCAAGAACAAGTAGATGTTAACTTTATCTCTAGAAACAATTTCAACAACAATGCCTATAGGAGTAACTTTGGTAACAATTCTAGACCTTTCCCCTCTAACTCTTATGGGAACAACAATGCTTATCCTACTACCAAGAACTTCAATACTGAACTAGAGACCATGCTTAGAGATTTCATCACTACCCAAAAAGCCTTTAACAAGAATGTAGAAGAGAAACTACATAAACTAGATGATCTTTCTTTCAAGGTAGACCACTTAGCCAATGAATTAAAATTGCTAAAAATTGAAACTTCTTCTCTTAAGGAGAAGGAAGTCATCCCTATTAATGCTACTCAAGTACAAATTAATGAAAATATTAGGATGATGGCTAAGCTAAAATAAAGATGGGCTAGAGAAAGGGAGGAAGAGGAAAGAATTAAGAGCCTTCCTACCCACCACACTGTTGCTACTATCCAAGTTATTGAGGATGTTCACACTCTTAGCACCCAATGTACTCCTGGTCCCAATGGACCTATTAATGGGGATGCTATGTCAACTACCAAACAGGTGAGCCTTAAGGACACCACTACCACTTTACTTGATGCTCGTGACCTTGATTTTGATAATTGCACTCTTACAGAAGTTATTGATTTCCTTCACAAGATGTCTAGAGATCCCCGCACTAGCACGCTTAACCTTGCCTTCACAGAGCACATCACTAATGCTCTCATCAAAGCTAGGGAGGAGAAACTTAGAGTAGAAGCCTCCATACCTAGAAAGCTAGAGGATGGTTGGGATCCTATGATAAAAATTTATTTGAATGACTTCTCTTGTTATGCATTATGTGATGTTGGTGCTAGTACCTCTGTTATGCCCAAAAGAATATATGATGTGCTTAAATTGAAACCTTATGATTCTTGTTCTTTTGGTGTTCGTCTCGTTGATTCTTCCATAAAGAAACCTTTGGGGAGGATCGACGATGTTCTTATTGTTGTCAATGATTTTTATGTGCCCGTTGATTTCACTATTATGGATATTGAATGTGATCCTTCATGTCCAATTATTTTGGGACGTCCCTTTTTGCGCACCGTTGGTGCTGTCATTGACATGAAAGAGGGTAATATAAAATTTCAGTTTCCTCTCAAGAAAGGGATGGAACACTTCCCTCGTAAGAAGGTCAAGTTACCTTTTGAGTCCGTTGTACGGGCTAGTTATTCTTTTACTCTTGATAAAACTTGATCTTTGCATTATGCCTAGCTTAAAGGCATAAAAGAAAGCGCTTTTGGGAGGCAGCCCACATGAATAAATTTTTTGATTTTGTTGTGTCTTGATGTTGTTTACTTCTGTAGCATCATCATTGTATCTTTGCTTTTCATATTTGTGCCAAGTATAGCCTCTGATTGCTAGAAAGTTCAAAAGTTGTGAGGTGCTGTCCAGGAAAAAGATTCTGTCCTTGGATAGAAAAATTCGTATAAAATCACCAGATCATCTTTTTGGTCTGAATTTTTTCTACAGCGTTCTATATATAATTGTCTTTCGTGCGTCAGTTCTGAGTTTTTTGATTTGAGTTGCAGAAGTATCCCGAACATGTCAATTACTGCCTGCTGTTCTGTTTTTCACAGATTCTGTCCTGTTTTGCCTTACCTTCACTTTGCAAATTAAGAACTTGCTTTTTCTTTGCAAAAACCTTTTGGCAATCTTGAGAAACAGTAGAACTTCAAGAATATCCCTATTTCCAGCAAGGTATAATTATTTTATTAAGGGTACTAACCTCGCTAATCAGATTATGATGAGTTGTGTATGAAGGGAGTTTTCAAGTGTGCGAGGGAAGATGATAAAAAGATTCAGGAGTGTCAAGCGCTCAAGCTTGGGGATACCCCAGGAAATATTCAAGGAGACTCAAGCGTCTAAGCTTGGGGATGCCCCCCGTGCATCCCCTTCTCCATCAACATTATCAGTTCGTCTTTCGTTTCGCTATATTTTTATCACTTCATGTGTTATGTGCTATGCTTGGAGCGTCTTGCTTTTAGTTCTCCTTTTTAGTTTTTCATAACGAGTCGGAACCCAGCATTCCTTTATGTGGGAGAGAAACACGCTCCACCTCTACCTAGAACATTACATAGAATTTTCATGTCTAGCTATGCTGTGTGTGTTCTTTGTCTTTTAAATAGCTACTACCGTGCTTTGCTCTTAGTATTCATGCTTATCTTCTCAAGAGCTTTTATTTAGTTGGTTGCTTGAACTCTTTTTAATTACCATGCTCACCTATTTAAGAGAGTTTGCTTCCGTTGCATGGGTTAATGTGTCTATGATAAAGATGCTACTTTCATGATGGTGCTTAGTAGTTCAGGTTTTCTTATGGTTAATCTCAAATAGCTGGGGGGTTCCCAATGTGTTATTGGAGTACCAACTTGGTTTGTTTGCCTATGATATGGTATGGTTTAGTAATATCTTCCTTCGAGAATTTATCTTTATTGACTTGGCGTATGCTCACGCATATTCAAGACTGTAAGGAAAGTCTGTCAAGCCTTGATGATCTTTTGTTTCTAAGTAGCGATATAACTACCATGCCTGATTCAATATTGCTTTGTCGCTCTGCATGATTATGACCATCATTGCTCTCTTAGTTGGTTGCTCCCAGTCTTTTGCTAACCTACACCTGCACTAAGCAAATTAACCATGCAATACATAGCTCATGGGAAAGTAGCCTAAAAACTATTGTGGTAAAGAATATGTTGCTTATGTATCTTATTTCTTATGAGTTGCTTGCTGAGCGGTAACCATGTTTCTGGGGACGCCATCAACTGTCACACTTTTGTTGAATATCATGTGAGTTGCTATGCATGTTCGTCTTGTCTGAAGTAAGGGTGATTAGCCGTGGGTTGAATCAATATGCATATTGTTAGAGAAGAACATTGGGCCGCCAACCAAAGCCATGCTTCATGGTGGAAGTTTTAGCTTGGACCTTAATCCTCAATCTCTCATGAGAATATGCTTATGCATTAAAGAGGAGTCCATCATCTATTTTCTATGTTGTCCCGGTATGGATGTCCTCAAGTTGAGATTTATCAAAAACGAGAAATCAAATGCGATCTATCTCCTTGGACCTTTGTACAAGTGGCATAGAGGTACCCCTTTGTGACACTTGGTTAAAACATATACAATGCAATAATAACCCATGGGGATCCGAGCTAATTAGGACAAGGAGCGAGCACTATTGGTATTCGATGCATGAGGCTTGCAACTTATAAGATGTTTTATGCATGACACATATGAAGTACTACTACCGTTGACACAATTGCTTCCATGTTTCAAATAAAAAGCTCTAGCACTTCAAGCACCAACTACTGAGAGCATGATTGTCATTCTGAGTATAATGTGCATTGTCCCAAAGTAGCATTGTCTTTTGCATGATTGTGATATCGTTTATTCTGAAATAATTGTATCTAGTCATCACTTAAACCTTGAAGGTGCCCCAGCACTTATGTTTTGCATCACTAAAGGGGGCAAGCTAGATATCACTTTATCATATTTCACAACATGTTCATTGCAAATCTTTTTGATATTTCAGTTTCATATTGTAAAACTTTCAGTCATTTGTGATTTTCTCTTGAGACAACTTGATTACTATAGAATCATTGTCTCAGTAAGCTTTTGTCATATGACTATGATAAAGTCCTATATGGTTAATAGCATGTCACCACAGAAATTATTCTTCTTATCATTTACCTACTCGAGGACGAGCAGGAATTAAGCTAGGGGATGTTGATACGTCCAAAACGTATCTATAATTTCTGCTTGTTCCATGCCACTTTTGGGTGATATTGCTATGATATTCATACACTTCCATACACTTCTGATCTTATTTGGACTAACCTACTAATCCAGTGCACCCCAGTGCCAGTTTCTGTTTTTGGCTGTTTTTGTATTTCAGGTTTTCACGTTTCGAGAACTGCCCAGAAAAATCCAGAAAAAATATATAAAAAATCAGCGTATCGGAAACAACACTGCGTCCGAAGGGCAGCCTGGGGGGGGCACAGGGGCTCCAGGCGCCCTGTGGGCGCGCCCCCCCTGGGCCGCGCCGGGGGGGGCGCCTCGGCCCCCCGAGAGCCCCCCGGTGCCCTACTTTGGCATATATTTAAAGGGTTCCCCGTAACCCTCGAAATAGGACTTCTTTTCGCGATCCCATCTCTGTTCCGCCGCCGCCGCCGCTTCCAAGATCGGGAGCACCAGGAGAACTCTTCCCGGCACCCTGCCGGAGGGGAGGATCACCACCAGGAGCTTCTCCACCACCATGGACGCCTCCCGGATGACTCGTGAGTAGTCTCCCTTGGACCATGAGTCCATGACCAGTAGGTATGTGATGTTCTTCTCCCGTTCTTGTGCTTCACTAATTAGTCCTCGTGAGCTGCCCTACATGATCGAGGCACCTATGTAATCCTTATGCTGTTGCTATGTTGAGTTTGCTGGGATCCGATGGATTATGAGATTATGTTCAGATTGATCTTGAGTAATATATTTGATTCACCTCTTTTATATTTTAGTTCATAATTAATTCTTGCATGTTCTCCGTTGTTATTTATTGCTTTGGCCGAGTAATAGGTAGTGACTCCAAGAGGGAACGTTATGCTCGATTGTGGGTTCATGCCCCTCGATGACTAGCTTGAGTGACAGAAACATGAGTCTAGGGGATGTGCTGTTGCCACAAGGGGGAAAACAACGGTGCTTGTGCCCGCGGGTGCAAGGATTGTTTACTTTACGCAAAGTTCTTTTAATGCAGTTGTCTGTTGCATTGAGTTTACACTATGGGTGAGACTCGCAACTTAATACCAGCGAGATGTTCTGGATAGATATCTCAAGGTGGATGATTAGTAGTAGAAATTGATGGATTTCGGTCTACTTACTTTGGCGTACCGCCCATGCTTTGAACCTCAACCTTTCTTGCAATGTAGTCAGCATTGGTTTGCGTTCGTGGTCCTGTCAATTGCCCAGCTGTAATTTGTTACCTCACATAGCTGTTTTATCGTCTTTTGGGAGAGAGACATCACTAGTGAACATCATGAGACTCCGGTCCATATTACCATCATTGATCACATCCACTATTTACTTTTCGCTATTTTATTTACTATTGCAAAACACTATCTATCACTACTATCATATTGCTTTTAACCCTTTGTGAACTACAAGGCCGGAGAGATTGACAACCTCTCTGTACTCGTTGGGAGCAAAGTTATTTGTATCTATGTGCAGGTCCACGTTGATTGCTAATTGCGCCGTTAGCAGTTGACACCTACCTGTTGAACCTAGGAGTCTGTGGGGATTCGATCCTTGGCATCTTTGCTAGGGGAAAACACTTCTACTTACTGCATCTTACACCTTCCACTTGGGGTAACCAACGAGGGGTTCGAGGCCCATCAATCACGTAGCCTTTATTGCTTGGTGGCAGTGATTGAAGAACTCTATCAATAACACTATCCTCGTCAACTTTGAATCCAAGTTGAGTCATATGATTGTAGTACCCAGACATTCTGAGCAAGTGTTCACTGATAGAACTATTCTCCTCCATCTTGCAGCTATAGAACTTGTTGGAAATCTCATATTTCTCAATCCGGGCATTTGCTTGAAATATTAACTTCAACTCCTGGAACATCTCATATGGTCCATGACGTTCAAAACATCATTGAAGTCCCGGTTCTAAGTCGTAAAGCATGGCACACTGAACTATCGTGTAGTCATCAGACCGCATCTGCCAGACGTTCAAAGCATCATCATTAGCGGGAGGGGGCTTGTCACCTAGCGGTGCTTCAAGGACATAATTCTTCTGTGCAGCAATGAGGATAATACTCAAGTTAGGGACCCAGTCCGTGTAAATGCTACCATCATCTTTCAACTTAGCATTTTCTAGGAATGCATTAAAATTCAAAGGAACGGTAGCATGGGCCATTGATCTACAACAACATAGATATGAAAAAACTATCAGCACTAAGTTCATGATAAATTAAAGTTCAATTTAATCATATTACTTAAAGAACTCCCACTTAGATAGACATCCCTCCGGTCATCTAAATGATCACGTGATCCAAATTAACTAAACCATGTCCGATCATCACGTGAGATGGAGTAGTTTCAATGGTGAACATCTTATGTTGATCATATCTACTATATGATTCACGCTCGACCTTTCGGTCTCCAGTGTTCCGAGGCCATATTTGCATATGCTAGGGTCGTCATGTTTAACCCGAGTATTCTGCTTGTGCAAAACTGGCTTACACCTGTTGTATTTGAACGTAGAGCTTATCACACCCGATCATCACGTGGTGTCTCGGCACGACGAACTTTCGCAATGGTGCATACCCAGGGAGAACACTTATACCTTGAAATTTTGTTAGGGATCATCTTATAATGCTACCGTCGTTCTAAGCAGAATAAGAAGCATAAAAAGATAAACATCACATGCAATCAAAATATGTGACATGATATGGCCATCATCATCTTGTGCTTTTGATCTCCATCTCCAAAGCACCGTCATGATCACCTTCGTCACCGGCGCGACACCTTGATCTCCATCATAGCATCGTTGTCGTCTCACCAACTATTGCTTCCACAACTATCGCTACCGCTTAGTGATAAAGTAAAGCAATTACATGGCGATTGCATTTCATACAATAAAGCAACAACCATATGGCTCCTGCCAGTTGCCGATAACTTTACAAAACATGATCATCTCATACAAAGACCGTATAACTCATCATGTCTTGACCATATCACATCACAGCATGCCCTGCAAAAACAAGTTAGACGTCCTCTACTTTGTTGTTGCAAGTTTTACGTGGCTGCTACGGGCTTAGCAAGAACAGTTCTTACCTACGCATACAAAACCTCAATGATATTTCGTCAAGTATGTGTTGTTTTAACCTTAACAAGGACCGGGCGTAGTCACACTCGATTCAGCTAAAGTGAGAGAGACAGACACCCGCCAGTCACCTTTAAGCAACGAGTGCTCATAACGGTGAAACCAGTCTCGCGTAAGCGTACGCGTAATGTTGGTCCGGGCCGCTTAATCTCACAATACCGCCGAAGCAAAGTATGACATGTTGGTAAGCAGTATGACTAGTATCGTCCACAACTCATTGTGTTCTACTCGTGCATATCATCTACGCATAGACCTAGCTCATGATGCCACTATTGGGGAATGTATTATTTCAAAATTTTCCTACGGTCACGCAAGATCTATCTACTAGATGCATAGCAATGAGAGGGGAGAGTGTGTCTACGTACCCTCGTAGACCGAAAGCGGAAGCGTTTATCAACGCTGTTGATGTAGTCGTGCACCTTCACGATCCGTCATGATCTAGTACCGAATGTACGGCACCTCCGCGTTCAGCACACGTTCAGCTCGATGATGTCCTCGCCTTCTTGATCCAGCAAGACGGGCGAAGTAGTAGATGAGTTCCGTAGCACGACGACGTGGTGACGGTTGTTGATGAAGAACAATCTATGCAGGGCTTCGCCAAGCACTACGGAAACTAGACGGAGGATAAACTAGAGGGTCGGGCCTGCCGGCACACGGCTTGGTGTATCTTGATGTGTCTTGGGTGCTAGCCCTACCCCTCTATTTATATGTTGAGCCTTGGGGTCGAAACTTGGAGTAAAAGCCTTCACAAATTCGATTTCACCCGAAAGGGAAGAGTCCTTCTCGAACTCCAGGGCCGGACGTCTGGGTCCCGGCGTCTGCGTCCAGACGCCGGGACCCTGACGTCTGGCCCCTGGACTCCGCAAAACTTCCTTTTGCGCCTTCCAAAAACCTTGTGTGCTTTCCCTTTTGGCCCAAATAAAGTGTTCTCGTACCCAAACATTTCGGGAAACATCCGGAACCCCTTCCCGTGAATTTCGGAACCCTTCCGGAGGTCAAACACTATTATCCCATATATTAATCTTTATCTCCGGACCATTCCGGAGTTCCTCGTCATGTCCGTGATCACATCTGGGACTCCGAATAACATTCGGTCACCAACATACATAACTCATTAAGTACTATATCGTCAACGAACGTTTAAGCGTGCGGACCCTACGGGTTCGAGAACTATGTAGACATGACCGAGACATCTCTCCGGTCAATAACCAATAGCGGAACTTGGATGCCCATATTGGCTCCTACATATTCTACGAAGATCTTTATCGGTCGAACTGCATAACAACATACGTTGTTCCCTTTGTCATCGGTATGTTGCCCGAGATTCGATCGTTGGTATCTCAATACCTAGTTCAATCTCATTACCGCAAGTCTCTTTACTCGTTCCGTAATACATCATCTCGTGACTAACTCATTAGTCATTTGCTTGCAAGGCTTATTATGATTTGCATTACCGAGAGGGCCCAGAGATACCTCTCCGACACTCGGAGTGACAAATCCTATTCTTGATCTATGCCAACACCACACCTTCGGAGACACCTGTAGAGTATCTTTATAATCACCCAGTTATGTTGTGACGTTTGATAGCACACTAGGTGCTCCTCCGGTATACGGGAGTTGCATAATCTCATAGTCATAGGAACATGTATAAGTCATGAAGAAAGCAATAGCAGTAAAAACTAAACGATCATAGTGCTAAGCTAACGGATGAGTCTTGTCCATCACATCATTCTCCTAATGATGTGATCCCGTTGATCAAATGACAACTCATGTCTGTGGCTAGGAAACGTAACCATCTTTGATCAATAAGCTAGTCTAGTAGAGGCATACTAGGGACATACTGTTTTGTCTATGTATTCACACGTGTACTAAGTTTCCGGTTAGTACAATTCTAGCATGAATAAAAGACATTTATCATAATATAAGGAAATACAAATAACATATTTCTTATTGCCTCTAGGGCATATTTCCTTCAAGAGCAACCCTCTCACTCGGGGGCTTAGCTGCGGTCCTCCGAGATACGCCATAAGTACACCGTGGCTCTGTCCTCCGACTTTGCCACAAGTACAACGTAGCTCGTAATCGCCTAAGTTAAAAAAACCACTTCGAGTGAAGAGCAACCCTCTCACTCGGGGGCTTAGCTGCGGTCCTCCGAGCCACGCCATAAGTACAACGTGGCTTTGTCCTCCAAGCTCCGCCACAATTACAACGTAGCTCGTAATCGCCTAAGTTACAAAAAACACTCCGAGTGAAGAGCAACCCTCTCACTCGGGGGCTTAGCTGCGGCCCTCCGGGCTCCGCCATAAGTTCAACGTGGCCATAAAGCGGCTCGACCATCAGAGCTGTGCCGCAAACAAGGCGTCGACTCGAAATCCGAAAGATCAGAGAGAGTTGGAATCAAAACAAGCGAATGCAAGAGGAGTCAAGTGCAGATAAAGCCCCGCAAGATTCGGGCAGAAGTACTCGGGCATCAAGCCCGCGAGAGTTTAATGGTTACAAAATCACTTGGCATTCCGAGGCAAATTGAATCAGAGTATCAAAGTTTGTTCACTCCCCAGGGGGGTGGAGGGCTTGCAGGCACAACGAACTCATCCAGGTCAATCCCGTCGGCAATGCGGGTATCGGCCTCCAGGAAAGTATCCATGAACGACTCGCACTGGAGTTTCTTGTGTTGGAGACCTTGAGTGCGGCCATCCTCTCCTCCTTCGCCTCCTAGAAATGCACCCGAACCTAAGACAGCGCAACGTAGGCTCCACAACGAGGAGATGATTTCTTCCACTCTTGCACCCGACCGGGGATCTCATTGAGTCGATTCATCAGAGACTCGAGGTCATTCTCTTGCACAACTCCCCGCCAGAGTACCGCGTTGATCCGAGACATCACTACCTTCGGTCGACCGAGGTAACCCATGGCACTGGTGAGGCGAGACTCCAGCCTCAAGATGTTCATAGCAGCTTCGTCCTTGATTATAGAGTTGGCAGGGTCCAGACCAGGCTCGACCCGCCCGGTTTCCTCCTCGAAATTGCGACAGAATTCTACACACGAGAGAACATGACAAATTAGCGAGCAAATTATGAGTCGACCTCCTTGAATCAGTCGAAGCGAAAGGGACATACCTTCAAGCACAAGGTACCACTTCTTGGTGAGGTCACTCAGATAAGCCTCCGGCTCACCCTTCTTCTGGAAAAGGCCCCCGTATTTATCGTCCAGGGCAGAGTTGGCCCTCTTCCGTCGAGTCACCTCCTTGTTGGCCGCGTCAAGAGAATCCTTCAGCCTGGCGACCTCCTCCTGAAGCTTGCCGACCGAAGTCAGCTTCTGTTCTGCGAGCTCAGTTTTTTCCTGCGCCCTCTGCTTCGCTGCCGCCAGGTCAAGATCCTTCTGCTCCAGGGCTGCCTTCATTTGATCTACAAGAGACATTACTAGACAGGTGAACATAAGGATACACACGACATATTTGCTGAAGATCAGTCGACAAGCTACATGCTTTAATTACCAGACACTTCATCCTAGGTTTTCTTTAAATGATCCCTGGCCAGCTGCAAGTCAAGATTGAGCTGGACCTGCTTCTTCTCAAGATCCGCGAATTTGGCTCCAAACTCGCAAGATTTCTGCATCGACACAGCAAGACAGAATTCTAAGACTACAGTCGAGTCAAATACTCAATAGTAGTCTCGAGGACTACACCCAGTGGGTGCACTGAGCGTGCCACCACCTGTTCTCACTCGGCCGGATCAGTCCTGCCCGAGCAAAAAAATAGACTTCTCAGACCATTGCCGACTACCAGCAGTCGACCATGGTCTCGGAGACTACACCCAGTGGGTGCACTGAGCGTGCCCCCACCGGTTCTCACTCGGCCAGATCAGTCCTGCGCGAATAAGAAGAGTTCGAAACAAATGAACAAGTGATACGTCCAAAACGTATCTATAATTTCTGCTTGCTCCATGCCTCTTTTGGGTGATATTGCTATGATATTTATACACTTCCATACACTTTTGATCATATTTGGACTAACCTATTAACTCAGTGCACCCCAGTGCCAGTTTCTGTTTTCGGCTGTTTTTGTATTTCAGGTTTTCACGTTACGAGAACTGCCAGGAAAAATCCAGAAAAATTATATAAAAAATCAGCGTTCCAGAACCTACCGTGCGCCCGAAGGACAGCCGGGGGGGCGACCACGGCTCCAGGCGCCCTGGCAGCGCCCCCCCCTGGGCCGCGCCGGGGGGCGCCTGGGCCCCCCGAGGCTCCTCCGATGCCCCCCTTTGGCATATATTTAAAGCGTCTCCCGAAACCCTGGAAACAGGAACTCTTTTCGCCATCCCATCTCTGTTTCGCCGCCGGCGCCGCTTCCAAGATCGGGAGCACCAGGAGAACTCTTCCCGGCACCCTGCCGGAGGGGAGGATCACCACCGGGAGCTTCTCCACCACCATGGACGCCTCCCGGATGAGTTGTGAGTAGTCTCCCTGGGACCATGAATCCATGACCAGTAGCTATGTGATGTTCTCCTCCCATTCTTGTGCTTCACTAATTAGTCATCGTGAGCTGCCCTACATGATCGAGGCACATATGTAATCCTTATGCTGTTGCTATGATGAGTTTGCTGGGATCCGATGGATTATGAGATTATGTTCAGATTGTGTTTGAGTAATATATTTGATTAACCTCTTTTATGTTTATGTTCGTAAGTAATTCTTGCATGTTCTCCGTTGTTATTTATTGCTTTGGCCAAGTTGTAGGTAGTGACTCCAAGAGGGAACGTTATGCTCGATTGTGGGTTCATGCCCCTCGATGACTAGTTTGAGTGACAGAAACATGAGTCTAGGGGATGTGCTATTGCCACAAGGGGGAAAACAACGGTGCTTGTGCCCGCGGGTGCAAGGATTGTTTACTTTACGCAAAGTTCTTTTAATGCAGTTGTCTGTTGCTTTGAGTTTACACTATGGGTGGGGCTCGCAACTTAATACCAGCGAGATGTTCTGGATAGATATCTCAAGGTGGATGATTAGTAGTAGATATTGATGGATTTCGGTCTACTTACTTTGGCGTACCGCCCATGCTTTGAACCTCAACCTTTCTTGCAATGTAGTCAGCATTGGTTTGCGCACATGGTCCTCTCAATTGCCCAGCTGTAATTCGTTTACCTCACATACACTACTAGAAAAAAGGCTATAGGTAATATCACTATTAGTGGCGCACCAGAGATGTGGTGCGCCACTACTATATAGCAGTGGCGCACCACAAACAGGTGCTCCACTAATAGTGACATTACTAGTGGCGCACCAGGTGTGGGGTGCGCCACTACTAAGTTTTTGAACAGTAACCAGCCATGCCCAGGCTTACCAGTGGCGCACCAGGACAAGGTGCGCCACTACTATTTTTGATAGTAGTGGCGCACCTTGCCCTGGTGCGCCACTGGTAAGGCTGGGCATGGTGGTCCAAAAAAAAAATAGCAGTGGCGCACCCCTTCACTGGTGCGCCACTAGTATTCCTGGCTACTAGTGGCGCACCAGTGAAGGGGTGCGCCACTGCTATGTTTTTTGCACCAAATGCAC